>JAAKBF010000255.1:0-620503 GCA_012656075.1 Phytophthora hibernalis
GCGGTCTTCCTCGACATACTTCTGCATGACCAACCGAAATTGAGCGCCTCTTAATTGACCCAGCTTGTCAGCGTCTACGAAGAAGCTGGTCCTCATCGTATTCTGTGTCTCCTCGATATGGTGGCCGTGGAATTGGGCATTCGGATGGAAGGTTTCAATAGAGTTCAAACCCTTAAAAGCAATTTGGCGCATCGCCTTCCACATCGCTTCCTCGGTCGTTCGAAGTCCAAAAGGAACCCTGTGTCGTTGCAAGAGTTCCAGGAACAATCCATTGGTCACGTTGCGCCGACCGTCACTCCTTCGACCAGGACATGGCAACTCATACAGGCCTTTCTCTTTGAAGAGAGCATCCACACCGACGTAAAGTTCATCCGTGTCTTGTAGCATTTCCTCAAAGACTTGTGGATTGTCATCGGGGACACCGAACGACTCCGCTGTGAGTCGCTTCAGCATATTTTCCATCATCTGCACCAACAATAACACGAATTAGAATCGCTCGGCACTCTTACACAGCTCACTGTGACTTACCTCAATCTTCGTTCGCCGTTTGAGTAGACGCCGCAAGTTTTTGCTTCTTGCACTTGAATCTGCAACATCTCGCGTAGTTTTCCGTTCTCTTCCTCCGATTTTTGACGGCGTTCACGTTGTCGAGCCGCGATTTCTTCCCACAGCGATGACTTTCGTAGAACGACCCTCCCCTTTGAATTCGTTTGAGGGTCTGCACTTCAGCGCTGAGGTCTTGGATCTCTTTGAGCGCGCTTTCAACGTGCTGCTTTTGGGAAATGCGACGAGCTTTCGTCGGTTCTTTCGTGATTGCGACTTGTGTGGACTCCTCCAAAGAGGTTGAGCTGGCACCAACTGAGCACTCAATTTCCGGCGTGGACCTAGAAGAATCTTCACTAATTTTGCATTGGGGCAGCTCGTGTCTCCCTGTAATACGCCGATAGTCGATTGCAATGGCCCCACAAGAACTTCGTCGACTTCACGCTCCTCAGCCAGCAGATCCGTGGGCAGGTCAAACTGGGACAGGAACGAGTACACGGCGTCGGACTCGTCCTGCATGTTGCAGTAAATTGGCAACGCAAAGATCTCTGATCACCAACGCTGCGAGGTGCTTTCGCTGTCCGTGATCGACTGGGAGCTTACGGCAATGGCGCGATTCGTCTTGAGGCCAACAAGTCGTTGGGACACTTGGCTGAATCCAGCCGAGTGCCGCACAGATGGCCGAATCGGCAGAATGATTTGCAGGGGAAGATGCCTGTCGGGCCGATAGGCATCTCCGCCTGCAAATCATTCAGAACCAGCGTTACCGGTACCGGTAACCGAAGTAATCACCCCTGCCGTCGACGCCAAAATGCTGCACTACAGGTATTAATATACCAGGCATACATACCACTGGTGACTTAGAAGTCGACAAGGAAGTTTTCTAAGCTGTACGGTGTTGTTCCGTACTTGAGGCGGGCCACTCGAAATGATCGACTAAAGACACCACCTTCGTCCTATTGTGGATTAAAGCTGTCGATTACGCCTAGTGCCGCCGTGTCATCATGACGCAAAAAGCGATGCTGGCGTGGAATGCGAACCGAAAATCCAGTCGCGCCGTCAACGTTCACATTACGTCTCGCGGTGCTACAGTACATGTACAGTGAAGTTGCTGGAGTGCAGCGTCGTCTCTGTCGAGATCTAGTGGAGGATCTGTTTGAGGCGTTTGTGGCATCACCAAGGCACATCGAACACCTTCGATTGGATTTTCTTCTCGGTCTCCACTTGGTGCTTCGTGTCTCTACCGGTAGCCCCTTTGGTGATCACCACCATGTCCAGGGCCGAGAAGAATCGGTCTCCTAAGAACTCGGCGCTATTTGCGACTGACAGCTGATAAGACTGGAGCAGGGATAGAAGAACACGCTCTTGGGCTTTGCTTTCCCTCCTGGCCTCGTCACAATCGAAAGTGCTGGACTCCGAACGCACGAATAACTATTATATGAGCGGGCTTACTCCGAGGACGGGTGACGAGCCCATGGGGCTGCAAGACGTGTTGGCCTTCATCGCCGACTTTGAAATGGAAGAGGGCGGCTCCGGTGCCAACCACGAAGACGACGACTGGATGGACGAGGGCGACTCACCAACTGGCCAAGTACAAGCCTCAGACAGAGGTTACGACGCCAACCTGGAAGAACTGTTCACGGGAGGTCGACGACCTACTCTCACCGCTACAACACCCAGTAGTATCGGGTCGAGTCAGGCTTTGCTACTGCCTTCCAACGCGATCGGATTGGCGAGTCCTTCGGCTAGCGTTGGTAGTCATAGTGACAATGCTGGTGCTTCAAAACCCACACGTCGACACCGTGTCAGCCGCAAGGAAGAGCTCGACTACTTGCGATCGAAGGTGACGGAGATGGAGGACAAATTGAAGCAGCTGAAAGACAATTCGGACGGAGGACAGTCTCCTGCGCCGCCAGCACCTGTAACGCCTGAATCGGAGCAAGCTGCGATGAAGCTGGAGCAGTCGATTGCACTCTGGAAGAAGATGGCCACTCGACAGAAGAGTCAACGGGATATGGTGGAATCTGAGAATTCAAAACTGCGTGAAAAACTCAAGACGCAGGTCCGAATGGCCAAGAGCTTGCAGCGGATTCTTCGGAAGCGTGAACGAGCAGCGGAGCAGGTATGCTGCTATATTATGTGGACATTGTTTCGTGTATATATCAACACTAATTGTTGTTAATGTTGCTAGGAGATTACAGCAGATACACCCAAACGCCTCAAACAGCTTCCCCAGGATACTCCTGCAGTTAGTTCGGCAGGTGAATTCGACAGTTTGGCGAATAGTCTAGACGCGCTCTATAGCTTCACGGATGATCGCGTGTCCCTTTGCCCAACGGTGTCAGGATCGCAGCCATTGCAACGAGAACAGGATGCCAAGTACAACGATCTCACTGGTATGTTCCTAGAGTTCATGCAAAGCAAGCTGGTGCCGTTCGATTTGGACGCTGTCAATCGAGCAACGTGGAGGTTCGTCAGTGAACCCGGCATCAAATTCAACTCATACTTTGAGGAGGTACGCATTCTTTCACCGCAGATTTAATACTGGAAGATTAACTCGTTGTGCTGTTTATTAGTCTACTGACACGACTGAGAATATGGTCTTGCGAAAGTTCGGTGTCGAGTTCAAGCAAGACGATCGCATAGCTAAGATGGGCGGGAAGCAAGCGATTCGTCGGTATGTCGAAGGAGATCGAATAGTGCTCGTGCGGAACTCGGTTATTGATCGAGTGGAATTATCCGGAACGGCTACGGGAGGCCTCTCGTTCCGAGACGCTGGTTGGTTAGTGATGAAAGACGTGACAGGTCTTGTTCCTGCGTCGGGGCCGATGACGCTGGTCCAATCGTACGCGACGTTAACCCCCGACGTTAATTTGGATGCACAATGGGAGGTCGGTGCATTGACTGACTTTGTGCTGCAGTCGCGTGAAGACATTGAGATAGGCAACGAAAGTATTGTGGAGAATTTGCTGCTAGAAGAAGCCTTTAAGCGAGCAATTTCATGAATTCTTCTACACGTATGACGTCTTCGCCAAATGTTAAAGGAGCAGAATCTTGAGTTAAAGTATCTCAAAAATGAAGTACTACTATTACGGTTCTTCGTAGTATCATAAAATACCACGAAATGCTACAAGAACAGTCAGGCTTGTACTTCCTCAGCATTCAATTGTTCGTGACGTAAAGGGCTGGTTCGTGAGTAAAAATCGCTTGACGCTTAACTGTTCAGCGACTGTCTGTAAGCTACATGGAGCAACTCGCTCTTTAGCAAGTAAGCAAGCATCTAAGCGTGTTGTGCATCAAATTTGTACTTCGAAGTGTTAAGTTGATATCATACTGCTGCGCCTGTCAGGATCTTCCTCCAGCAAAAGGCTCTCGGTCGAAAAGTAATTCGAAGCTAATTCCGTCAGTCGTGGCCTAAAAATTGGTATCGCTTGCTCGGTACTTACATGTGAGCTGCAGGAATTTGACTGTAGCATATGGAAGGCATATTACAGCACCGGTAGTGTTGTTCTCGCTCACATCGCACTTTTGATGATCCAGAACTTCAACGGGATGACATTCGTTCAATAATCTAAAAATTATTTTCACAATTTTGATAATATAACTGAAAGCGCTCCACCCTTCACGCTATTTGTCATGCTTCACAAAATAGTTGTGCTTCTGTACTTTTTCGTGACACCTCACTGAGCAAATTTCTCTGGACGAACGCAAAGACAACAGATCTCGGCGAGCTGAAAGGTATTTCGTTCCCAAAGGCAATATTGAGATCACAATACCTTGATAAAAGTCCAGACTTCTTTTCAAAAAATCGTAAACCACAATTAAAATAGTCAGGGTCCGACTAAATAGATTGAATAAGCAAAATGCTCCCGGTGCTCACGGACAAACCTAAGCAGCGGTGCGCCAAGTCAAAGCAGCCTGACAACGTTTTTACTTCGGTGGATGGTATTTACCGTGGTTGTGCTGTTTACATAATATAAGGGTGGTACTTATGGTTTGTTGGATCCATATTTTACAGAACGTCATGGTGATCACGAGAAATAAATACTTACTTCGAAGTAACACTTCTTAGTAATGCTTGGACATCCTCGATGTATAAACCCCGCAATATCATCTGGAACGTCTATCAACCTCATACATAATGGAGTCACAGCGTGGGGATTTGTGCTGGCCTATGAAGGTTCATGTACAATGGTTTTTGAGGAGCACCTTTAGGGAAACGTATGACCAATTTGATACATCATGCATACCCCTGCGTTTCAATTTCTTCACTTTTAGCTTTTAAGTTGCCCTGCAGTCATCCCCTCCACCTTTAGCACGTTATACGCTAATTATGAAAATCGAGAGTCATTTGTACAATGTCATTCTTCTTGAACCACAAGCCAGTATGGATAGATGGCGAACGGAAATTATGTCAAAAGGCGTCGCCAGTTAGCGTAGTACCTCGAAGTACTATAATCCATGAAATGTGTTGCAGCTTTCAGGACCGCTGGAGGAGAGCCACGTAGGAATGCTGGCTTTTGCTTTGCCATCTCCAGCATGGTGTACCACTTATTGAAGTACAGTTGCCATGTGCGTCGGCAGACGTGATCACTGGCTCTGATCAAGAAACCGGGATAAGCAAGTTCCTTGGGCTGGCGGTAATCACTGTACAGTACGCGTAGTTCAAAACTTCCCTTAAAATGCGTGATGAGATCCTAAAGCGATTATAAAGGGAATTAGATGGTACGAAAGAATAATATTAATTTACCCTGATTGCTGTAATAAGATATTACAGGGTATTCAAAACTAGAAGTGCAAAAATAGAGGTGTGCTCCACTGACCTATCATAAGACGTTAGCACCCTCCTATCCTAAGAAAAACGTTAGCATCCCCCTGTTCGCCTCACACCTCATTTAACATTTCTCCAAACGCTGAGTAGATGTCGTACAAGTCGACGAACATGCAAGCCTCGCCCCGATACGAGACCTCCGAACTCGAGGATCTGTTGCGTTTTGTTGGCAACTTTGAAGATGTCGGAGATAATGGCGGACCCAAGAAACCTGAAGCAACAAGCCCGAACGAACCGCTCGACCAACCGATGGAAATGTCCGAGTTTGTGTGGTTTGACGACTTGGAGACGCTTTTCAGTGATAAAGGGTCAGACCCCGATTCTTCCAGCGAGACCGCCCCGAGCTCTCCACGTAGTAGTGCTGAGACCCCGAAAACGTTGACATCGATGCCAGTTTTTCCAGCTTTGAAGAGGACCTCAAATCGACCAAGAGTGAGTCGTAAAGAGGAGATTGAATACTTGCGTACTAAAGTGAAAGAGATGGAAACCAAGCTGGAGGAGCTGAAAGAAGCCCAGAGGTCGATCTGTCGGCGTCTCCCATTGCGCCGTCACCCCCGAAGAACAGCATTCCATTGCTCTGTGGAAGACATTGGCTGACCGACAGAAAAATCAGCGCGAGTCGGTGGAAGTGGAGAATATCAAATTGCGAGAGAAGCTCAAGACACAAGTTCGGATGGCAAAAAGTCTTCATAGGATCCTCTGCAAGCGGGGGAGGGATGATGACCTGGTACAAAAACCTACAAACTATTGCCTCAAATATTGGATCTCCGCTGACATATCCTCTGTGTGCTATTTAGTCTGATACAGCACCTCCAAAGCGATTAAGGTCGCTTGTGCAAGGCGAGAACAGTACCGCCGCTTTTTTGAAATGCTGCCGTGTCTAGACGAACTCTATGCCCGAGCAACCAGAGATATTCCTAACTCCATAGTTGCATCGATGTCAACTCCGGTTGTTCGCATGAGAGACGTCAAATACAACGACGTTGCCGGGATGTTTCTCGAATTTCAAGATAGCAAGATGTTGCCGTTCGATATGCACACGGCGAGTCGAGCAATGTGGCGATTTTTACCGAGACTGGTCGCAAGTACAACAACTACATCGAGGAGGTACGCAAAAAACTATGTAAGAAACTTGATACGTTGGCGAAGACTAACCTTTGGGTGCTAATTTCTCCAGTATGTCGAGATGAGGGACAATACAATGCTGCGCAGGTTTGGAGTCGAGATCAAGCACGGGAGTGGGGCTGTCGTGTTGTTTGGAAGGCAAGTCATTCGCCGTCACGTGGAAAGTGACCGAGTAGTTTTCGTTCGCCACTCGGTCGTCGATGAAGTCCAAATGTCAGGATCAACAACCAGTGGCCTCACATTTTGCGAATCGGGGTGGTACGTGATGAAGAATTCTACCGACATCCTTGGCACTGGGGCGGCTACCGTTACTCAAGCGTGTTCGACAATGTCCCCAGACATCGACCTGAACTCCCAATGGAAAGTCGGACTGCTAACAGATTTCGTGCTGCAGTCACGGGAAGACGTTGAAGTGGGGAATGACACTATCATCGATAACCTGCTACTGGAGGAGGCAGCAAAGCAGGCGATAATTTCGTAGATATTGAGAAAAATATCCTTTCAGCATTATATGTACTTACTACCACATACTTAAAGTATGTAGTAGTAGTACCGATCGTCAATGATGTCCTGTAAATACCTGGATACCACAGGATACCGTACTTGCTTCAGTAACACCTTTTCTTTCATCATACACCAGTTTACCAGTTTGCATCGTGAGGTGATGCCCTATAGCGAGGCTCCGATGAAGTAAAGATTGAGTTAGATACTTGAAGTTGACAATGTGATGAGCAGAAGCGTTCTGGCAGCCTCGCCCGACCTGTTCGATGATCGAGTTTATCTTACAACCACCGGTAACGTTAGCTCGAGGTTTATGGCAACGTGAATGAATTCGATGCAACCGAGAACACATCGCGAGTTGAATATGCTGGAGAAACTCGTTCAATATGGAGTAACTGCGACTGACAATGCATTACTTCAGAAAAACTGAAGGTGCTCAGCTGGGTCGCAGCAAACCAACAGGAAGAAGTGCGTTCTTGGTCGACATCACGTTCTGTGTTTGCTTTGTCATGGAAACTGATGGTCGCTCCGATTAGGTTCCGCGGCGTACGAGTTGGCAAGCAACAAGGAACAACGACTGTACGCTAGCTAAGCTTTGGCTTTCCCCAGTCTTACTTGTGACTTGAGGACACCATACGGCTTGGCCTGGAAACGGTTCCTGAAAAATGTGTCGACTTTTCATCGAACCAGAGTACCGAAGCCTGTCCTGAGAATTAAAAATGAAGACGAATTGTATATGATCTTGTAACATCTCAATACTTACTTTGCTCAGCCCCTCCGCATCGCTTCTTCAATAAGAGCATCCTCCACAGCCTGGTGAATTCCATCAAGATTCTCTAGAAATGAGCTTGTCACGATGTCCGTGAGTAGCATCAGTTCTTCTTGACTGCGAGGCATCACCTCGGGCAGCTCGGTCCTCACTTGCACGCAAGTCTGGATGATCGTCGAGTCCAAAGAGTTTTCAACACCACCGTCACTTGGACTGCGTTCAACCAGCGTCCACCCCGTATCTCGATGACGCATACTCTGTGCGGCACTCATCGTCCCCTCGACTTTGGTCTCGCAGGCCCACGCGAACACGACCCTAGTTTCTTCCACGTAGCGTTTAACTGCGAACCAGGCTTCCTTCACCACCTGATGCTTGTTATGTTGCACTGTAAACGCCATCTTGGCAGACAAAGTGTCCTCGGTTCCGTCAATTAGCTGCATACCCAAAAACATACCGTCAGTGCCCAATTCACCAAACCGACCCATAAAATACTCGATGAACCCACCGAATAATGACCATCTCGGAGCTTGAGCTGTGGCTGAGCCATGCACTTCCAGAACTGCGTCGCAGTCGCGTGCAGCTCGAAAGGCACCACTTTGGTGGACAAAAACTCCATAAACATGCCGTTCCACCCATCAGGCTTCACCTGCACATGTTCACCGTCGACCTTAAGTTGCGCATGCCTGTTCTGGCCGAAAACAACTTCCATCTCTTTATACTGCGCGTCCAATTTGGCCAGAATCCGGTCGAAAATGGCGCTCTCAGCTTCATACTCGACACGTACGCGTTTCTCTCGTTGGCCCAAGCTCCCGACTCCTACAACAAAGTACCCAAATTTCATAAAATGGGTCACTACAGTACAACCTCCAAAGAACCCAAAACCTCGCCCAAACCTCCAGCGCCGAGCGTTTGCGTAGGAGCTTCTCGAGGTTCTGCACAATGGACAATTGGCCCTGCACATGGCCACGTAGCTTGTCGTTCTCTCTCTGGGCGCGTTGTTTGCCCTCCAATTGGCGTCTGGCTGTGCGTCTCCAGACTGAGACCTTGTCTCCTGTAGGCGCCTTCTCCTGCGTCTGGAGCTCCTGATGTTGGAGCTGTGTCAACTGCTGCTCTAACTCCACAGCCTTGAGGCGCAGGTAGTCCAGCTCGTCCTTGCGGCGCTTACGACGCGGCGGAGCATGTTTTTGGGTACTTTCGCTGGAAATGGGCTCGTTTGGGCTTGTAATTGGGTCCTTTTCGCTTTCTGCCACCAGCTCCAGGGGTTCGGGGAACAATAGAATTGGGTCAAAATCGAGCGGATTTAGGTCCAATTCGTCTGGTACCAGAAGCTCGTCCAGCGTCGGGATGTCGTCCATTTTGGGCGAATTGCGAAGTGAGCGATTCGTAACGGCGGATGACTGGGAGTTTGTAACCAACACTTGCTTTTTGTATGTGGTGGCAGTGCACTTCAACATGATATCTCGTCTCAACTCAAATGCCCAACAAACACCAGCAATGAGTGATACATGTAAATTACGCCATGCTGCTATCAGCACGTGAGTCTCTTTGGCTATCTACTCGTTAGCACACGGACAAACACCTACAGCATCTTGGACTTGAGCTCGGCAAAGGCCTTGAGAGGTTCGTCACCTTCGGGATCCACCACGTCGACGGTTTTTCCTTGGCGCGGGCCTCGCGCATGCGGTGCCAGATGGCCGTGGCGCGTTTGCGCTCCGTGATGAGCCCGAAGACGGCGAAGATGTCGATGAGCAGCTTGGTCGGGTTGAACTGCAGGAACTCGCCCTCGCCAGTCGAGTAGTCGTACGGGAACTTGTGGTGCCAGTTGTGCCAGCCCTCGCCCAGCGCCAAGACGGACACGAGCCAGTTGTCACGCGGACAAATGGTGCTGTCGTACTCGGCCGAGCCGTAGAAGTGCGTGGCGCTGTTCACGAGCCACGTCGCGTGCAGGTCCAGCACGTAGCGCAGGAAGCCGCATACGAAGAGCGCGTTGAACCAGCTCTCGCCGGTGAAGTGCATGGTCACGAGCATGGGGAACACGAAGCACATGAAGAGGTTGCCCCACGGGTTGAGCTTCTCCTGCAGTACGACGGTCCAATCGGCCCACAGGTCGTCGTAGTTGAGACCTTCACCGGCCTTGACAACCTTGGGGTCCTTCTTGACCAGTAACCAGCCCATGTGCGCGAAGAAGAAACCGCGTCCTGAGTTGTGCGGGTCGGCACTTGTATCTGAGTACTTGTGGTGCACGCGGTGGTCGCGACTCCAATGAAAGATGGTGCCCTGGTTAGCCATGGAGTTGCACAGCATGAGCAGGAAGCGCACGAGGCCGCACGCCTTGTAGCTGCGGTGCGCCCACAGACGATGCGCGCCCATGGTGATGCCTAGGCCGTTGAGCACGTAGAGGCCGAACAGCCACCAGTACGTGTTGGTCTGGCACTCGGGCAGACACGAGAAGCCCACGACGGCGGCGATGTGTACGAGTCCGAGGTAGTAGACCATCGGCCAGTTGGCGTTGCGGAAGTTCTCGCCCCAGTTCACCATTGTCGGAGGAGGCTGGAGGATGGTTGGCAAGTGCGTACGAGGACGGGAATTGGACAATGAGCTTCCGGGGCGTAGAGCTTTTCACGGGTGGATGGTGCTGAGCTTGATACGCTACCACCGGTCGGTGTCACGACTACAGCGTACGTGTGTCATCCTCAGCACTATTTAACGCCGGAGATGTATGGGATCCACCGGTGCTTTTGGTGGTGCATGTCTTTGGCTCATTCAATGAGCCAATGAGTCATTGTGCTTTTCATTACTTGGCTGCATGGCCAAGCAGCAGTGACGCTCGGGCGGAAACCGCCATGATGTCAGGGCTCAAGGTGGTGGCCGCCAAGGGCGTAAAGCGTCGAAAGGGGCGCCACTTATGCTATGTCACGGCCGTCGAGTGGTGCTGCTTCAGTAATTTGTATGTGGCCTGCTACATGTACCCGGGAAGCCTGGACAAAATGGGGCCTCGTGTCTCTCTATCCGCGCCGTGCAGAGCATTGATGCTCGAAAAGCTGTCGGTACAGAGTCAATCAGGTACAGGGAAGCGAAGACTGCGCGTGTTGAACAGCAAATGTTGTACGTCGCTATTCCTGTGGTAGCGCCCGATTCCTGCGGTGTGGCCATGACCGCCCGAACTCTTCGGTTCTATGCCGTGTCAATGGCGGTTTGCATAAGCGGCTTACAGTTGTAGGATACTTTGTGGTCGCGCGTCCTACAAACCTTCGGGACGCTGCAGTGGTGCTCGATATTTCGGTGGTGTTCTGGGTAGGCAACGGCAACGAAAGTATGATAACGTACAGATTGAAATGCAGCAAGCCGTACCGGGCGGAGGCGACGACGATCAGGCAGTCTCCATACTCAACGAATTGACTGCCCTGCTTGGTCGGCACCACCGCGATTTGAATGCTCCTCATCTCAAATGCCCCTACCGAGGATACGCCGCCTTTAAAGTGCGGGACAGCGTAGACCTTTCTGCGTTAAACTGTTTGTTCGTCGTCGCGACATTGGTGAGCCGATCACTTCACGCCCCTACAACTCGAACGGCAATCAACGTAGCGGAATGCCATCCGGGTGCATGAGAGCCATTCTGTTGCACCGTCGGGTCTTATCGACGGCTGGTGGGACGGGATCGGTATCCGCCATGCGTGACTTTGTCAGTGTGAGGAATCAATCGCCACGACCACTACATGGCCGGGTTGGTTGCCGGAGCCAGCCAACACGCAAGTCCTCGTAGGCAAATGGCTCCCATCGACCAGCGCTCCACAAATACAGTAGTAAAACATCTCGTCTGCTGCATTTCACACAGAAATGAAGATCAAAAGTCTCCATTTCCGCCTATTAGTAGAATTGCACCAAAGCGAGTTGAATTTCTATCATCCCCACTCTTTTCAGGTCGCAGCCCTCCTCAACTTCAACCCAACCTCCTATCCAACCCCTACCCTCGTTTCTATCACCCTCTCCAGTCCGCAATAACAAGTCTCTGATACGCACAGTGCAGCATCAAACACTATTCAAAACTCCACTCAACCTATTATTCTAAGCATGTGCGTGACAGACCTTCCTGGCGACCCCGATGGAGTCTTGGTCCTCCACGACGTCATGGAGCTCGTGGACGCATCTTACGAACCTGGTGAGGGGTCCACTTCAGCCGTCGCGTCCCTCATCGTGTTCGACTCGGACGACGAAGACCTGGACGTTCCCCTCTGAGACCGCGTCAAAGGAGTTCCAGACGCCAGCGACCACAAGACGAACGATGCTCCGGAGCATTGGAAGGTGACGACCCACGCGTCGGCGTCACGTCGTTGGCTGCTGTTCCGGTGTTCGACTGCTCCGCCATGTTGGACTTGAGTGGACCAGACGACGCGGACGAGGACGTCATGGGTGGCGTCTACCACGGAGCAGTGACGGACAAACTCAAGCAACAGTGGAGACTCACGTCCAGTATAGTGGACGTGAGTGTGAAACCCAAGGCGAAACCCTCGAAACCTGTCAAGGGATCACCGAGACACAGGATGAACCCTAAAGACGAGGTGCAGTATCTCCGTGGACGCGTTCGACAACTGGAGCAGACGCTGGAGACGCTGAGGCTGCAGGCCTTGGTAGACCGAGAGAAAGCTGTGGAAACCGCCATCGTCTTCAACCTCGTGCCGCAGCCGGAACTGCTCGCCAACAAACCTGTGGACTTTGCTCCGGGATCTCCAGCACAGACTACTAAGGACACGGACAGACGGAACCTGGGAGCTGGTAGTCCCGCGGGGGTGGACTTGATGACCTGCAATCAGGAGATGGCGACAGTGTCGAGTGACGGACTGTGGGAACGCATCGCCACGTTCCAGAAGAACGAGTACGAGAAGTCCATAAAGGAGAACAAACGTCTACGGACCATGGCCGAGCAGCAGCTTCGAGCGCTCAAGCAGCTCGAAGTGGCCTTCCGCAACCCCGAGCTGTAAACCAGTAGATGTGCGTGTATACCGTTGTAACAGTGTTTCCACTGTACCTCGTAGCGGTCATGGTCGGCAACGATCCAGACCCTTATGCCTTGTGCTCGTCCGGTGGTGTTTGCTGCCGTTTGCAGGTTATCCAGGCGTTGAAATTCAAGTGTCGTCCCGAGTTTCGCGCCAGACTTTTTGTCACTGAAGCCGCCATCTTCGCCTCGCTCCGAGTAGAGCTGGAGACTGTACCACCAAGCCGACGCCGTCTTGCAGTCCTCCGGTCTAGCCCACTTCAAAGGCGACAAGGTGTGTTCTGCAGTGCGGCGTTCGACTCCAAGAAGCAACGGCGTCTTTCTCGAAAACACCGAGTGCGAAGTTTTCCTGTTCAGTCTCAACACCGTGGACCAAGCCGTGTGGCACTGCCTCGCTTCCAGGTTCGCGAAGTGTCTGACAACGTCGTGACTGTGAAGATCTCCGACATGGTGCGGCTGCCCGATGCCGATACGCTCGTGACGGTGTGGTTGTCTGTCGAACGCTTCTACGAATGGTCCGACGACGGTCGAAAGCGAATCATTTGCGTTTGGAATGCCATGGTGGAGACCCAGGGCTCGCTCGATATCCGATTGCAGGAGCGAGGCTGGAACATCCTTCGACCGCTAATGTACTCGGCTTCTTGCAACTCGAACCAAGACATGTGCTTCCCGCACTTGTACGCGAATTTCACCTCTTGATCGTGGAGAATTCGACCGTAGTGACGTTGCGGCTGGAACGCTTGCCAATGTTCTCGTGGGGTGCTATCACCGAACTGTGATCGTCATGCATCACGTGCTGGAGAAACTTGTTAGTGGACACTCGATCTCTGCTGGGCTGAATTGCAAGTGGCCGCCACGATTATCAATCCGACCACCGACCGAAGTTCGGTCGGTCCGAACGGATCGAGACTTGCGTTGCATTCCGTGGCGCCGCATCAAACACATGATGGTGAAGATGGTGGAAAAACGGTTTGTTGTATGCAATTTATGCACAGTAAAGATTGTCTTTTGTGTTTTGGTCTTCAACCTCTGCATGACAAGGACGCTACTTGCTGGTGACGGCTCTGCTCAACCACATCATGCCTTCGTCAACGCCTTGTCCAGTCACCGCCACTGTCTTCGAGATATGTGATGGATTTCTCGTCACGCGATGCAGGGACAGCTTCTCGCGCAGCTCCTCGACATTCATGCAGTTCGGGTGGTCCTGCTTGTTGGCCAGCACCAGCAGCTTGCATTCGCGGAGTGCATCGTCCTCAAAGACGCGATGTAGTTCCTGGACCGCTTCATCAATTCGGTATCGATCAGCAGAGTCCACCACAAAGATCACTGCATCCGCGCCCTCGTAGTAGAATCGCCACAGTGGCCGCAGTTTACTCTGTCCGCCAATATCCCAGGCGGTAAACTCGATGTTCTTGTACTGGAAAGTCTCCACGTTGAATCCGATGGTCGGAATCGTCGTCACCGCTTCCCCGAGCTTCATCTTGTATAGCAGCGTCGTCTTGCCAGCGCCGTCCAGTCCAAGCAGGAGAATGCGGCTTGGCTTCGTCCAGTAGTTCGCCAAACGGTCCATCGCAGTTTCAAGGTATTGAGACACAAAGTTGCCCATGTTGTTTTGGTGTGCTGGGTTCGTTGCAAATGCTGTTGTGTCCGAGTACTTCGCTAACTTGAAGGTTCGACCATCATTGCCACAGCAGTGCCGGAATGTGCCCATTTGTCATGCTTGTCAATCTTGACTTGGCGTGTGGTGATTGGTTGGCTGCAACTTGCAGGACGCATACGATGAGGCGGTGGGCCGTTATCTTTCGTGTCACACTGACGTGGCAACTCACAGTTGTTATTGTTGGTGCTTGCTGTTGGGGTTCCGATGGTAGATAGTTGCCAGCAAACGTTAATGGCACACTCTGTGCCAATAGTAGCTTCAATAACTGCCGAGATTGATCGATGCACTTCAGCCGTCGAATGCTGCAAACCTCACGGACAGAAGTTATTTGAAAAGCAGCAATACGACGTGCATCTTACACCACGCTGGGACGAAGCCCGAAATACTCATACCAGGAATGCCACCTTCACTCCCACATTGCGCGTCGCTCACAGAGGCGCAGAAGCGAAATTGTGGCCCATCAAAATATTTTCAACAGCTTGAAACAGCCAGCTAAGATTGCGATGTACGGCTGCAAGAAGAAGCTCTGTAATTGCACCCGTACGTTGACCGGGAGTGATCAATACACCGGTTGTCAGGGACGGCGTCAATCGGATGCACAACTGAATAATAGTTTCCTCCACGCCATCAACATCACCAGGTTCAATCGGCACGGGTCGGATCACAACCCAGGCTCGCTGCATCATCTTGAGTCCATGTAGCAGGTCCCTTGGGCCTTGACTCTCGGATGCTGACTCCAGTGTAAGCACCACACGATCTCTCTCACATACCTTTTCATAGCAAAGCGCATCTGCATCCGCGCTTGAGCGCTATCCACACGCAGCGTCATAATTGCGTTAGCGCGGATGCAGTCGGGGGAACTAGCCTCTCCATGATACGTGCCGTCCGCAAGTTTCACATGGTCGCGTGACAAGCAGTGCCACACCGCCGAACACGTCTCCTCCATACCAAATGGGACGACCTTGGAGTTCGTCGCCTCCAAGTACAGTGCTTCTGTCGCACCAACATGCAGACTCGAGACATCCGAGCCCTCCTCCAGACTCTGCATCACCGGGTGTCGACCGCAGATCGAGTCCACCTCGGCATAAACAGCGTCCATATCCCTCAGCAGCGTCTCGTACAGCGAGTCCTCGCTCTCTCCGTTGCCATAATTGCAAAACTCGAGTCGAGCCTGGAGCTGCGCCGTCTCCGTGGTCTCGTCCTTCCTGGACGCGTTTTTCTTCAAAAGTCTCTGCAGACTCCTGGCCAGCTTGATCTGGTCCGTGAGCGACTCTCTCAGCTGCAAATTCTGCATCTCTGCGCGCTGCTTCTCCACCAATTGGCGCTTGGCGATGCGTTGCCAGCGCAATGCCCGGCCTCTGACCTGCACTTTGAGCGTCTTCTTCCCCTTGTCCTTGGCTTTAGAGTCCATCAGAACGCGTCTCTTGGTCTCCAGCTCCTGCTCCAACGTCTGCACCTTGTTCCTGAGGTACTTGAACTCCTCCTTCTGCCGGATCCGCGTGGAATTCTGCATCGGAGGCTTGTGAACACCCGATTTCGCTTCTTTCGACGGCGTTTTAGGCGATTGCGACCTCATTTCTGCGCCATTTCGGTCCTCCGAAGGCGCAAACTGGAGCGCAGCATCAGACAAAAGATCTGAGTCGTTCAACTCGTCCAGGAAGCCTGGCAGAAGCTCCGCAGACAGCGCCACGTCGTCCAGCGAGATATCGTCTCTGCTCGCCATGCCGACGTAAACGTTGTGTAAACATTGTGTACGAGGTATATGTTAAAACATACTCGTCGATAAGGAAACATATTTTATTGTGCTTGCAACCAGTTTGTCCAGCTATATCGTGCAGTAGTTAGTGATCGTACTTAGCGCTAATTCATAGAGGCTTTGAATGGGGCTTTACGAAGTCGTGTGTCATGCACTACAAGAGCAAAAATGGCACGTCTAGAAAGTGCCAAAGCAAACACAAGTCGTGCTAGGGCTGTTGGAACGCTTTCAGATCACACAGGCACATTATGGGGGAGTATGAAGCATGCACGAGTTACAGCAATTCGTACTTGAGTACGATTTATAGTTATCTCGTACAAGACAAGTCGTATGAATTACAATCGAAAGTGCCAAAAGACTGCAAAAAGCACAATATCAGTAGGGCTGTCAACGTCGAAGCGTCGCTTTGATTGACGTTTGGACGTCGAAGGATGTCGAGGTAACATCAGCCCCGCTGTCATTATTTCGAATTAAGATTCGTACTCATCGGCCAGCTTTTGTGTCACCGTCGGTGACTCGCCGATCAAGATCAATATCCAGCTTCCTGCCGAATGAGCATGCTCTGCGTGTGTATTGATATGGGGCATCGTGTGCTTACATTAGGTGCATGGGTTAGATATCCCGTTCCTGCTGTCCGACAAGCTATGGGCTATTGGGCGAATCCTGATGCAGCTACGTAATAAGAGTCTGCTTTGGACGACGATCGAGGGCTGCTGGGTCTGTGAGGGTCGATCCAGGCGACGTACCTGATCATCCGCCTGGCCGTGTACGTCATGAAGTGTAGCGGTGACGTCTTGACGTCTTCTACCGACTCGCTGTCGTTAATTTCTCGGTCGAGAAATACTACTTCTCGCAGCCAATCCCGGTTACACTCGCGGCCAAATCCTGTGGACGATCACATAGCAAACGGTGGCGTTGAACGTACGGATATTCCAGTGCTTCTTCACGATATTTAACTCCATCACAATGTCGGAGGTAGCGACATTTTATTTGGGTTCCAGACCCAGACATATCCATGCCCGGGTTGTGCTTGGAGGGACTTGTCGTCTTCGTGCTACGTCTTGGTCTTCTTGGAAAGGTTGTTCCGCCGTGGGAGTTGCTGCTGACGTTTTCGAGATGGAAGTGACTTCGGACTTATCTTGTCTTTGGTACAGGGGATATGAACGTAGTCACACCCGCATTTTCTTGGCTGTCCATGAAGTCGGTCCCCCGTCCCCAGAAGAGAGGTACCGGTATGCCCACGTGAAACAGAGTCCTTGGACGACGGGAGACTGGAAAATGAACGACGTTCTCCACGAACGAGGGCGGGCAATGACTTGCGAGCACGCCTCGACTTCGGGCGACTTTATTCGGTCGTGGAATGAATGGTGCCCGGGAGGCACTACTCGGATCTTGGATCTTACCTAAATCTTTCCAGGTGGGGTGTGACGGGAGTCACACGCACCTTAGCTTTAGAGGAAGCGTTAACGCGTTAACCACAACAGACGCCTGGCGTTCCTGCTGTAAGCTTGCAAAGGCCTGGTCTTCCTGTCCAATATGGTACCGAGTACCAATTGACTTGCGAACTTCCGGGTTAGAGTAAAACTGCTTTATATTAAGAACACTGTTGTAGTTCTAACTACTGATAACTATCTGCGTACTGAATCTCTGTCAAATCTGATCTGTCCAAATGGGCCATTTAGATGTACTGCTTTAATACAACTGACGTGCTACTTCAGTACGACCGAAGTACCTTGGTGTGCCACACACCACGCGTGTGGCGGACACCAATGATGTGGACCACACCACAGAGAACACTGGTCGCCCCCTGACAGGTGACCCCATTACAGTCTCCCACACCCAAACGGGAAGCACCTTGTCCCAGGGGAATTCCAGCGAACCGCACAGGAAATGCTTCATTCTGCAATCTGCGCCCGAGCCAACACCCGCCGAGAATCCACGACGCCAACCGGGCACTAGTCCAAGACCCGCACCCTTGCGATGCCGAAACGCGCTGACCCCAGGCGCTACGCGCCGCCGACACCAAAGCGAAAGGCGGCGAAGCCCAAGCGAAGAAGCCGCCTCGGCCTCCCAAGAAAGCTTCTAAGAAGTCCGACGGCAAGGCAAAGCCTGTTGCAACCAGATCCCGATCCAGCAGGAAGCGCACCGAAGTCACCCTGCCCGGCCCATACGAAGGTGGCAGCGGCGACAGCGACGACGAGTCGGACTCCGACAGCGAGGCCAACCCGAACCTAGTTCTGGGCAACGACAGCCCGGAACATCAAGGCGACGAAGCTCCATGAGCGGAGATGCTAGCGCGCCGGTGGAAACGACGGCAGCGACTTTCAAAGTCCGGGACCTGACGGCAAAGCTTTGGACAGCAGCGACGAGGTTCGCAGAGCTGCTGGCGACGATGGTTAAGCTTCCAAAGTCCCGAGGGACGGTGACGAAGCCGCTAACGGCGACGGCGAGGCTCCCAAAGCTGACGGTGACAAGGCCTCCGAGGCCGGCGACGACAAGTCCCACTCGGCGACTATGAAGCTGACCAGCGACGCACCCAAGGACGCTGCGTCAGCTACCGATCGCAAACCCGAGCCGGGCGCAACAAGTGGAAGCGCCGCTCGGAGGAGGATGGCTCGGACGAGGTAGACTACAGCGAGTCGGATATGGAGTCGGGCGAGGTCAACGACCCAAGCACTTCACCCAAGCTCACAGAGCAGCAGCGGCGTCTCCACCGGGGACTCCTTCAACGCTTCGCAGTGCTGCTGCTGTCGCACGAGCTACTGCTGAAGCCACCAAGCGGAAACCCAAGTCATCACCAACGTCGGCGACGGTGATGACGTACCCGAAGATCTGCTTCAGCCCGACAACCGCCAGCACCTTCATGATCGCGCCCGCGATGAGGGAGGCTGCTGCGCAGCGGCAAACCTCGAAGCGCGATCACGAGCCAGCAGAACCTCGAAACAAGCAGCCGTTGCTCGCGCTACGATACTGGCCCGAACGAGAGTACCGCGAGTATCTTCGACAGAGTCGTGAGCCGGGTAAGACGGTGCAGCACTATGTTGAGTGTCCCGTCGTCCTCCATGACTACACAGGCCTCGCCCGTCAGTCCAACGAACGCGAGTTCACAGGCTGGCTGCATCACTTGGGGTACCCGTTGCCCGAGCTCACGGAGTCGTCCTATCGCATCGACTGGCTGGCCCAACGGCGCCTTCGCTTCCGCATGGCGAAGTCCATCGTGGACGGCCAGTGGTGCAACCGATATCTGGAGCGCTCGAAGCCCACCCCGAGCGTTATCCTCGAGGAGGTTGTGCAGAAGAGTCAGAAGTCATGGCAGTAGCAGCCGGTAGAACCATTCAGTGTTCTTGGCGCGGTTAGAGCTGACCGGCTCCGAGGGAGCAGTCATAAGCGGACACGATGTCGGCGCAGTCCTCCGAGAGACGGCTGCCAGTCTACCACGTGCTTTGATCCTCTGGATAGCCACGCCACTTCACTAAGTATTGATAGTGGCCGCGACGCCCGCGGCTCCTCAGTATTCTCTCGACATGGAAGTAGATAGCGCCCTCATTATCAACCAGTGGGGGCGGGGGACGCAACGGACGCATCGACCGATCGGGACGCTCCGCGTCAGGCGTCGGAGTCGCGCGCTCTAGCGCCTGTTTGACATTCCGATCACACGAAGCTCGTGACAGCCGTGGAGGGTTTCCAGCGACTCTTGGAGTCGCAGCGGACTGACACAGTGGCCCTGCGAGGGTCTCTGCACTCCGTCGAGTCGACTGCGAACCACTTGGCTCCATGCGTGGCTCAGCTGGAGCACCGTGCCGGTGATCGCCAGCGGCAGATCGATCGCCTGAGCGAGGTCCTCTGGCACGCGCTCTATCGATGCTCGGAGAGCGAGAGGGCTGCCGCGAATAACCGTGCTGAGTTTCAGAAGCACTTTGGGTGGCTCCGCGACCGCTACTCTCGCGTCGATGCGGTGGAGAGCCGTGCTCCTCCGACTGCTCCCGCTCTAGCGGCTGCTCCTCCTGCTGCGGCCGTTCCTCCACATGAAATGATGCAGATGATGGCGAACGCCTTTCGTCACTTCGCGAATCCGTCGGACTCTCAGATTCATTCGCCTCGGCCTGGTGATAAGGCTTGAGAAGGCCTACGTAGAACGTCGGGTGCGTGGCCATAGCCGACAGCAGGTCCAATGTGTACGCGTTGCCATGGACCCCGATGACCGTGAACGGCCCCACAAACCTTGGATAAAGATTCGTGCTGCCCACCGTAGTGACCGCCTGCGTAGGGAGATTCTTAGCGTTTAATAGGATCTGGTTCCCAAGTTTAAACACGTTCACGTTCCTTCGCCCATGGCGATCACTGTTTTCCTTCGGTGTGTCTTGAGCAGCATCCATAGCGTCCCTGACGCGTTGCCTTACGGCTTCACCAGTCTCGATGAACGCCAACAGGTTCCGTTTGACGGACGAACGCAGGCCTTTAAGGCCCCGCGGATCTTCGGCGTCAGCCTCACCCCCACCCAAATTAGAAGCCGGAGGTAACGACAGTGGCGTACGCGGATGGCGTAGCCCGTTAACGTAGAATGGGGTAAAACCCGTCGACGAATGCACAACGTTGTTCAGCGCGAACCCCACCTGCGGCAGCAGCGTGCTCCACTTTGTGGGTTCTCTTCTGCGCAGACGCTGCGCAACACATCTTCTAACACGCGATTCACCCGCTCGGTTTGACCGTCTGTCTGCGTATGGTACGTCCAATCTCGTTCCGAGAAGACGGAACAAGTGTTTACAGAAGTGTGAGACAAAGCGGGGATCCCGATCACTCACGAACGCCTCCGGAAGGCCACTATGTCGAAAGACATTATTGACAAAGAGTTGAGCTGCTTGCGGCGCCGTCACACTCTTTTCACCACGGCTAGCCGCACCATCTTACTGAGACGGCAAACAAAGACCAAGACGCCAGTGTGGCCGCGTGCATCCGCCGTAAGTTCGAAGATGAAATCCATGCTCACCCAGCGCCAGCAATCGACCAGCACCGGCAAGCTCATCAAGAGAGCCGACGACGAGGGAGCGGGTTTCACACGTTGGCACGTTTCGCACGTCTGCACGTACATACGAACCCACTTGAGGCCACCAGAAGTTGCGCGCCACGGACGTGTTCTTCTTCTCACGTCCAAGGTGGCCGCTGAGCGGCGTGTCGTGTCCCTCGAAGAGGACGCGATGCCGCAAGTCCTCGTCGTTAGGGACGACTTTGCGAGGCTCGTCGCCTTCATTGACTTGGTAATGGAGAAGACCTTCGACCAGAGAGTAGCGCTGCAACCGTAAGCGCTGTCCGGCAGTTATCTTCTCCGCTGCCTTCGGCGTACCGAGAGATCAGACAGATCTTCGTCCTCGGCGTACGCCTCACGCAGAAGCTCATAGAACGGGGACTCGAGGTACGCAACGTGCGCCAGCTCGTAGTCCGGACGTCGGGAAGTGCGTACGCGAGGACGTTCTGCTTTCCTGGCTTGTAGTCCACCGTGATGTTATATTCCGCGAAGAAGGAGATCTACCGCGCCATGCGTTGGGAGAGATGAGACGACGACGTCGCAGTCCGCAAGGACGAATGCTCTGTGTAAATCACAAAGCGTTTACTGCCAAGCAGGTGTACCCGAAACTCCACCAGCTCGAACTTCATAGCGGGAAGTTCCTTGTCGTGGACAGGGTAGTTCTTCTCTGCCGCCTTTAGTTGGCGCGACTGGAACGAGACCACTCGCTCTTTGCCATCGGCATCGACTTGCAGAAGCGCACAGCCCATGGCGTAGTCCGATGCATCGCATACCACGCTGAACGGGCGATCGTCGTCGCGCAAAGCCAAGATCGGAGCACTCTGCAAGCTTCTTTTGATAGACTCAAAAGCTTGCTGAGCCTCGTCGTTCTACGACCATTCCGTGTCCTTCTTCAGGAGGTTGGTCAATGGCCGAGCCATCTCGGCATAATTGGCACTATACTTGTGCAAGTAGTTGGTTAGGTCAAGCCACTTGCGTATGTCCTTCTGTGATACGGGAACCGGCCACTGCTCGATCGCGCACAACTTCTCTGGATCCGCGCGGATGCCATCCTTGCCAAGGAAACATCCCAAGAAGGGAATCTCTTCGGCGCCGAAGATGAACTTGTTGATGTTCGCGTACAAGCGATTCTCGCGCATGCACATCAAAACCTCCCGGAGTTGTTCGATGTGAGCCTCGACGACCGTCTTGTTTTTTGACACGCCACTGCGCACGAAGGTATCGTCGAAGTATGTCTGTGCGAACGCCCGCATCGGCCGAAAAAGTTGCGCCACCAGACAATTGAACGTGACCGGAGCATTTGACAGCCCCTGGGGCATCACGAGCCATTCCCACAACATTCCACCGGGAGTACTCAACGCGGTGAGGGGAACGTCGGACTCGCGTATCTGCACCTGATAATAGCCGTCGACCATGTCGAGTGCGCTGAAGATAGTGCATCCTGCGTTGTTGTTCTGCAACACGTCCTTCCGAGGGATTGGCGTGGACGCCGGTATCGTCGCTGCATTCAACTTGTTGAACGCGTGCACCATTGCGCCACTTCTCGTTGGGTTTCTTCACGCAAAACGTCGGAGACGAGTGCGGCGATTTCGCCTCGCGCACCATGCCCGCGGCATACTTCGCTGCGAAGAAGGCATCGATTACGACGACTTGCTCCTTCGGTAGTGGCCCATGGTGAGTAGTGCAGTACTTGGTACCCGGCACCAGGTCGATATCGTGCCGAACCTCCTGTCCGGAGACAACACCGACGGTGGATCATCGCTGATGACATCCTAAAACTCCATCAGGAGAGGGTAGTCCTGGTCCGACGAGTCCTTCAGGATGGTCGCGCCATACCTTTTCTGTCTCAACGCGGACCGCTCATTTTCAAGCACCTACTAAAGAGGTGTTCAGCCCGGCCGAGTCGTGTTCGCGGTAGATGAGGAGCATCGCCTCGAACTCGCCCGCCTTCAGTGAATCCAAAATTCCACATATGAGATCTTCCAGCAAGTAGCTCCGCTACGATAGGCAGGGAGCAAGATTCACGCCTTCCTTGCGTTTTCCCATTAGAACATCTAACACCACTGGTGTGGTCTTCTTCCCCGAAGGGACCGCCCTGCGGTGTGATCTTGCATCGGCTGACCGATCCTGAGCATCTTCTAACGTGGGAGTCCCTGCTCGACAACTCTTCGTTGCGCGAGCACTGGCTCCAGCGACTTGTCCGGAGCGAGCTGACCCAGCATCGACGCCTAGCGTAGAGGGAGACTCTGCTCGACAAATCTTCGTTGCGCGAGCACCGGCTCCAGCGACTTATCGATCGCCGACTCCACTGGACTGAGCGATGCTCTCGATGTTGATAGATCCATGAGCCTCATCGTGACACACACGGATCCTCCGTACATTCTCCCACATCCATCGAAGGCTCTTGAGCTTTCGAAGATGCAGGGCACGCGGACGGCAAGTGCCGTAGACAGTTCGAGTACTTCCGTTGTACCTGCGAAGTGCCGTTCGCCGCGTGGCATGCGATGCTCGTGCACAAACCCGGCCCGGGAAGAGGAGGGGACATGGCTCTGTCCGCGATAGGCTCGTGACTAGCACCGATGGTGCGACTTCTCCAGTCAATCCAAGGATCATGCTTTGCGAACCAAGGCATGCCGAGGAAAGATTGTACCGATCATCCATGTCAAGGACAATGAACGGTTCGACCGAGTTGAAGTCGTCAAACTTGACGTTCAAGGATAGAAGAACTTTTCGCGTAGACACGATGGACCCAGTCGCCAGGCGAACAGATACATTGATATTATTCTGAGATGCTTGCAAAGCACTAGCATACAATGCACTGTTCCTGGCCACACTGTACTTCGTCGCGAAATTGTAGGACGCTCCTGAATCAATCAGGATCGTCAGCGGTTCGTCGTACCCTTTTACGCTGGCAATGACGACCACGAGGTTAGACCGCGCGGCGGCCACGGAGAGACACAACAGTGTCGTCCGTGGGACTGGGCGGAGGTGGCAGAGCCACCGACCTCGTGGAGGAGCGAAGTCTCCCAGCAGGGCGTCCCACACTACTGGGGTTGTCTTTTTCCGACCCCGCGATTCAATCATGTTAAGGGACGGCAGAGCCGTCCTTGGCCTTGCCTACCTTCCACGGGTTCGTTGGACAGTTCCGACGGAAGTGACCAAGCTCGTTGCATCCAAAGCAACGACCACTCGCGCGTTGGTTACGCTGAGGTCGGGCCGACTCAGCTGACGAGATCTCCATGGGAGTGGGACCGTCGTTGCCCGTGTCCGAGCGGCCCGCATACCCTGCGCCGAGCGCTCGCAATGCTCTTCCAGCATGGCGACGTGAACCGCATCGTTGAAAGACGTCGGCTGCCTGCGGAAGAGCTCCGTCTGACCTGACCCGGCCGAACGCCGTCCGTGAAGACCGTCACCTTGACGTCCTCAGAGAGGGGAGCGCCCGCCATAGCGGCTTCGAGGTTCTGCAACTCCATGACATAGTCTTGAAGCGTACGTTTCCTTGCTTACAGCGCAAGAAATGTGACCGATAGCGGTAAGACACATTGGCCAAGAGGAATGTCGAACGCAGCTCTTGTTCCATGAACGATCACGAGGTGAAATACCCCGGAGAGACGTCTCACGTGCCATCGCCCATGCGCGTGCACGTCCTCCCAGATTGAAAGCGCGCAGGCGACTTGGGCTCTGGACTCGTAGATCTGTCCAGCGCTCAGCGCAATCTCGATCTCTCGAATCCAGAAGACCAGACCATCTGTTTCTTTGCCGCCAAATGTCGGCACCGACATCTTGACGGGTTTCGTTGTTCCTTGTCGCGCAGCGTACGGCGCAGGACCCGGAGGGATCGCCTGCTCCGCACTCTGTGCCTCAGCTCGCATCGTCTCGCGAGCAGCTTCCTGCGCTGCAGCGCTCACGTGGGTAACCAGCGACGACTCGTACTTGTCGAAGCGTTCCACGCGCGCCTTCTGCTGCTCCGCAGGCAAGTTGAGGAATACAGCGAATGTTGTCTCGCCCAGAAGACTAACCATCTTCTCCAGCGTAGCCCGTTGGGCATCTGAAAGGTGAGGAAAGTCCTGCCGGGACGACAGCCGGCTTCCTGAGTCGTCCATGCTCAGAGAGGTCTTGATTGGAGTAGTCCGCGCCTGTCGCGGAAGTGACTACAAGTGCTACCAGGTGTGACGGGGGTCACACGCACCTTAGCTTTAGAGGAAGCGTTAACGCGTTAACCACAACAGACGCCTGTCGTTCCTGCTGTAAAGTTTGCAAAGGCCTGGTCTTCCTGTCCAATATGGTACCGAGTACCAATTGATTTGCGAGCTTCCGGGTTAGAGATAAACTGCTTTATATTAAGAACACTGTTGTAGTCCTAACTACTGATAACTATCTGCGTACTGAATCTCTGTCAAATCTGATCTGTCCAAATGGGCCATTTAGATGTACTGCTTTAATACAACTGACGTGCTACTTCAGTACGACAGAAGTTTGGTGTGCACACACCACGCGTGTGGCGGACACCAATGATGTGGACCACACCACAGAGAACACTGGTCGCCCCCAGGTGACCCCATTACATGGAGAATGAGTTGAACACTTGCGCTTCATTCATTATGAGACTCCCTGTTCCACATTTTTTAAAGATGAGGCAATGAGGCAGCTCACGCTTGTTGTCTCATTGGATTTATTGATATCAGTTTCAACCAATCAGTTGCGTAAATGAGGCAGGATGTCATCGAAGTGTTGGATCGACGTCGGCTGACAACAGGGACGTCGAACGTCCAGAGTTCAACTCTGGATAAGTCTGAAGTTGACATTTCGAGTGCCATTCTTTGCAAAAAGTAGTTTGGTAATCGAAACTTTGGGAGAGAGTCGATTCTTGCTTGAGCATCCCATCTTCATCTACATGCTCCGCAAATCGTTCGAAACCCTCCATCACGTCCAGGTTTCCCAGATTTGTCAACTGCCGCACCTCGTTCAAATCCAGAGGGGCCACGAAATATCGTTGAAGGACGCTTGCTCTGACCTCGAGTACCATTTATGAAACTCGTCAAAGGTAAGATTGCCATCATGGTCCACGTCGGCCACTTCAAAAATCTCGTTTGCTGTCACCGAAGCTACAGTCTCGATCGAAATACCAAGTTGCTGCTGGCGCGAAGGGTCGAGAGCTTACAGCAGCTTGAACACTGACCCAAGGTAGTTCGGCATCTCATCCTCCGATATTACGCCGTCTGCGTTGGTGTCGTATACTTTGAATGCAGCCAAGACTTTCTCGTCACGAGTCGAAGCACCGCACAGTATTGACAGACCACTCATAAATTGATTGAAGTCAACAATACCATTTTGCTCGGTATCAAAAGTTGTGAATAACCGGTCGGTCTGACGAAGCACCTGCGATCTGTGCCGGAAGTGAATTTGGTGCTACAGATGCTGTCATTTCGGTAGCTGTTGTAGCAGAGCGATTAGTACTGACGCGATGAAAGAGCGCGAGGCTCTGGTGAATGAGATTCGCATAACCACGGCGCCTAACGTCTGTGGTGTTATCATTGTACCTTTGCCTGGACTGATTGATAATGCTAATGTGTCGCTGTACGTTTTTATTTCGTGATCGTTTGTCTCTCGTCACAAATCGGCGAACAGGGCTTGGCAGGCCTGGACAAGGAATTCGGAGACCTTTGTTGCTTCAATAATGTGCGGGCACATGTTGTTTTTTCCCATGGAAACGGCATTGGCACGTATCGACAGCGGATTATATTCCCCGCGCCGCAGTGACCGTGGCAGTTTAGTGACCGAGGTATAATAAATCCCCGGCCGACCCTCGTTTGTACCCATTTCAGTTTCGTACCCTCGGTCTTATAGATCCGGGTACGGGATCACATACGGAGCTCTGTTCACACTAGATATGTATAGGTCTAGCTATTTTATTGACTACAGAGGCTCTCAGAGCCATAAACGAACACAAATTTATCAGCAGGCTTTCCCAGAAGTCACCAAGGGTCAAGTCCGTCTTCGGTAAGTCTAATTAGCTCATCTTAGGTCTGGATACGCTCGCTACGTGGGATGCCAGTCAACTCACTCAAGGTACATTGAACCGATGGTTTGATGCTGGTCAGTCCAAGAGATTAGAGTGGCAGGGTGTTGGGAGCGACGAGAAGCGTCGTCTCCCATATATTATAGTGGAACCGATTGTTCCAGATATATTTTACTACCCGCCGAGGTTTTACTTTGGCAAACCCGTATTAGGCTTGAGAGCTGGTACCCTTCCTTCTGAGGGACCGCGGGGTTCGCGCGAAAGCGCAATATTGCATACTATCCCTCGCTCGTGGCTAGTGGTGCAGGTTTTTGGGTTGAACTAATTCAACCTTGGTGTACAGAGGGTTCACAGGCAACCCGGTGTAAGGGATCGTTCCTGGCCTTCAGGTATTGATCCAACGCTCGTTGACCGTTGTAAAAGAAGGGACCATTGTTGGTGGAACTCATACCATTTGGTAGTGAGATTTTCTGCGTATTCCTACACGACAACTAGTGCCGCGACCCGGGAATTGGTGTAACCTTCTGTGTGTCAAGGTTGTATATGATTCTTACCATAACGAGCATTCGAGAGAAGAAAGAAGAGAGAAGATGGCGAAAGGAGCGAAGTCAGCGGTACCAGAAACTCCCATGAAGTCGAGCGGGGGGCGCCCCGAGGCTTCCGCGCGTTCCCGTCCAGCATTGGTGACTCCAAACGCTTTGGAGTCGATCAATTAACGCTCGGACAGCTTCGACGAGCGAATGGACTACTCTGAAGCCGAAGTAGATGATGAAGACGATTACCTGAAAGAAGTGGCAGCAATGTCCGAGGTTTCGGAAGCCGCTACTGTCTCAGCAGAACGTAGCGGAGGGGTGAGGTCGCTCGCGCGAAACCTCACCGAGGGGTTGAACGAAGTGACCGGTCCGGAACCAACCCACGGTGACAACCAAGATGGGCTCGGCGATCGCTGACAATACCCGCGGACGTTCTTGATCGACCGATAGTCGGCCTCCAGTTAATGGGACAGACTCCGACTGCCAACAAAGTGTTAGGTCGATGTATAGACACGATGATGTCGAAGAACAAGTCACTCGGCTTCGACGTCAGAATCAGCGTCGGTTTCGGCAGCAGGAATCGGCGCTACGATCCATCGATGCAGCGCTTGCTTCTCTCTGCGAGGGACGCAAAGATTACTTGGATGGATTCTGGCAGATGACTTGAAGTAGCGACGGTCGCGTTCATGGTAACTCGCAAGTGTCGGATGGCCTTATCACTAACGCGGAACTTGTAGGTCTTGTGCGCAGCAACACGGAGCAGCCTAAACTCTTTCGCGGAACTGACAGGGTTCTTCGTTGGGTTGGGTGCTGCCATAGTGTTGGGGCTGTAGCTCCCGGTGTAAATTGCAGAATGAGCGAACAGAATTCTGTCTCAATGATCTTGTGAATGACTGGTTCTCAATGGAAGGTAATGTGCATCAAGGTTAATGGTCGGTTTTGTGTCGAGGTGCAGGATCGACGATACGACCAGAAGCCTAAGGCTGATGATAGCGTCGGGCATGGGTGTTTAGGAGGCCGGTTTTGTGCAGCTTTTGCAGGTTTTTGAGTACGTTCTGACTTCCGCGGGCTGTGATGATGCGCTGCCGAAGAGAGGAAAGAAGCTCGTGCTCAGCCTTCGCGTTGGCTTCTAGGACGTCGTCTCGTTAGCGTGGAGACGTTTCGTCTAGCTGGAATCCGTCCGCAAGACACAACTTCATGATGGCGACTAGAGTTTGGCGATGGACCTCACGTGATTGATAGTGCCGTCGACAGATCTCCACATGGGTGGTACCTGGACGTACCACGTGAACACTTCCTATCAAATGTCAGGTGCGACGACCACGCAAGCAAAGTGTTAGCGGTGAAGCCATTTTCAAAGGCGCCAGCTTCGAGTCGCTCACACTCATCCAGCCAAATATCTCTCTGATTGGACAAAAATACGCGATCTACGTTTTCTAATTGGTCGGTTTTTGTACTCTTCTCCTGATCGCCATCCTATTGGCCAGTATTATCCATAGTCAATCCATAATTGATTGTGAATTTTACTTAATCTCATCGGATTGGCTAAAAGTGCGGATTCGACCACACCGGATTGAACGAAAATCCGGCATGGACGCGTCCGCTGCCGCCGGCAATGTCTTCCAGCTCTACCAGCAAGGTCCGACGCCCGACCACGTGCTGCAGCTGTGCTACTTGCGTCGACGCGCCCGCATCACTTGCGTCTCGAGCGAACACGCATCGCGGACGAGTTCGTGTTGCCACGGCCAGAGCTCAAGATCGCGAGTTTACTGCCGGCGACCGACATCCCCTTGCAGCAGCTCGTGACCGCGCCATCGGTAGAAACGACTAACAGTAGTGTAGTTGCAGAACTGATAACAGATATTACAGTAGCATACGCAAAGGAGAGCGCGCTGTTGCACTTCCTGCAGTCGCGACAAGCTGCAGCTGAAGACATACGACAATGGTCCGCATTGGCCGAAAGTGACTGGCTCCAGATCCACCACAGCCTGCAACGACCCGAGAAGCAACAGGGACAAGATGATGACATGACGGGATCGATGCCGTTACCCTAGTGCCGAATATTGCGGACGTCTGCTGGCTGCTGGAGCAGTGTCCGAGTGACGCGCTTGCAAGCTTCGTGTGGGACCATCTGATCATCTCTGCTCCTGCAGCAGGGCAGAGGCCCAATTCAAGTCACAAGTCAACCCACCAGTCTCTTCTCGCTGCTAGCTACCCAGCATTCGTTTGCCCTCGCTCAGCGCCAAGGATTTCCGTGTCAAGGTGCGATCACTAGACCTGCGCCAGGTAGACGACGTCTTCGGAGCCCAAGCAGAGCTCGCGATCATAGCATTGCATCAAAAGCAGCGTGACGTAATCAAGGTGCAGTGAGACAGCTTTCCCTGACCATCACTCCGTATTCGTCCAAAGTTGAAGTTTCCGCATCCGCCTTTGTTCACTTCGCTCCCATTCCGCAATTTGCTGCGTCAGACTCAAGTCGACTGGAAGAAGAACAAATCAACCCATGGAGCGTTTCCACGGCGGATTGAGGAAAAGTGCGGGCGATCTCGACAAAGCTGCAGGGAAACCTGCACTGCCAGCTAAGGGCAAGTTCAAGCTGCAAGATCCGCTGCTGACAAGTACGTACAACGCAAGCTATAACGCGTTATTTACCTGGTGATGTCTAATATCACAGATAAGCAGAGTAGGCAACGTAAAAAGAAGGTATCCGTGCCGGCTTCCGCGTTAACTCGATATTACTGTGTGCATTGGTAGATAGCACCAAGTCTGGTCTTTGCAGCCAGCAGCTTCACCCGACCGTCCGCAAAGGAAAACACGTTGAAGATTAACTCGGGGTTCAGCTTTATGAAGTTGCAGCCCAAGACTGACGAGCCCAAGAAAAGTGGTGGAATAGACCGGGAAGGCGGCGCCACAAGCGTTTGGTGGATCCAAACTTTTGCACAGCAAGTTTTCCGTCAACGCTCTGAAAAGAACAGCAATTTTGCAACTGAAGGTGGAGCGAAGCTGGCAAAGGACCTGCATAATCCTCCAGCAAAAGGAGGGTTGCCTGCATTTGCTTTTCGCGGAGAGACAAAGTCTTCCGCTGCAAAAGAGGAAGGCTGTGGACTTGTCGACCCAGGATGGCAGAAACAATTATTTCCCCAGCAAGAGTGGACGCACCGAAAATAGTGGCAGCTTCTCGCTCAAGAATTTCGCCCTGAACAAGGAGAAGGGTGCGGGGAAACAGCCCAGAAATGGTGAAATAAAAACGAAGTCGCTCAACGGAACGGCCTTCAAGGTGGCTTTCATGCCGCGAAAAACGAAAGCAAACGACGCGACTGCGTTGAAGAAGAGAGGTCTTATTTACGTCGGCAGAATCAGGGGCTGCGCCGAAAAAGAGCAAGCTATTGACGCAAATTCGTACGTACTACACGATGAAGGCTCTTTGGGCGGGAGCATTAACATGGTTCGTTCTCTCGACAGCGGCTCTGCAGCCTCGTACAATTACCGGCAACGTGGCGAATGATGCGATTAAATTGGGGTAAACGCATGATGTTGGCTGGGTGCCTTACCCGTATTCCTCACAAATCGTGGTTTTTTTTGGGCAGAGATTCTCTGCTAGACGTCGCTCTAGGTGGTGAAAACTCAGGTTTATCTCCTCTCGCACCGACAAGTTTCAGTGCAGCTCACGATCCTCCGGCTACGGAACCAACGAGCTCGCAGCCTAGTGTTGTGGCGCCTCGCTCTCCTGACTACCAAGAGGGATGGTATGAATTTGCTTGAAGGAGACAAAATCATCACCTTAACTTTTTCTACTGTACTGTACGTTTCCAAGCGCAGCCTCAGTGGTATGGAGGATGAGATTGCAATGAAGGTTCTGTGCACCCTGGTGAGTGTACATCCTAAATCGTGCCTACCGGTCGTGCAGCTCACTTAGGTGATTTCTAGGATGACGACAAAGATGACGAGTTCCTCGCCAGGGCAGCTGCCATCGAGGAATTTACGGATCTTGGGGCTTGAGCAAAAGCAAATGCACAACCGCCTCCTTGATGCTCATGGTAAGGTACATTAATTGTCGCACACCTACAGATCTAAATATTTTTGTTTCCACCTCTGTAGCTGGTGTCAGCGAAGCCCTTCTTGATGCGCTCACGGATCTTTTGGCTGAAGAGGGAGAATCGGGATCGACAAACTCGACTTTGGTGTTCGCATCGATGTCGACGTTGTGATGCTTTTCTACAAGACGATGTGATGTGATCCAGGTTTTCGAGTAAGAAAACGTCTTCGACCAAAGGTGTTCAACAAAGAATGCATTCAATTTTAGTTCACAACCTCCGTATCGGCCAGCATCAACTTCCTCAAAGTCCGGAACTGCCCACTGAAGACAGAATGAACACGTAAAACTGTTAGCCAGCAGCTCAACCCGTGACAAGACGCGCATTAACCCGTACCTTTTTAAATTCTTCGAAGCTGAGCTTGTTGTCACCGTTCAAGTCTGCCTCCTTAAAGCACTGCTCTGCCGTCGCGCGAGCAAGTTCTTCAGGAGACACACCCATCTTTGTGCTGCCAGTAGTCTCATACATCACTTTGAAGATCGACGTGATGATCATCTCTTCAGAAGAAGAGTCTTCTTGCGTGATGTATCCATCGCCATTGATATCATAGATCTGGAATGCTGCCCGCATACTCGACCCGGACAACACTGAGAGGCCACTGGCAAGCTCACCGAAGTCAATTGTGTTGCTGTTGTCGGTGTCAAATTTCCGGAAGAGACGAGGATCATCGTATCGGCCTCTTGTCTCTCTTCGGGTAAGTCGTGCCCCCTGCCAGTCGAATAATTTGATCGAAGCACTTCTTGAATGCTGCAAAGGTCAGCTCGCCCGATGGTGCAGCCTCAGCAAATATCTCCAGCACGTGATTGACTTCATACGCGTCCATTTTAACAGTTGCACTTCATGTAGTATTAGGGGATTTCCCAGCACCCCACACCGTTTTTCTTGGTGACTCAAGAGCTGGAGAGCCGCTGCGATAGCTGCTCTGTTGTCAGAGGCTTCACTGCGACTATCCGCTTTTCTCCTATTCACTCCTTGTCGACCATGTTTTTGCTGGGCAAGCATGCTGCTCACACCTGCAGCAGGCGCCTCAAACCCCGAGGACTTGGAGTACCAAGTCACAAACTCGTCAAAGCTTAGATTTCCGTCCGTGTTAAGATCAGCCTCCAAGCCGCTGTAATTGCGGCCAGCTCCTCTGGCTGCACGCCCAGTTTGTCATCTGTGCATGGGCTGGTTTCGTACAGTACCTTAAAGACACGCGCCAGATAGCGTACTATCTCGTCCAGTGAAATGAATCCATCTTGGTTAAGATCGTAAAGCGAATACGCAGCTCGCACTTTTCCTCCGAGACCACCGCAAAGAACTGATAAACCGCTACTAAGTTCGCAGAAATCAATACTACCAGTGTGGTCTTCGTCAAAAATCACCGGTTCAGAATAAGTCGTAGTCGCGTCAGGTTGACTTTATCGTTCTTGTACTGCTCATCCACAAGCTGCTGGAAACACTCTTCGAACGCTTCGCGTGAAAGTGATCCAGCCTCCAAGCATCGATTTGCAAAGATTTCAGACACTTCGTCGGCCGTGTACTTTTCCAGGTTTGTCATTTGCTTGACAACATCCAGACTCACCCAGTCCGGAACCTCCTCTTGCTGTTGCTGCTGTTGCTGCTCCTGTTCGCCAAGCACCGCCGGGATGGGAAGCCCACCCCCACCCTTTTCGGTTGCATATACCAGATGGGGCTATGGACAAGGAAACATTTCGACAAGCATTCGGGCACTTTAAGGTCAACTCCACGACAGAGATAGATTGCAGTTGCTGGATCGTATCTTTGAGCTCTTCGACAGGGACAACAATGGGGTGGTGGACTTCAACGAGCTGGCTAGTGGATTGTCGGTGCTTTGTGGTGGGAGTCAGACTCATAAAGTTCGTGCCGCATTCAACTTGTGCGACGTGAACCACGACGGATACATTTCGTTAGGCGAAATGCGTCTCTATTTGACATCAGTGTTCAAGGTGCACTTCGAAGTGAATCCGGACAGCGAGACCCAAATGGGCGTGACACCTGAAGAACTGGGTGAAATCACGGCAGAGCAGGCTTTTGCTGAAGCGGACCATGACAGGGACGGCAAACTTTCTTTTGCCGAGTTTAGTCAGTGCTGATGTGAACTTGGGAAACGTGTTTAGCACCTGCTGGGCCGAGAACAACCCGAGGTTTGTCAGACGTCGCACCTCACGCAATGACAGCCACTCCGGATATTATTTTGAATAAGTCGCTCCATGTTAGCGGCGCTAGACAGAGTGTACCACTTGCGGAACTCAGAAAAACTCAAATGCCCATCATGGCCCAGGTCGGCTTTAGAGAATGCCTGCTGAGCAGTGCGCACACCCAATTCCTCTGGGGTTTCGCGATTCATTTGTTGGAGCGCAGCAGGCGAAGCCTCTTTCAAAAATTTGAATACAGACGTGAAATACCGCCTATCTCCTCCATTGAGATGAAGCCGTCGGCGTTGTAGTCATACAGAGCAAATGCTGCGCGAATTTTTCCACCGACGATTCACCACAGAACACTGAAAACTCACTTGACATCTCACTGAAGTCGACCACGCCGTTCTTGTCAACGTCGAAAAGCTCAAAAAGACGGTTGAGAATGGGGTTTATCCGCTGGTACTCCTCCGACTTGATGCCCTGGTTCGTCGAAATGAATTTTCGGAAACAGTCATCAAATGCTTCTCGTGATACGTATCCTTGATCGTCAGCACATTCTGCAAGACTTTCAACAACCTTCCATGGGTGAAAATACGTGCAGGTTTGTGAGCCGTCGGGCCTCCGCTATACTAAACAAAGCTCCCCGTTTTCGCGACCTCACCGATTCCACCTCGTTTCTGATGCCAACGTTGAAATTCTTTCAGCGTGAGCCCATCGTGGTCTTTGTCAGCTTCTGCAAATGCTTGCTGTGCTGTGATTCTCCTAGCTCTTCAGGTGTCACGCCAAGCACCTGAGTATCGGGTGAGCGGAAGTCGGACGTGAGGTAACGAGTCATCTCGTCTAAAGAGATGAAACCATCACCGTTAAAGTCAAATAACGGAGAAAGCCGTTTCCACCTTCTGGTCTTTCGTGCCACCACAGAGCATGGATAGTCCACTAGCAAGTTCTCCGCTACTATATTTGCAAACAGATCAAATATCCCATCAACAACTTCTTGCAGTGTTTCAGGGATCGATGTCCTCGATTCCTTACGAAACAAAGACGCCCTAAGAGTTCTGGCCAGCGAAAACACACCAGACTTTTTGAAAGTAAATATACAAAAAGTACTTCGTAGTACTACAGCAAGAGGTTTTTTATTTATTAAAGGATCGAGTCCTTTTGGTAGAAAATGTGGATTAAAAACAGAGAACAGCCACCGATTCAGAAGATAATCTACTGAATCGTAATGTAGTTTTCAATTTCGGTGTCGAGACCTAGATTTTAGTTTTCTACAGCGAGAGGGTGATTGAGACCCCTATTTGTGATAAATTACGTACTGTCACTCTCCAACGCAGGCCTCATTTTGAGCAAACCTCAAATAAATTTCCGAAGCCGACCTCAAATCACGGCGATTTGAGGTCGGCAAGGTCGTGATTTGATGTTCAGACCGCAATTCACTGTCCGATCTATTGTGTCGCCTACATCTAGCTGCATTTACTGAGCAGGTCATTTTAAACCGGACAGCGTAAATAAAGATCTCACGCCATTTTACTCACGCAAGGGCCGAACTGGGAGCCACAAGAAGACTAGCAGCTTTGGCAAGCTGCACATATAGCAGCCGTATATTTCTGTAGAGTCGATATACCAGGCTCTTGCTGTGCGACAGCTCGTCGTCTGATGGGAAGTCCATCTTGCGCACCTTATGCCGCGACTGGTTGAGGTCTGGTTGAGGTCTGCAGCGTTGGAAATCGAGGGACCAAACACCGGTATTAGAGGTCTTTAGCAACTTCATACGGTTGAACTTGTGAGCCGTAATCTAAACCGTTCGCAACAAGATCCGTATCTGGTTTTAGCGTATCATCTTCAGGAACGGATCGAACAGATGCTATCGAGGTAAGAAATGAGGACGATGGAATTCAAAGATGGATTGGACGATTGGCTTCCTACGCATTTGAAGGCACTATCCTAATCTGCACAAGCATCAACTCGGAATGGTGTTCCGTATTTCGTACGACCAAGACCAAGAGCTAATGCGCGATCTTATTTGACTGCAGCCCTTCGCCGCAAAGAGAGGCGCGACGCTCAAAATCTGGGGAAATGTTGCATCCTCTGTTTCAAGTGCGCTCAAGGAGTGCTGCAAACGTTCAGAATCACTACGACGATCGTTCTGGGCTAGTTCGAGAATACATTTCCCTTGAACGGCTGCACAAGACACAAAAGCAAACTGCAAAAACAAGAAGCAGCGAAATGAAGGAGATCTTGCACGCTGCGCGGAAGAGATTGTTCTCGAAAGCACCCGTCAACGTGCGCTCAGGTCGCCGGACGTTGAAGAGGCGTGCAGTGATGAGCGTAGTAGCAGCGACGCGGAGAGTACAATCTCAACGAGTACATCGGCCACTACAGGTACACCCAACGCAGCTGTCACGCCATCAAAACGCTCAAATGCTTTCTTATTGCACGACAGGAAAGCGTCAAAAACTTCAATACGAACTACAAGAGCGTGCGTTATCACAGACACAGCTTCGGTTTGAACAGAGACTTGCCTTCGAGAGGCAACAGGCACAAGAACGCCTTTTGTTTGAGGAACGAGTGCAGTCCAGCAACAGAGAGTTGGTGTTAGAGTGTGCAAAACTGTTTAGCAACGCATTAAAAGCAGAATGACTCGTCTAGCGAAAGATAAGTCATTGGGAAAGCCTCTGACAAAATATATCTTTTGATTAGATCGATCGCAGATATTCCCCAATATCAGGAGGCTTGACATTGAAGTAATCGCTTGCTGTGTTTCCTCCTCGTGTGCAGGTTATACAGTTACACCTACTCGATACATTTGGCCAACCGGTTGAGTTCCTGCGCGAAGATTGGACTTCACATCCTGTGTTTTCCAGTAGTTGACTACTTGCGCGTAGGACCATTCCACAGACACACGCATCTTACTCATTCGACCGTTAACTAGCAATTGAGAAGATGTCATGTTGCCCAGGGCCCTTGGAACGGACTGAGCATCACAGCATCTCGTCCGTAGGCACAATCACCAAAAATCCGGTAATCTCTGAAGCGTCCATCACTGCGAATTCGATCTGCTAGGCGAGACGCTTGGTACATCTTTATGTCATGATTCCGACCTGGAAAAGGTCCAAACAAATGCGAAATCATGCCGTCCGGTGTCACGAGCGACTGAAACTTTAGACTGTGCTTTCTTTTGTGTCCATTATACATGGATTGCTGAGTCAAATAATCCGTTTGCCGCAGGCTTTGCTAGGTTGAGGGCGGCATGTACCTCACACGGTACCATCGATGAAACTCCATATATTGGTGTAAGGTGCACCAGTAGCAAAAATGGCATCGGCGAAGGTATCCAGCTTTCCATTCAACAAGTCTCCACTAAATTCCAAGACGCCACTAAAACGAGAGTCGATTAAATCCAACAAATGCAGGAATATGTTTGATAGACCACTTGGGCTTCGCCCAAACACATCGGTGAGATCAACCCAGCGCATTGGCATAGATAGCTTGTAGAGCACGATGCACAACCCTCCATCGCCGTGGCCCTGGTCCTTTCACGAGTAACGATGTCGCCCAAGTGCATTAACGTGACTAGCGTGGATAGCTCCTCTTTGTTGAAGCGAAAACGCTTTACACAAACGTCGTTTGACTGGGCATTAAAGTTAAACGGAGCTTTTATCGAGGTTCCAAATCCAGAATTACTGATTTCATTGAGAACGTGACTGCAGCTTCGAACGTGCTGCCTTCATCTTGAGCCTTCTGCCACCGCTGAAATAGTTGAGCTTGCTTATAGTGCCGGGGTACACCGCGAGAGATTGATTCGCAGTACCAAATGATTTGGCTGTCGAGACCAATCGAAGAGCAGTCCATGAGCTCTTGCTTCTGCTTACTTTAAATTTGCAACTGATGCTTCCTTTGAGATAAAACTTTATTGTAGTCGATGTATGCTATGCATTAGCGGGGGCATAGGATGCGTAAATGGTCACGTCCATACCGTAACTATTAGTTGTTATTTTCGGTTGAGGCGGAACAATCCGGCTGTAAATTCCGGTTGCATGTGCAAACCGCCATATGACGGTACCGGAAAGAGCGTTATTCCGGTTTTGCTAAAGACCTCTATTCACCGGTTTATTTTGCTGTTTGCGAGGTCTCCGCGTTGGAGATGCTCTTAAGGCTTTTGCAAAAGACGGCACTCTCCCAAAGTTTCTTGATTACCAAACTAATACTTTTGAAAAACTACATTTCTTGATTACCGAAGTACTTTTTGCAAAACTACATTCCAAGTAAATATTCGACCGATTCCAGCATGGCGTCACCATATCTGTCGCGCCTTCGTATGCTGTGGATGTGGAGGTTGGCAGCAATGTCAAAGACGTACGCTTTGAAGGGGTTATCCGTCACGCCCAACAGGGAACAAGCTCATCCGTTCGATAACGAACGGATGCAACTTGCATGTGACCCCATGGTTATTAATACAGAGAACCCTGGCCAACTTAATACCACCCGTGGACGCACTTCCTATAAAGTATAACAGGGTTATTAGATACTAGAGGGAGCACCACAACCAGAAGACCAGTGTTGATCTCTGGGTTTATAAGAAGGCATGGATGTCTGGTGTGTTGTTTCAGGAGTGGCTGCGCGAGCTTGACATGCATCAACAACGGTGCAATATTGCCCTCCTACGTAACATTGTCCTGGGAAACCTACAGCTCAAGCCGTAATTGTCATTTAACTACCGCCCAACTACATCTCTCGTTTGCAACGTCCCGACGCTGGAATCATATCATATCGGTGTTTAAGCGGCAGTTCGGCATCGGCGGCTCCAGCATGAGTTGAACGTGAGGAGGCGGGTGCGACAACCAATGGTAGTCATACCCGTTGATATACTTCAAGTATTAGATATTAGCACCTTACCAATATACCGGTACTTTACAGCAAAACGGTGGCTGTTTGCACGATGTACACCCCGATGTGGAAACTAAGGTTTTGTCAGGCCTTCGGACGCTGCAGGAGCGGCTGCGGAAAAGCAACGTGAGGAGCAGGAAGCGGTGTGGGCGCAGACATCGACCCGAAGCTTTTTAGTATGTAATATTCTGCGCTGAACAAGTATGATAGTGTATACTTTTCATTAACAAATGTATTGAAAAAATCCCCATCGGGCATGAAGTTTGAAGTTTGACAAGTATTAATTAAGCCCCATAGTTAAGCCTGACTACCGAGTCTGTGGATCGATATATGATTAAGTACACCAGGATATTAGACAACATAGGTATTAAGTTGGCCAGGGTTCTCTGTACATGTAGTGAGCGTCTACATGTATGCGTGAGCAAGGCATCTGCCTAAGAAAGGAAGAAAATGGGTATAGTGAAGCGAACTTTCACGTGCTCAAACAATGGGCAAAGTGGCCACAAGAGGCGGAGCTACCTGACGTAGTGGTGCCCGTGTCCAGAGTTCTGTGTAGCTGGTTGCTTGATAAAAAATGTTTCCTTATCGACGAGTGTGTTAATCTTAAGTTGACATTTCGAGTGCCATGCTATGCAAAAACTAGTTAGGTAAGTAATCAAGAAACTTTGGGAGAGTGCCGTCTTTTGCAAAAAGACCCCGAGATGTATACATTGGTGTTCACTTTGTGTGGCATGGCGTGTTTAGCTAATCGCGTCACTGCCACGTTGAAGCGTGCGTGATCAATTCGATTGTGTCGGTGGCATGTCTCAGCCCCTGTGGACATCAAATGAGCCTCCACAATTCAATTTGCGTCGTCTAGCGCAAGTGTCGAAGAGGATTTCAAGTCGCCATGCCTAAAGTCGCCATCATCTACTACTCCATGTATGGCCACGTGGCCAAGTTGGCGTCGTCCATCAAAGCAGGCGTCACATCTGTGCCTGGGGTTCAGGCCAGCGTATACCAAGTGCAGGAGACGCTGAGTGACGATCTGCTGACGAAACTTCACGCGCCACCCAAGTCCGAGCTGCCAGTTGCGACCCCGACGTGCTCAAGGATGCGGACGGCATCTTGCTGGGCTTCCCAACGCGTTTCGGTATGCTTCCAGCGCAAGTCAAAGGCCTGTTCGACGCCTGTGGAGGTCTCTGGGCCAATGGCGCGCTTATCGGCAAGCCGTGTGGGTGTTTTTCAGTACTGGAAGCCTCGGAGGCGGCCAGGAGACCACAGCCATGAGCATGACCCCGTTCATGGCTCACCACGGCTTGACCTTCGTGCCGTTGGGCTACCGCTCACCGCTGGTCGGGACCAATGAAGAGGTCCACGGCGGCAGTCCCTGGGGCGCAGGAACACTCGCCAATGGAGACGGATCCCGTCAGCCGACCGAGCTGGAGCTGGAGATAGCCAAAGTTCAGGGCCAGAGCTTCGCGGAGATCACCAAGAAACTTTCATTGTAGGAGCAGCAGCTTAGGCTCAGATAATACGAGAATGGAGACCTGTACTGAGCCACCACGGGGTAGATAGAGATTCCTTGCAATACCTGGTATTATTGCTCGCAATCAAGCTAGCCCAACAACTTGCAGCAGACAATTCTCGACTTCCTGGTGCATCGTCTGCATGTTCAGGCTGTAGGAGCCAATCACCAGATCTGACAAAACTCCAACGCGTGCAGTTTGGTCTGGAGCGTCATCTAGTTCGGGAGTCAAACGCACACAGGACTGCGTGATTGAGCCGCCCCCATCAACTGAACGATCATCTGGGAATGTATCCACCAGAGTCCATCCACACTCGCTCAGATTAATATACTGCACGCCAAATGGAGCACCTTCCGTTTGGCCGAAGGTCGCCCAGACCATAACCACTCGGTCTTCCTCCACCACACGCTTCCCGAGAATATGCATTCGAACGAGTGCTTCTGCTCGGCGAAGTCGTAGCGTAACACAAAATTCTGCTCTAAGCGTGTCGTTTGTACATTCCAACGCCTCAATCCAGCAAAACTACGTCAGCGTTGCCGTCACAAAAAAAGTGTGAGCCCACGAACCTTGTAGTATCCATTGCCCAGATCGATCCGCTTGGTCCCCAAAATTGTCCAAGCAGCCTCCGCCACGTCGTGCACAGCAAACGGAGAAATCTTGGCGTCCACCATTTCCACACAAACTCTTCCTGATGTATCAAGCTTGACTTGTGCATCATTGCACTCACATTTAAAGTCGCGAGCCCCGCCTCGTTCATCACCGCATCCACGCGTGCGTACAAACCACCCACCCGGTTACTCAAAAGCTCAAAATCTCCGGCTCCCGAAGACCAGCTAACTTCTTTGCTCTCATCTTCTGGGTTGCTGCTCACTCCAATTCCTCGTCTGCACATCGTTTACAGAGCAGCTTCTCCAGACTCCGGGCAAGCTTCAGTTGTCCCTCGAGTCGTTCACGGAGCTTCACGTTCTCGACTTCGGCCTTCACTCTCTCGTTCCGCTGGTTTTTGGCCACCCGTTCCCACATCGAGACCCCCTCACTACCCCCTTCACCATCCTGTCGACCCCCTGACAGCAGTAAAGCTCTCTGCAACTGTACTCGATCTTTTGAGCTCATTTTCCAGGTCGACGACCTGTTTCCTCAAATACTCGAGTTCGTTCTTTTTCCGCTGGTGTCGGAGCTTCCTCGTGGACTTCTGATCTTCAGTAGGTTTGTCTTGGTATTGTGCATCAGCTTTTGCAGAGATTATAGGAGCGGGGGCGTCATGGTAGCTGTCTTCAGCGACATCAAAGTCAGGTATTAATTTCAAGAGGTCTGCGTCAAGGTCGCCGATAAACTCCAATTGCTGCAGTAAATCACAGTCTCCATCGCTTGGCACCTCCCCGGATGTATGAGCTTCGTCTGGAATATGGTCACTCTCCAATACCACGAGATCGATTCCTTCCATGTCGTCCAGCAGCTCCAGTGACGCGTCCAGTGGCAGCAAATATGGGTCCATCGCCAGTAAATGTTATCACTCGTACACAATTATAGAGGTCTTTGACAAAATACGAAGATGATATTTAGCAAACATTTTGGGTCCATTATTGGCCCTTTCTATCAAGAAATTGACGGAAGCAGTACCAAAAGTCACTCAAGTGCTCCCAGTGGGTAAAACCAAGACAGCACCAAACGACTCTGCTAGAAACTTAGGCCGTGTTCGCGCGTATCGTATTTATATCGAAAACATGGTTTTTGATGTTAGCAGCGTCTTGACATGATTTTTCAATGGACAAATGAATGGCCGTTTGTGTGTTCGCGAAAGAAATCTGTGGTTAGGTTAAAAAAAAGCAGATCACCTTGAAGAAACCCAATGGATGGAACAGTGGAGCTCCTGCTTGTTCTCGTCGCTATTGCATGCGTACCTGTGCTGTACGCATCGCACTCCTCGCGCAAGATGGAGCACGGTAAAGTTGTCCGACGGCTAGGACTGGCGACTACGTCTGGTGAGCGATTCTTTCAAGCAATTCACTCTTCAGAAATCGCTTTCTTTTCGAGATCACTTCCGGGCGCTTTCGATGCTCTGTTTGAACGCTGCCAACCATTTATTACTGACACAGTGCGCGACCAGCGCGAGGTGTTAGCCATTTCTTTGCACTGGATTGGCACTGCTGCAACCTGCAGGTCGCAGGAAGTTCTGTTTGATTTATCGTACTCAACCGTGCATAAGTACCGAATGAGGGGCGTTCGTGCTGTAGTACAAACCCTTCATGGCACGATGGTGATCCCGTCAGAGGTTCCAGATTTTTCAAGTACAAGCACGCGTACTTTGATCGGGCCCTCGGCGCGATTGATGGGAGTCATTTTCGAATTGAGGTGTCGCTCGAAGATGCAGTCCGCTTTCGTAACCATAAAGGATTCATTAGTACCAACGTGTTGGTATTTTGTGATTGGAAAATGAAGGTGTGCTTCTCTTACGTTGGTGCAGGAGGAAGTGCACATGATTCGACAATTTTGGGATGGTCTCGGTTGATTGATCTAATTCCTGCACATTACTACGTACTTGCCGATGCTGGATACGGTCTAAGTGACAAGCTATTGACTCCATTTCGTGGAACAAGATATCATCTCAATAATTCCTGCACATTACTACGTACTTGCCGATGCTGGATACGGTCTAAGTGACAAGCTATTGACTCCATTTCGTGGAACAAGATATCATCTCAAGGAGTGGGCTAATCGACCATCCGGACGCCCACAAAATGCAAAGGAACTGTTTAATCTACGACACGCAAAAGCGCGAAATGTTGTCGAGCGGGTTATTGGAATATTGAAGAGCAGATTTAAAGTACTTCGCACATGCATGGACTTCGAACTGGCGACAGTCAAAATAGTGAATTCTGCTTGTGTTCTCGTTCATAATTTTATTCAGGAGCACGATGCGAGTGACATTGGTGTTGATTTTAACCGGACAAGACGCGTATCACGACGACGCAGTGTGTTGGTCTGGACAACTAGCCAATTCCGTTTGATTTTGAGAGTGGCACACAGTGGAGGTCTTGGATGGCAAATTTAATGTGGACAGAATATCAAGGTTTCCGGGATACTGACAATGAACATGGTCTACTAGGTGGTGATGAAGTAGATGACTCTGATTGTTGATCTAGTTCGGAAATTGAGAGTGACAGCTCCGAAAGTGAGAGTGGCAGTGATAGCAGCCGTGACATTGCGAGTGACAGCGATAGTAATTTTGCACAATAAATCAACGTTTGGGTGGGACTGGAAGTAATTGGCGTCGGTTCCAATAGGCTCGGATCAACAACAACAAAAATTACGTGCTGTCCATGTACGATTTATGCTGGTTCTTCCTGTTTACTCTCTGCTTCTGTCCTACTGATACTTTTTGACCGCCAAGCAAACAACAAAGCTAGTGAGATTTGCTTTTTAACACAGTTGAATCCCCAGCACGCCGATAGGGTTTTGCACAAAGTAATATTCCATTGCCTGCGGATATACTTCTTGCTATTAGTCTTATTTCTTTTAATCACTTTGTGTATTTAGGTCATGGCATTGCAACTTACTTGAAGCTAGGGACAAACCCGCTGCTCGGTTATATACAAGAAGTACAAGCTGCAATAGCCGTTCGACTGTGGTCTAGTGTTAGTATTACGTCCAAGACTGAAGTGAGGCACCAAATCTGATACAGGCGAGCTGTAGTTCGCTAACAAGCTTGCTGCACGTACAGTAATGTAATAATTAAATGGAGAGCTGAATGAACTGGTGTGGAAGTCGTTAAGATAATTTCAGGAGGCGTCCGAGCAGAAGTGCTTAATTGTTTATTCCTACATCGGCATTCGTTAACTGGTCTTCAATTGAGACGATTGTGATCGTGGCTAGGCAAGATTTATGAAATACCATATCTGCAGAGCCAATCTATTAGCACGAAAGCTACTCGTCAGGATATGTACGTACGCCCATGGTCAAGCGTCAAAATGGGGAACGTTTCAAAAACTCAGTTTCAAAGCAATTACTCATTTCCTGTCTTCTCCTTGCTAACGAAAAAACACGCAGCATCAGAACCACTCAACCATCAAGGCGTCGTAGCATCAACCGCTCACACGTCCGCCTCCTCGATGTCACCACCGTAATTGTCGGCCAGCTGGTCGAAGAACGTTGGGGACGGCTGCACGTCAACAACATCCGGCATATCTTGCTGCATCTTGGACTGAAGGTATACCTTCACCAAACCGACGAGCTCTCTCACCTCTTGAAGACCTTCGGTAGCAGAGTTCTTTCGCGATTTTTTCTTGCTGGATCGCCCCTTCGATGCACCATCGCGAATACGCTTAACGTTTTTGACGCGAACCGCGTGGCTGCGTGGTACGTTAAAGCTAACTTCTTGCTCTCCGTCAGAATTGGTAGATGCCGCAGCATCACCCGTAGTTGTGGTTGCATCCGAAAGCACGTCCAAACCTTCAGCAGGTGCGCCCACTCCATCCGACGAGTTGAGCTGCCGTGCTATGGTCGTAACACTTTGTGCGTCCGCACCAGTAGCGCGTATATCGCCTAATAAAACAATCATGCTCTTTAATACACCTACACCTCCATAATTGCAAGCAGAAAACACTGTACCTGCCGCCATGCTGCAAATAATCTCGTGCTCGAACCCCTTTTTCCGGAATTCTTTGATTTTGCCCGTCTACGTCTTTGATTTTGACGTGATCAGTTTCTCCCAGACGTCGTCATCGAAGAGGGGCTTGTCGGTTGTAGGACAGACGCCGCCGCCACTCAAGCCCTTGATTTCCTTGTAGAGGTCGTAGTCGCGCATGAGACGGTTGAACTTGGCCTTATATTGAGCTGTAATCAAAGGTCAAAATGACGTCATTATACACGTTAGCGAGAAACTAGCGGCATTCTAGAGTAGTTACCCTTCTACAGCATTCTCTTGTGCTTAACGTTGAACTTTTCCCTCAAATCCTACCAGGCCGCAAGGATAAGACCCTTGTCGGTCGTCAAGGACGGGTTCTTGCGTGCCTCGATGTACATATCGGGTAGGTCGAACTCTTCGAAGACCTTCCACGATGCACGCTGGGGTTTGTCCGTGATTTCATTGGCTGCCATTGTTCGTGGTTGTCTACTGGTCTGTGGGTTTCTCGGCAAAAGAGGAAATGCCACAGCTAAAAGCTGGCAGAAGCTTGCAAAGATTCTTTCATTATCGCAAGGGGAAACATCTCCAAATAAGAACTCTTGCAATACGAACATGATTAGCAAATTCGAACCCAAAACGTGTTTTCAGGTTGAAAATCAGGGGGTTGCCTGTTTTTCGAAAGCGGGCACTAAACGTCGTTTAGGAGCGATAACCACGTTTGAACCTTTTTGTGTTCGCGACGTTCATTTTGGTCTAAAACATGATTATCACGCCCAAAACATGGTTTTCGAGCCGTCGCGAAAACGGCCTTAGTTCACATTTTTCCAGGCTTTTGGGGTCTATGGCGTTCCTATTTTTCTCGTCATGGTACTTTACCTGGTGGACGGCATGGCTCATTTTCGTGATACTAGCGCCAAATGAAGCTGCTAATATGCACGTTCGATAACGGCCAATTCAGTCTTGTCGTGTGTGGACATTGTGTGCCTACTCTTGTGGCTCGTGCTATTTGTTCGTGATGCTGAAGATGATTCTGTGGTGTGAGAAGAGCTTTGCTTCTTCGAGACTGCTAGAAAATTGGAAAAAGTCTCAGCTCGAATCCAGGACGTGGTCGATGTTGTTGGCCCATGCCACTGGCGAAACCCTATCGCAAATTAAGAGGGGTGTGGGTTCGAAGTGCGGCCCTGTCGAGGAGAGATGATTAGGATGCAACAGCAGTTGAAAATCCACTGTGTACAGAGACACTTTTGAGCATTGTTTTACTTCAAAATGCATGAGATGATTTCGTACGCTGCGAGTTGATCGAAGCTGTTACAACGATTGTGTTGTTTTGCCTGTCTCGATAAGAAAAACGTTCGATGATGTACTGGTGGGTGACTCAGGAACAAGGTGTTCGTTGAATGGCGTGTGGATTAACAGCCTTCCAACGAAACTAACTATACAGGCTGTACAAGACGTAGGAAGGTATCTGAAGAAATACGTACTAATCTCTCAAAAAAAGAGAACTACCGATAATCATGTCAATTTCACTGCTCGTGTTCTAGCCTAGACGGTGGCTGAGATCTCAGTGAGGAGGCTACCAAAAGAATGCGTTGGTTCTCGCAACGATCCAGCCCCAACCAGTACATTTTCCCTCTTGCAACGGGTATGTGTTTCAAAAGCTCAGTAATCGAATTCTGGTTACGCGCTTGCTTTCCCATATGGCAATAAATAATCCAAATTTTGGTTACGCGCAGATCCTGGAACTTACAGATATTCGTCAATTCCTGCTCACAAGGGTCAAACCATACGACAGAGTATTTGCCTCTGATATCCACCACAATAAACCAGAGTCACCACGTCGTCATAAACCAATTGACTCGCCAACCAGCAAGCGAGTCTTCCAAACTACCCAAGTCCCGAAACTCGCCAAGATGACCAAGGTCGCCATCGTTTTTTACTCCACGTTCGGTCACGTGACCAAGCTGGCAAAGTCCATCCGCCGGTGTGCAAGCAGTGCCGGGAGTAGATGCCGAACTCTACCAGGTGAAAGAGACGCTGAGTGAGGGAGTGCTAACGAAGCTCCACGCACCCCCAAAGCAGGAATTCCCGATTGCGACACCCGCTGTGCTCAAGGAAGCCGACGGTATCATGCTGGGCTTCCCGACGCACTTTGGTATGGTGCCGGCTCAAGTGAAGGCCCTTTTCGATTCGTGCGGCATGCTGTGGGTCAAAGGTGAGCTGATCGGAAAGCCCTGTGGTGTCTTCTTCAGCTGCGGGTCCAGAGGTGGCGGCCAGGAAGTTTCTGCCATGAGCACTACGCCGTTCATCGCTCACCTGGGTATGATGTTCGTGCCGTTGTCGCTGCACGGGTCCGTCATTGAAGGAAACGACGAGCTGCACGGTTGCAGTCTCTGGGGATCTGGCACAGTCGCTAATAGCGACAGATCGCGTCAGCCGTCGGCTCTGGAACTCTCGGTCGCAGAGATGCAAGGCAAGAAGTTTGCCGAGATCACCAAGAAACTCTCCTCGTAGAGCTCCAGTGACAATTTTACTCACCAAACTCCACTCCACGTGCTGCTTTAGCACCAATACATCGTTGTGTTAGTTGATACGACATCTTCATTTTTTTTGCTTTACAAGCGCAGTGAAGCTAGCGGAGAGCTCATCACCTGGTACACCGGGCTCTCCGGGATCACTTTACTATTTGTCTGCACACTTGATGACCGGTCGATTGCGATCGAAACGCGAGAGTTTTCATCCACGCTTTCTTTCTGAAGCAGGTCTTCCATCGTAGCTCCATAGCCCAGTGGGTGTTTGCTTGGGTGGTATATCATGTACACTGTTAGCTGTGCAATTCCAAGCGTGGCGCAGCAGACGTTGGTCACAAAGAGGAACCAGAGTCCCGACATTGGCGTGTACGTGATCCACATTGCATTGTTCACTGTGCCGGCGATCACCATGTGGATCGGGATGAAGACCCCGTCTTGTACTTGATGACCTCCTTGATTTTCAGGAATGGAGAGCTGTAGAGTACCAGCGTCACGCAGACGGCAAGGTATCCCATGATGTCATTCACTTGGTTCCTGGTGATACTCGTGATAACACCCAGTGCACCGAGCACAGCGTACAAGGTGATAATCGACAACACTCCGGCATACAGTGCGATCACTTTCAACGCCCGTTTACGGTCCGTTGTGTATCGTAAAAGATGAGCATGTAAATGGTTGCGATGAAATCACCGGCGACAAAAGTGGAGAAGACCGGGAACCAGTTCTTTGTGAGAAGACCTTGCAACGTCCAGACATGGCAGTTGGCGAAAACGGACACCAACGAAACGATGTTGGTGTTGCCAATGGTCTTGGTCTTGCAGATCTTGTACACCGCCGGCGTCGGACTCAACGTCATCGTGAGAGAAGTGCAGGATGCAATCACTGAAATACGGACTCGACTGCGCTGGTCATTTCGGTTTTTGAGAGTGTGTAGCTTGATTCAGGTAAATTGTAAAATGGTGGTTATCCATCGCAGCGACGGATGGGAAATTCAAATGAGTGGTTGAAGTTGAACTGAGACCCCGGCACACTTCGCGATTAGGCGTCGTGTTGCATTGCGCATACGTTAAAACGACGAGAACGTGCTAAAGTATCTTTCAGATGCTGTACGGAAGCCTCACATTCACTGCGCTTTAGCTGTACATGTACTAATATATCGTGCGTGTCTGTAGTGTGCTTCCACGTTCAAGGCCCGCTATAATTGTCATAATCTTCGATCTGCCAGAGTCACCTCGACAGCTAATCTGAAGGTTTACGCTGGGCTTGGATTATGCCTATTGCACAAATGATACTTCAAGTATTGGTGAACGCAAGACACCAGTCGCGTCAACGCCAAACGACCATGTTGACCCCAGAGACCCTTGGAAACGTATCAGTGAGTTAGGCCGTGTTCGTTGAGCAGATAATTCGCATTATCTGCCACATAATACGTATTATGTGGCAGATGTATCTGTGACTCACAGATACGTTTCACTGTGACTTCTCAAACCCAGCAAACACTTTATTGTGGATCTGCTAAGTGCCGAAATTCGACGGGGCTACTCGATGGTATGCAGCGAACTAATGTTCGAGCTAAATCATTAGTGTTTAGCAAATCTGACGAACTGTTTGCTAGTGTGTACAAACATGTTTGCGGAGTACACTACATCTGTACAAAACAAATGCTCGACGCGTCAGTGAGATTCCTGGATCAGGGTATCCTCCACAAAGTGATTAAAGCGGGTGATCGAGCTTTCCCAAGCAGCAACTCCCATATCAATGAAAGCACGGGGTACACGCCGGACTCCAAGCGCATACGAATCGTGGTTGACTGTGGATTGGCGATGAGACTGAATCACTGTAGTCGGTCCGAGATCAGATGGTCGTCCTATTCGCACTATAAGCCGTGTGATCTCGTGAAAAGCGATACGAACGCCATAGCCAACCGGTTCAATCAGTCTTCGAAATATAAAGACAGCTCGGTCTTGCTCGACATATTTTCGGCCCACTTTGCGGACCATGACGCGAACTTGCACACTACCCGCAGTAAACGCGCTGCACATGCTTTGCTTCAAAATATGCTCAGAGTCAGAGAAGTGCTGCAGATTTATCGAAGCAAGTAGTTAGAGCAACGTTCTCACTAAAATACACGACAAATCGACAACATACCTGAACAAATGCTGGTTTGGGATTCTGGGGCTCTTCCTTGCCCAAACACCCCCACACAGCCCTCTCTGTCTCTTGCAAACTAAAAGGCACAGCATAGCAGTCCAATAGCTCCACAAATTTCCCCTCCGCTCTGCTGCTCGGCGTCGTATTTCTCCTTCCAGGACACTGAAGTTCATTCATCTTCACCTTCTCAAAAAAGGCGTCTACACTCGAGTACATTTCATCCATCCCCAGTAACAACTCGTGGAAAACAGCCTCATTATCCGTCGGCGGTGTTACTCCCCTCGTATCCACTCCATAGTGTCTGCACAACTTGACGGATGATCCTACAACCTGCCAATAAATCAACAATTATCAGTTCACCTCAATTTCTGAGAAAATAAAAATGATCAAACCTCTCCTCATTTCTAAGAAAATTAAAGTATAAGTACCTCGTTTCGCAGTCGTCTCTTGAATCCTTTCAGCAGCATTTTAGCCTGGCCCAATTTCAGGCTCATTTCTTGTTTCAGTTTCTTATTTTCCTCTTCACTCTTAGCTCGTCTCAGTGCTTGATTTTCACAAATTTCCCCCACGTCGACTTCCAATTTCCATCAACCTTAAGTTGCTTTTCCGCACCGGAAACTTGATTTTTGGTCCTCCGCATCTTCTGAAGTTGCTGCAACTGAGCGTTAAGTTGCTTTTCCACTTTCCGTAGCGTTATCAGTTCGTCTCGACGCTGAAGCCTCCACGAGCTCCGGTTACGAGCAGATTTCTGTGGACTGGGAGGAGACTCGATTATATCCGACGGGATGGCGTGGATGTCTTCGGCCATTTCGCAGCCTTCCAGCAGCGCCAGCAGCGTGAACTCGTCCAGGGACGACGTGTCGGTCTCCATCGTCGTTTCGGGAAAACTGGTCCGTCGACGAAAGATGTAGCTAAAACTGGATACATTTCTGGAATTCTAGTACTTCAGTATCATTTACTGGAATTGTCAAAACCGGCGGCTTGACGAGAAGACCAATCGTCTGAGCTGAGCTTCACTTAGGCTGGACGGGTTCCTCGGTTCCCAACTGTTGAGCTCAGTTCAACTCTGTCGGCTTCATTCTTGATTGGTCTAGCATCACGCGTGGCTGGTATCAACAGTTTGATGAGCGGTTAGATAGTCAGAAGATAGGTGGTCGTGTGAGCGCTACATGAACTTCTTTGGAGTGCTCGTCTAGGAGGAATTTGCCTTTTGAATCGACAATCCGCGCGGCCGTGATGATTTCACGCAGTATAATCAGCTAGGTGCTCGTGTTTACCCGGTTTAATATGATAGTAGTGTGTCAATAACTATTATAACGTTTATCGTTGGTGTCCGTTAGAACTATTAATAACAGTAAGAGTACTAAACCTGTGATTAAGCATCTCCGTCAACAGTAGGGACGTCGTCAATAGTACTTTTGAGCTTCTATCCTGTCTACTAATTTCAAGGAAGCGCTAGATCGATCAACCTTCCACTGCGAGCAAGCACGAGCATAGGTGATCAAGACCACTACATGTAGTGTTGCATACGAAATCAAGCGCATGTTTGTCAACACGGGCTTTAGAAGTCATGTATGAAAAGATAGCGACTTCCGTCTTGGGACAGGACGATGAGAGGATACAACCGTTAGTTGCAGAACGAGCGAAGCCTTAGTTCAGAGAAGAAAACAGATTCATTACGCAAACTGCAAGGCTAAGTGTAAAGCTACTGGAGGAATACAGCCAATCTTTTGACTGCGCCAAGTGAAGTGATCGCTAGGAAAGTGATCATTGCTGATGGTTATGAGCCCAAATAACCATGGCATGGAAGGACACCGGATTGACACCATTCGATCTCTGAAGTTCGACGGCAAGAATTTCTTGGCGTATAAGGAGGGACTCAAGGCTGCACTAAAAGCTCGAAAGTGCTGGAAGATTCTCATTGGAGACGAGTTGAAGCCCGACAGGGATGGTTCGGAGGAAGCACTACAACGACGCAAGAAGTGGAAGAACAAGGTCCTACTGCTGAACGACATTTTGACGAACACGTTGGATGATGGAACCCGCGTGAGATTAGCCCATCTGGAGACACCGCAAGCGAAGTGGAGTGCGTTGGTGGAGGACTTCGAAAAGAAATCGTTTGCAGTGCCTTTGTTCAAGCGTCGAGAGCTGTTGAATGTTGAATTTGACGGTAATCGTGAGTCAATTCGTGATTACATTCATAGAGTAGAAGCTATTAGACAGAGCTTACTCTCATGAATGAAGAAGTGACTGACCGTGAGGTGATCACTGCTCTCCTGACTGGATTGGGTGATAAGTACGAAAGCATGGTGGAGACGTTTGATAATTTGGACGACTACACCTTACAACAAGTGAAAGTAAAACTCACCAGCAGGAGGAGCGGATGAAGCAAGCCAAGGCTGTATCTGAAGAAAGGGCCCGCAAGAATGTAAATGCTCAAGCAGTTAGTGGTTTGGCGGCACCAGGGTCGCAGCAGTCCGGTGAGCAGAGCGCGTTTTTTGCGCAGGATAAGAAGAGGCGAGGTCGTGACAATGGTGGTGGAGGACAGCGTAAACGGCGGCGAGCGAACATTCAGTGCTGGAATTGTGATAAATGGGGACATTTTGCTCGTGAATGCCGTGCGCCAAAGAGAGATCAGCAGAAAGGTGAGGGTAAGCAGCAAGGCAAGGGCAAGCAAGCTATAAAGGGACAACAAGAGGACAACGACATCCATCATGACCTTCCAGGTTACTACAAATCCAAGAACAAGCCGGTCACCATGATTGAGGTTGTAGATGAAAATGCTGCGCGAATCCTTCTGCTGGATCTGATTCGGATGTGAAAACTCACATGCCATTCGTCTTGGACAATGCCTCGGGGTCCACATTTGTGGATGCCGTGAAGCCTTCAAATCGCTACAGAATGATTGTGATGTGAAGATGAAATGGTTTGACAATACAGTGAAGAAAGCTGAGCTGCATGGTTTGGTGGAGTTTGTGATCGTGGATGCAGTGACGAAAGCTCGCGTCCCGATTACGTTTGATGCTGTATTTGAAGAAGGAGCTGCCAACTTACTGTCGCAGCGATTATTGTACAAGGGACTTGGTTTTCTCTCTTGTATTAGTGATGACCAAGAAGTTGTGATGTTGACTAACCCCATAAAGAATGTGACGTGGCGTTTTGACATGGTTGAAGGACTTTATCAGTCTATTGTGGAAGTTGCATGTACGGCACCTGCTATGACAGTCTTGCAGACGTTGCCTAAGCCTGCAATTTCTTTACGGCTGTGGCATCTTCGTCTTGCTCATGCAAATTGGCAGACTATGGCTACAAAAGAGCTTGTGAGTGGATTGGAACTTTCGCAAGTGGAGCGGAAGACAATGGCGCGACGCTATGATTGTGAGACGGCGAAGATGAAGCGCATGTCGTTCCGGAAGACGTCACCCAAACAGACGGATATTCCGTTCGACAAAGTGTTCATGGACTTGGGGTTTCTGGAAGTCCCGACGATGGAGGGTTACAAAGTGTACCTTCATTTGTTGGATGAAGGCTCGCGTTATCAGTGGATCTACTTGCAGAAGACTAAAGATGAGAAAGTAGGACGGCTGTATGATTTTCGAGATCATGTCAAGGCCAAGCACCATCAAGTTGTGAAAATGTTTCACTCCGATCAGGGTACGGAGTTTATGAACGTGAAGATAGCCGAGCTGTATGCTGGAGAGTCAATTCAGATATTTGCTCATCCACATACACCCGAAGAAGTCTGTTTGATCGAAAAAGCCCATGGGACATTGTTTGATAAGGTGCGGTCAGCCTTGTATAGTAGTGGCCTTCCTAGTATGTTGTGGGGAAGCTGCTGCATACGTGATCGAGACGACCAATCGTACGAGCACCAAGGGCAATAAGAACAACTTGACACCCCATGAAAAGTTGTTTGGTACTAAACCAAGTGTGAGGCACTTGAAACCCTTCGGTTGTCTGGCATTAAAGTTTGTCGACAAGGTGTATCGGGACAACAAGCTGTCAAGGAAGGGTGCACCATCTTTGTTTGTAGGGTATGCAAGCAAAACCAACTACTCGATCTTACAACTGGAGTGATCACTGAGCACCGAAAAGAAAATGCACGGTTCGATGAACAGACAACAGTGGCTCGTGATTATGTGAGTAAGTTGCTGAACGGGGTGTATCGGCAACGTCAACGGCCAGTTTTTGATGGCAACAACCTGCCCTTTGTTCCGTTACCAGTTAGTGAAGTTCCCGAAGCTCATGTTGGTGAACAAGGTACTACAGATAGAGTACCGAGTGATACTCCCGATCAAGGGACTGATGTGTCTGGTGGTGTACAAGCGCAAAGGGGGAAATACAGAGTAATGAGCGCTTGACACAGGGCACTTCAGAGACAGAAGAGAGTGGTGAAGAAGAGCAGCGATCAAAGCCTAAGAAACGGCATCTTCCTGTGGAGGTGAAAAACCCTCGGCGCTCACAACACCAGCGAAGGAATCCAGCGAGACTAAATGATTTCGTGGCATGTGTCTTTAGCTCGTCGACATCGGCGACTTCTATGATGGGATTGGAGGTGCCATTAACATGGGAAGAAATGCTAGCTTCGCCACAATATGCACAATGGCTTGAAGCTACCAAGGAGGAATTCCTGGCACAGTTGAAAAATGAGACGTGGGTTTTAGTTCCGCGGCCAGAGAATGCGCACGTGCTCAAAAATAAATGGATTTGGGTGCTCAAGGAGAATGAACACGGGTTGATAAGGTTCAAAGCGCGTTTAGCGGTGCTGGGATGTCTTCAGATCTGGAAACTGGTTTATGATGAAACATTTGCTCCGGTGATCAGATTTGAGACGTTGCGGTTTGTGCTGCTGTATGCAAGCATGCAACGAATGGTAGCAAAGCAGTTTGATTTTGTGACAGCGTTTCTGAACGCTCCTACAGATCGGGTGCTATTTATGGAGCAACCTGAGGGGTATATGAAGCGGGGATACGAAGACTGGGTATGTCTGTTGAAGAAGAGCATCTACGGACTAGGTCAGTCGCCCTTGAACTGGAATAACACATTACACCTACCTCTTGTCGATTTGGGATTTCGTCGTAGTGTTAAGGACCCAGGTCTTTATTGGGTTTGGGGTGGAGGACGATTGGTCTTCATTCCCATCTACGTGGATGACATTTTGGTAATCGGACAAGAGGAAGATGTTTGTTATTTTGCTGCAAAGCTTAACGATCGCTTCAAAGTGAAGGATCTTGTGAATGTAAATTACCTGTTGGGACTACAGATCACTTATGCTCCCGAAACGCATGTGATCTTCCGACAGACGAAGTATGTGCAGAATATGATTCAGAAGTTCAGAATGGACACGGCTTATCCGGTAAAGATTCCGATGTGCACCGACGCAGTCAAGCTGCAGCCGGCAAGCGATGATGAGCGGGAAACGAGTAAGAACCTGCCGTATCGGAGTTTAGTGGGGTGCCTGCAATACTTGGTGAGCGGTTCGCGACCAGAACAAGCGACGGCTATCCGGATTCTGAGTAAGTTTCTGGATAAGTTTAACGTGGCTCACTGGCAAGCAGCCAAGAGGGTGCTTCGATATTTGGTTGGCAGTCAAGACTTGGGGTTGCATTATGATTTAAGCTCGCAAAAATGAAAAGCTTCAGATCGAGGTCTATACAGACGCTAATTTTGCTTCTGAAGGTGGTGGCATGAAGTCGGTTAGCGGCATCACAGTGTTTTGCAATGGTCAATTGATTTCGGCGAAAAGCTGGAAGCAGGAGATACTTGCGGAAAGCACTTGTGAGACAGAGCTTATTGCTGCCAACATAGGCACGCATGAAGCAATTTGGCTTGAACAGTTGGTGGATGAGATCGAGTTGCCAAGAGAAAACACGGTACTATATTGAGACTCGAATAGTGCCCGAGAGTTGATGAAGCCCGCGGGCAAGCACCGACGTACGAAACAACTGAGAATAAAAGACCTCAAGATCCGCGAGTACGTGACAGAGCGAAACATGAAAGTGGAGTCTGTTGCATCAAAGGACAATGTTGACGAAGCCTTTGCCTGTTGAGGCATTTCGGCGACACCGAGACGCACTGGGTATTCGCGAGATTGGTAGTGCAACTACAAGTGAGTAACGGGACGAAAAACATGAGTCTGAAAAGGGTGGCTAGTTACGTTGGTCACACAGATGAACGTCACGTAGTGGCATAAGGATGAGAAGTGCTTCTTGTCGGAAAGGACAGAAGATCTGATCCGCACACTGGCATGAAAAATGCAGTGTGAATGAAGAAACCAAAGCTTGGCATGTTGTGTGACTTAATGGTTTGACTTGTAATTGTCTGCTATTTGTTTTGAATGACTGTAGAAGGGCAAGGCAAAGCTGGCGGTGATGAAGTCGAAAAAAGAGAGTATGAAAAGATAGCGACTTCAGTCTTGGGACAGGACGATGAGAGGATACAACCGTTAGTTGCAGAACGAGCGAAGCCTTAGTTCAGAGAAGAAAACAGATTCATTACGCAAACTGCAAGGCTAAGTGTAAAGCTACTGGAGGAATACAGCCAATCTTTTGACTGCGCCAAGTGAAGTGATCGCTAGGAAAGTGATCGTTGCTGATTGGGCTTTAGAAGTCATGTTAGTGCTAACACTAGTTTTATCTGGCATATTTCACAGTTTACAGTAGTAGAACTGTTTGACTAATACCACTTGAAGGCGAGCTCAAGTTTATATTTTAAAATTAAAATACTAAACCAAGAAGCCTGAACCATCCTGGTCGTTCTCAGTGTTTTTCATTTACCACTATACGGCATGGCAACACGTACGAGAACACTACATGTACAAGGTGGGTAGGAGGGTTGTTGGATTGAAAAGGAGAGGACTAACTTAGTGTAACGATGGAAATGAAAAGCAACGGGTGAGGTTTCTGATGCTCTTGAATCTCTTCATGCAATTGACGCAGCACAGGGCTCGACCCCAATGTAACGAGCTTCAGATTAGAGTACGCTGTACATGACTCAACACCACTACTCACAATTTCGTTATTTCATTTCAGGACGAATCCTATCGTGGAGTTTGACTATTCTGTCATCGGTGATCCATTTACGCTTCGGAGGACAATAGCTGAATGCTACTGCTGCTGTCATGAACTTGTGTACGCTATACCTACCGAACCACCGGAAATTGAGCGAGAAGGCCATCGGCAGTATCAAGCAACGTGCTTGGCTATCGGACGAGTCTATGGACGAGGGCAGGGACGAACGTGTCACCACTGACACCGCAAGTCAGCAGCTACACGACATATTCCAGTCGCACGAGGAAGCGCGAGCTCACGGGGCGCAGTCGGTCACCGCTAAGTGCAACGCAGTTAATGGTGGAACGTCGATGGACAAAAAGGTCTACACAACCGTTTTCATCAGTAAAACCTCGCGAGCTCCGTGTTCGGAGGATACTGTACCAAAGCTCTGCCGTGGGGCGGGGCCAGAACAAAACGAGGGAGACACAACGCCAAGTCTAGAGCTTCAGCGAGAGCGCCACCGCATGGCCCAGATTCGATACCGGAAGAAGAAATTTAACAGGAAGACGCGCAACGGCTAAGGGAACAAATCCGAAGTCTGGAGCAACGACGACGCGATGTTTCCGCTTCTATCCCGACAAGGAGGAGCGTGTGGGACATTGCAGTCAAGTATTTTGAAATCTTCCGCTTTGGACTGCCAGCACCGAGTCTAATGTCACTATCGTCTACCACAATGGCTTCTACTCAGCTGGAGTTTGTGCTGACAACAATGGTACCGGACGTCGAGCACAATGCAGGATGTGGGGTGGGTGCGATGATCGATATCTGGTGGTGTTTATCGCGCTGATTTGGTGGGTTTGGTCTCGAACTGGAGGGTTTGCTGCTCGTTGGATGCCACGACAACAACAAGCGTCACAATTACCGAGCAAACGCTGAATAACGTGTTTCCTGATCTGTCGGCTAATAAGAACGACGCTAGACGATCAGCGCTCGTTTCGAAGCTTCTAGGCAAGCGAATCGATATGCGAGGATCCGTGCATTTTCAGTTTAACGACTTCACCGGACGGGTGACGAGTTTAATGGCTCGGTCGGTCAGACATGCTAACACCGATGCTGCAATTGCTAGAAGACCTCGAGGATGTGTCTTGCGTGTTTGAGAAAGCCCTCATTTCGCCCGATTTTCACAGGTGGCAATCTAGACTCAGAGAGTATTGCGTGAGGTGAACGACTGAAAATAATAAGTTACACGTGCCAGTGCTTTAAGTTCACATCAAGGGCTTATTGTAGGGTAGTCGTATACCTTCAGGGAAAAATAACACCATGCCTCGAAGGATTTTCCTGGCGGTCAAGCATGCATACAGTGTACAAGAAAGAAACAAACAGCAAAGACGAAGTCGACAGGAATCGAGTCCAGCAAATGTTTGGCCGAAACACAGTGACTTTGATTCAAAAACCTTAGAAGAAACTCTGTGTTTTCAGTGACGCTCGAAACACAGGTAAACTGTTCATTGTATAACCTCATATCGTCGCTGTTGGACTTCGAATTCGAATCTCTTGGAGAAGTTTCAACAAAGTCAGAGCGAGTCAGTCACCCCACGTGAGACCAGACTAATCACTCAATGTGGTCAACAATCGCACTGTTTGTTGCCGCTTATATTAACACAACGTCTCTTCCAGCAAGTACACAAGAGTTAGTCTATCCACAGCAGTAACTTAAGCGAGCACGAGTGGTAGGGATGGTGCGCTGGACGCCGTTTGGAGCGCACTCTCGCTTTCGTCCCCATAAGACAAGACTGTGCAAGTACAATACGCAATGAACGTTGATGAGTTCAAAGAGCTCGAGGCCGTGTTGGCCTTCTTCGACCAATACGACGACTCTGTCGGCGGTTTTGCCTCGGATCACAACAGTGACGAGAGTAGTTCAAGTGTCCACAACGTGCAGTCGTGTCGCGTCGCTGACGTGACACTGAAATCAATTGCCAAGAGAGTCGACTTCAAGGCCACGTTAGCAATGACGCCCATGAAATCGCCCAAGTCAAGACCAAACTAGCCAGGTCTTAAGTCCGTTGAGGCAAAATGTGCGATCGGTCTCGGCAAATAGTTTTCCAAGCGAATCACTCAGCTTGTCCAGCACACTCACTGCCTTCCTCTCAGTTTCAAAGAACGAGTTCACATAAAAACTTCGCGAGATACAAGCCGATCTCTGTCGAACAAAATAAATCAAAGTTAGAGAACAGTTTTAGTGCCAACGACATCAGATATGCGCGAAGATATTCTCCTGACCTTTGTTGCTGCATGCTTCTGAAGTAACTTCTTGAGCATCTTGATGGTTTTCAGCTGAGTGGTGTGGAGGTTTCGGAGATTCTCGTTCTCTATCTCCGCCTCTCGTCGCTGCCTTTTCTGCTTTTTAGCCATCGTTCTCCATGCGTCCAAGAGTCTTTCGTCACCACGTCGAGCCAAGCTATTGGACGTATTTGCCGAGTCGTGTCCCTCTTTCGAGCTACCGAGCTCATCAACTTTTTCCTGCAGTTCTCCTGCTTCTACACGGAGCTGCAGCAGCTCCAGCTTCTGGAGGTCTCGAGATCGATTTCGTCCGGGTATCACGTCCCCGTTTTCGAAGGTTGACACACAGTCAATATCTGCGACAACTACGCATGTCGAGCTACTCAAGTGTTGCCTGATGCCGTTCGACTTCCTCGAGGTTTTCAAAGGTTTTCATGGTAAATGACCGCGGGCTGCGGCCTGAACGAAGTCGAGAACGTCGATGTACGCAACCCTATGATGGTCTTCTTGGGGTAGTATTGGATCTGATGCAACTTTATTTTTGTTGTAGATATCGGAAACCCAGAGACAGAACGTCATTGCCCGTGCTTTTACTGTAGAAATCGAGGGGCGCGTAAAGATTCAATTTCAATACCGCTACGCTGGAATCAGGTACTCCGAGCACAAGCGAGAAGTGATCGTGCTGTCGGGTCAAAACCAAATGCTGGAGGCATTCGGCATCGCTATTGACGGCGTGGGTTTTCATGAAAAAGTTGGTGTGTGATGACTGAATCAGCTCCAGGCTTATGTCTTCTCCAACTTTGTATTGGGCTGACGGTAGAAGTCAAACACGTCGTGCCAGGGCGGCAGACTTTTGTCCAACAACTTTGTGAAATGCTGGCGCAACTCAAGCAAGAAGTTTTCGACTCGGTCCAGCAAGATGTTGAACATGATCTGCTCGTGGCTTAGAGGTCATTCGTGTTAGACAACTCATCTACATGGCGTTAATACGAATACTTGATCTGCTTTCACCCTTCCACGTCGTAGCCTTTGGACCACAGCACCCTAAATTTTGAATGAAGATGCCCTATGTAAAGCACAATAAGCCTAATTTGTCAGTTTGGCATCAAAGAGAGACCCGGAGCAAGTCAGGCCGTACCAGCCAACAAGCTCGCACTTGCTTGAAGCTTGGCCCACTTAGAGATGTTTCCGTTAAATGACCTTATAGTTCAATGGCGTCTCACGAATATATCGACTTCAACAAAATATCGCACACCGTGCTTCTCAAGGGCAAGTTTCTCCATTTCGAGTTTACTTCGAAGTAGTGTGCTCGGAGAAGCATTCATGGGGAAAATGAGGACAAACTTTAACGGAGGTGGGGACAAAAATATCGGGGTTGAATGAACTGCTCTTTCTTGACCGAGTTGACAGGTCACTCGTTCATATCATGAAGCCTGTCTGTCTTTTATCCAATACTGCGCGCGAATCACAGTTACTTGTCACGACTTTCGGACCCCTGAAGATATCTCAGCAGATGCATGGTATTATATCCCAATGCGAAAGTCAGTTAATATCTATTTTGTCTTGGCTTCAATATACTAGGTAGACTACACTGTAACCACACTTTTACGATATTTGATACGTATGTTATTTTCCTATAGAAGCCTTGTAAGATACGTGACTTGATGTTGTTCGTCTGATGTGAAGTATTTTTCTTCTGGTCGTGGGCTGTGAATCGGCGAAGGTAAATTAGCATTGTATCTTGTGCTGTTCCTGTCGGATTCCTGAGGTTGAATTGTCTTGTCTTCTGTGCTTTTGTTAACGATCGCAGTGCTTCAAGGCTTCCTTTCGCCGGAGTAGCCCACCTAACGACAAAAACTGTAGAGTTCTTGGTCCATTTATTGCGCTGAGCTGTTGTCTTACTTGGGCTCTTGTTTCGTACTTCAAAGTACCAAGGTGCTTCTGGATTTTTTGTCCATACTGTCAACTCGGAGGTACGTTTTTGCCGTCTCCTCGTTGTGTTTGAACGCTTGAATCCCTTTGTCCAATACTGCCAGTGCATTAGCGTGTCTTGATCCTCTTCTTGCCTACTTCATCTTTGAATAAAATCCAACCTTCAATACAGCACTTGTTCCTCCGTTGTTGTGCTGATGTGATACTGCAGCATCCATTTCGATCGCTGTAACCACACTTTCTCTAGGGTGTATGCTCTGTTGTGTTGAAAAATAAAATAATTCTCAACAGCCCTTAACGTTAACATCAAAAAGGTAGAATTTGTAAAACCTCGTTTTACTCCTACTCCTACTATCGTAAAGTTGTTGCACTTTACTCATAGCACCCGGCAAGCCTTCACGGGCATCAAGGTTTCACTCCGGGGTGATTCGAGCTAGGCTGAAAACCAGGGATACATCCTCAAGGCTGCCCAGAATCTGCAACAGCGGCGACACCATATCCATCTGGGCATGTATACTGCTCACTTGGCTGCTAGAAACGAACCGATCCTTGTATGACGAGATTCTGGCCTTGTAGTTTCCCGACCAGCTCGGAGCACCGACTATAATACTCCGCGTAAGCTAGATGGGGAAACAAGACTCTCAGCGAGTCCGCTGTGATAGTGATAGTGGTGGTCGTCGACGCGAGAAGAGAGGTTTTTGTGCTCTGCTCCAGGTGGTGAAGCAGCCCGTAAAGACTTTCCAGCGTCTCAAATGTACAGCAAGGCCGATGTTTGGTGCCAAAGCAGATCGCAGGAAATCTATGTCGAGATCATGCGCACCCTCGGTTGTGCGAAGCCCATGTCGAAAGATACGACAGTACTCCACCGCAACAACCCACAAAATTATCGTGCTGTGGGCCCGAAACACCTTTTGACCATGTTCTTGTTGTAACAACTGTACATCTTGTTGTAGTTGTTGGACTCGGGTCTCGACGGTCGAGATGCGCTTCTTTTGTCGGATTCTGTATCGAGCCTGGGTTGCTCTGCCGCGTTTGCGACGATCTTCTCGTGCCGCATTTTCATCTTTGACCGGCCTGCTACTTCGTGACTTGTGTTTCGGTTCGTTGTTGACAGCGGGCTGTGATCCGGGATCGACTTGGATCGCTTTTTCAGCCTGGTCTTCCACGCAATGTTGGTATATGGGCCTTGAGCGCTGCAGTACGACACCAATCACTTCCTCACTCAATGATTGAATCACCATCGGGTCGAGATTCATTATCTTTTTACGTGCGTGAATTACTGCATAATGAAAAATGTTTTTAAACTTGAGTTTGCTTGTTCATTTTTCTCGAGTAATACATATACATGTATGAATACGAGCTGGACTCATCACGCATACGAATCCGCCTACATGTAATTCACATCATCACCATGTGCATGTACAAAAGTGCTGTAATTAAATTTGTCACACTAAGCGGCTGATGATAACACAATGTGATTTACACTCATGATCTACCACTGGCAGCGCCAGGTGGAGCCGATCGTTGCATTGTCAGCCCTATGGGAGAGCTCATTTGAGGTTTATCGAAGACAAATGAACCTGAACGCGGCCGACGGAGACGCGTACGACACGCTGGAAGCGGCACTGGCCTTAATTGATCAGTGTGACACCGATTTCGCCAGTGCTTCGTCAGAACATTTCAGTGACGAGAGCTCACTTCGCTCGCACGAGGGCAGTTCAAGCCTGTTCAGAGGGAATTCCCTACTAGAAGACCCAATGAATCACGGTTGGCAAAGTTTTGCGCTGCAACCAAGTGCTCTCGAACGTGGCGGTAATGATGTCTCTCCAATTCAAACCATCGCCGAACCCCAAAAAGAGACCACAAGTCGAGACACCAAGTCGACCAATCCAAAAGGAATCGCTCGCGAGATCGACAGCGAGTGGAAATTCTACAGCTTCGTGCAGAAGCAGAAGTGCTGCGGCAACGAGTCGCTCAGATGCAGAAACCCCAACAAGAAGTTGTCCGCGAAGATAATGAAAACGCTATTATCGCGTCTGCAGCAGAGATCATGCAAATGCGCCATCGACGTAGGCCACAAGACGCCCTGCGTTTCGATGTGTGGAGAGATCTAACCAAACGGTATCGACGACTTCGCAAAGACGCTGAGCACGATAATCGGAACCTACGTCGGCTATACACGAGTCAAGTTGCAACGCTTCGAAAGCTGCTGCGAATGCACGAGCAAGTGAAGGTAAGCTTATCGCTACTGTCCTAACTATTTCTTCACTGAACTTTCTCACCTCTTTATTTGTTGCCACGCAGACATCCATCCGGTTTATTGCAACATACTACGTCAATTCCTCCTTCGACGCTGATGAAGATGCTTTACAAGCGATGAAGCAGCTGAACGGTGCACTTGGCCAATTGCAAGATGAGACCGACCACATGATGCTATCAAACGGCCTTTGTGTCATCACCTCACCGTTCTCCCAGACCAATGTGAACTTGATCTCAGAGACTACAAGATTAATCGAGGTACTCAACTGTCGGGTGCTCCCATTCGACTACAAGATTGTCGGAGATACTTTCTGGCATGAAATGTCCAAGAATTATGTGGAGAATGAGTTTGAGCGTGGACAGGTACAGTGCCGATGTCGGGTGGCAGGAATTACACTGTATTTATGCTGACATCGCTTTCTTATCCTAGTCACAACAGGCGACCAAAACGACTGCTACGATGCAAGCTTTCACATTGGAACTTGAAGAAGGCGGCAGTCCGGTGAAAATTCAGTTCCGATACGCCAGCAACAGGAACATCGGTCAGAACCGTGAAGTGGTTGTGGTTTCGGGTCAAAGTCGGATCTTGGAAGCGTTCGGAGTGGCAGTCAATGGCGTCCACTTGCAAGAGAAGCACTGGTTGGTCCTGAGTGAACTTGCACCCGGACTCTGCTTGGTGAAAGTTTGTATGGGTCTGTCAGTTCAAATTGAGAGCGAGCTACCCAATCGACAACAATTTGCCGATCGACTTTGTGAAATGTTATCTCGACAGAAACAAATGGGCTTCGAGTCGGTGATGCAAGGCGTCGAACAGAGTTTATTAGTTGCCTAACGTTATAATAGAACAATACCAATTGACTTGCATAATGATGACCTCCTAAGTTCTGTTCAACAACAACACCATGAAAAGCGTACGTCAGGATGGGCTCACCCACGATAAAAGTGCTGTTAACGGCAAATATACAGTTTAACATCATCTATTCTTACAGAATATAGGTCCAACTTGCCAGACCAACCCGCTCTTATCCTGTGCACCACATAACTGGGTGGACCACGACGCAAAAAGACTTTTGGAGACTGGCTCCAGTATCGGAGCTGGTCATTTTTCGAGCCAAAATGAGCTTCCAGTTGGTAGAAGAGGATTCTATCGCTACGGTGCAGGAGGCGCTGGCCATGATCGACGAATGCGATGAAATCCTCTTTATCGGCTATTGGGCATGAAAAACCTACTGGACGCGGCTCCAGTCGCACTAAACGCAGTCGCCAGGAACAGAATCGAGAACGAGATTTTCGACGTCGCCAGAGACTGAAAGAGGAGCGACTGCAATTGCAAATGCAAGCGCAACGAATGGAAAACTATTTGTCACAATTGAGAGAAAGTGGTGCAAGTGCAGTCTGTGGTGACACATTGGAAATGAGGGAATCCACTTGTGTCTCTCTGAGATGATGCAGGAACGACAAAAGGCCGAAATCCTGAATAAGTCGCTACGGAAGGCGGTGGAGGCCGAGATGAAGTGGTCCAACAGTCTAAAGTCGGTACTGCATAAGAGGCAGTCGATGGAGGTAAGAGGTGCATTGGCTCACACTGGAATTAGCAGATACCAAACTTTTTTTACTTTTTTACTTGTGTAGACAGTATCATTGACTAGTTCAATGCTGGCTAGTTCGACGGTGTTGGGTTCTTCGCAGAGTAAACACGAGAGTGTTGTGTACCGCAGTCCTGTTCTACTACGGAGTGACCCTGCTGCGGTGAGAGAGAGATTCTGGCGACGATGGATAAGATGTACTTTGAAGCGAAGGCCACGGTGAACCCTTTGACTGGAGCGACAGCTACTTTACCGTCTCTGGCATGTCATTATAATGTTCGGCTGGATCCGAAGACTGGGCCGAACACCGAGTTAGTGTCGGAGACGCCACTCAATTGCAGCTTGGAAGCGGCCAGAGGGCTGTTATCCTTGACTTTCGCCGGGTCGGCTTCAACTCAAGACAGTTTGAAAGTCCGTAGGACGCGGGTACGAACGTTGTCTTCCCGTTTTTTTATCGCTCATGACGGTTTGTAACTCAAACACTGTTTGTCTGGTGCTGTTGTAGGCAAAAAGAACCAACACGGCTGGAGAAATCGAAAAGGAGTTTACAGTCGACCTCGGAGGATCAAGAATGAACGAGTGTTTGGACGGCGTTGGACTGATACGCAGGCATCACGAGGACGACTGTGAACTCATCATTTGGGCTGCAATCTCCTTTCATCGCAGTGGCAAAATATCGTTTCGCGAGAGCTCATGGATGGCTGCCGCACGCTCAGCCCCTTCATCCACTGACGAATCTGTAATTCGCGTAAACTATCGCGTCAACGCAGAAAAGGCTCAAGGTTGCACCTATTTAGATGGAGAACATATTGACCAAGTTCGAAACCACGCTATTGGCGCAATTGGCGCGAAAGTGAAGGCGAAAACCCATTTGCTCCAGAAAAATGCTGATCGAAACCGGGCGTGAGGATTTGGCCAGTTTTTTAATGTAGCTGGAAGAGCGGAAGGAGCAAAATTAATCAGGCAAATTAGAGCGAAGCCTGCACGTGGGCTTGGACCAGTTCCGCAAGGGCAGCACAAGGACGTTGTTATTAAACTGAACCGGCGACAAGAAAGCCACAAAATATGAACAAGAGCAGATTTCGGAATTGGAATCCCAGCTGTGACAACTACAGCAACAGCGCAAGATTTCTGGGCTTGAGTTGGTAAATGAAAAGTAGATCGATAGTCGAGATTTGACTATGGACGACAAAGCATGAGAACGAGCCTTGAGAAGAGAAATGAAGCCGAACACGACATTGTGGCTCAAGTTACCTTCTCGTTTCGGAAGTGAAGTACCCTCCTACCTTCAAAAACATGTTGGAAACCAATATTTTTATAAAGGGATTCAATAAAAATATCAATTCTTGAATACCACCTACTGTAGTAACTCGGTTTAATTCTCGAGCTCTGCGCGTTCTACTATCCTCAGCTGGACGCGCTCCTGCCTTGATTTCGCAAGGAATTGGCTCTTCCTAGCAACGACAAAGTCCACCTCAGCGCTGTCGCATGGGACTCCGAATTGTTTACCAGAAATTCGGCTACAGATTCGAACCACAGACTCTGTTTGTGGATTACAAGATAAACCCATGACAGAGATCCATCCCTGGGACCTGAAACACGGAGTGCCATCCGGATCCGTCATCATCGACGTCCAAACGAGAACGGTGCGGTTGTTGTCGTCAATTTTCTCCATCAACGTGACGCCTTCACGAGCTCCCGATGAGTCTGGGTTTAAGCTAACTGAATATCCAAACTCTGCCGAGGATTGCGTCCGTTGTGTGGTCTACAGCCGAATCAAAGCCAACGTTAGCTTCGCAACTATTGTACTCAGAACACTTAAAGTACCAATGCAAACCATACCTTCATCGTGTAGCATCTAGAATCCGACCCAAAAACCTCTTTAACCAGAAGCATGCTCCACAACATGGACGCAGTCGTTTCAGAACCGCGTGGCAATGGCGTCTCACTGAGGATCTCAATGCAGGGCCCACCAACTGCGTCATGAGGATTCACATTTGCCGTGCACATGAGAGCTCCCGTCGAATTTGCGTCGAACGAGGGAGCTGAAAACACGTTGTCCACAGAATGTCGAAGTTGGCCAAATGTTCCCTTGAGGTATGCAGCGATTGCTCCAATATTGGGGAATGAGCCACATGACTTCGGTTGTATACTAGGCGTGTAACAAGCCATTACGGATTGGATTCGCTGTTGTTCATCGTCAAAACACACAGAACCGTCAGAATGCAAGAAGTTTTGTTTTCTGCGTAGTCAAAACACACCTCTGTCAAAACTGTTTCCTGGGTAAGTAAACTTCGAATTGCATGCGTTGTGTTGAGTTGTTGAGCGACCATCTCTCTGAGCTGCCCATTGAGTTTTTCAGCCTGACGTCGTTTGTCTTCTTCTTGAGTTGCGAGTTCCACCCATCCCCACTTGGAATCTGTCCCAGGACTCGAACTATTGGACTTTTGAAGATGAAGGAGCTCCAATTGCGTTTCGTATTGTGCCACCTGCATCCGAAGAGATTCCCGCTCCAATTTCTTGCGTTCTCGTCTGCACCGATCATAGTCTGGGAATATTTTTGAGTCCGTCGCTTCTTCACGCCTGGTGAATCAGTTGAGAGATGTTGGTGCTGGCACGTGTCAATGAAGTCCAAAACGTCTTGTAGTACGGCCTGAGCCTCTTCGGGTTCTGGAAACTGCAGCTCTGCACTCATAGTGGCAAATCCACTAATAACGCAAGTGGTAAGTGGTAGAGGAGACCAACAAGCATTCTTTGCACATTTTACCTGCATTCTTAAGCCAAATGCGATCCAAGTAAAACCAATAATGAAAAACTCTTCTTAAGACAAGCCAAGTTTACCGTCTTCTCAGTACTTTTCCATCTAGAGCATCTTGTTGCCGAGGTCCGATAGGTTTCTCTTCTTCGAATTAGCAGCCAAATGTGGGAATCCATAGCGCAGCGTGCTCTCCGTGATAGTGAATGAGCATTGGGTTGTTGCGACGAGCGAGTCCCCAGGTCCGTTCTCCATGCACAGCGGTCGAATCTCAAGGTTTTCGTAGCACAATGTCTGGAGTACCAGATTCTCCATCAATACTGCAGCTGCAAACACCATACCATCCGTCACGTCCTCCGACATCGAAGTCTGCAAAAATACCATTGAGCTCGGTACTGTTTGGTCCATGAAGCGTTGACGCCGTGACGAAAGAGGCGGAAATATTCTGCAGCAACACCCCAAACGGTGGAGTTGCTTAAGTGGTGAAAGCAGGCGAACCTCTTGCGTATTCCGAGCTCCTGGATCTCTTCCTTCAAAGCGTTTGACAGCCTCATCGAGGTCTGTTGCTAGCTTCCGCTGCTTCATCTTGTATTTAGCCTGGTGTACCCGTTTGCGCTGGCGACGAAGTTCCATTCTAGCAGCATCCTTCATGTCGATCTCTTCGGAAGTTGTGTCTGCCGTGGATTTTCGAGCTGTGGGGTGTACCATCTCGCTCTTCATCATGTCTTGGTAGAAGCGTTTCTGACCTGAAATTGGCAAAGTGTTGGTCAACGCAGCCACGTCGGACGAAGCCGTTCTTGTTGATGTACTATCGTGCAGAGGAGGTAGCCTCTGTGAAACTTGGAGAGTCTTGTAGGTTTTCATGTGCGCAGTTGGGTAGTGATGGTGTTGCGGAAGTGACCGTCTCGCTGAATCACGTCCCCAATGACGGTGTCGCTGAAACTCTGGAGGTTCGGAGGGAAAAGGGCGCTGTTACTCATGATCGTCTGCCGTTGGTGGTCTTGAAAACGCATATTTGGAAGTGAGGTCGGTATGGAACCAAGAGACTGCTGAATCAGCAGTGCCGATTAGTCGGTGGACTTCAGACTGAGTCATGGTTGTGATTAGTATCCACTTTTGGAGACTATACGGCCTATGATTTCACAAAAGCCTCCTGTTAGCATGATAAAACGATGCCAAACCTGAGGTAAGTACTCTGAAGCCTCTGTAAGCGGCGTTTGACGCGAAAAATTGGCAAGTGTACTACTACATGTACGTGTCCGTTCGTAGTATTGTTGAATCAATTTCCAGTGTCACGGTGCAACTATGGGAACCGTGCAGTAGCGTCTTTCTTGTGGCCGATCAACCGGAGACGGCTGATACCGCCGTCGGGGAACATTTCCAGCTTGACGTAGTTAATCCCAGCGGGAATGAGATTCACATTGCCGTCCGCGACAGAGAAGAATTGCTGTTTGTGCGCCTCCAGCTTCACACGGGGAGCACAACTTCCCACTCAGTCGCATCTTCCAGTAATTCATCTTCGCTTCCACCACCGTCGAATCTCGTGCCGTAAAGTGCACAGCTCTCTGGGAAATTGCCCTTAAAGTGGTTCGTGTCCACTTCAACCTGTTGGATCACTCCCGAATGTCCGAGCTTAAGCACGACCCAGTCCTTCCCAGGCACCTGAAGCAGCCCTGTCTTGGGATCAGCAGTCAAAATGGCAGGACGCGTCGGCTTCCGCGCAGTCTGCCATCCGTCGGCCATCGTTTTACTGCGTCCCGGAGCTATCAAATTGCGTGGGTGGCCGTAGTGCGCGTCGTTACAGCCCACCACTTTGCCTCCGTTTGCAACGCTCACAAGGTCCAGCATGTGAGTCGTGGACACACAACTCCAGTCCACGATCACGTCTCCATACACTCGCAGACGAGCGATTCCTCCGTCCGGGAACATGTTGACTCGTAAATGAGTCCACGGGCCGCGCTTGACGGCGGAACTCGCAGCAGATTGTGCCGCGTCTCGGCGTATCCGGCTCCTAGTGTCGTGGACGGCACGATCTCCGTCCACTGGTGCGACTGGAGCTTCTCCACCTGCTGCAGCTCCTCAGAAGAAGCACAAACGCCCATAACACGCTCTTCCAAAGCGTTGGTCGTAAGAGTCTGCAGCGTCGAATTGGTTTGAGAGAAGTCGACAGCTTGATGGACACACTTGGTGCGTGGTTGCCCGTAAAGAAGGCGGTGTCCACGTCCACGACGTCAATAGCACCACTTAGTCCCAGCGCCAACACGCACCAGTCGTGGCCGGGCGTTCGCTTGCGACGCGACTCCCATCCGTCCATCCACATGCCGAAAGGCGTGAACTTGTCGACTATGAAGACTGGAGCTTCGGGGGCCAGTAGACGGCTGGCGGATGCGAAATACTCGTCCGTGGCGAACAACACACGGGAACCAAAGGCAGCACTGGCCAAGTCAGTTAAGGAGTCCACTGGGTCAAGTGTTGGGGTCGTCATGGCCACTGAGAGCTAAGGGAAGATTGACAAATGGCACGGTATCATTTGCTGACGTACTTGGGAGGATGGGTGGAGTGATGACACAGCGCGACGTGGCGATCATGGCTACATTGACGGAACATGTATGATTTAGGAAATTATTTATCGAAAGCAGGACCACTGATACCTCAGTAGTACTGAAGTATTATTGGTTTAATACACGGAGCTACTACTTCAGTATGCCTTCTGCGCACTCGAATACTTGAGCCACATCCACTAGATTCCCAAACAAACCTTTAACAGCGCTGTCAAAATGTCTGCCTTCCAGTGTAGTCGAGATATTCGCCCAAGCGCGTTGTCCCACACGAAATGAACGGAACCGAGAATAATAATCTTCTTGTCTAGCATCTTCATGACAAGAACTGACCATTGTCCGGTGTTGGAAGCCAAACACGTAAACGCGTGATGAAGTGTACTCTCCGTAATTGTAAACTCACATTGAGTGGTAGCTGTGAGTGAATCCCCAGGCCCTTTCTCAATGCTCAGAGGTTGCATATCCATTTCCTGGTACCACAGTGAATGCCTCATTAGACGCTCAAACGGGGCTTCAACACCAAATGCAACGCCGTCCGTCACGTCCTTTGTCATAACCGCTTGCACAAACTCCCATTGAGCTTGGAACTGACAAGGGTTCGGTACCGACCCAGAGAGAGAAGTATTTTCTATCGGTGCCGGGACTACAACGCCGTGGCGGAAGAGGCGAAAATACTCAGCAGCAACGCTCCAAGCCGTCAAATTCGTTGGAAGTTCGGAAATGACACGTCGCTGAAATTCGACCTCCTTGATCTCTCCCTTCAAGATTTTCACGGCATCTTCCAGACCCGCAAGAAATTTGCGCTGCCTCATCTTGTAACGCGCTTGATCCACCCGATTGCGCTGTCGTCGAAGCTCGGCGTTGGCAGCGAACTTGCTAACTAATTCGTCAGTTAGTGAGGTCGTCTTCGCTGTAAGGTGAGTCAATTTTGCCTTCATGGCGTCTTGGAGCGGAGGGTTTTGGCATGCTTTCCTAGTTGTCTTGTCAAGCAAAACCAGAGGCCCGAGCGAATTTCGATTATCTACTTCGTCAGGGTAGCAGATCTCACTGTTTAGAAATATGGCCGTGAACGTGCTGCCCACGCTGAATCACGTCGCAAATGACCTCATCGCTGAAGTGATGAAGTTCGGAGGAATAGTGTGTTGTTGCTCATGGTTTTGCGGTGCTCGAGGGGATATCACCGCAGATTTTGTTGTGAAGGAGGAAATGCGTGACAAAGTACAAGAGACGGATCGTGACGAAGAAGGTGATTAGTACCCGTGACTTAAGACTATTTACCCCCACCGAGAGTCTATCGAGCATAATGAAAAATACAAAACGTCAAATCCATGAAAATTCGTCGCTTCGGTCGAACTGTTTTCATCCACGGTCTGCTCGAATACGAACACGTGGTGCCTCGAGCGACCTAACGTGCTAACGGCTGGTGAGTGACCATCAACGCAACTCATTCCCTGGATCGTCGGCTTGCATACTACTTCTGAAGTACATGTATTAATACTTCGAAGTAACATGTCAAAGAACTTGGAATCTACCTACCGGCGCGACTACAAATCCGTTGTTGGCACGGATTTGTTTGACTCTTCTTTTCTTAAGGTTGAAATGCGCAAGTGTGGGCCGAACCGACTTGACTAAACACTCGAAGTGCAATACATTATCAAAAGGTCTGTTTTCTCCGACAAAGGATCTTTGGTGCCCCAGGTCTGTACAAACGGTGGTATGTTCGTGCGTAAGAGTCACACCCTGTTCTTCAGCACATTATCGTAGATTTTCGATCCTCTTCATTCAAATTGCCAGGACTCTCCGCAACAAATCCAAAAAGCAAGAACGTACCTCTAGCGTACCTGGATATGGGCAGATTGACCGTAACCGTGGTTTGAGAGCAGTTTTCCTGAGTAGCATTTTGGCTAAAGATATCGCTGCTGTCGTTGAGCTGCGTCACTATCAACATAGCGAAACATTGTCGAATACCAGTCCATGACGAAGAATGCGTCGCGTTATCTTTTAACTATAGCACCTGCAATGGTAGTTTCAAAACCTCCATTGTCTTTTTGAGTCGTTCTGCAGTCTCAGATGCCAATGAAATCGATCACCCACAATCATTTATAAGTCGGCTCGGAGAACTATTTCTCAGTACACTCTTCCGAATAGATGCTCGCGGTGCAAGACATCGAGCCCTATCCGGCACAGGCATCGCCATCACGATCGCCCGACAAAATATCGACAGTAATTTACGAAGATATGGAAACTGGAGGTAAGATGTGCATCGAACTTTGTGAAGGAATTGGTCGTTCATAGCAGTCGCTGACAGTGTCAACTCGTACAAATGACCTTGGTGGTAGACTATGGCACCTTTTAGGACAGAAGACAGCGCCAGTGTCGCCTCAGAGCTCGTTTCGAAAATGGTCCATGCTCGCACTCCTGTCAATCCTTACGGCCATGAACCAGGGTATTTGCTACTCGTACGCACCTATCGCAAGCATTGTGGAAAAGCGCTGGGAGGAACGCGTAAGTAGTTGCGTGGTTGTGCTGGTAGAATTTCTGACAAAGACTCACCTTTCCATGGCATACAGATCCACTCAACGGAACTTATCACGGTCTACTTCATTTCGTACATCCCGTGCTCTTTTATCGGCTCATGGATCATGGACAAGAAAGGCTTGCGCTATGGTGTTCTGCTAGGAGGATTTTTACAGGCCCTAGGTGCAAGCATAAGATACTTTGCTTGTGCGTTTGACCCAGCTGAAGAGGCTTACGTGACGCTTTTGGGCCAGATTCTAGCGTCCACCGCAATGCCGTTTATGGTGAACTCACCTGCAGTACTCTCAGCAAACTGGTTCCCGCCGTCAATGCGTGCAACTTCAACGAGTGTTGCTGTGAACGCCAATGCTATGGGGACAGCGCTTGTGTATCTTACAGCTCCATTCATCGTGCTTTCCAGTGATCAAGTTCCGTACTGGAACTTGTGCGTGGCGCTTTTCGCTATTGCCTCGTGGATTCTTGCCTGTTTCTTCCTCCGATCGTTTCCGAGGACGGGGATGGCACAGTCAATTGTCTCCGACGTACAGCTCCGAGACGAGTATGATTGGACTCAGTGGGCAACCGCATTCACACACAACGGGTTTTGGCACACGGTTGCAGCCTTTTCGGTGGCTGAGTGCATTCTGAACGCCATGTGCGCGTTGTTGGGCAAGTTCCTCAGCGTCGCGCACTTTTCCAAATCTCAAATCGGTCTTGTTGGAGCGAGTTTCATCGTGAGTTCACTTGTCGGTGGCCAGGTTATCAGTCAATATGTCGACAAAAAGCGGAACCACAAGACTGCCTTGCAACTCTGCCTCCTCTTGACAGCAGTAGCAATCGCCACGTTTCGACTCGTGCCCAAGGTCAATGCACACGCAACATTGGTGAGTCTGCTCTTTCTCGGCGCTGTTTTAGGTCCGCTTCAGCCAATTGTGCTGGAACTAGGCGTCGAGTGTGCGCATCCGACAAGTGAAGCGACCGTCGCAGCACTACAACAGCTTTGTGGGAACTTTCTGTCCGCTATCGTTGTTCCCGGTCTGAGTGCTCTTCGAAGAACTCACGTGGACTCGACAGGACACGTACCTGCGAAGTACTTTTACGCTAGCCCCGAGTGGGTGATGGTCTTCATGACGACATCGACGTTCATCATATTCTGCTTTTTGTACGTTATGCACTTATCAACTGCAATGGTATTGTGATTTTAACTTGTCTCTGTTGTTGTCACCACAGTAATGGAACATACAAACGATTGGCTCACGAACTGTCAAAGAAGTCTAGGAAAGACCACATGATTATCGGCAGGCCTTCCCGAAACACCGGCAGCTTTTTCTAAACTATCCACTTCCACTAAAACGACCTTCAACTCCCTACCTGTGGCAACTAGCTAAGTAAAACAAATAAAACACTACCAATCACCGATCTAAGGATAATAAAAATACGAAAACAAACAGGAACATCTCTACCGGTAGACAGGAAAACGTGTGGTCCCTAGAAGATCTGAATAGACGCGATCTCATCAAGATCTGCTGCCGGAGAGTGAAATTCCTGGGCCATGAAGATGACAGCATTGGTATATGAAACAATCGACGCCAAAGGTAGGACTTCAAGCTACATAACTTGTTCAAGGTTGTATATTAACGTGTTGCCTGTTTTGCAGACGGATATGGTACTTTACTACGGAAGTCTGGTCATCAGAAGAAAGCCGTATCAACGTCACCCAACCAATCCTACCAGAAATGGTTAATGCTCGTCATTTTATCAACACTCAGCGCTATCAACCAAGCAATTTGCTACTCGTACGCCCCCATTGACAGTATCGTCGAGGCTCGTTGGAACCAACATGTAAGTATCTCTCCAAAAAATACCACAAACCCCTTGTCACCTCACCGTTATTTGGTTGTCTGTAGATGCACTCGGAGCACTTGATCACAGTTTTCTTCATGTTATACATCCCCGGCTCCTTCCTCGGATCGTGGATCATGGACCGACAAGGACTCCGATTCGGTATCGTTCTGGGTGGGTTTCTGCAAGCAATTGGTGCAAGTTTGCGGTACTACGCCTGTTCTTTCGATACAGCAGAGGAGGCTTACGTGACGCTGTTCGGACAAGTCCTGGCGTCACTTGCTATGCCGTTCGTGGTAAACCCGCCGGCCGTACTGTCCGCCAATTGGTTTCCACCGTCGATGCGAGCGACAGCCACTAGCATCGGACTCAACGCCAACAATTTCGGGACTGCACTCGTGTACCTCGCAGCTCCGTTCATTGTTCGATCAGCTGATGAAGTTCCAGACTGGAATTTGTACCTTGCGGTAGCTGCAGTTGTGTCTTGTGTGGTTGCTGTTTTGTGTTTCCAATCATTTCCACGAGCAGTGAATGCTCAATCGACAACCCCAGCTCACATCTACGAGACGACTACGACTGGGGACAATGGACGAGTGCTTTCAGTCATAATGGATTCTGGCATACCGTCGTGGCATTCTCCGTGGCAGTGTATTTTCAACTCAATCAGCGCGTTGTTGGGCAAGTTTCTCGCTGCGACCGACTTTTCCCAAGAGCAGGTTGGTGTTGTCGGAGCCGCGTTCATCATGACGTCCGTTATCGGAGGCCAACTTGTTAGTCACTACGTGGACAAACGGCGAGGTCACAAAACCGCAATGCAAGTTTGTTTGTTCCTTACTGGTACCGGAATCGCCGCGTTTCGACTCGTACCCAAAGTGGACGTGACTGCCACGCTGGTCAGTTTGCTATCACTCGGAGCTGTTCTCGGGCCACTGCAACCAATTGTACTGGAACTCGGGGTGGAATGTGCTCATCCTACCAGTGAAGCAACCGTTGCAGCGCTCCAACAACTCAGTGGAAATGTTCTCTCAGCGATCGCCGTACCAGGTTTGAGCGCTCTGCAACGAACTCGACTAAACTCAACGAGCAGTTTATCTTCCAACAAAGTTTTCGCCAGCCCGGAGTGGATCCTCGTACTGCTGACGGCCACAACGTTCATCTTCTGCTTCTTGTACGTTTCGCACAGTCAATTTCAACTACTTGTGTGGTCTCTAACCTGTCGTTTTCGTCTGTAGTAATGGCAAACATAAGCGTTACGCCCATGAGACCAAGGTCGTCCTTCCTCGCAGCAGTCAGGACCAAGTTCGAATCGTCAGTGATCCAGCGTCCTAGTTTCTGACGTATTTCCGCCTGTAAACCACCAAAAGCAGTCGAATCGATGTTAGACGTTGTATTTTCAATCCATACGGCAGGTGTGAGTTGCATGTATCCATCCTTACGAGTCAAACTGAAGATTTACAGCTAGGATGCATGTATCAAAGCATCAACATTACAATTCAAAGATACCCAACGTGGGGTCATCATCGCGTCTGAACGGTCGGATACCAATCTCTTGAGTCGGGGTCATTACAACTTGTTTGTCCAAATGACCACGTCGACAAGTAAAGGAAGTCAATGTACTGAGTTCATTTTAGATTCATTGTTGCACTCCCACCAATTCTAATGTGTTCTCTGCATTTGTTGTAGCCTACACTGCGTTACTACCGAAAGCTCCTAAAACGTCTTCACCAAATGACTCGAACGCGAAATGGTTCATGCTTGCAATTTTGTCGGTGCTCAGTGCCACGAACCAAGCGATTTGCTATTCGTACGCACCAATCGACAGCATCGTCGAGCAGAGATGGAACTACCGGGTAAGTTGAATTCACTCACTACTGGTACAATAACTAAGTTTTCTGGTGTACAGATTCGTTCGGAACACCTTATCACAATTTTCTTCATCTCGTACATTCCTTGCTCCTTCATCGGCTCCTGGATCATCGACAAACAAGGTTTGAGGTTTGGGGTTCTGCTCGGAGGATTCCTCCAAGCAATTGGGGCGAGTTTACGCTACTTTGCATGTGCTTTTGACCCACTCGAGGAAGTTTATATAACGCTGCTGGGCCAAATCTTCGCGTCGTTCGCGATGCCGTTCATGGTGAATTCAGTTGCAGTGTTATCTGCCAATTGGTTCCCACTCTCCATGAGAGCAACGTCCACTAGCATTGCAGTGAACGCAAATGCTCTGGGGACTGCACTGGTCTATCTCACGGCTCCATTTCTTGTGTTTTCGAGAGACGAGGTACCAGACTACAACTTGTACCTGGCACTACAAGCTGGTGCGATTTGGGTACTTGCACTAATTTTCTTTCAGTCCTTTCCAAAGAAATCAAAGAACGAAGTGCCCAAGTCGCACCTGGGAGACGATTACGACTGGAGTCAGTGGACAAATGCGTTCTCGCATTCCGGATTTTGGCACACGGTCGTGGCGTTTTCTTTAGCAGAATGTGTCTTGAACGCCATGTGTGCACTGCTGACCAAGTTACTGAGCGCTGCCGACTTTTCCACAGCTCAAATTGGAGTTTTGGAGCAGTATTCATCATCAGCTCCCTCGTTGGAAGCCAAATCATCAGTCATTACGTAGATGAAAAGCGATGCCACAAGTCGGCTTTGCTCATTTGTTTGCTGCTGATGGCCATGGGGATTGCGTTGTTTCGACTCGTGCCCAAGGTCGAAATTCACGCCACACTGCTAAGTTTGCTGTTTCTCGGGTTCGTCCTCGGTCCAGTCCAGCCAATTTGTCTCGAACTAGGTGTTGAGTGCGCCTACCCCACTAGTGCAGCTACTGTAGCAGCTCTTCAACAGCTCTGCGGGAATTTCTTGTCTGCGATTGTGGTGCCGTCACTAAGTGCGCTCTTGCAGAAGCACCTCAGCGCAACCGGCAATGAGACCTCGACGTACATTTACTCGAGCCCCGAGTGGATTCTCGTGCTCATGACAACGACTTCGTTCATCATCTTCTGCTTCTTGTACGGTTTGTTCTTACGTAGTTTGATTCACTTCCCAGCAAAATGTTATTAACTTGCCTATGAATTTGCAGCGATGGAGAACACAAACGATATGCCCATGAATCGAAGGTCATCCTACTGAGCAGCGAAGAAGATCAAGGATTTTTCCCCAGTTTGCCGCAAGATCCGTAAGCGATTCGATTGTATTGTGCCAAAAGACTCACAAGCATCAACTATTATTCATGAATATGTGCGTCTCTAACCCGTTGGCATCGAAGAGTTAATCTCGTACAAACGCTGGAGAAGCAGTCCATAGTCCAGTGCCTCAAAAGCTTCCTCCATACCGAAATGGCGAAGCAATGCTCTTAATTCCTGTCTGTGCAGGGGAATGTTGAGTTGATGCAGCTTCGATAGCAGCAGTGGCGTTGAAACAAACTGCAATGATGGATTGTCGGAGCTTGCCGCGTACTGTGGCGAGTCTTGCAGTCGCCGCTGTAGCTGCGCAAGGAATCTGTCGAGATCCAATTTTCCACCACCGCCTTTGCCTTTCACAATCATTTGCCTTACTACACCTCGAACTTTGACTTGTAACTCGACCGATAGTGGAGCTGCCCACTGTGAAAAATGCACCAAGTCGAGGAAGTCCTTGGACGGCGCACCAATATGGAGAAAAACTGGCTGATGAGATGAATTGACACGTCGAGATTGTGTTGAACCTGAAGGAACTTTTGAGACTGGTCGGCGTCAAAGGATCGAGTGTCGAGGCTTCTAAAATGCGTTGTTGACTTCGGGTCGTGACTGATAAACCAGTACCTCGGTTGGTAGGGCTGCTTGAAGTCGAGCGTCGAAGAGGTGAGCTCGGACGATACTTTCTTGTAGTTTCGGTAGCTGAAGGCGTTGGCCCATGTGATAGATATCGAAATGCTCTCGTTGGCAAGATGTTCCCTTTCAGATCTGCAAACTCACTAGCAATCTCCAAAATCGTGATTTCAAGTACGCGAAGACTAGATATAGTACTGCAATCTCCATCCTTAGACACCACGTCTTGGCCTTGCTTACCCACAGGAGAAATTCGTGCTGTACCTTGAGTTGGCAAACTTCTCGACTTCGAAAGCGGTGAAAAGTTCGCTTTAGCCGTGCTAAAAGAGTTTGCGAACTCGATAAATCGCTCCAGTGACACCACAGTCGGCGATCCAGAGCTAGTGCTAGGCGAATTATCCCCCTTATCACCAACCAGCAAGTGCACCACTGCTGCTAGCGCATCTGAACTCTTTAGCAGCTCAGTTTCTCTATCCTTCTCTACGTCGGATTTTGCATTTCGCAAGAATTCTTTTGTAAGGTACGTTTTCAAGTCTGATGCATTGAAGTATCCTTTGTTGTCGGTGTCCAGAGATCGAAACAGCCTCTCCATCTCAGCAGTTGACATGTGGTTATGTTTTGTAGCAAACTTCAGCTGGAAGTGCTCCAGTACTCGCTTTTGAAGACGCTCTCTCTCTTGTCCTTGCTGATGCGCTAGTAAGTAGACGAGCAAACGCGCATAGTCAATTGAGTTATCTTGTTCTCGCTCTCTAGAATTATCAGGAAATCGCCTTTGGAGTACACGGACTTTCCATCCTGCCAGGCCTTGATGGTCATGACAGATAACCCGATACGCTTTGTCCCAGTCTTCACACTGAATCGAGCCTTTGTGGTCCCAGTCAAACTGCTCGAAAACCTTTTTGATTTCCACCAAAGAGTGTGGCAGTCTCAGAGTGTGAACAAGTGTATCCCAGTCAAACAGAATGTCAAAGAATGTGTCACTATGAAGTGAATCTCGCGTTGGAGCCTTTGAGTTCTGTTTTGTGGAGCATTTGTCACTCTTTGCAATGCTCTGTACGAATTGCGTGAGTTCGTCTTGTTGGACGTCGACAACCCCAGCTCATGCAGCATTTTGGTAATCTCTTTCAGCAAATTGCTTTGGGATACCCACCCTTTTGTTTTGCTTGAGAGGTCATCTAACACGCGCTGTAAGTCATACGCATCGCAGCATTCACCAAGAAGTTTCTTGATCGACCCGAAATTGTTTGAAGAAAAGCTGCTATCAGTATTCTCAGTATCACCAGCTGAAGTGTTACCCCGCTCACGGGGTGTTTGCGCTCTCCAACAGCGTCTCGACAAAAATTTCTTAAGGGTTTTCACATCTACAGTTCCGTCATCGCAGGAGCTGACACTTGAGAAAAGATACAGCAGTGCACTCAACGACAACGGATATGCCTCTGCCTGGACGACAAAAGTATCGTAGAAGTCTTGAATTGTGAGCTTATGAGCTGCTCCATTTGTTGTCATCACCTCCGACGCGTATGATTGAAGTCGCTCTTTCTCGCAAAGAAGGTTGTGCCGAACGTGACTATCAAAGAACTGCTCGTCGCTCAGCTCGGGAGACCCAAAATCAACTTTAGCAGCACGTCATACCTCAACGAACCGTCTGCCTCTGTTACGTCTTCGGGTACTGCCAGTACCGTTACCAGCACTTCCAGATCATCTGAAGAAAAATGCCGCTCAAATATTCGCTTGAAGTGCCTCGATGAGAGCGTGTACGTTAACTTCGGATCCACTTTTGCTAGTATCTTCGTAAGCTGAGCCATCACTTTTTCCTCTACGAGTGTATCGCCACCGCACAAATTCATGTAAATGCTGTGCCAAAACTCCCACCGTACCGCTCTTTTGAATTGTTTTGCTTCGTTCATTCCTGGAGTGAAGTCCTGTGGGAATGGGCCTAATATTGCATCGAGAAGCTCTGAGTACGATAAAAATCTCTCAACCGTTTTGTCTGTGTCGTCCCGCTGAAGAAAAGGGTGAGCGAGTTGAATAGTTTCATGCTCTTCAAGTGGAAAAGGTAACTCGAGTGCGTGATGCTTTACCAAATCCTTGTGAAACACGCGAATCAACTCCCCAACGGAGATACACTTGTCACCATTCAGGTCGTATTTCGAACAGAGTGTGTCAAGAAACTGGCGAGCACCTTCACGTCCAGGTGGGAATCCACTCTGTAGGTACTTATCCAGAGAAATGAGCGACTTTCGTTTGGCTGACTCGCGGATATCGGGCAATGCGTAGATAAGAATGTCCAACAGCACATCTACAAATTCCTTGTAGTCCAGCTGAGCACTTGCATTGAACTTCATCCCCATACATACCTCGATTAGGCATACCTCACTGATGTTTAGGTGGAATTGGTCTGCTAGAAGGTAGCATAGCTGCTTTAAGTTCACAAATCCTGTTGATTCGGCGTCACCTTCTTTCAGTAGATCTTCCAAATGCTTCACACCAGAGCTGCGTGCCAAATGAACAACGGTTAACCAAGAGATAGCTGAGTTTTACCACGTAGTCAATGTACTTACAATTGAATCTTGCTGGCAATTTCAACCAGTTCCTTCTCGTGGAGATTTACGACCTGCAACTGCGTGCTTGACGTAGCTTTAGTTGAGGGTGTAGTCTTGAACTTCACTGGCGAAACTGCAACACTTGATGATTTCATTGATGGTCGACTTCGAGGCGACCATGCAGGAAGAGCTGATTCATCAGTTGACTTTGGGCTAAGAGCGAGTTTAACAGAGTCCAGCTGCCTACTAAGTCGTAGATTGTCATCTTGCAAACTTGAGATGACGCCCATTAGTTTTCTGTTCTTTGATTCAAGAATGACCGCCTTCGATTGCGGGTCCGCGACCAATTTCGATGGATCCGCGTGTGTAGATGCAGAAACAACTCTAGATTGCCAGATATCGAGCGCTCTCAGCGCTTCCTTATGTTGACGACGGTTTTGCCTCCTTGATCAGTAGCAAACTGGTACAAAAAGTCCTAAAAGCAAAACGAGTGAAATCAACATTGAGAAAGGCCGGGTTCGACCGAGTAATGTCCGTACCTCCATTTCGTCGGTAACAGGATCTACACCATTCGCTGACTCTGGGTCGAGATCAAACAGAACCTCGCACACATGACTCAAAGGCACCAACGGGTGCTTCCTCGCGTCGCCGTAAGAGAAAACTTCGCACAAATCGAGTGGAGATAATTTCTTCACGTGCATAATGCGCTGGAACCATTGATCCGGTGATTCACGTGAGCTTTTGCTGCCAAAGCTCGAACTCGCGACTGGAGACTGCGTCTTCTTTAGAATTCCTCGTGGGCTCCCAGTCTTGCTATTATTTGGTTTGCCCTCCTGAGTTAACGATGAAAGCGCGATGTGATCTTTGCGACGTGCTTTCGAGAAGGCAAACTAGCACTTGACGAGGACAGTGTACGGCGTTCTGGTCGAGCCCTTACAGCGGAAGAAGACAGTCTGCTTTCTCCGTAGCGATTCGACAGTCTCGTGAACGCGTCTTCGAAACGAGAATCACTGATCTACATACAAACGTAACACTCAAAACCACTTCCAAACAGCAAATGGTACATTTCCATCAAGCTACACACCTTCGACTGCGGGTTCGAATACTCGTGAATATCACGCGTGGAAATCCTTGTAGGTTGCCGATGTTCTGAAGCCATGGTGGGTCTTTCAACAAGCTACCAGGTCAGGAAAGAAGACTAAATAGACTTGTTATTCTTGTCCAGCAACTAAAGAGAACAACGGATTCCCGATTGATGAAGATAACCTCGATTCAATATATATAGCAGGCAAACAGCACACTGTTCACGACATTTAGCTTCTTACTTCCGCATGAAGAGATAGTCTTTGTGGTACTTTTTGCGCAGGAAATTCCGGACAGGACCCAGAATGACGACGTACTCGAAGAAAATCACACTTGCCACGTTTCCAACCAAGAGTCCAAAGTACTTGGCTCGGAAGGAAAACGGCATCGGGATGTCTGGAAGCACCACTACATTTGTGGCACTTGCGATCCGGAACAAGTCATGGACGACACTTGGTTCCCCGAGGATGAGGTAGACATCGAGTACTATCAAAACCGCGAACACAGCCACGAGCAGATAGTTGCGCCAGATTGGAGCGCGATACCGTGAACCGAAGCTGAAAACCCAGGCGGCGAGCTGTTGCTGCGTGATGATTGTGAAGAAGAGCGTCGTGGCCATGTTGTTGTCGGACAGAAGCCACCACTTTGCCAAGTCGACGTTGTCGGGGCTGAACGGACAGTACCAGACCTCATTGATGAGCATGTGGACGCCACTGAAAAGGAAAACGACGTTGATGAGCTCTTGACCAACGATTGAAGTCAGCGTTGTTGGTCCGATGAGGCTGGACGTTGGTCGCTGCTGGTTCAACGTTGGTAAAGGTTTCGACAGCGTGATAACGTACGAGAGACCAACAAGCGTGACGCCATCAGCCAGGATAAAGCACCATTCGGACATGATCACGGCATGATACCATTGAAACAAACGCAGAGTGGAGGCAATGACTCCATACATGATGAGAAATTTGACTGAAGCAAACGACGTCGCCACACTGCAACGACCTTCACGGCAGATATCCACAACCGATTGGATGGTTTTTGGTTTGCTTGTGAAAGGAGAGACGACAGAAGCTTCAGCGTCACTTAGTGCGATGCCAGCGTGAGCTATACGTAAAGCTCCACAGTCGTTTCCTCCATCACCACACATACCCGTCACTGCGCCAGCCTCCATGTGCATTTTGACACACTCCACCTTGTTGTCCGGCGTCATGCGACTGAAAATGCGTACATTTAGCAGCAAAGCTTTCATCTCACCCACTGCAGCCAAATGATCGAACGCTATGCCAGTGACAGCAAGCTCAATGTCCTCACCATCAGCAAGTTTACGTTTGAGTTCGTGAAGATCGTACGAGCTCGCATCGTCATCAACATCATGCCAAACGAGTGTGCTGATTGAATCTCCAGACTTGAGCATTTCACCAAGAATTACCTGTGAGCCTGAAGCTACCATGCCGCAGTTGCGAGCGATGTAGCAGCCACACATCGCATTGTCCCCCGTTATCATCACCACTCGGATATCGCCTGCCTTCAACTGTGCGATGGCATCCGCTGTGTCTTCCTTGAGCTCATTCCGGAACAGAATCAAACCTAGTAAAGACAAATCCTCGTCAACTGCGTCGCGGTTTGTTAGGAACGCATCGATCTGCTCATTCGTCCAGTCTCGAGGTAGTTCACGGTACGAAAGTCCCAGGACGTAGCATCCGTCCTTGGCCAGTCGATCCGCCACGGATTTGTAGTCACTGGAACGCTATCTGGTCGACTGAGTTGCTCCATTCGCTCATATGAACCTTTGCAGAAGACGATGAGCTGACCCGTAGCTCGATGTCGCACCACAACACTCATGGACATGCGATGGTGGTCGAAGTCGAAGCGCTTGACGAATTCGAGCTCGTCTCCATTGGGTGAAGTCACAACTGGCTGACTGCCTTCGTGTTCGACAAGTGTCCATCGTGTTGCCTCGAACATCCGCACCTCGACCTCGTTACCAACTAATTGACCATCGAGAGACCCGACAGAGTGGCAAGTAGCTAGCGCGTACTGTGTCAGCTTCGAGTTCGAGACTGATGCTGTGTCCTTGACAACAGGTAAGAAGGAGGCCGATTTGGTATCCACAGGCTTCATTCCGAGAAAGTCGAGGCCTTGTTTAGTGAGAGTTCCAGTCTTGTCGAAGCAGAATACGCGCACTTTTCCACAGAGCGTGATTCGCTTCACGTTGAGCGAGAAAATACCCGATTTCTCGAGACGAGTTGCAGCATTCACTTGGCCTACCGTCGTAACTACAGGTAGCAGAGGACTCACAACTGCAGAAATGAGGAAGACGCAGTAGCAGAATGCCGTCATTTTGTTCGTCAGTTTTCCGTTGCTTGTGAGGAAGTTGATACCGAGGTAGCATCCAACAAACGAATATACCAGCAGCAACGCGATCAGAGCCTTGAGATGCTCGTCGTACTTGAAGCGCATGGGCACAGGGAACAAAATCGACTGAATCAATTGCCCTTTGGTGGTGTGAGCGCCAGTAGTTTGTACGACTCCATGGATTTCTTCATTTCGACCCGAAGACAGCACTCGGGTTCCTGAAAACAACGTGTGCTTCTTCCCACGCCCTCAGCATCATAAATTATAGTGCTATGGTCCGGAATCGGGAATTTCTGGACTGGCATCGACTCACCTGTCAACATGGACTCGTCACAGACAGTTGTGCCTTTGACAATCACCAAATCGCAAGGAATAACCCAATTTTCAGGAACTTTGACGAGATCTCCGGGAACAACTTGCGGTGACTCAAGTGTCTTCCACTCGTTGTCACGGAACACGGAAACCTCCGTCCGGTATCGAGTCATCTTGACGATCGCAGCTTGCATTTTACGCTTCGTGAAAATATTAATGACTGCAGTTCCCAGCACTACGACCGTCATGACGATACCCAAGTTCCAGTACGTGAAATAGTACCAGACGTAGTAGCACATGATCTGGTAGATGTAAAACAGCGTGAAGAACTCCTGGATCAGCGACTTCCCAATGGATGGCAATGCGACATCAACTGCATTCGTTCCAACAGTCTGCAGTCGACTTTCAGCTTCGGTAGTTGAAAGTCCGTCAGCGTCACGCAGAATGTCTCTGTGAGTCTCTCCGAGTGCTACAGCTCCAGGTACAAATCGCTTCTCAGAGTCGTCGTAGATGTATCGTAGGTGCTGGAAAGTGAGGAAGCGTAGTGAACCTGCTTGGTTCACTGGTACAGTTTGTTGATACCCACTGAGTTTGCTCTTGTTCGAGAACACCGACTCGATCCGTTGAACCAAGCTCGATACCCCAGAACGGTCAGCAAGGAGCACTTCGGTATCATCTCGCTTGAAAAGATGCACGTATTCAGCCTTGTTTAACTCCACTCGCAGACGGAAGAAGTTGATGATCTGTTCTCGTAAGACCACAATGGTAGCAAACCAGACAGCGGAAAAGAGCCAAACGATGAAGAACACCAGCGCATTGTCATTTCCGAACAGTGTGGGTGTGAACTTGGCGTAGTAGTCGCAGATAACGATGATCACAAGCGCGTTGAGTGCTAGCGTGGCAACCAAAAAGCAGCCGAACACGACGTAGCCGACCTTGGACGCCTTGTACCCCGTCTGAAAAACGCTGTCGCTTGCAACTCGCTGGATGTGAAGATCCGAGTCGCGGACGTGAGAGTTTCGGGTTTCATTGTATCCAGCCACAGCCTTGAGTGGAGTAACAGGAGACGTCAACAGCTTTCTGGACATCTCGTCGACCGACTCGTTCTTGCTTTGAAGCATGTGTTTGTAGACCATCCAGAGACCGATGAGTGCAAACACTGCAAGGTACAAGAAGTAAACAAGTAGTAGCTTCCCTTCACCGTAAGTAGTGAACTGTGGAGTCACAGTAGCTGAGACTGATGCACAAGCAGCTTTTGCAGTGGTGTTGACTACACCGTTAGTCATGAGACTCGTGCATTGAGCACCAATTGGAAATGACGCGTTGTTGTTGCGCGAATTGCTCGGTGACGTCCAGAAGACCGTGGAATCGCGTGAATCTTCCTCTAGGGTAGAGTTGGCACTTGCACACTGCAGTTCGTACGTCATGGAACCTGAGGAGAAGTCCGTGACGACCACTTGCATCCGACAAACAGAACTTGGCTCGTCGTAGTAGTACGTGGGCGAGTCGGGAGTGAACTTGTGGTACGGGTAGTTCACTCGACGATCTTCGTTCCAGCCCTTGCGGTAGAATTCGTCGTAGCTGCCGCCAGTGGGGAGATTGAACTTGGTGAAAACCTCCATGCTTGAGCTCGAGTACTGGCAGCAATAGTACTCTGGGCTGTGACTCACTGGACAAGCAGCGAAGTCAAGTTGGTTGGCTTGTTCGGCTTGTATGAAAGCCGGCAGCACCAACGCCAGCACCACCCGGTGGATCATCGCAGTCAGGTGCGAGTTGATCTTCTTGAACGAGGCAAATTGGAGAATGAACTGTCTGATGAACTGTCAAAGATTTGCAAGCGGTTCAAGTCGAAGGCTTGGGCGTGGAGTTCGTTACTGGAGACTCTGCACCAGCGGTAATCTGTGACTTGTGAGCATGGTGATGGACGATGGACCTTTTGTAACGGCAGGATGGTCCTCCATTTCAACGTGGGGCCAGTAAGCGTCCAGCATGTGTCCACATCACGCGCGACTTGTTCGCGTGGTCAGATTCGCTGGCGGTGGTTCAGCCACTCGGTCTTCGCGTCACACCCAAGACCAAGTCAATTACGTTCGTCCGGAGATGGAGATCGCGACTATACATGTAGCGGAGTCAAGCACTTTGGTTCAGTGATGCAATCCACGACGAACGCAACTTGGACATCCAATGTTGCTAACGGGTCATTTTCGGATTCACCCGCGCCTTCTCACTTGATCTCTTCTCCATGGCAACAATCGTCCAAGCTCAAGCCACCTCTGCCCACGTCCAGCTCAAATGGGACAACGGCAAGACCAGGTATTGTTACCATCCTCCACAACCATAGAAAACCTACTAACTTTTACTGCAGTTCGTTCCTGCACGTGTGGCTGCGTGACAACTGCCGTTGTTCCACCTGTTACCATTCGGTAGCGATGGAGCGCATCCTGGACTCGTCCTCCATCGCTCTCGACATCCAACCCAAATCTCTAACTGTAGACAAGACTCTCAATGTAGTTTGGAGCTCAGAAGACGCCCACGAGTCCATCTACACCTTCAGCTTCTTGAAAAGTATTCGGGCTTCACTCACGAAGCCAAACACGTCGGTCCGAAGCTCTGGAACGTTGTAGAATTACCAGAACTGCCTCGAGCACCGTACACCACCATCATGTCGGACGAGAAAGGCGTCCTCTCTTGGCTCGAGCAACTCAACACCTTCGGGTTCACCATAGTCGGTGACGTTCCCTACGGTCACAAGCGCGTGGAGGAAGTAGGGCGTCGTATCTCCATCATCCGCAATACCTTTTGGGGTGAGAGCTCCTGGGACGTCAAGGACATCCCGGACCCGACCAGCCTCTCGCTCACTGGTGGAGCTCTCTTCCCACACACGGACTTGTGCTTCAGTGACTCGCAGCCAGGTGTGCAATTCCTGCACTGTCTCGAGTTGTCTGCTGACAAGATCGAAGGAGGGAGAGCACCATCGTGGACGGCTATTTCGTAGCTGACAAAATCCGTCGAGAAAGGCCGGAGGCTTTTAAAGTGCTCACCACGGAGCGTATCGCGCACGTTTTCTCGAGCAACAAGCACCACTTCCGCTTCGAAGGTCCCGTGATCCGACTAGACCCGATTGACGGATCTGTCAAGGAGTTGAGGTTCAACCAAGCACTCATCGCTCCATTGGAGAACGCGAGCAAGGAACTGTACGCGGCTTTGCAGCTCTTTGCCAACGAGACACGCAGTCTCGACAACCTACTGCACTTCCGTCTCCACGAAGGAGAAATGCTCGTTTTTGATAATCGACGCATGATGCATGGACGCACCGCGTACAATGCAGTGAACACTCGACGTCATCTGGAAGGCTGTTACCTCGACTATGAAGAGTTCCAAGGGCGTCTCAAGAAACTGCGAGATAGCAGTGCCGTTGCAGCCTAAGAAAAACGGAATTGTTACCCACTCGATCCAATCCAAGAGGCGTTGTAGAAGGAGACTTGTCCTTGTTGGCACCGTTCGTTTCTCGTTTGGGCGGGTGCTAGAGTAGTTTCGTCATTCGTGCTTTGGCCGTGTTCCCCGACAAGTTCTGGATAAGTCTCGGTGAATCGATTTTCGGGAGGATGAGAGTCGAGTTAACAGCGATTGCGATTGTTTTCGCGTTGATGGTCTCCGTTGATGCTGCACCGGACCCGATGGACTATCCGGCATGTCCTCAACGTCACCATTCAGAGTTTTACTGCTGCACTACGTCGAGTAGCATGCGTGAGGTGTTTACAAAGTTCAAACGACCGACAGGTGGAAGCTACGAGGATGACTATGAAGTGGGGTGGGGTCAACCAAGACAAGTGAACTTTCCCTATGAACGATACACACCCGACACGCCTAAGTTCACTTACGATGAGCCAGAGTCCGTGTGTCGTCTACAAACTGTGGTGGTTGTCTCGCAGACTGGTGAAATTCAACAGAAATTGCAGTGTGGCAGTGAAAATGCGTCCATGGTGGAGGATTCGCAGGACGCGACGATCTTCTGGACGTCGCCATCGAATCCACGAAACAACAACGCGTCCTTCCCAGTTGGAGCACAATGTGTGAGTCTTATGCTAAACGATGGTAGCGTGGATGAAGAAAGCAAAACGTCCTGTGTGAGCGAATCGCTGCTGGCTAATTTCCAGTTTACCAGCTTCGTGGAGCCCTCGTTGATGTGTGTGTACCTCGTGTACTTGGCGTGTTTCGCGCTGTTGGCGTGGTGGAACTTCCATCGCAGTGCCATTCACCACAAGAAGCGGTCAATGACTGAAGGTGAAAAACCTGTTGCCGCTGGGGTCACCGACCTCAAAGGAATGCTTTCGCGCACCAAGTACGCTTTACTTCGTGAACCGAACTCGGAACCTAAAAGGCTTTTGCAGACTGGGTACTCCAGCTCAACTCCGGGGCGAGCTGTTTTCGTTTACTTCGTGGTGGTTAGCGTCCTGCTTCACGTGTTGCTGCTGGTTGTCATCTGCGACTACTACGGCAGCTTCACACCTCCCTGTTTGATCCACTCAGTGCGAACGCGACGGTCTTTTTCTTGGTTTGGTTGTGTGCTGCATTGTGGTCGATGGGGATCGTAGCGTATCAGCGAGACCTCCCTAACTTTTTCCGCGAACCTTGTCCGCTGCACAAGTGCGAGTTTGTGCACATGTTCAAGAGCAACGACACGGAGATCATGCTCACCGACAGGACTGGTGTGTCAGCTCTCGTTGCTAAAGTGGAGAATTGGTTCAGCAGTTCTGGAAAACTACGCGGCTACCAGGAGACTGTGCGAGTTGAGATTGTTGGTGGCCAGCGAATGGTAGGCTTTCAACACCTACGATACATCTACGACGAAGACTCAAAACAGTTTGTACCGGCTGAAATCTCCGTGGGGCGGACTTACACCGACATCGGGGCAGCAGGAAACTCTGGATTGACATCGATTGAGGCGAAGAACCGCCTTGAGCTGATCGGGATGAACGTCGTGGACGTCAATATGCCCTCGTTATTGAACTCGGTCCTTCTCGAATTCCTCACCATGTTCTACATCTACCAGATCATGTGCTACTACGTCTGGTACTATTTCACTTACTGGAACATGGGGATCGTCATGACACTTGTAGTGCTGGGAACTGCCATCATTAACATTTACACGAAACGTAAAATGCAAGTTGCGATTGTCAAGATGACTCGATATCAAACGGAGGTTTCCGTCTTCCGCGATAACCAGTGGCAAGTGATTGAGTCGCCTCAGTTGGTGCCTGGCGATCTTGTGCAAGTTCCTGAAAACTGGGTATTGCCTTGTGATTTAGTGATTGTGAAAGGCGCTACAGTATGTGACGAGTCCATGCTTACTGGTGAGTCGATGCCAGTGCAGAAATTCCCGATCCCGGACCATAGCGCTACAATTTACGATGCTGAGGGGCATGGGAAGAAGCACACGTTGTTTTCAGGAACCCGTGTGCTGTCTTCGGGTCGCAATGAAGAAATCCATGGAGTCGTACAAACTACAGGCGCTCACACCACTAAGGGACAATTGATCCAATCGATTCTGTTCCCTATGCCCATGCGCTTCAAGTATGATGAACACTTGAAAGCCTTGATTGCGTTGCTCCTTATGTACTCGACCATTGCGTGTGGGATTGGAATTAGCTTTCTCTTGGGGAATGGCAAGCTCAACAACAAAATGACGGCTTTCTGCTACTGCATCTTCATGATCTCAGCTGTCGTGAATCCTCTGCTACCTGTAGTGATCACTGTCGGCCAAGTAAATGCTGCTGCAAGACTTCAAGCGAAACAAATATTCTCACTCAACGTGAAGCGAATCACGCTCTGTGGAAAAGTGCGCGTATTCTGCTTCGACAAGACTGGAACTCTCACTAAACAAGGCCTCGACTTTCTCGGAATGAAGCCTGTGGATACCAAATCGGCCTCCTTCTTACCTGTTGTCAAGGACACAGCATCAGTCTCGAACTCGAAGCTGACACAGTACGCGCTAGCTACTTGCCACTCTGTCGGGTCTCTCGATGGTCAATTAGTTGGTAACGAGGTCGAGGTGCGGATGTTCGAGGCAACACGATGGACACTTGTCGAACACGAAGGCAGTCAGCCAGTTGTGACTTCACCCAATGGAGACGAGCTCGAATTCGTCAAGCGCTTCGACTTCGACCACCATCGCATGTCCATGAGTGTTGTGGTGCGACATCGAGCTACGGGTCAGCTCATCGTCTTCTGCAAAGGTTCATATGAGCGAATGGAGCAACTCAGTCGACCAGATAGCGTTCCGAGTGACTACAAATCCGTGGCGGATCGACTGGCCAAGGACGGATGCTACGTCCTGGGACTTTCGTACCGTGAACTACCTCGAGACTGGACGAATGAGCAGATCGATGCGTTCCTAACAAACCGCGACGCAGTTGACGAGGATTTGTCTTTACTAGGTTTGATTCTGTTCCGGAATGAGCTCAAGGAAGACACAGCGGATGCCATCGCACAGTTGAAGGCAGGCGATATCCGAGTGGTGATGATAACGGGGACAATGCGATGTGTGGCTGCTACATCGCTCGCAACTGCGGCATGGTAGCTTCAGACTCGAGTGTAATCTTCGGTGATGTTGAACGAACTGGTAGCGGTCTACAGGCTGAAGTTGGGGCTGTGGAGTGGCGTGATGTGGATAGCGGGGTAGTTGTAGATCACCAAACGGTCAAGAACATGATATTTCATGGAGACGACGTGGAGCTGGCAGTGACAGGAGCAGCCTTCAATCGTCTCAAGAATATGAGCGAGATGAACCAGTTGCTTTTTCACGTTCGTATCTTCAGCCGAATGACTCCGGACGACAAAGTGGATTGTGTCAAAATGCACATGGAAGCTGGCGTAGTGACGGGTATGTGTGGAGATGGAGGAAACGACTGTGGGGCTTTACGTATTGCTCACGCTGGAATTGCTCTCAGTGATGCGGATGCCTCCGTCGTGTCTCCTTTTACCAGCAAACCCAAGACAATTCAGTCGGTGGTTGATATCTGCCGTGAAGGTCGATGCAGCTTGGCTACGTCGTTCGCCTCGGTCAAATTCCTCATCATGTACGGCGTTATTGGGTCCACCTTGAGGCTGTTCCAGTGGTACAACGCTACTATCTTGTCGGAATGGTTCTTCATCCTCGCCGATGGATTTACGCTCGTGGGGCTCTCGTACGTGATCACTCTGTCGAAACCCCTACCAGATCTGCGGGACCAACGTCCTACATCAAGTCTTATCGGACCATCCACGCTGCTCTCAATCCTGGGCCAAGAAGTGATTAACGTCACATTTTTGCTGTCCGGCATTTATATGCTAACTTCCCAGCGCTGGTACTGTCCGTTCAGCCCCGACAACATCGATCTGGCCAAATGGTGGCTACTATCGGATAACCACTTGGCGACAACGCTCTTCTTCACGATCATCACCCAACAGCAACTCGCCGCTTGGATTTTCAGCTTTGGTTCCCGCTATCGTGCATCGATCTGGCACAACTATCCACTCTTGGCGTTGTACGCTGCTCTGGCTGTTCTCGACGTGTATCTCCTGCTTGGTCCACCCGGGAAACTTACCGACAAGTTTCGCATCTCGAGCGGTACGAACGTCATGGTGTTGCCTGATATTCCAATGCCATTAGCATTTCGATCACAGTACTTCGTACTGCTGCTGGGTAACATGACGACAGCAATCTTGTTCGAATACTACGTGGTGCTCGGGCCGGTGAGAGACTGGATGCGACGCAAATTCCACAAGGACCAGCTCCCTATGCGCAAGTGAAAACGTGTCTTCCGTCAAAATTCTGGATGACTAAAACGCTGGGCAGCACTCGATGGTAGTTAGTTTTTGCATTACTGCATGACAGGATCTTGATGGTCGTACGAAACGATAGAAGAGAGCCTGCAGCTTCAGCCCTGTGCCCGTACTTTCAGCGTCATGCATCCGTTTCGCACGATAACGTAGTTGAAGCTTCAACTACCACAAATTGAATCATCGTGAACTTTGTGGCCTTGTTGAACGTATTCGTGAGGATGCCTCTAAGTAACATTTCTACATTTCAAAGCGAGGGGTGGCGAGGAATCAAGATGGACCGGACAGGCGCTGATAGCGACTATAGAGAAAACAGCGAAGGCGCTTTTTGGGCGGTGCTTCTGAAACCCAAGCAATTCGTATTGCAAACGCTCCGACCTGAAGAATTCATTCATCACGTACTTGATGTTTCTGAAACCAGCACTGCAACTCCAATACTTCGCCTTCATGTTGGTGTTACGCGCCGGCTTCCTCCTGTAACCTCCAAACGGCATGGACCAAAACCGATGCGATGCTGCTTTTCAGAGTTCTCACTCCTACTTTTGCATCTTCACTCGCAAGTACCTGGCCAGTACGACACTTTCTCCCAATCCAGCAACCATGAAAGTCTTGACCTTCGTACTATCCGCGTCGACGGTTGCAACAACACACTTCAGCACTTCTGTGACCGCTGCTGAGTGTAAATCATCGCTAAGCACTCTTGAAGCTTCCCCACTTCCAGCTACGGTAACTCGCCCGTAGTTGTTGACGACAATGGCAACTCTGTTGCTAGTCACGTTCAAGCTTATGGAGATCCCGAAGCAACTGACAGCAGCTCAGCGTCGTCTTCTTCGTCAGATTCGATCTCAAAGTCTTTCCAGAAAGTGACGTCGCTGCAGGCTCGTGTGCAGGGTGACATGCCGCAATGGGATGCCGACAACCAGCGCTTCGTGTCCGAATACTACACCACGTTCGACGAGAAGTATCGAGCCGTCCTCGACACTGTCAACATGGCAGCCGTCGAGGGTGCTCTCAAATACGTGCAGACTGAGTGCATCAACGCGTCGGTGGTGACCGACTGCGAACGCAAGAACAACATCCAGTACGTGGTTTTCTACGAGACGACGGTGGTGCAGCCTGCCGCGTCGATGGAATTCTACGCCAACGCAACGGACGAAGCCAACCACGCCCTTGAACACTGTCCATTCATGGCGATGGATGGTGGTCAATGCGATCCAAATGACGACGGCACTTTCCCGGACGTCTGCAACCAGTACATCGGAGCTGGGGACCAGCCGGACTTGGGTTTCTGTGTCGGTGGTTCACTACAGGACAGCGAAGTCATCGCACCATACCCGCACAACTACTGGTTCTCCTTCCCAAATAGTTGTCCGCAAAGTCTCTGGAATGACAAGACCGACGCCTGTCGCGCAGAGTTTGCCGGTGGCATGTGTCCGCTCGGAGTGCAGCCCGACGGAGAGACTTGCACGTTTTCGTACGAGGTGCTGGGATACATTCCGCTGGACGACGTCGTGGGTATCACGTCCTTGGTTAATCCGGAGACTGGAGTCACCTTTGCGAACTACTCCGAGTTCTGCACGGCCGGTGGTGTGGAGTTCAGCGTCACCGTGTCCGACGATACTGTCACGTGGCTGGATGGTCTTGATTTCTGGGCCAACCCGGGTGACAGCAACGCCAACGCTGAACGCGCGGAAAAGCTCGTGTCTGCTTACACCTCGCTAGTAGAGAAGAACTCTTCGACGAGTGATGGTGGCGTGATGCAGCCTCTGCCAACCGTGAGCGAATTGACTGTTACCAACCCTCATTGCTACGAAAACAGCGAACTCTGTGCTGAGGCCGAGTTCGGTTGCAAGCGTTCGTACCGTTCCCAGATCTGCGAAGTATGCACGTCAGCTGATTCGGACTGCGTCAAGAGCCTGTAACTTGAATCTTCCAAGCGAGAGGTTAGTGATGTAGCAAACGGTATTCATGTGGTCACGGCTAATCAAGAAAATGATTCTCCGCAGTAATAAATTACGGCGTTCCCGTGCTGTTGTTGTTTTGATGAAGCCAAGCAAACTCGAAGCTGTAATCGACTCCTGTTCAACGACAAATAGTTGTCAGTTTGGCATATCAACTGTATAAACCAAGAACTTCGCTTGATTCCTACCCATTTGTGGCAACTCGGATTGCATTGTCATCGTAACCCAAAGGATGAGCTTCGGCTGAACCATAAAGAACTCCCGTTCCAGTACAAACGCAAGTTGTTGTAGCGAGAAGCGATTTATCAGACGGTTCAGCACACACACGAGAACGACCAAAGACCCAAGTTCGAACAATCCGTATCCCAGCACACTATAGACCTTGCTCCATAGCTCATCGTGCGTGAGAGTAGCGAGTTGGCGGTAAAATCGACGATTTGGGAGGTAAAACAGGATCACCATGTATCCTCCTAGAATGCCAGCGGAAAACAGTTAGCAATACACCACTTGTATCATCGAGTCTGTGCTGGCTTACCATAAATAATAGGAACCAGCACTTCTGCGAACTCGATAAGCAGCATGAACTCGGTAAGGAAGAGCACTTGTAGCGCTTTCTTGAGTATCCGGTGGTGTTCCAGCCTGGTAAGTCTGTCCAGGTCAGTTGTTGGTCCAGCGGAAGATATCCCAGTAGCTTTAACTGTGGATCCCAACTGAGTAAATACCGAAGAAACAGCAGGAATATCGCGATCGACCACTTCCATGCTCATTGTCGGCAACACCTGCTTCTTCGAAGTGAAGTGTGGGGTGGAGTTTTCCGCCTTCACGTAGGAATTCCTTAGCTTTGCTGCTATCGGATGACTTCCTGTTCCAGGGTACTTCTCGAGAACGAGTTCAGCCGACGATATCAATGCATTGCTGCCCACTCCAAGTTTATCCATCGTTTTCTTCACGTTGTGAACCATTCGGTGCAAGTCGAGGAGTGATATAGCTGCTTGCAAAAGGTCCACGGCAATTAGAGTGAGACTGGTGCCAATGGACTGCGCGTTCTGCATACACGTCGCAATGAAAAGCGCATTCAAAATCTCAACGTTCAGAATGATGATTTGCGGCTTCTTGTCATCGAAACCTACGAGAATGCGGCTGAGGACGTTCTTCTGTATCATTTTGAACACCGGAATCAACAGTGCGAACACCGGCTGATACTTCGCCGACATCGTCGCGAACGCTATGTTGAATCCTGCATAGATGAAGACGATCGAGACCTGGGCTCCGCAAACAGTAGCGAATCGCGCGACTTCTTTCGCCGCTTCTGGATTGGCGCGCATATGACCCCGCGAAACTTTAGTAAGAAAAATAAATGAAACCAAGCCAGGGGCCCGACAGCATAATCGAAACAAACGGCAACGGCCAACAAATTGATACCGCCAAGCCTAAAGCCAGAGCGTTCGTGAGAATTGCTGCCGGAACCGAGATACAAAGTCCAGTTGATAGCCCCAAGTTGAGCTTTGGACTGTACAGTCGAATTTGCTCGATCGCACAGTGAGTGAAGATGAAAGTCGTCAAGATGCCACGCACCCATGTGACAGCGCTGTGCTTAAACCCCTTCTCGACGTCTTCCAGGGGCATCGCGTCGATCATGGCGACTAAAATCAGACTGGGCAATGGCGTGAATACAAGCACAGCCAACGCTCGCCAAAAACTGGTAGATCGGCTGTACTCGTTCATGGCTGTGAAGCGCTCAATGGAATAGAATCCGTGCAACTCGACCTGAACAGCCTCCCATTTATGAATGAAGCGAGATGTCCATCGTCGTATCCGCTCGCCGATGCTTACTATCGCCATGATAGACACAAACTTCAAACGTGAGCCTCGTTTCAGCTATAAACGGGAAATTCTTGGATGTCGAGCGCTGTATATTTTTGCACTTACCGCTCGAAATAATGGACGAACTTGTCCAACTTACAACTGAAGGTAGTTTCGACCGCATTTTGCCAAAAGCTGCAGAATTTGTCAAGAACATGACGTAGCAAGCGTCGTAGAACCTTCAGCAGAGCTGATAAGAGGTAGCCACAACTTCTTATACAGCCCAGGCGTCGAGGATTTCCTTCCGTTTCTCCTTCAGCTCCGGGTCACTGCGGTCGTGCACGTCTATCGAAATGCCCGGGAAGTTGGTTTCCAGAAGTGCTTTAAGTTGTGGTAGCTCCTCGTTGGGTGGTGCGTAGGTGCCGCTGTTGTTGTCAATGAGCAACTTGAACTCTCCCTGTTGTCCCTTTTCAATGTGGAACTCGCCAGCATATTTGACGTTGAACTGCGCTCCCGAGTGGAGCATGTGCTTGGACAACATGTCCTTGAAGAAGGCTGCTCCTGTTTCAGAGAAGTACCAGCCCGTGGAGATGATGGCGTACGTGAAGAGTACGGGTTTGTCCTGACGTTTGCCGTCGTGTAACAACTTAAAGAAGTCGGACGGCCCGTCAAACTCCCCGTACACTGTGTCCGCGTCGTGTTTGTACACGGCCGCGTGCTCCGATGCCACAGCCTTTCTCAGTACTGGAGCTTCTGGGTGGTCGGGGAAAAGATCCTTTGCACGGGCTTGTGGTTGTGGTTCCACTCGTTGTCCGTAGGTAGGATCCGCTGGATGTCGTGCAATTGCACGTGGTAGGCGAAGGACTCGCGCTTCTCGTCGTCTGTGGTGGTGTCTGTGATGAGTCCGTTGATGAAGCTCGGATGCACCGAGTAGTGCACTGGTCCGACTTGTCGCAATTCTCCTTGTCCGACGACCGAAGTCGGACCCGACTTGACTTTCACCACAATAGTGCCGGCCGCCTTGTCGTTGCGGGTGATGGGCAGCTCGAACGTCGTTACGGTTCCATCTGTGTTGGCTGCTGTGAACTGCGTCTGACCCAGTGCGTCGTCTCCGTCCATGTCCTTGTCCAGCAGGTAGAGTTTGCACAGAGTGTCAGGTCGGACGTTCTTGAAGAAGAACTTCTCGTTCCACTGAGGCTCGAGCGTGTCAAAGATGGGCCGCGTCCAGGCCACTTTCTGGCCGCCCACTTCGATGAGAGCGTAGGCGTCACTGGAGGACGCGTGGCCCTTGAGTGCGGCCTTCATGCCGAAGTAGTCGCCGGCTGCAATGTCCTTGGCGGAGACGATCTCGAGTTCCACGTCGAGGACTGAGTTCTCGGGGACGAGTTCGGTGATTGATGGGGTGGTGGAAGGAGCGGGGAAAGAGGAAGCTTGGCCCATTGTGGAGATGTTTGTCAGAGGTGGCAAATTGATGAATGATTTGGATCGGAGGTTGAAGCGACCGACACGTACCCAAACCTGATTTTTCAAGTGATGATTTTCAATTGCGTGTGACATGAGAACATTGTTGTTTTGCTGAGCCGGGGATGCGCTGTGGATACTGTAGCTGCAAGTCTGCAGCTCGAGGCAGGTACAGCCCTTGTGCCTCGGCGCATTGGGCTACTAGTACATGTATGTGCATTTATATATGGCAATGGCTAGCTCGCTGCGTGTGGCCAGTGCTCACTTCGAAACATTTGAATGATATACTACAAGCGAGTGCACCTTGGCATAGAGTCTGACGCTACCGAGTGCTACGTTCGTTGTAAGTCACAATGTGAGATCATCGAGACTCGATTCGAGTACATGTACAGTATCAACACCCGTGTTGCATGGGTAAAATCTGGCTGCTACATGCATGGGAGATTGACCCTCCCGAAAGCAAAAAGCAAGCACGAAAGAAGCGCTCTCCAGTCTACCAAGTGTATGTCGACTCCGGTCCATCGCGCCCATCTTGACCACGACCAAGAACTGAACCAACCTGCGCTGTCCTGGATCTCACCTGTCCAGATTGTGCTCCATGTGGTGCGTCTACAAATTCCAGCCGTAATCAGTCCAGTGGATCTTTCATGTCGCAGATGAATCAGAGCCGCACAACTGCAAGGGGTACGTGGCAGGGCGATCTTCCTCCGCTGTTGATCATTTTCCATTCCGACGCCTCCCAGTCACATCTCTCCAGCTCCATGGGCCAAGCTTCCTCCTCTTCCCACAGCTCTTCCGTCCCCGAGCACTCGGTCCTCGACGTGGAACTCGAGATCGTCTCCGCCAAGGACATTGCAGCCGGCGACTACTTCGGCATGAAGGCCGCACTCAAGGGCCACGCGTCCTCCAGTGACGCCTACGCTCTCATCGAAGTGGGCGGCCAGAAAGTGGCCTGGACGCGGCCCATCTTTGACACGCTCGAGCCTCAGTGGAACGAGAAGTTCTTCTTCAAGAACGTCCGACCTGACACTCTGTGCAAACTCTACCTGCTGGACAAGGACATGGACGGAGACGACGCACTGGGTCAGACGCAGTTCACAGCAGCCAACACAGATGGAACCGTAACGACGTTCGAGCTGCCCATCACCCGCAACGACAAGGCGGCCGGCACTATTGTGGTGAAAGTCAAGTCGGGTCCGACCAAGCCACATGGCGACAACGTCCTTACACAGACTGGACCCGTGCACTACTCGGGCCACTTGAGTCTCACTACGGGCGTCATCACACAGTCCATGACGGACGACGACAAACTGCAGTCGTCGGCCTACCACGTGCAGCTGCACAACATCCAGCAGATCCTACCTAACGACCACGAGTGGAACAAGAACTACCCGACCATCCAGAAGATCTTCTCTCCCGACTACTCGAGCTCTCCTGTGCTCCGTAAGGCTATTGCCACGGAGCACGCGGTGATCTATGGCCACGGAGCCACGACCGAGTACGGCGAGCTGAAAGAGCCGTCCGACTTCTTCAAACTCGTGCACAACGGTCGTCGTCTTGACAAGCCTGTGTTGTTTACCTACGCCATCACCCCACTGGCTGGTACTTTTCAGAGACAGGTGCAGCCTTCTTTAAGGACATGTTGTCCAAGCACATGCTGCACTCGGGCGCCGCCTTCTCCGTGAAGTTCGCGGGAGAGTTCCACATTGAGAAGAGCCACTTCGGAAAGTACAAATTGGTCATCGACAACAACAGCGGCACCTACGCACCACCCAAGGCGGACTTGCCCAAGCTACAGGCCATCTTCGAGAACAATTTCCCTGGAATATCGGTGGAGGCGAAGGACCGCGACGACGTGGAGCTCAAGAAGGCGCGTCAGGAGATTCTGGATGGCTGGGCATAAGAGTGTTCATGTTGATGGCCATGTAGCCGTACCGAATTCACGCAGGCCATTTCGTGCAAGTAATATACATTCCCTTTGAGTAGTTTGTCATTGTTGGTAAAGAACTTCTGCACTTGAGACGACTTGCCACCATGGAAACACTACCTGTGCTTACGTCGGACTGCTGCTGCTCCATTGAAATGCTATCTGAGCCTGAAATTGGTCACGAAGTCGAAATGGTGGTTTTCATCGAGACTTGCCTAACGTTACCTCTTTATTGTAATGAGCGACGAAATCGCTACGCCCACGAGTCCAAGATCTCCTTCCGTGCTTTCTGCTGGTCTTCGTTTTCGCGATCCAGCGCGTCAACCAATATTCCCGGGAAATTATTCTCCATAAGTGCCTTCAGTTGCGGCAAATCTGCCTTGGGTGGTGCGTACGTGCCGCTGTCGTTGTCAATGACGAGCTTCGGCTCGCCAAATAGATAATTGTCAACGCGGAACTCGCCAGCGTACCTGTCCACAAACACAGGTCACACTAGACACAACAATCATGGCAAATCATTGCCTCAGCAGGTAGCAAACGTACAGGACGGAGAACGCGGCACCCGAATGCAGCATGTGCTTCGACAGCATGTCCTTGAAAAATGCAGCGCCCGTTTCGGAGAAGTACCAGCCATTCTTGGTGATAACGTAGGTGAAAATCACGGGTTTCTCCTGGCGCCGTCCGTCGTGAATCAGCTTAAAGAACTCGGCAGGCGACGAAATCGCGCCATACCTGGATTTCTTTGGGCCGTGTGTAAATCACAGCGTGTTGCGTGAGAATCGCCTGACGCAGCACTGGTGCCTGCGGGAAGTCCGGTGAGAAGATGCGTTGGATGGTCGGGTAGTCCTTATTCCACTCATAGTCCGTCGGCAAGAAGTGCGGGATGTTGTGCAGTTGAATGTGGTAGGCCAACGACTCAATCCTAGCATCGTTCGACGTCGACATGGTCACGAGACCAGCGGCCACACTCGAGTGCACCGAGTAGCGGACAGGGCCGACTTCGTGAAACCAATCTCGTTCAGGGTGAACCGGGTGCGACTTGACCTACAGTTCCCAAAAACTTGTCAAATTTCACGAACACCACCAACATCTCATGAAAAAGGTGGTCACCAACCTTGACCACAATGGTGCCGGCATTTCTCCCATTAAGAGAAATGGACAACTCGAACGTCGACTCGCCCCCGTCCGTGTTGGTTGCCGTAAACTGAGTCTCTCCCAGTTCGTCGTCAGCATTCACGTCCTTGTCGAACAGATACAATTTGCACAAAGAGTCCGGTCGGACATTCTTAAAGAAAAACTTTTCGTTCCAAACAGGTTCCAGAGTCGAAAAGACGGGGTGAGTCCAGGCCACTTTCTGGCCGTCCACTTCGATCACAGCGTAGCCGTCACTGGAGCTCAAATGGCCTTTAATGAGGGCGGTGACGCCCAAATAGTCCCCTGCCACGATACCCTGGGAGGAAGTGGTTAGTGTATTATATTTGATGAATGGAATTAATGACGGTTTTTTATTTCGCACTTGGGCAGACACGATTTCGAGCTCCACGTCGAGTAGGGCACCTTCAGGCAGGTCTGATTCGTCGGACGGTAGTGGGAACAACGTAGGGGTCATGTGTGTCGGGCTCGGCGACGCCCCATTCGAAGCAGCTTGGCCCATAGTGAGTGTGGTCCGGAGAATTCAACTGTGTTCGGATTGTGCCGGTTGACAATTCCTTACCCATGTCTCTTGAAATATAAAAACGAACCCATGCGGTAAATTACCGAGTTGTTCTTCAAACATCTCTTGAAAAAAAAACAACCCACGTTATATTACCCAGTTTGTATAAAAAGAACCTACGTTATATTACCGAGACGGTGATCGTAAGCTTACGACTTGCCTACGCCCACATCTCTAAAATCTCCTTTCGCGCCTGCTGCAATGTTTCATCATGCTGGTCCACTGCCTCGCATTCCATCCCAGGAAGTTATTTTCAAGAAGTGCCTTGACGTGAGGTAGATCCTCCATCGGTGGTGCGTACGTGCCGCTATTGTTGTCAATGATGAGTTTGGGGCCATTTGATGCGTCATTGTCGACTCGGAACTCTCCAGCGTACCTGTTCATGATCAAAACTAATAAGTCAGCACTTCTTCAAACTATTCTACTAGACGCAGACGTACAAGACGGAGAACGCAGCGCCCGAGTGCAGCATGTGCTTGGACAACATGTCCTTGAAGAAATCAGCGCCCGTTTCCGAGAAGTACCAGCCTTTGTTGGTGATGACGTAAGTGTAGAGCACCGGTTTGTCTTGACGTCTCCCATCGTGAATCAGCTTGAAGAAGTCGGCAGGAGACGAAATGGAGCCGTACTGCGTGTTTTCCGAGCCGTGGGAGTAGACAACGGCATGTTGCGTCAAGATCGCCTGACGGAGAATGGGCGACTCGGGGTGGTCAGGGGAAAAGATTCGCTGAATCGTGGGGTAGTTCTTGTTCCACTCGTGATCGGTTGGTAGGAACTCCGGAATATTGTGGAGCTGGACGCGGTATGCCAACGACTCGAGTCTGGCGTCATTGGACGTCAGCATTGACAAGAGCCCTGCGCCGACGCTCGAGTGAACCGAGTAACGAACAGGACCGAGCTCACGAAGCAGCTCGTTGTCTCTAGAACTAGCTGGGGTACCTTTGACCTGTAAAGCGCGAAGAGGTTGATACTTGTTAGTTCATGCGAATGAAGACGGCAAACAACCTAACGGACTCACCCTGATAACAAGAATGCCTGCATTTTTATCGCCCAGGGTGATCGGCAGCTCGGAAATTTGCTCTTGGCCGTCCGTGTTCTCAACCGTGAACTGTGTCGTCCCCAGCTCGTCGTCAGCATCCACGTCCTTGTCAAACAAGGTTAACTTGCACATGGAACCCGTGCGGACATTTTGGAAGTAAAATCTCTCGTTCCAGACTGGTTTGAGAGTATCGAAGATGGGTCGCGTCCAGCCCACTTTCACATCGTCGATCTCGATCGAAACGTAGGCATCGCTCGAAGATAGTTCGCCCCTGAGTGCTGCCGTCCAGCCGAGGAAGTCGCCAGCTTCGATGTTCTGCAAGCAACGATAATAGGGGTTGATTGAGTAGGAAGATACGTTTGCGAAGTTTTCGTTCGGTACTCACGTTCGCTGCCACAACCTCGACTTCAAAGTCGAGAACGACGCCTTCCGTCATGTTCAGCGATAGGAATGGGGAGAAGTTGGTGGAGACGTGATGCAGGGACGCAGGAAATCCAGATCTGTTGGTGCGCGCGTACCCACCACTAACTGCGTCGGCGAACTGTTTACAGTCAACCAACCGTCTCAGCGCCTGTCCTGTAATCCAGCGTCTGGGTCTGATCAGGCTGGCCCGCCACCGATTTGCAGCTTTGTCACCAGGCAGGTGCTCACGTAACTGCGCCAAATTGTTGGTCGAGCAACTTGGCGCGGTTACGTGAGCTTCATCATGGGGTGGTTTATTCATAGAGGCTCTGTTTGCTTCACAATTTTACCAAACACTCCTCTTGAGCCCTCACGCTCAACATTATCACCAAACATGGTAGAAGCACCATTCATCCAGAGAAGCGTTCCACGCACACGTCACCGGGCGTTCGTCTGGCCATCGCCGTCACAAAACGACCACCACGGCAAACGACCGTTCAATCCAGCGAGGAGATCAACGCCATGTACAACGACCACCTTCTCCTGATGGTTTCTTGTACCAGCTTAGCAGAGCCCCAACACACTGAAAATCCATGAAATGCGACGTCAAGCTCAGGGTTTCCTAAAATACTACTTAAGTATTGCAATAATATGGGAGGCAGTCGATCAAATAAATAATTGTGAGGCGCTCCAACGAATAGGAAATACATAATTGCATACATCAGTGTCCTGAAATACATATTGTTCCGGCAGATTGGGATCGGTCACAATAAACTTGTATGTTCTGGCCCAATTTTAGTAAATCAAAAGCCACTGTGTTGCTGGTACTGAGGCGTATTTGATCATAGTTGTTTAATTTTGATCGGGGCTCTCCTTCAAGCTCTAGGCATGATAAAGCACGAGTCTCAATCCCCATATTTTTGTACCACACTAGCCTTTTGTACCATAACTTCACTGGGAGAGTTCATAAGAAAGCACGAAAGACGCCATCGTGCTCCTGGATGCCTACACTACAAAACAAACATTATTTTATTTGCCAGAGTATCGATACATCGAGCGCTACATTCCGTTTTTCAGAGCTAATTTAGCCGTTTTTGACGGCTTTTGACTACTTTCACCCGCCTCTGTCACTGACCGCCTGTTTGTTGCAAAAATAGACTTGATTTCAGTATGCATCCTTGAGAATTGGCAGTCGCTGGTCAGAAAATATCCAACCCTACCCTAGCGACAAGACGATGAAATCGACTTTTGGCGAATTAAAGTTTTTGAATGACCAAGGCAGAACTATCATTGGCTATATTGCAACACGCTTTTGGACAATTAAAGATCTCTCAGCGAATTTTCACGCAAAGAAAACCGCATCGAAAAATACGGTCAGGAAAAAAATTATGACCCTACGAATTTGGTGACCGATCCCAATCTGCCGGTACAATAATGCATATTTCAAAGTTCTATATAGTTCTTTCTATTTTTAAAGTACTTAAGTATTTTGACTCAAGTCACCCACCGGCACCATTGAAATAAGTTATTGAGCGGGTTTCGCTGACATCTAGAAATACATTATTGTATGGCAAAATAGGGCAATTATTGATATTACCATATATTTTTAGGAAACCCTGGTCAAGCCAAACTCGAGCTCGATTGATGAAAAGGCAACGTCAAGTCAGGCAGATGGGTCCTTCTGTGTCCGCTTGGGGTCCCACCTCGGTCAGGAAGAGCCGGAGGCGTCAAATGGACGACGTCAAAGTCTCCGGAGCGTCTCCACAAATTCGACGGAGACCTTGGGCGCTTCTTCAAGAAGTTCTTGATCGCTCGGTGCCGTGCACTCCCTTCCATTGCATGCGTCATTGTCCCTCGACGAGGTCGCTCTGCTCAGCACCCCGGCCAAACATGTAATAATAGCAAGGGCCGACAAGACGGTGCTGCGGTGTCTGTGATGTCGATGCAGTGCGAACTCCCAGCTGGGGCTCCCTGCTGGCCAACGACTCACTGACCGATCAGTATAATAATAACACCTCGTTGTGGTGCTGTGCGTGCCATTCCGTTCCAACGCTCGGGTTCCATTTCGACTGGAAGACGAGCGCTGCTGCATTTGACAAAGCGAGCCGGAGACTCACGGAAGCGATCACTCGATCGAACCACGCGATTGAAGAAGACCTACATAGAGCAAACCTTCGCTTCCAGGTGGTCGAAATCTCTTGCTTCACCCAGTCGACGTCAGGTTTTGCCAGCCGGACGCCTTACATCCGCCAGCAACGAGATGCTGGTCCGAATGTTGCCTGGTAATCCCGCCCATCTTTACAACGTCGCCACAGCTGACGGTGGTGCGCTCCTGAGCAGCAGATGGACCCGCGGGCAGTCACGCGCTGGATCATGTCTTCACTTCTGCTCTTGCGCTCAACCTCCATTATCTCTTTTCGGTGAACGATGAAGGTCTTGTCCTTGGGACTCGCCATCTGCGCGGCGCTGGCCGTCGCCTCGGAAGCCAAGAGTGCTACGAACTGCGCTACAGACTCTGGATTCGCCAACACGGGCGACGACTACAGCTCCGACGCACCCACGGTCTCTGCTTCGGCTGGTAGCGATTCCACTCAAACGTTCGGCTCTAGCTCCACTACAAGCAGCGATGCCACTCCTGGATCTGCCGGTGACGATGTCACTCAGGTCGCTGCATCCTCCTCCACTGCTGGAAGCGACGCCACTCAAGTGGCCGGCAGCAGTTACGATACTCCTGCGACCAGCTCAAGTGGGAGCGATGCCACCACGACCAGTCAAACGGACGATTGCACGACACAGGGCGTCAAGAAGGACAAGGACTCCACCTCAACTGCAGACAGCGCGGCTGGTGACGAGGAGGTTGAAGGGTCCACTCAGGGTGATATTAGTGTCGGGAGTGATACCACTTCGGCTGATGACGTTAGCAGCAGTGCCTCGACTAACGGCGAAACTGTTTCGACGAAGGGAGATACCGACGATACCAGTAAGGGAGATGCGACGACTGTAGACGCAGCGAATTCTGCTGCCTCGGCTTCAAGCGATGGAGTGCAGGACGGTTCTGATGTCAGTGATAGCAGTAGTAAAACTGGACAGGATAGCAGTGTGAACGGTTCCAAGACCTCCAGTGTAGGCGATGCAGACCAGTACAGCACGGTGGACAGCGGTGTCGGATCGGACGTCTCCACGCCCACGACGACTTCTCCCGTGACCTCCGCGTCAGCGTCAGCATCTTCAGACTCAATTCCGACGCAGGCGTCCGCTTCCTCTACGGGTTCATCTCAAATGTCGACTTCTTCCGATACGGACTCAACCTCGACCCACTCATCCACCCCCTCCTCCACGGGCTCAACTCTGACGCAGGCGTCAACCGCTGGTTCTGCTTCTTCGACCGGTGCTTCTGCTTCCTCTATGGGATCAACTCTGACACAGGCGTCGACTGCTGGCTCTACTTCCTCTACGGACTCAACTTCAGCTCAGTCCTCCAGCGAAGCTTCTGCTTCATCCACCGGCACAATTCCGACACAGGCGTCCACCGCTGGTTCTTCCTTCTCTACGGACTCGACCCAGTCGTCCACCGCTGGTTCTTCTTCCTCTACGGACTCGACCCAGTCGTCCACCGCCGACTCAACGGACTCAACTTCGACTCAGTCATCCACCGATGGCTCAACATCCTCTACGGATTCAATTCCGACTCAGACATCGGTGTCTGCTTCAGGTTCCTCTGCTGACTCAACAGTCCATAATTCAGTCTCGGGCTCCTCTGCGGACTCGATCTCGTCTCAGGGTTCTGCTTCGGGTTCCTCGGCAGACTCAACAGTCCAGAATTCAGTCTCGGGTTCCTCTGCGTACTCGACCTCGACTCAGGGTTCTGCTTCATCGTCATCATCGACACCAACTCCGGTCGCAGCTTCGGCTTCTACCTCCTCTGAAGCTTCAACGGCGTATTCTAGTTCGACGGCTTCGTCCACTTCGGCTTCTGCTGCTTCAACTGCATCGTCCAGCTCGGCTTCTACCGCTTCGTCGACTTCAGCTTCGGCTTCTACTTCGGCTTCTGATTCTGGATCATCATCTACCTCCTCCTCTTCATTCACCAAGGTTACCAACCTGGGTGTGCGCGTGCAAGGTGACATGCCAGCATGGGACGAAGAGCACCAGCGCTTTGTATCTGAATATTACGACACGTTTGACGAGAAGTACCAAGCAGTGCTGGACACGGTAAACATGGCCTCTGTCGAAGGCGCGCTCAAGTACGTGCAGGCTGAGTGCATCAACGCGTCGGTCATCAGCAGCTGCGAGCGCAAGAACGACATCAAGTACGTGGTCTTCTACCAGACAACGGTGGTGCAGCCGGCTGCTGCCATGGAGTACTATGTCAACGCCACGGACGAGTACAACTTCGCAGTCGAGCGCTGTCCGTTCATGGCCATGGACGGAGGTCAGTGCGACCCGAATGACGACGGTTCTTTCCCGGACGTGTGCAACCAGTACATCGGTGCCGACGGTCAGCCCGACCTGGGCTTTTGTGTCGGCGGTACACTGCAGGACAACGAGGCCATCGCGCCGTACCCGCACAACTACTGGTTCTCCTTCCCCAACAGCTGCCCCCAGGAGCTCTGGGACGACAAGACGGACGCCTGTCGTGAGGAATATGCTGGTGGTATGTGTCCTCTGGGAGTGGAGCCTGATGGAGTCACGTGTACTTTCTCATACGAGATTCTGGGCTACATCTTGCTGGACGACGTCGTGGGGATCACGTCCATGGTCAATCCACTCACGGGCAAGACGTACGCCGACTACTACGAGTTCTGTGAAGCTGGAGGCATCGAGTTCAGTGTGAGCGTGTCCATCGTGACGTCTCTGCTAGGAGGACTGCTGGACGGTCTCGTGTCGTTGGTGACGGGTCTCGACTTCTGGGCCGACCCCGGAGACAGCGACGCCAATGCTGCTCGAGTGGAGAAGCTCGTGTCCGCTTATGATGATCTGGTGTCGGCCAACGCCACCACAAGTGACGGTGGTTTGATGCGTGCACTGCCTACAGTGGACGACCTTGCAGCTCTGAACCCGCCGTGCTACCAGAACAGTCCGCTCTGTGCCGAGGCCGAATTCGGCTGCAAACGCTCGTACCGGTCGCAGATCTGCCAGGTCTGCACGTCGGACGACTCGGGCTGCGAGAAGCAGTAACCGAGTACTTTTCGTTGTAGAAGCAAATAGTGTAATGAATGGCCCGTGGTTGTCAAGGTCTCCTTTCTGCAAGTTGAAGTTGCACCCTATTAAACATCATAAACCTGAAGTTGATATCATGTTTACTAGGTTATAAGGTTATAAGTGTAAATACATAAAGTGTACCCCTGAAGGGTAACCCTTCTTCACAAAAATATATTTTCTTCGTGTATCATCTCGCCGCGTGGACATGCCGCTGTTGGCCACGCTACAGCGCTACAGCCGCCGACAATACGTCCTAGGTCTGCTGCTGGTTACGCTCTTCCTCGCTGTGCGTACCCCATGTTAAATTCTTGTTCGTCTTGGTCGTGTAACCTCGTAACCTCATAATTTGTTGTAAAATATTGTATAATTTCAGATAATCGGCCAGATTCAAGTGCTTCCAGTGCTGTTCGTGCTCTCTCTTCCGGTGTTGGTTTATGCCCGTTGGGTCTACCGGCAGCAGCAACATCATGGCGTCACGTACGACTTTTGAACCGTGAAATTCCGACGTTTAAACTCAAAATATTGACGTTTTTCTGTTTATTTTGCAGAGATCGAGAGATTGAGCAGCTCTTGAGGACGTTCCTTGGAGGGGCCCTCCTTCTACCACCTTTGGCCCTTGTTAGCCAGCTCATTCTGGGCCCATTGCTGGCTGTACTGTGTTTTTCGACCAGCGAGTGTCGATCCAAAACCAATTACACAAGTACATCCATGCCCCGGCCACAGGGTCCAGAGCAGCCCCAGTGCACGGCCCGAAGCTGTCCAAGATGCTGATGAGTCTCAAGCTGGACAAGACGTTCGGTTACTACTTGTTCATGTTTGCGCTGGCCTACGTGGTGGCTGCACTCGTGGAAGAGTTCTTGAAATACTGGATCATCCAAGGCACGTGCTGCTGTGGTTCACGACGGGTGTGTTGCATTCGCAGCCTTTTCTGTTGTTGTAAAGGCAAGAATGGGTCGGTGCCGGCCTTCACAGCGCTGAAACAGCGCCAGCAGCGACACGGAGCTATTCGAGGGATGATGTGCCACCCGAGTCGTCTGCTGTACTACCACCGTCCACATGCCAACCACGCGTTCGTGGTGTTTCTGGCTGTGCTGGCCGGCGCGCTGGGATTCTCCGTGATGGAAAACTTGGGCTTCTCTCTGAAGGGGGCGACATTTCACGATAAGATTGTTACTGCAGCGGTGCGCACGATCTCGAGCACACCACTTCACTGTATCTGCGGTGGAATTACCGGCGTACGTATGGCGGAACGACTTTTGACTCATCGCCAGGGTGGCACCAACGCTGCGAAAGCAGATCTAGGGCGCTGGCGCACAAAACTGTCGGTAATTTTCCCGGCTGTGGTTATTCACGGCACGTTTGATGCGCAGCTGTTCCTTTTGATGGCGTTGGTGTCGGATAAAATGGAGGCTGCCCACCCGACGCTGTATGGTGTTGTGGTGCCGACAATCCTCTCATCGGTGGTTATGCTTGTAAGCTTTGTGTATCTGCGACGGAAGCTTCACGCCATGGAGAACAAAATGAATGAGACCCAGTATATGCACGTGGTTGTTGACCTCGAGTCGGGCGAACGACTGGGAGCGGTGAATGGAGGCTTTGGAGACGAAATGGATTTCTTTGGCAACGATGATGGTGACGAAGACGAGGACAGCGAAGCCGAGGAGGAAACATTTGTTCAAGGTGGCAACCGCAAGGTCCGATCGGTCTTCGACATGTAGCATGACAGCAATTAGACTAGCGACGCCGTGCGCGAGCCGAAAGTAGATGCGTTTGACATTGTTTGGAGACCTGTTGGAATTTGCGAGCTTCTTGGGTCGCCTTATGAAGGTATTACGCTTCCATCCGCTGTGGGGATTACGCGTTTGCCTATTTCTATCGAGCTATTCGTGTTCTGTGCGAGGATCGAAGCGAGATGGATTTAGCTGGCAGAGGGGTGATGCATTAGTTGCTGGCCATAAATACTCTCCACGTGCCGCTGATGCTCGCCGTCTGCTGTCTAATGTTAGGCGTGTGCTCCCATGATCAGAACTTGAAGCCTTGGTGGCCAAGATCCATCCATCCCTGCGATGCGTGCTCCAAACGAATACCAGACCACTCTTCCGTTATTCATTCCTCGATTTACCCACCAGTCAACAAGCCTCAAAGCAACTTCAGCAACAATGCAGTTCGAGCCGCCAACCAAGGAAGCTGACGTGATGGTCAACATCACCGACTCTGATAGCAGCAATCAGGGCGTCGACGCCAATGGCATCGTGACCGGCCGCTGGAAAACCGGAATCTTCGGCTTTACCGACTCGCTGGTGCCCAATGGTACGCTTTATCCGAATCTGTTGATATCCTGCTACAGATCATTCTAACGTACTGCTTGCTTGTTTTCTTGTAGGTGTGATGTCATGCTGCTGCCCTGGTCTCGCGGTGGCTCAGATCTCCGCTCGTCTCGGCCTGATGCAGTTCTATCACGTGCTCGGACTTTTCGGAGGCTTATACCTGGTTGCTCTCATCGCGGCCTGCTCTGACAGCGGCTTCTTCGAGTTCCTCTTCTGGCTGTGCGCTGTCATCTCGGCCCTTTGCATGTTGCGACTGCGCTGGCGCATCCGCACACTGTTCAGCATTCCCGGGTCGCACGTGGAGGACGCCGCCTTCAGCTTCTGCTGCGGCTGCTGCTCCATTGCGCAGATGGCCTCCCACGTCGAGTCGTACGAGCCGGGTGCCTTCTCCTTCGCTCCGCGCTCGACGCTCCAGGGTTACTCGCTCAACTAAGCAGGCAACAAGGAAGGAGGGCGCTAACGGAGACTTGAAGACTTGCGCACCAAACTACATCCAAGAACTACAACTTGTTAATCAATGAATGAACACTACACTTTATTTCACTTTTCATCTATGAACTGCACCACGGTGGTATGGTCTCCGTTAATCGGTGACATGGAATGGCGGGAAATAGAGTAAAGCTGTTCCTGCTTAATGCTTCGGCCAACTTCAACATATTATACAGAGCGGCCAATTGTTTGACAGCTCGTTGAAGAGCTTTCGAAGACTTAATCTCAGCAGGATTGACGCGACGCGATGCGGATCTGTACTCGGTCCTTTTTGTTGTTGGCGTCGCGTTCGCTCTTGGCTCGGTGGTGTGGCGACTTCTTGTCGTTGACTGCCATTGGTGACGGGCTGGGAGACTTGAGACTTCGATCCGTGTGGCTCACCAGGACGGCGGCGTGCGGGGCGATGACTACGAGGTGGTTAGCGAACATTGGCGGTTTTAATGTGCGGGGACGAACGCGAGTTGTGGAGTGAGCGCAGCCAACTTCAAGACGCCGCTAAAAGTCGGCTGGACTTTTCGCCACGTCAGAGTCGTGGAAGCAGCCCGAAAGTCGCGAAGGAGAGCGATGGATACAATACGCGGCCGGTGTGGCTTTCAAGCAGTAGGTTAGGTAGCATGAATGGATTGAGCTGCATCAGCTCCATCTTCGAACCCAGTCCATGAGCGATCACGTTGAAGGCATGCAACTTGCATTGCAAGACATGCTGAACGATATTTGACGAGTTGCTGGCATTGTACAGAGTTATTTGTCGGTACATGTAGTGGCGATCGCCATCCAGCTGGTTGATGGGTGGGTTCGCCGAAGCTGCACGCCTCAGGTTCGACCGTCATTGGTTGTTGTTAAGCGCGCGGTGTGTCGTCTACAAATTGGGAATCGACGGGTGCGAGTCGCAACGGCATGATTACTTACGATGGAAAGATCGCACGTCATAACCAAACGGCTTCAGCTGCTGAATCAGCATGTAAGTCTCCAATGTTGGTCTCTTCTTCTTGGCCGATTGCTGCAGAACTCTTGCTGCAGCACCAGCGCCAGTCATTTCGTGGCGACTCGTCACTGGCGAGAGCAACCACGTCGTTTGCGCTTGCGCCTTTCGACTCAGGAACGTTCACTTCACGTTCACCTCAACTGCCGAAAGCCGCTGACTTCAACTTGATTAAAATCCTGGCTCGGCTGCTGCTTGTAGATCGCTAGGGGCCATACTGGATATGACACTGGGAGGTATGGACCAAAGACTCGCGGGGAACTTTTAAGAGAGCGTAGGGATAGTCTATTGAACCTTATTGTGAATTCCGACAAAATTTGTGGAAGAACCTACAATTACCGGATTTTAATCAATTTCCTGAGCCGGTGGCGTTGCGCACACATCTGTACTTCTGGCAAAGCACGGACCTCTTCGCTTCCCTATACATGTATCATGGTACTGGTTAATGCGTGCATTCTACGACGCATTTACTCTCGATACGTGGCTGTTGAGGTCTTCACTGGTGAGAAATAGTTTCATGTTAGATCGCTTCGGAGCAAGTGTCATCCAACCGACTTGCAGTATTGCTGACTTCAGGGCATCTTCCCTTCGCCGGACAATACCGTCCATCCCAACTATTAATAATACCCAAGAGGACATGTGCAGACATCGAACACCAATAAAGACGATGGTGCGCCTCGATAGGATGGATTCTCGGTGCAAGCGAAGACATTTAGTTTTTACCGCAACCGCAACTGGTATGAAGGTCAGCCAGCAGCTTATATCGCTTTCATTCTCGAATTCGCTCTCGTCCCCACGAGCCAAACAAAGCCGCCGGGCCAGTCCCACCCGCCCAATGTTCGCCAACCACCTCCTGACCATCGCGCCACATGCTGCCGTCATCGTGATATCCAGCCGCCGATCGCAACGCCAAGTTCAAGACGCGAAAAAGCGCCGAACCAAGAGTGACAACGCTAGCAACAACACCAACCAGGACGCAAGAGAAACTCGTACCACAGCCCGCGAATCCGCTTAATCAACGGCGAAGATCAGCCGTCCTGTACCATAACTTTTGTAAATACACGACGAAGCTTCCCATTTTTCCACGATATGTGCCCACGTGCACTTCAGTTGTGGGGCGAATTGGGTAAACATGTGATTCACAAGACACTGTCCATACAGGTTTGGATTTTCTCAAGAAACCCGAGCAGTACATGTAGGTTTTGGGGCAACGAGTTCATGCCATTCAAGGACGTTATCAGTGATAACGCCATGGAATGTCATGGGCTAACTTGTCACTACGCTTTGGGATTAAAATGTGTTACATCGATGACCAAAGCTTACTGCCAAGTTAAAGTCGTAGTACATGCACTAAATATTAAAGAGCGATCATTCCACCACAACTTGCAATTTCTAAACAAGGTAAACTTAAGACATGTAGGACTTCGGTGACACATTGGTCGGAAACTCAAACAGTGGAAAAATCGCACATCAGAACCAAATGGCTTCTAGCAGGGCTAAGTCTCCGATGTCAGTCGCTTCTTCTTGGCCGATTGCTGCAGAACTCCTGTTACAACACCAGCGCCAGTCATTTCGTGGCGAGAGCAGCTATGTGGTTAATTGACGCTCACGCTTTTCGACACATGAACGTTCACTCCACGTTCACCTCCAACTGAAGCCGCTGACTTCAATTTGACTAAAATCCTGGCTCGGCTGCTGCTTGAAGATCGCAACGTACTTGAGATTATTGCCATACCCGATGTGACACTAGGGATCATGCGACTAAAGACCCGTGTGCCATAATACATCGCGGGTCCGTGTCACTGACACACGGTGTCATGTGCATCACACGCAAATCCGGCCCCGGATTTTAGTCGATTCCCTGAGCCGGCACCTGCACTTCGAGAACGGCGAATCTTTCGCCTGCACCAGTCACTTACAAAGCTGATTAATGCATGCATTCTACGGCGCGTCAGCTATCGATACGTGAGTGACGGTTGTAGTGGTGAGAAAATGGCTTCATTCCGAAGCAAGAGCCAACCAACCGCAGACACCCGACTTCAGCAATGCTGAGTTCGCGACATATTCACTCCGCCAGACAATCCCGTCCACCCAACTTTTCCGACACGTCAAGTGCAGACATCGAGATGACGGTATGCCTCGATGGGCTGGATTCTCGATGCAAGCCAAGACGTCTAGTTTTTGCTCACAGCAACTGCATGAAGGTCGGCAGCTTATGTCGCTTTTCATTCTCGAATTCACACTCGTCCTCACAAGCCAAACCAAGCCACCAGGCCCAGTCACCACCACAACAAGCACTCCAGCCCAATGTTCGCCAACCACCTCGTGACTATCGCGCCTCATGCCGCCGTCATGGTGGGGCCCACCACCGATCGCAACTCTAAAACCCGCACCTCAGCCTCCAAAAGCTCATCCCAAGATGCGAAAAAGCGTCGAGCCAAGAGCGACGACACTAGCGACAACAACAGCAAAGACGCAACAGAAACTCGTATCGCAACCCGCGAATCCGCGTAACCCACGCTGCCATGAAGCGAAGATCGGCCGCTCTGTACCATAACCTTTGTAAATAAATAAATACACGTCGAAGCTTAGCTCTATCATTCAATATGTCTTCATGGGGAGATTGAGGGTACAATGACAGCTAACTGCTCTTATCGCTTTTCGCAAGCTCGCCAAGCTCGCCACCACCAAGTTGAAGTCTACTGGACAAAACAGCATTACACGATGCACCCCGTCCACTAAATAGAGCAGTCATTCCAGCACATCTTACAATTTCTAATACTACTACGTAGTAATAATTAGCAATTTCTAACGTTAGATACAATTTCCGTGACCTCCCAAAATCAATTCCTCATGGGGGACAAGTACGACCGTCAACTGCGTCTATGGGGCCCCGAGGGCCAGCGACGTCTGGCCAATACGCACGTCCTACTCGTGGGATCCTGCGCTACTGGCTCCGAGGCGCTCAAGAACTTGGTGCTGCCGGGTGTCCAGCGTTTCACAATTTTAGACGACCAACAAGTGACTCTGGCCGACGCCACCAACAATTTCTTCGTCACGGCGGCCGACGTGGGACAGTCCAGGGCCGAGACGGTGGCCAAACTGCTGCTGGAGATGAACGCGGACGTGGCCGGGGCCGCGCGCAACGCCAGCGTCCAGCAGGTGCTACAGGACGAGCCCCAGTACCTTAACCAGTTCGATCTGGTGCTGGCCACGCAGCTGGCCGAGCTGGCCACGACCCAATTGGCCGACCTCTGTCTGGCCAAGAGAATCCCGTTGTTATTGGTGACGTCCTACGGGTTGCTGGGCTCGTTGAGGCTGCAGGCGGCCCAACACGCCATCGCAGACGCCAAACTGGACCCGCCCCGCCACGAACTGAGACTTTCGCGGCCTTTCCCGGCCCTTGACAAGTTCGCAGAGAGCTTTGAGCTGAAGAAGTTATCTACTATTGAACACGCCCATGTGCCTTTTGTGGTACTGCTGTTGCAGGCCATGAAGCAGTGGAAGCAGACCCATGGAGGAAAACCACCGGCCACGTTCCCCGAGAAAGACGCGTTCAAAAAAGTCTGCAGGAGATGGCCTGGGGTCCATCGGGTCATGAACTCAACTTTATTGAAGCGGCTGAGAACGCGTACAAGGCATACGTGCCACCACAAGTTCCGGATGAAGTGGCGCCGGTGTTGGCCGCGGCGGCCTCGCACACGGCCTCGGTGCAGACACTGGAGAAGACCAAGGACACGCGCGAGTTCTGGCTGCTTGCCCATGCACTGGCGGAGTTTGTCAAGCAGAACGATGGCTTGTTGCCGGTGACGGGGTTGTGCCGGATATGACGGCGTCGACGGAGTCTTACGTGGCCCTTCAGGAGCTTTATGTGAACAAGGCCAAGGAGGACGCGACCAAAGTGCATGATATTCTGCGCAAGCGATTGCGGGAGTTGAAGCTGCCGGAGGACAGTGTCTCGTTCGAAGCAGTGGCTGCATTCTGTAAGAACGCTCCGAGCGTCGGGATGCTGGACACGCGCAGTGTGGCACAGGAGTACAAGCACGTGGACCTGTCCAGCGTGGATCTGGAGGAGGAAGACCACGAGCAATCGCCACTGATCTGGTATTTCATGCTCCGCGCGGTGGCTGCGTTTGCGTCGGAATTCAACCGCTACCCAGGCTCAGAGGATGCTGCTGCCACGCAGGATGGCACGTGGCTCGTGTCGAAGGCCAAGTCATTGGCCGCTGGTAGCGATGTAATGGACTGGATCACAGACAACCACGCGTTGGAGATGACCCGGTCGTGTCAGGTTGAGCTGCACAACGTAGCTGCTCTGATGGGTGGTGTTGCTGCTCAGGAAGCTGTCAAGATTATCACGCACCAGTTCGAGCCACTCAACCATACCTACCTGTTCAACGGCATCTCGGGCGAGGCTGCCACGTACCAGCTATGAGTTGATCTCCCAGTTGTCATTTTACGGTAGCTCGTTTGCTCAGATTGACGAGCTCTATCTATCTCTTTCAATTCAACAGTCAAGGCTTGATATTGATACTGGCGCGGCTTCTCCTATATCGTGAACTGCCTCTGCCCTCAGTGTAAACGAAATTCACGGAGTCGCCCTGCATTGAACTACTACTTTCCAACGCAAAGACGTGTTTGCTCATTGCCGCGACTTGAGCAGTTCGCCTCCCTTACCTGCCGCCTTTTTTCCTCTTGGGTTTCTTTGGTTGCTGCGATTTGTCCGGTTTGGCGTGGCTAGCCTGATCATTTGCCTGACTGTCTGCTGTTCGCTGCTCCTGCCTCTGATTCGGTTGATCCATTTGCTGTCGCTCTTGAACACACCGTGAACAGTAACACTTGAACTTATACTCGCGCAAATTCGCCTCGCGCGCCTGTACGTCCATATCGACGTCGATGTAACAGATGCACAGCTCTTCACCCTTTTCAATGTCCCGGATAGCAACTACATGCCCATCGCCACTCTTGGTGTACAACACCGTGCAGTTTGGGTCGCAGCTGTGGTTCATAGTGCAAATAATGGGGAACAGCGCTGTGCCCTCGATACTGGGATAGCCCAGTGGCATCGAGGGCTCAAAGTCACTATCCATGTTGCCGTCATTTTTCTCCAGGCGTTCTTGTACCTGCAGCACCTGCAACCGCTCTTCTTCCCATTCCAGCACGCGCCGTACACTTGCGAGCAGCGTATGGTCCTCAGCAGTCAGCTGTGACTGTATCCTGGGGGACAGATTCGATTGACCGTCGCTATGATCGTGGTCTGGGTCGCCTGCTGCTAAATCGTTTTGCACATCCGGGTCCAAAATGTCAATGAAGGCACGGAACGGATGGTCCACCTCCATGCTGATGTTGTTCATCTCGAAAAGACCGATTTGGGCAGTGAAAAACTCAAAGCTGAGCACACTTGAGCAGCAGCGCCAAATCTCCTCCACCGTCACACCACGCAGTTGGCCTTCTCGTTCAAGACGTACTAGATTGCACTCAAGCGCGTCTACCAGTAGCTGATGTGTCATCGACATCACCTCCTGTAAACACTGCGTCTTCGACCCATTGGCCAAAGCGCCTGCCACCCAGTCTTCTCCCTGCTTCTGCTCTTCTTCCATTGTCTGTGTCTTCTCCTGTCTTGGGGTTTGAGCTAGTGTCGGACCATTACCACCGGCAGCGGAGGCAGCCTTCTGCTCGTCAACATCCTTGACGTCGCTAGGCGACCTGTTATCGTTACTGCTGCCGCCGCCGTCGCTGTTTGTATCATCACTGCTGCCGACCGTCGTCTGGCCCGATCCTACCTCGCTGCTCTGTTGATGCGGCAGCGCAATGGGCTCGTCGTGTTCCACGACCACGACCTCCCACCAGGGTTTCTTGTAAAACATGTCAATAGGCTCGCGCGCCTTCACAACATCACGCCACACGAGAAACCGCGAGATGACGCGGGCGATGACCTTGGCCGCCAGCAGGAAGATGTCGTTCGTGTGGCGCGTGTGCTCCAGGAACTCGCCCATGGCCGAGCACGGGTCGTTGCGTGGGCACAGGATGGCGTGGTACTCGTGCAGTGCGCGCATCCGGCAGAGCTTGGAGCAGTACAGTTCTCCGCACGCACACATAGCCCCAGGCCCGGCCATGCCGCAGTTCTGCGGGGTGATACGTAGCAGTCTCAGCGCCTTCTCCAGAGCGTCCACATCCACCGGCCCGGTGGTCGTGGTTGTGCTTCCCCATCCTTGTCGTCTGTTCCTGTCTGGGCCGCGTTGTAGCGCGCCACGAGGCCGCACCACTGACGCTGAGCGTCGCCCAGTAGCGGCAAGTAGCAGAACTGACAACTGGGCAGCAGGTCGCGGTTGCGCTCGTGCTGCATGGCCACGAGCGGCGACTCGGTCCAGATCCTCGTGGCCTTGGGCAGGTCTCTGTCTGCGTAGATGGCCTTGCCCTTGACGGGCCCTGCGTCGCCACACACGATGGGGGCCTTGGCCTTGCTGATGACGACCTGGAAGTACGTGCTGGCCACGGGGTCGGCCGGGCCGTAGGGTGCGGCCACACTTGAGTACCGGTTCACTGCTTTACACACATGGTACACAACGTTAGAGGCTGGCCACGCGACGGCCGACACGGGGAGAGATGGCCAACGCACAGTCGGTTCGGGCCATGCGCAGGCCGCCGCTCTTGGCGCTGCTGAGCGCCGAGGCCTTGAAGGTCTTCCAGGGCGGCGAGTCCACGTCGTCGTCCATGGCTGGATTAGTTGGCGCTTGAGTATGGGCCGAACGGCCTGGCAGGGGACTGGCTGGTTTCTCTTGTCGCGTGACAGGCTTTGTGCCGAATGCGGTGTGGAACGCGGAAGAATTCTGCGGCCAAACAGTCGGACGCGTCCGACATCACATAGACGCGGGCGTTTGACTTGGGGTTTGTAAGGAAAATATGGTAAGTTTTAGACTTTAACGGCAAAATGGACCTGTGCGGACATGAGCGCAAGATCCAAGACGCATGAAAAGCGTCACTCGGGTAGAATAGTGTTATTATAGTGAGCCCGAGCTGGGTGCTCGACTACAAGAAGAAGAGCAACGAGTTCACGTAGAACGATGTGGTTGCAGACCAGGAAGCAGTAAACGCAGAGTGGCAACCAAAGTAGCGGCACAACATCGACTTCGGGTTAACCACCACCACTCGTCTAATACACCAACCACAAGACCATCACAATGCTCACAACCTGCATGAGTTTCCCAACAGCACCACGAATCGCCAACGCGGTGGGTGGCTCGTAGGTGTGGGTGGAGCACCGCGAAAACGTCTTGTTCGCGGCGTACACCCAGCTCCCAGACACACACGTCGTCTCGGCGACCTTGGTGTCCGTGGACCCGCTCTGCTTGGCCTCCTGGATCTCGCTCAAGCACCCGATGTTCCCGCACACCTCGTCGAGATAGAGACGGTAGAAGTGCGAGTAGACGCACTTGTCGGCCACTTCCACGCAGAGAGACCGGCACGGCGGCAACGGCGGCGTGGCCGACCCGCCCGTGTTGGCGCAGCTCACTCGTGTGCCGTTCACCTCTCGCTGGAAGGTGGTGGCCACCCACGAGAGGCAGTGGAAGTTCCACACGAGCTTGTGGCAGGCGGGTGTGTCCTTGAACTGCACTTGGCTGCCGAAGGGCTGAGCGCCAGCGTCTTGGCGTCCATGTCCTCGCACACGCCTTGCTTCTCCAGCTGGATCGAGGCCTCTCTGTTCTTGTGGCAACAGGCAATATGCAACAACCAATAAAGATCAATTGATGCCAATCTGAACACCACCAAGAGTACAGTCCTTACCTGGAGTAGCCGACGATGGGGTCGAATAGGTACTGGCCGTTCATGATGGTGCAGTACTGGAGTCCTTGACACTTGACACATTGCTGCGGGTCGAACGATCCGACGGCGGGCGCGGCATGGACGCAGCAGCTCTCAAACAACACGACAATGACGACCACAACGAGTCGAAGTTGAAGTCGCCACCGATGTTGAAGTGAGCTCGGCGCCACGTCGCAGCCAGCTGTTACCTCGGCTGAAGAATGAGTCATCGGTGCAAGCATCTCGGTCGCCAGTAAGCGTACTGAACAATGCAGACTTGATGATAAAGCAGGCCTCTTGAGGGATGAACAGTAGACCACAGGCTGTGAGGTAACCACTAAGCAGCAATCAGCGGCGGTGCTAAGTCGGTGCACAGCACAGACAGCGGAGAGGCCCGCGCGGACTTGACCAGGAAGAGGACCAAGATATCGGCGGCGCGACGCTTGGGGCCGCGATTGCGGCAATGATATCGGGAGTGTTACCTCGACTCGTCATTGACAAGCAACAAGAAGTTCTTGAGGACCTAAAAGTTCTTGAAAACCTGGTTCCCGCGCAACCGAGGCACGTACGCGTTGCCCGAAGGTTCACGGCACTTTTCGCTGCGATCCTGCAGCGCGAAAGCGAGATCAGGGCACGTCGTCATGGACAACTTGTCGCCTTGACAGCTCTGAAAATTGCTCGGGCGTTCCTGGTCGCCAGAGACCGGCAGACAATTGAAGCGCGAGTCGAGTGGCTGTCGTCCAGCAGCAATCGTCCGCCCCCAGCTGCATGAGATTCTCTGCTGACCAACGCGCGATAGCGGAGCCCTTCGAGTCCGACCTGATCTCCGAGTGTACCAAAAGAGCGGCACTCATGCGTGATGGATTGGGCCACAACTGCTCCTCTCCCTTCTGTCCCTCCCTATCCTGATAAACGCCGCTAACATACAGCAGAGTACATTATAAGAAATCTCTCTGTATCAGTTTAGAGGATACCACTTGTATGGTTTATCTTTCAATGTTATCCCCACTAAAAGCAATTCTCATCGTGGTAGCCAGATTGTGGCGATATCAGATGACCTCTTGACTTTCCAATCGAACATCAGCGGGACTGCGCCCGCAACACGCGCGCACTCTTCACTTGACTGGACCAAAGCCAAACCATTCCGCACCAAAGCCAAACCATTCCGCACTAAAGCGCCCATTCGCTAACTCGCCGTGCCCCCAGAGATCTCTTCGTAGCCATGCAGGACGAGGCGGCCGCGTACTTCGAGGCGCTGCTGCAGACGCGACTGCACAGTCCGCCGGTCCGCTGCGGCCTGGCGGGCGACAAGGGCAAGGCGCTGTACGCCGAGCGCGCGCTCAAGGCCGGCGAGCCCATCTGGACCGAGGCGCCGTTCGTGGCCATGCAGCACGAGGACAACAAGGAGTTCGTGGACTGCTGCGACAACTGCTTCGTGCCGCTCATCGACAGTCAGGCCTGCTGGGCGCGCGTCGTGGCCAGCAGTCGAGAGGTGGAGGGCGAAGCGGCCCCTGCTGACGAGACTGCGGCCAGCGCCGCCGACTTCGACGCGTCCATCGCGTTCCTCATGAAGGAGGGCGGCAAGGGGCCGCAGGAGAGCTACTTCTCCGTCTTCCAGCTGGCCGCGCGCCAAGTGCGCTGTCAATGCGGCGTCGTCTACTGCTGTGACACGTGCAGACAGCTGGCCTACGCGCAGCACCACGCGCTGCTGTGTCCGCGCTCGGAGGAGCGCGTCGGCCATGGGCAGCTTCCTGAACCACACGCTCGTGACCAACGAGATCTTCCAGCTGGCCGCCAAGGTCGTGGTCAAGATCGTGCTGCTCTTCGTGGCCACGCAGGACATGGGCAAGGCCCGACAGCCAGTGGATATGTTCTGCAAACTGCCCTGGTGGGACGTCGTGACCACTGAAGACGACCTGGAAGAAGGAGAGACCATGGACGAGTACAGGGAAAAGTTCCGCAGTCTCATCGTGCAGACGTTCGACCACTTTATGACCGGCCTCAGGGAAAACCTCCAGCATTTGGAGACGGATGCTGAGCTCAACGGCCTCTCGGTCGACGCTGTACTGGCCTCGTGCGGCGAAGTGCTGAACGTCGACTTCTTCAGCCGCGTCGTCGGCATGTTCGAGATGAACAACATCAGCATGGAGATCGACCACCCGTTCCACGCATTGGGCGAGGCTCTGAGTGAAGCCAGCGCTGAGGAGAAGAAGGACATGCCGCCTGTGCTCTCGCGCGTCAAGGCGGCTCTGGAGAAGTTCGCGGAGGAGCACAAGCACCAGTTGTGCGCCTGCGACGAAGAGCAGGAACACGAGGAGGAGGAGTGCTACGCGCTGGACGAGGACTTTGTGGGCGTGGAAGGCACCGCGCTCTTCTCGGGCATCTGCACAATGAACCACAGCTGCGACCCGAACTGCACAGTGCTGTACACGAAGGACGGCGCGGCTCATGTGTTTGCCGTGCAGGACATCAAGGTATGTCTGCACAGCTTGCGAACTTCTTGGAAGCGAGAGATGCTAACTTGTTTTGACACGTTCCAGGAGGGCGAGGAGCTGTGCATCTCGTACATTGATGTGGACCAGGAGGTGGACGAACGAGCGGAATGCCTTCGGTGTGTACACAACCAATTGCTGTGTTTCTGCTCTGTTGATAAATTGTCGTCGACTAACGGATCTCTAATCGTTCTGTGCGTTGGCATTGGCGCCCGACCAAGCAGGAGTACCAGTTCGTATGCCATTGTACTCGGTGCGAGGAGGAGCGGAAGGCATAGTCTTGATTATAAGTGGAGGAGGAGGCTTCGTTGGCCGTTCAATCATGGTCCGCTTGTACTTCCAAGATCCGAGTCCCCGTTAGTATGGCGGTTGAAATGCAAACGTTGTCGCGCGCCTGTCGAGAGCCCCTCCGCCGTTCCGCAGCTGCCATTCGCTTTCTCCCCGTAGTCCTCGTAACGAGTCGTATCTCTGTGGATACTCTCTGTATGAACGCGTATGGCTGTTGTGCCGTTCCAAGATGAAAACACAAGTCTTCAGGCAGCTGAGAGAAGCGAGTATCCTTCGCTCGGCATGTTAAAACCATAAATTGAATTAGTTAAAGGTTTCAGGACATGTAACCAGGTGAAGCTCACCATGAACAAGCCAACCAGGCGAATCGTCGCGATCATATGCACGTAGGTATCCATACACATTTACACAGCACCACAGCGCAGCGATGACTCATCCTCCTCCAGCCGCTGTCTGCGACGTGGCACTGGACTCACTTCAACATTGGCGACTTCAACTTCGACTTGGTCTCCGCAACGTTGCGATCCTTGTTATAGCCGTGTTGGTTGAGAGCTGCTGCGTCCATGCCGCGACCGCCGTCGGATCGTTCGACCCGCAGCAATGCGTCAAGTGTCAAGGACTCCAGTACTGCACCATCATGAACGGCCAGTACCTGTTCGACCCCATCGTCGGCTACTCCAGGTAAGGACTCGATTCACTTGCAAGACGCAGCCTATTGTAGGCAAGAAGGAGCAGTTAACGTTTACTGCCACAAGAACAGAGAGGCCTCGATCCAGCTGGAGAAGCAGGGCGTGTGCGAGGACATGGACGCCAAAACGCTGGCACTCAGCCTTCGGCAGCCAAGTGCAGTTCAAGGACACGCCCGCCTGCCACAAGCTCGTGTGGAACTTCCACTGCCTCTCGTGGGTGGCCACCACCTTCCAGCGAGAGGTGAACGGCACACGAGTGAGCTGCGCCAGCACGGGCGGATCCGCCACGCCACCGTTGCCGCCGTGCCGGTCTCTCTGCGTGGAAGTGACCGACAAGTGCGTCTACTCGCACTTCTACCGTCTCTATCTCGACGAGGTGTGTGGGAACATCGGGTGCTTGAGCGAGATCCAGGAGGCCAAGCAGAGCGGGTCCTCGGACACTAAGGTCGCCGAGACGACATGCGTGTCTGGGAGCTGGGTGTACGCCGCGAACAAGACGTTTTCGCGGTGCTCCATCCACACCTACGAGCCACCCACCGCGTTGGCGATACGTTGTGCTGTCGGTAAACTCGTGTTTGCTCTGGCCAGTATGATTGTCGTGTGGTTGGTGAAAGAAAACGAACGAGGTATGAATGAACGAGTGGTGTGATTGCTAACTATTGTCATCGCGGTGCTTACTGCTTCCAATGGCCTGAGCTAGCGCGATGTGCTTCATAAAGTCTGTGTGTCCAGTGGTCATATAAAACCGAGTACGGATATTGCGAGATCTTACGCCACGGCATGGTAGCCGGCACGACGGCTTTCTCTCTTTGCCAGCGCGAGCATACCAGCACCCAGCACCGCTCCCAGCATGACCCAGCCGACGGCGACAGGGAAGCTTCGATCCTCCACCTCCACGTTCTCGGCCATCGCTGCCTGACGAACGAAACCTTGGGCCGTCGCGCTATCAACAGCAATGAGTTGCTTGCGCATGCTGGCCTTGGGTTTGAAGGTGTCGCCGGGCCACGTCGCGAACTCACTAGCCTGCAACCACCAAGCCGGGTATCCGATCGACGCCATTTGGTCGGGAGCTTCGCCCGTCGTCTTGTAGCCGTCGCTGTACTTGGCCACCAGCGTCCATGCGAGTTCCCACCACTGCGCCACGACATGCTCCGCGAACTCGTTGCTCTGTGCTTCCAGACGAGCAACCAGCTCGGTGTCACTCCGTTTTTCAAGCCCTTCTTTCTCCATCTTGAGTCGTCGGGCAAAGGCCTCCTTCTGCAAGGCGTCGATCTTGCCTCGGATGTCAATGTTCATCGAGTTGTAACGCAGCAGGCTCCAGTTGTTCACGAAGTTGAAGGCCCACCACGCAGACTGCGCGTTGAACTTGCTCTGTTGGCCCATCAAGTACGACTTCGGGACGTCGTTCTGAGCGCAGGAGAACGGAACGAAGACCGAGCCGTGTGGGGCATCCTGAGCATACCATGCAACGCCACCAACAGCATCCGGTCCCTTGTGACTTCGACTCTGCAGAACGAAAGCAAACAACGTGCGGTACATCGAGATCGGTCGTTCCCATCCGCCAATGACACCACCGGGGCTACCCGACCACCGCACGGGTGCTCCGAAGGGACCAGCAGCCAACCCCTTGGTCATGTCGTAGCGCGTGTTTTCGTAGTGGTCGCGAAGTAGCTCCATGATCTTGGAAACCTCCACCTTGTGGTCGGGTTTCACGGAGAACGGGTAGGTGGCGTACTGTGAGAAGCTGCCGAGACGGGCATCGAGCTGCAGTGACGGAGCCAACACATCGAAAACACGCCACACACGACGTCCAGTGTAAAGCGGGCCGATGGCGTCCTTGTCTGCAAACCCGTAGGCGGCAGTGAAGTCGAAGGGCTTCTCACCCTTCGGGTCCCACCAGCCCATGTCTTCGGCAAGCGAGTGCACATTAGTTGAGGCCATGAACCAGTCGGACTGGCTCATGTCGATTTCACGGATCGTGAAGCCGTTGGCGACCACCGTCACATGACCGTCGGGCACACGTTGAGCTGCCCACACAGCTCCAGATTCGTCCTTTCCAGTCATGACGTGGAAGACCCAGACCTCACCCAGCTTATCGCCCACGACAAGCGCTTCAGCCGAGTCGCCAAAGTCTGGGTTCGCCATATCTCCGCTGTCTTCGCTGTAGAAGCCGTACTTCTCGGCCAACGTTCCCATGGTGCCCACAGCACAGCGCGCAGTCGCACAACGTTCAAGTGCGATCTTGGTGAGCTCTGCGATGCCAAACATGTTCTTGCCTCCAGGCACATTCAACGGCCACCCAGCGGTCTTGGCGCCACACGTACTTTCTCCAATGCTGAGCTGCACCTCGTTCATCATGCCATAGTCCTGGTCGAAGTACGCATACGTGTGCTCCACCTGCGGATGTACCCCAGCGGCATCATGTACTCTTGCTTCACTTCTGCAAGTGGGTCGTGCACAGGTTGGTAGTGGGGGCCACGGTCCGGCGCCACTACTCTCGGGTATCCACCGTTGAAGTTGTAGACGGCACGCTTGCTACCCGGCTCATGATCTTGTGCCGGGACACGAACAAGACGCAGATCCGAGGCGCTGTCACCGGCGTCGTCTGTGTGTGCGATCAGCGTCGAGTTGTCTGCACTCGCACCTTGAGTCACAGCAATTGCAGTACAGGCGTCGACTTGAACCTGTTGTAGCGACATCACCGCGAGTGCGGCAGCAGTCGTGCAAAGGTGAGACCAACGAAAAGGCTTCATGCTGCGCTTGAGTGTGAGGGTTGGATGGGGCTTATACGACGATGTCGTCGAGGTGAGCTGCTCAGGCAGAAATGAAGAGTGAGCGTTAAATGAGCCGGCTGAGCTCGCCTTGAGTGTGCTGGTGCAGGCTCTTCTCGAATCCAGAGCGCGAAACTGACGGGCTCCAGCTATCAATTGTCCCGCTTCAAGTCTCTCGCCGTGCGATCGAGTCGAACTTGACTTCTTCCGCCCTGGTGAGCGTAGCTTCGCATGCATCAGACTGGGGCCCCATCAGCAACGCCAAGGCCTCTTCACTTCAGTTTGGTCCAGTGGAAACCGCTATTCAACAGCATCCATCAGCCAGAAATACACAATCGCATTAGTACGGCACGTTGGTCCGTTGACCACTTGAAGTGGTACATGTATTAATAAGACATCAACAAAAGTGATGGCGTGCGGGCTGTTACGTTGCAATGTGTGACGTGGCATGCGACCCCTTGAAGATCGACCACCGAACGACTTCAGCTTCAGTTTCTTCTATCAGAGGAATGTGCATTGTTGACGTTAACGCTCCAAACTACCCTTACTTACCACAACGGACGTCACTAGACACAACGACTTTATAGCTAACGTTACCCCGCTTTCTAGTTGCGACGCATACGACGAGAGCACTTGCCTGCAGCATCGGCCTCACCCGCTACCGCATCGGTCTGGCCCTTGGAAGCAGGCACAGGGGTAGTGACAGGAGCAGCAGTAGTGGACTTGGGGGTCGTAGCCTTCGGAGCGGCCGTGGTGGGTTTCGGGGTGGAGACAGGAGTGGCGGGGGTCTGTTCACCGGCGTCGGACGCGCTGGCCGCAGTGGGTGTGGACGGGGTGCTAGCACCGCTGCCAGGCACGACGATGTCGGAGCACGTCGGGTATGTTTGATCGGCGATGTCCGAGTGCCAGTAGAACTGCAGGACGCAGTCACCGGGTTTCTCACAACCCGAAACGTCGGCCGGCATCTTGACAGTGGTGCCGTCGTCGCCACCGTTGTTAGCGAACGGCTCGATGGTTAGTAGAGTCTTGTAGTTCTTGTAGGTGATCGTGCCCGTCGAGTCCTCGCTGGGCTTCAAGATGTTGAGTTTCATGTAGCCCGGGTGCGGGGCCGAGATGGTCCACTTGACGTCGAAATCAGCACCCGGCGCCAAAGTGGTGAAGTTGCTGCCTGCCTCGTACACAGTGCCGCGGCATCCGTTGAGGAGGTTGAAGTTCGCGGCCGGAGGGAAGTCGACCTGTTTGTGCTGGGCGAGACCCTCAATGGGGGCGATCTGGAGCTCGTTGATACCGATATTGATGAGGACACCGGCGTCCTTGTGGTACTTCTCGGACATTTGCCGATTCTGCGGAATCAACATTTGACCGTGGGCGTTGGCCGTGGAGAAGAGCGCGGCGGCGGCCACTGCAAGCGAGAAAACTCCGGTCGACGGCATGGTTTGCTGTTCGATGTGCTTGAGTGAATGGCGATTAAGGAATGAGAGCGAACAGCAAGACTGACACCACAATGGTCAGCAGTGGAGTGTGTTGACGGTAGGCCTGGGGACCAGCAAACTGTCGGCCGGCCGCCTGTTATTCATCATCAATTATCATCACGTGGACCAGCAAACGGTCGGCCGGCCGCCTGTTATGTGACTTGCTTCCAGCTGTTGCTGGATCAGACGACTGGCGGATCCTCACGAACACGTGTTGTGGACAGCGACGCTGGTCTGCAACAAGTTGTTTGCTTGAAGCAATGCAGCTTGTGCTCAAGCGGAAACGTCAAGGTTATAAAAGCCCTCGTGTGGCTACAATGGAAGACATCCACGTAGTGGATGAAGCTGAAGGTGCTGGGCACGTTCGCTGTTCGAGTCGACGAACATCGGATTCATAATATATCCCCACTCTTATCTGTTCCAGCTTTCCACATGGCTCACGAGATAGATGTCTATCTCGTGAGCGTGCATCGTGCACTGCGTGGAGGAATTACTCTATTCAAGTAGATTTAGCCCTTTTTCAAAGTACACGTAGATTGTTGAGACTACTTACAAAGTAGATTAAACAAGTAGCACGAAGAAATCTACATGTATGCAGCGTCACTATTTACGATGAACTTGTAAAACAATAGTCATGAGGCAATTGAAACGATCCCGGTAATTCGTTTAAAAGGCCTCCAAACCTGGCTGCATCGCGCACTTCATTTCTGCCGTCCCGTCGGCGGAAACAGCCTACCAGTCGAGATCCTATCGGAACTCGTGGATGTTTGCTGGCCGACGATGACGAATCAAAGTAAATATTACGGCTCAGCAAGCCAAGCAAGAATAATATTCTTGCTATGATCTCGTGTATTAAAATTCTAATTCCCGTCAACCTGTCACCTGCAATGCTGAGATCGCCATTGCCGCCCAGGCACCGCGCAACTTATCAAGTACATTGTATTGCCTTGTCCAGCGCAACACGCTATCATCGACAAGGTCAGTCTTCTTGTAAGTATCGGTACACGTAGTCAATTCAATCTACTTTCGTTTTTAAAACTGGTTTGCATCTACTTAAATTGATTAATTGCTCGCACTGAATGACGCTGGCCAAAAGGATCACAGCCTGGTCATCATACCTCATCTTCTGTACGGAGCCCTTCTCTATCGATTTAAAAAGGTGACAAAAACTGTTGATTTCATGGCGCTACTGACTGGCCTTCAACTACACGTAAACTTGGCAAAACATCGACACTCACTTCTACTGCGGCACTACGCTCTAATCGCGACGCATGCGGCGTGTGCATTTGGCAGCGTCCGATTCACCCGCGACGGATGACTCGGAAACCGAGGAGCTGGGAGCCGTGGTAGCAACGGGAGCAGCAGTTGTGGGCTTCGGCGTCGCGGTGGTCGGAGTAGGAGTAGTATTCGTCGTAGGAGTAGTGTTCGACGATGGGGTAGTGTTCGACGAAGGGGTAGTGTTCGAGGAAGGCGTAGTGTTTGACGAAGGAGTTGTGTTTGCTGAAGGAGTAGTCTGGCCGCTGCTGCCGTCCACCGATACCTCGCTACCAGCATTCGAGGCCTCCGACGACGACGCCGTGGTCGGTGCAGTGGTGACAGTGGTGGTGGCAGTACCAGTACCGCTTCCGGACACAATGATATCGGAACACGTCGGGTACGTCTGGTTGGCGATGTCCGAGTGCCAGTAGAACTGCAAAGCGCAGTCTCCTGCGTTCTCGCAGCCCGATACGTCACTAGGCATGGTGGCAGTGGTGCCGTCTTCCCCGCCGTTGTTAGCGAACGGGTCGACCGTCTTGATAGCCTTGTAGTTCTTGTACGTGATCTTTCCAGCAGCGTCCTTGCTCGGTTTGATGATGTTCAGCTTCATGTAACCAGGATGCGGAGCCTGGATGATCCACTTGACGTCGAAGGCAGCGCCCGGAGCCAAGGTGGTGACATTGTTTCCTTCTTCGTAGACTGTTCCACGACATCCGTTCATGAGGTTGAACGTCACCGCCTCGGGAAATCCTTCTGCTTTCGCTCCGAGAGGTTCTCGACGGGAGCGTACTGCAGCTCCTGGTCGCCTGCCTGAGAGAGGGCACCTGAATCCTTGCGGAACTTGGCCGAGATTTGACGGTTGGCCGGCACGAGCATCTGACCGTGAGCATCCGCCGTGGTGAAAGAGCAGCGGCGGTGGCCACAAGCGCAAGCGAGAGGATTCCAGCGGGCTGCATGATGTCGTTTCACTGTTCGAAGTTAATCGGCAGGAGATTAATCCGAGGAACGATAGCTCAAGAACGAGAAAGTGGAAATGAGAGGAGACCAAGCGCAAAGCAAAAGACCACGAGGGCAAGACCACATTCCGTTGAGCCGAGGCGATTGAGTCAGGGAAAAGCGCGGCGGTGTTGTGAAGAGGACATGCTGCAACGTGGGGTGAGATGGGGGTACAGATTGTGAGCAGGAAAGCAAGCCGGTCCGATCAGCGAGCTGAGAACCACCCTCTTCCGATGCACCACTGCAAGAGAGAGTATTGCAAGCTGGTCGATGCATCAGGATGGAGAGAGAGGTTTGAATCCGTTTGTTTTCGACTGTGAGCACCAACGACTCCCATTTTGATGCGGTATTAATATCGCTACATGAAATTGATCCCGTGCATGTCTGCTGATCATTGCGACTTGCGATTTCTTGTCCCCACTTTGCACGGCACATGGTGATGCGTGTGCCGTGACACAGCTGGTTCCTGGGATCGGTTCTGGTCTTCTATCATCCGCGAGTTCATCACTTTACCTTCTGGTGGGTTCCCCGATCGCTCGGTCTCAAGAGTCTTGGGGCAAGACTTCCACATCGACGTCTTGTGACCGCGCGTGCCTTCTCGCTGATCAACTGCTGGGAGAGATTAACCTCAGACTGCTGCAGCATCGTGGAAGTTATTATAAAACAGGCAAGGCAGGAGAATTATTATACCTCAACTGATGTGTGCCGTTATTAATAACGCTGGAAAACATCACCCAACGTTGAAGAGCAAACAAACGTCCTTTTGACGAGGCTTAAATATGGTGCAGCTTGCTAGGACTAGCACCCACTACACTACCGGTATATTATTTACCTTGCAAGGACTATTATAATAGCTCAAGTGAGTTTTCACATGTAAAGCAAGGATCTTCTATCACAGCAAACTTTTCGAAATTAACCTTTGGTTACGATACGTTGGCCATCGATTAACTGCACGCAATAAAACATCGACTGTTGTTCAAGACGCCTTCGATCTTACCACTCTTGATATGGTGACGTTCTAGCTGCTTCACATGTTGAAGTTGTAAGAGCTCCGAGCACTACCTCCGGTCTGGGGGCCGGCGTCGTGCTGGGATTGGTACTCGTCGACGGGGAAGCGTTCGTTGATGGAGAGAAGTTTGCCGTCGGGGCAGAGTTTGTCGACGGGGAGCCGTTCGATTGCGGGGCGTTCGTTGACGGCGACGAGTTCGTCGATGGAGAAGCGTTCGTCGACGGAGAAGCGTTCGTCGACGGCGAGGAGTTCGTCGATGGAGAGGAGTTCGTCGACGGTGAGGAGTTTGTCGATGGAGAGGAGTTAGTTGAAGGTGCTGTAGCTGTTGTGGTCGACGTTGAGGTCGAGGTGCCACCACCGCTTCCAGACACGACGATGTCAGCGCACGTCGGGTACGTCTGCTTGGCAATGTCCGAGTGCCAGTAAAACTGCAGGACGCAGTCACCCGGCTTCGTACAACCGGAGACGTCGGCCGGCATCTTGGCAGTGGTGCTACCCTGGCCGCCATTTTCAGCGAACGGCTCAACATTCAGAAGCGTCTTGTAGCTTTTGTACGTGATCTTACCCGATGCGGCTTTGCTCGGCTTCAGGATGCTCAGCTTCATGAAACCCGGGTGTGGGGCCTCGATATTCCACTTGACGTCGAAGTCAGCACCTGGCGCCAAAGTAGTGACGTTGTTGCCTGCCTCGTACACGGTGCCACGACATCCGTTCTGGAGGTTGAAGGTCGCGGACGGAGGGAAGTCGACCTGCTTGTGCTGGAGAGACCCTCAATGGGGGCGATCTGGAGCTCGTTGAGGCCGATGTTGATGAGGGCACCCGAGTCCTTGTGGTACTTCTCAGACATCTGACGGTAGGCCGGCTCGGTCATTTTTCCGTGAGCGTGGGCCGTAGAGAGAAGCGTAGCAGCTGTGGCCATGAGAGCGAGCGAGACGAGTCCAGTTGGCTTCATGACAACGTTTTACTGTTCGACGGTGCTTTTAATCGAGGATAGCTCAGGAACGCGGAAGCAAAAGTGAACAGATCTGTGGGCATTCCGTTGGCCGAGTGGCGTGTGGTCTCGAAGGAGAAGCGTGGCATGAAGACCAAGGATATAAAGAGATCTGCTTTTCCGATCCAGTGCTCATGCTGTGCTCACCTTGATATCGTCGCTTGAGAGTCCTCTATGTATACGTGCAATGTTGCACAGGACTCTTCAGATTGGCCCGAGAGTACCGTATACATGTACATGCACACTGTACCGCGACGGCACTTGTTGTATCATCGGCCCTCACTTTTACTTTTCAGCTCTCCTGGGCCAGGAGATCGCACAGACCGCTTACACGACTTCATGTGTACCATGATTTTAAAAGGTTCTGCTCCAAATAGAAAGCCTGGAAGCCATGACACCGACAGCAGAACCAATTCGACCAACGCTGACCAAGACGTAGAGATACTACCGGTACGTATACATTTCCAGGCGACCCCATCAAAACGTACCTGTAAAAAGCGGCCGGTCGGGAAAACTACTCAAAATAATTTACAAGAACAAAAACTTCACCAGAATATTTATCGTTTTAAACCACTCTCATTTCAAGAAGCAACATTCACGAGCATGTATGTATGTATTAATACCGGCATGACCGCGTTTGTCTCCCCATGCCGTGTTTCAAAGTCTAAGGTAAGCTAACGTTACACTACGATACAAGTACATGTAATATTCTTCGAAGTAGATTCTTCAAGAATCTGTATTAACACTGTAAAATACAGTATCTCTCTTGCATGTACGGTACATGATGTACCGTACTACACAGCGACAAAAATGAGCGGTTCCAGGTGAGCTCCACGCTAAGATCAAACTTTGCAGTGCAAAGTATCCGTGCACATCTTATGCAATTCTTAGACACAGCACGGTCGGACGGCGTTGGTACATGTAGAAGTTCTGCTACCGGTAGAACTGAGCACCGTATCCTGTAGGTATGTGATTGTACCTCCGAAGCAACGTTGCATTTGTACTCACACACCACTTTATCACGCACCTACGTACTTCAATACACTGCTGCAATTGCCTCTATCAGCCTTGACGCCAGTTCATCGTGTGTAGGTAGATGCGGATTTGCTCGCGACTGCTGTAGCAGGTATAGTTCTTGCTCATCGAGTCCTTGAGGCGAGTGTCCTGGAGGCTGGAGTTGATGGGGCAACATCACGTAGTCGCTGTTGGTCTCGCAGATTTCCATCATAGTATGAGCCACTTGTTTCCAGATCTGCTTCAGTCCACGTAAAACACCGGCCACCACGTGCGGGTTCACCACAGCATGCGCGCGCGTCTCCGGGTGTCGATGGCGTGGTGGCGACGCAAAGAGGATACGGAGAATGTTGTTCGACGGATCGTCCTCTGCTGGCTCAACAATCGCCAGCACTTCAATCTGCCACCATAAAAAGCAGTTAGAAATTGAGAATCTCAGAGGCTGAATCAAATCGCACACACGTACCGAAAACTGGGAGCCTTCCGGCAAAGCCGGCACAAACAGCTTCATGCCGAACTCGAGGCGCCGGGGCTTGATATTCCGCGGCATCACGTCGCGAGGCTTCGGGTCCTTATGCTGTCCCAGTCCAGACGGCGGTCGCTTCTTGTCCCGACCCAGCGACATTGGCTGAGAGCCTTTGCTGCTTTGAGACAAAGTTGCTCGTTTGTCACCTCGACTACTATCAGTGTTTTGGTCTGGCGAGGACGCCGAACTTCGTGCATTAACAAGTGCGTAGTACTGGAAGTCCTCAACCTTGGCAACATCGACCCCTGGAATCCCAGTCAGTGGCATGCGGAAAACTTGCTTGCGAATATATCCGTTGGTTCGTTCACGCGATTGCCCCGATGCCACAATAACACGCCAGGCACTAATGTCCACCTCCATGGTCCCGCTATCTTCGTGGGCAGGACGGAAGAATGAACAGGCGTCAGACAGCAGCGCCTCGAAAAAGAGCTGCGCTGTAACCTTAGTGCCCATGTTTTCTCGAGCACTTGGGCAAATTCTTCGGGGAACTCTCAAAAATGGCACACTGTTCGCATGCGAAGCATGCGTAAATGAATGCCCAGGGTTGTAAGGTCTCCACGGTAGTTGAACAGGTAGCGTGCTGAGGGTATCAGAAAGCGAATTGGTGTCGCTAATCGTCGAAATAAGGCCCTTGGTGATTTCGAGGGCTAATGCGCGGGGCAGGATTGCCAAATCGCCTTTCACCGGTAGCTTCTCTCGCGTTCCACGGCCAGACGACGAGTCTAAACCACCACTTGCAGCCTGCGCGACGGCGATGTCAGAAGTTGCTGAGCCATTGGGCGCTTCGGCACCTGACCCGCGCCGCACAGGGAGAGGGGTCGCGACAAGCTTTCTTTTGGTCTGGTCTCGTAGCATCTTCAATATCGTCACACTACTACCACGAACACCTTCCAGAGCCCCACGCTCGATTTGCGTCTTGAGCATAATGTCGCGCGAGAAGACCACACCTACTCGCCATCGAATTTGTAAGGTTGACTTGTACCCAGGGTCACTCGTTTGTTTGCCTAGGTCCGACGTGCTCTCTTCAGTCAGCCGTTCCTTGGTATCATCATCAGAGACCGGAACATCTTCGGCATCAACAAGTACTTCGATAGAGAAGCAGTTGCTGAAAGGAATGCTGAGCGTGTAAATCTTGGATCGAAGCGCCGCTTTATGCGGTGCCTTCCCATGATCACCTTCCGCTGCTTCATCGAGAGAGTCATCTTCAACCGTGCAAGAATGATACTGTTCGATTGTCACGGCTTTCATGCTGCTCGGTACCGCGGTCCTGGCAATGCCCTGCTGCTACCCGTAGTAGTGGGAGAAGTCGAAACGGTGCCAATATCTGGGCGATAGCTGAAGGCGCGCACCAGTCCAAACCGTGGGTGTGAATGCCAGTCACGAAGCATGTCATTTTCATTTCCGTTCTCACCGCTCGACTTGGTGGCTTTTGCAGCAGCAGACGATCGGACGGGCGCAGACTGGGTGAGTACTGAACGCTCATTTTTGCATTTGAGGCGTGTACTGAGCGGGGCTATCATTTCCAGGAACTCGTGCACGCTCGAACCCGGTATGCGTGCCTTCATCACTTCCGTCATGTCATCTTCCGCCATCTCCAAGAACGAAGGCGTCCGTCCAGAGGCTGCGTTCGCATCCGCGACAGCTTCCAGCCAAGGCAGACGAACTTCACCCAGATCCCACCTCGTAAGCATCGGCGCCTGAAACGTAGTGGCCTTCGATTGCAGCAATCCACCTGTCAGGCGAGGTGCCGTCTGTGCTCGGGCCAAGGCGCGCGAAGTCGACGACACCCCCGAGTTCGAGCCCACCTCCGTCGCTGCAGTCAGCAGCGACAGGTCCGAGCTGTAGACGAACCCAATGGCGTGGTCAAACTGCTTGGACAAGAACACACCACGCTTGCGGGCCGACCCATGGCCGCTGCGTTCGTGTTCACTGAACGAGTCCTCCTCGGTCTCATGACTCAAACTGTTGCGTCTGCTGGTGGGAACCTGCGGGTGTGCGAAACTTGTAGATCCCGGCTTATTGGCCAGCCACATACCTTTGCCAAATCTGGCCGAGGACATGATCAAGTAGATCTGTGGACTGCACCCTCCCACACCCTTGTCCCCGGGCCGCTGCAGCACGCGGAAGGCCTCCCACGCGTGGAGTTTCTTGCTGGTCGCGATGAGTTTCTGCACAAAATTCTGGCCCATATATCTCTGCGTGGCCACGGCCCGGAACCCCAGTGGTGGGTCTTGCCGCGCTCCACGTGGAACAGACACGACGAGTTGGGCGTGGCCGTGAACACCAGTTTGCGGTGCTGCGTGGCCCGCAGGAATAAACCCGTGGCCGGGTCCATGAGGTACATGGGCGCGTCGGCCGCACTCCGGCCGAACACGTGGTCCTGCAGACTGCCCTGAACCTGTTCGTACAACGAGCTGCTGGACGACACGACCTCGGGCCGATGGCTGCTGAGGAGTGGCCGACTGAGAGTCGCCCGGCCATGTTGCGGCCAGCGTTCGCTGAAGGCCCGGAACAGTTCGGCCCGCGCGGCCGCCAGCGCCTCGGCCGGCGTGAGCTGCCGCGTCTGTGGCCGACGGCCGACGGCGGCCAGCGACTCCACAGCTGCTCGAAGAGGCTCCAGCCGCGGCCCTCGGAGACGACGCAGGCGGCCACGAGCGTGGGCAGCAGCGAGAAGAAGGCCAGCGGCACGGCCTGTGTGCTGGCCACGGCGGTGCTGAGTCTGGAGACGGCCAGAAGCAGCAGGCCGCTGGTCCCGAGTGACAGCAGTAACAAAGGAACCTTGGACGTCATGGCGAATTTAGGGAACTGGTTCACTTGAAGGGTGTATGGATAACTTACCTGGGAGAATTGATTATTATACATGTAGCACCTGCAAGAGCGAATGTTTACACCATGGAATTGGGGGAATGTTTACCGTATCGAAAGTGTCATATCCAGCAGACAAATTCACTGATATTTGCCGGCATGATTATCCTGTCATATATGATAATCATATTTGCAACGGATTTGAGGGATATTCTAACAAATGGTGGTCATAGAATGGGACAGATCTTCCGGACAAAAGGTCAAGTTGAAGTAAATCTGGTGGTATCATTGAATTCAGCGCGCAAAAGGGTTCCAGCGAAGTCCTACAAGATAATGCTCGAACCATGCGCGTTTGTGCTCCCGAGTGAGTAGGGAGGCAGCAAATGCTAGACAAGCTACACGTCGGCGTATTCAATGTTGTTAACAACATGGTCAACACTTTGCCCACCTCCTTATCTAGCAGCTCCAGGTTGTATAAGCGTTCGACGACGTGGTCAATCTGCAGCAAGTTTTGTTTCTTCCCTTGCTTATTGCGTACATGTGTAGTGATATCGAGATAAAAGAGTCTGAAGGTGCTTGCTTTTCTGTCCAACTAAAGTGTCCCGGTTTGCTGTCCACCAATTTGGTGTCGGATATGACACTCGTTTTGAAGTATGACATTTTCTCTATTCTTATTGGTTAATTTGACGTGTCGGATACAACAAGTTGCTGGATATGACATTTGCGATACGGTACTGTTCTTGTGAAAACCGATTAGTTTGCCTAAGTGGATGTTAATCGGCCGATTAAGCAGCTGACGATGGCCGATTTAATAAATTAGACCTCCTTTTTACATGTTAAATTGGAGATCCTTGAATTATAATCACTTATCTGTAAAATTCGTAGGACAGTAGTTCAACGACAAAAATGGCAGTTACTATTGGCTTATTCTAGACGCTGTCGCTTTGAAAGGTTTCGCTTTTAAACACAAGACTGTAGTGATCGATAGTTCTGATAAGCGGCGCTTACGGTTAGATGGCGGGAGCTCCAAGCCCGGCTTCCGTAATTGCATCGCAGAGACGCTGGACTGTTCTCGTCCAGTCAGAGAAACGTTTGCGCATAGTTCTTTTCGGCAAGTCATGCGGTCGAATACTTTTAAGGGCGGATAGCCGCGAGCCTTGCCACCAAGCCACCAGATCATCCACGCACCAAATGGACCAGTGCTAGGAAACTCGAAGCACTGCGGCAGTAAGTGAAACTTGCCGTTATAGAAATGGACAGCATTTCCATCTCTTTGCACCTGAGACGAAAAATGTGACGTGTGTTCGGCTTGTGCTATTCCTGCGCGCTCGAGTAAATTTGCAATAGTGTTCTCCAGCATCTGCTTCGTTATGTTGCCGGCAGCGACTCCTTTCTCCTCGATGAGATTTGGCATTCCAGCTAATAGTACCGGAAGAAGATTCTCAATTGAAGCTTGCATGTGCTGCAGCTGCTTGTACAGCTCAACATGAGGAGGTATCCCGGTCGGTTTCATCCAGATTGAGTTGCGTTGTATCAGCTCTGAGCGAAGCTGACTTACAATTTCTGGATGACGAAACAGATATGTTGACAGGAGTGGAAGCGACGCAGGCAATACTTCTCTCAAATATTCTTGGTGTTGCAAAAGCGAAGCTACATATAGCTTTAAAATATCTTGAAGGGTGCTGCTCTCTCTCAACGCTGGAAACATTTCGTTGACGCATGACAACAAGGTATTGCACTGATTGTCGGCAAAATGTGGTGGAAGCATGGCAAAATCGGCTTGATTTAGCGTTAGTCCGGCCACTAATCGACCTAAATATTGGTCCCCGGCAGACTCGTAGCGAATATATCGGTCTTGAACAGCACCAAGAGACCAGCCTACACGAAGACAGACACTAGCAATTGATGGCCCCCAGTAGTTCCACTGCACGCAAATGTAGCCACCCCTTTTCTTACCGAATGTGTTCCGTAGAGGGTCAGTCCCGTCATTTGAGTTACCATTTGCCGCAGCGTGTTGCCAAAGCGCACTTTTGATTGGATCCCGAAAACAGGGGCCCTGGTGGTTGCATCGGTCGACACGCGAGATAGATTGCAAGTGCTGTGATCCAACAGGTTGCTGGACTCGATGGGTTCGCGTACATGTGTCGCGGTCCTTCGACCCGCTTCCTTCCTGATTAGTCTTTGACTTGTGCATAATGCACCCAATGCTATCATCATGGGCACTTAAATGCTGGGTACACAGTGTCTGAACCGATTCAGAGCGGTACATTAAATTCCATTGCGTCGTCAAAAAGAAATGGGCAAAGCCCACATCTTGGCGCTGTAACGTGGCTTGACATAGCTTCTGGTAGAGTGCGTATGGCGATGGATCCTTTCCTGAATTTTTGATTCAGAGCGGTACATTAAATTCCATTGCGTCGTCAAAAAGAAATGGGCAAAGCCCACATCTTGACGCTGTAACGTGGCTTGACATAGCTTCTGGTAGAGTGCGTATGGCGATGGATCCTTTCCTGAATATTTTGGTGTGTCAGATTGGTACTTGGCGGCTTGCATGCGTTTCAAACCAGAGAAAAAAGTAGTCATGCTCTTCTTGTACTCATTTGGCAGGGGTACTTCCTTACGGCGGTATAGGTCCTTCACCGCACTGCGGTAACTATTGAGAGTGCTAATCGTCACGGTTGTTCTCTTTTTGAGTAAGAACTCCTCAAAATCGGCCGGTGAAAAACGAGTCAAATTAATTTGACCACTTTTGTCGAAATAGGCGGGGGCGTCCGTCTTCTTGGTCTCAACGATCCACCTCGACAGAGCCCGAATGCTACCCCGGTAAGACTGCTGCGTCCTTGTTGAAATACACGCCTATCTGACGTCCTTCGCTGTGATGTCACGAGCACTAGCATCTGCGGCAACTCCTAAGGGCCCTTCATCCACGTCGGCAGGTAGACTGGCAGCAGGTAGCGCTTGGGGCATACTAGCGGTGGACGTCATCAGTCGACTCGCAGTGAGCGTCACGTCGGTAGCCAACGGCGTAGCAGCCGAGTTGTTTAGCTGCATAACGGTGTTGGGGTCTACCGCGTGGCTTGGGGTCCTAATTGGTCGTCGCAGAACATGCCAGCTTACTGTATGGAGGCGAAGGGGTGGCATTGGGGGTGACTGTAGCGCCTAAAACAGTGTGGGCGAGGTTGCTAGCTGCATGGGCGCTGTTCTAGATCATGACGACGGGGTTTTAGCAGTCATCTCTCTCGTTTGCTTCGTGGTTTTCTTTGACGAATCTCGCGCCGCCAATATTTGTTGGAAAAACTGACTGCAAAGTCACCACTATTCGGTGCAAAGCATATGACATACAAAACATTAGTTATTACCCTCGTCACAATTTCAAATGGTAGAAAAAAATATAGCCATAATATCCTGCGACTGCATACAAATACCAAGTTGTCACCTACGAAACGGCGACAATCAAAATTGTCAGCAGGATTTGATTCGCAAGACGGATCATGTGATTCGGATTTAGATGCTAATTGGCCGATATGACCAGAGCCAGCTGATTTTCTTACTATTCGGCCCGAATGTCCGATGTGAAATCGGCATTCGGGTGCCGCGATTAAGCCGATTAACACACCATACAAAACTTAATCGGAACGGAAAACAGCATTCTGTGGTGGTTTGAGCAAACCGAAACCGCAACTACGACGCGAGGTTCGTTGTTTCAAATCCCCACACTTTCAGCTCCGGTTTAGCCTGGTTTACCGTGTTAAGAACAAATCTGTCGCATGTAATACACGACAATGGCTGCAACCACTGCTGTATTTTTATAGCGAAACTTACAATATCAACAAAGCAAACTCAAATAGTTCTGAAAATGCATCATTCATAAAGACCACCCTTCTACCCTAGTGCAGTTCACGCCGATGACCCTCTAACAACTGCATCGACGTCAACGCTTTTTCTGACTGCGCTATGATTAGATCTCAAAAGAAGAAGCTGAATAAGGACGAAGACACCACGCCCAACTCATGGACCTAATCACCATTCAAAGAGCGGGGTAACATGTAAAGAGACGGAGATGATTAGAGTGTACTTCAATAAAGACAGAGACTAGTTAGGTAAAGAAAGAAGACCGTCGAGTTCGTTATCTACTAAATAACTCGGGAGTACACCCCTCTACCCCCTACAAGGACATCTATCCGACTCGACGTCGCTCAGATCGCTGAAAATGTCGTTGCTGTCGTGCACTGGATGGTCGTCTAGCTCCATTTGGTTTCGAAGATGCTTGTCGCGCTGGTACCTGTCCTGCATTTCACGCCGCTTTCTTTTCATTGCGATCCCAATAGAAAGAGGCGGTTGTTATACTGAAAATAACACAAACCGTTTTCTTCGAGTAACGGGTTCGTAGTGACATAAAATTGGTTAGGCTTGCGCACACGTAGAAGATGTCGTCGTACAATGTTTCACTCCATCGACACATTTCAGTGCATATCCGCAACATCTCAGTAAGGCGGCCAAAGTAGTTTTCAACAATCGCTCTGTCTCTGGATATTAGAGCGTTTTGGTGGAGCTCATCGTGAGTCAGGTTGTTGCCCTTCTTTGGGTGAATGCAACGAACATGATCTGCAAGGCCCTGGTACCGCCCACTCATCAGGGTATCCAACTACCATCGGCCTACCTTCCGGTATCCGCCGTTCACCGTCTGCCTTTCGTCGAGCGAAGTGATGAAACTTCTCATTGTTCCTGAAGAGGGTAATATCGGCAATGTTGTCACTCAGTGGCGCGTACAATTTACAGCACGGCGTCGAGGATTGACGGACACCTCAACCTAGAATCCGTACAGCTTGTTCTTCGCGCTATAATATGGCATCGCTTTTGCCATATCCGCAGCGGGACGGTTGCTCTGCTGGAAGATGACGTCAGTGGCGTACAGGGCGCACAGCATTTTCATAAACGTGTGGCCTGACGTCACCACCGTACGCATTGTCGAGTCGTCCGCTTGCGAAGCCACCCACTGCTCGTTTATTTTTGGCACCACCACCTCCATGAATCCCACGGAAGGTAGGCGTTTTGATCTTGAAAACGCTTGACACCATGTCCCACGTGCCACCGCATTTCACAACCACCACGACAAGAAAACGTCCTTGGCGGCAACCGTCGACCGTCTATCTCGGCCGATGTTCCATTACCGGTGAACATGGCCCCGCACCGAAAACCACAGTGTGTTGAACTCTCTCGGGAAGAAGTTCGTGAGTCGGAGAACGACGTCAGCACCGCTGTATCGGTACATACCGTCCAGAATGGGGCATGCCGACGTCACCTCCGTGTCGTTTTACGTGGGGATCCGTGGGGTACTGACCCAGCTCTTGCCTCCTCTCGGCCCTCTAGTAGTGCGAGCATAGACATGAGATACGGGGCTTGAGCAGCATGGGCACGAGTGGAGTGATCCCTCGAAGATGGCTGAGATCGCGTCGACGTTCGACGTGACGCCGAAGCTGTTGGTACTGCTCGAGTCGTAGTACGACTTGGAATGCGAGACTGAGAAGGAGATTGACGAGACGACATTGTCGAGCCTTGAGAGGCGACGTAGGTGCCTTAGCAGCTATGAAGTAAACTTGAAAGTGACTTCATTTGTGGCACCTCGGCCTGCTCCCTCAACAGCTACATGAAACTATACGGTAGATTAGCTGTTGAATAGTAGATGATGTATATTATCATCGACGGAATAGAATATCTACCTGCCGCCCAATTGAATATGACAAATAGACCAAGTAAACAGATGCCCAAATTCTTAGGCAGCGATGTCACTCACGACAAACTCGATAACCTCGACAAAGGTCTACTACGAGCTCAACCTACAATTTATGTACATATTTAAATGACCACATGCGGATATAGCTTCGATTTAACCATTTGCAAATCCTCGACGAGGACTACTTTACCGCCTAATTTCACAGGACAAACTAATCGGTTTTCACAATTACTTTATTAGTGCTATTGACTGAATTCACAGTTATATTTATTGACCAATCGGGTGGCTGAAATCGTTCATGTACTAACATGTTCTCTGAAATTTATTTCAGGGTTTTATTAAGGTGCGATCTGATCCTGCTCTAATTTATCGTTGACCTGTTCTCATGTAAAATTCGGTTGATCGCCAAGATTAACGAGAATACATGTATAGCGAAGGTTTTGCAAAGCGCCGCAAGAGCAAACATACCAAGAAGAAGACGACAACGAGTGTCGCTTCTGTTGCTGCAGAGTCAGTAGCTGGAGATGCAGAGAACTCGGCGCCGATGTGACAACGTCAAGCAGACAAGTCATCTATTTCACCCATTTTCACCCTGTTGCGCCTGGGTTCAACGGATAAATCGGCTCGCCAACTTCACCTAGTTCAAGGCGTCTTAACGAAGCACACCAAGGGTTACATGTAGCAGGAGGAAGCCGGATAGCGCTGCTAGCAGCTATCTCTCAATCTCGTTTAGTTCTTCATTTTCTCACAAGAGCTCAAGCAGCGGGGATTGTCACTTTGAGCCGGTTCAAATCAGCAAGCGACCAGACCCACCCGTCGCGTCAAACCCGCCAATATGTACGGGTCGAGCCGAGTCACTCGCCGAATACAGCAAGTGCTTCTGAGTGCTAGGCCGAATGAAGAAAACTCTGGCCGGACTGAGCGAGAACTCTGCCATGTGCTAGGACGCACTATGCCTCCTGTTCAATCGTGGTCTTCCGTATGAATGGCAAAATAAGTACGACACCAGTGGGCAAATTTAATCGACAGTTGCTGCACTCGTTCCGTTCTTCGAACGTATTGATCAAGGCGAGCAGCGTCATCACCGTGCACCAATCTTGCACGACCAGGAGCGCCGGAACAGCAACAACCGCAGCAACTCGCTCAACAATGGGCGAAACAACAACAACAACAACAACAACAACAACAATCGTCAGCAACACCGCAGTGGCAATCGAGGAAGAGACAACGGCGATGGAAATGGCAACACATCCCCCAGCAACAAATACGGTACCTTCCGCCTGACAACCACGCACAACACTCCGGATTGTATCGCCCTTCAACAAAACCATCAGCACGGGAACACCAACATGCTGATCACCAGCGCCGTCGTCGCACTCGACAACTTGGTGGACAAGCAAACAACCAGCAAACGCATCTGATTGACGTCGAGAACGTTCCTTTCGTCTGGGCACCCGAAGCGGCATCAGCCTTTCAAGACATCAAGACAGCACTTGCGCGCAATGATTTTCCAGATTACAGCCGCACTTTTACGTTTTCGCCGACGTTAACGGTCGTCAGATATAACTTTCATCGTAGTCGATCCAGTCTGTTGGTGCCTTTTCAGCACGGCACCGTCAATAGTGACTTCATCCTCCTCCACTGCAAGAAGTTCATCCTCGATTGCTTGTTTCACGTAGTCGTAGCGGAGCCCTGAGAATGCATCTGCACCAATGTTTTTCACACCTGGGATGTAACGGGCTAAGTGTCTAGCGTTATTAGGTTACACGTAGCAGTGAGGAAGCGTCCGGTATCTCAGTGATACTGAGACCAAGTATTTAGTCTGTGGTATAATCAACTCTGTTTTATTATTGGGACCCGACCCTGGGTCCATGTGAACCACTCAAATGAAGATCAGCACCTGATTGGATGAAATGGGTCTGGCACCCCACTTTCAACCAATCATATGATGACAGCGAAGCACACGCTAGCCGTGTGCTTTTGATCCTACTTTGTATATCAACGTATGTAGATCTACCTTGGGAGGGGACCATTACATCACCCCCTCATAAGGTTGCACTCACGACCCGTTTGTGGGAACAAAATACAACGTGAAGAAAAGAGAACTGGGAGACGACGAGAGTGCGACAGCAACGGGATGATCATGACGACGACAAGCGGCAGCAGCTCCTGCGAACCGCAGTGACACAATCAAACTTGCGCCAACGGGGACAAGATGGAGCAGCAGACGAACGCGAGCGAGGGAACTACAGCGGGCGACACACGCACGAGAAACTCGGCGACGGCGACGACACAGACGACAGCAAGCGCGAGAAACCCGCCGCTGGGACTGACCCAGCGGACGTGCACGATGGACCGGGAGCTCAAGCCTTGGGAATTGTACGACTTGTCGGGAGCGGAGTCTCCGGAGCCTCTAGAGGAAATGACGGGATACTTCTATCGTTTCCGCGCTCTTCGTGGAAAGTCACTGTCCGGCTTCTCGCATGATGCTCTGCAGCGGTCGTGGTGTGCTATGATCGTCCGGTGGAACCGGAGACGTCAGGACGGAAACAGCTTTGTCGACTGGATCGCAAATCGAGAGGAGATCGTCGGTCAACACTCGCTCAGCGAACTGAGAGCCCGAGTCTGCAGGAATGCGTGGGCGTCCGATCATGATTGCACGTCCATGTGCGCGAAGGCTGTACTTCGAACGGAAGTTCTGAGTGTCTGTCCGAAGAAGCCTGACAGAGCCGAGTCGCTGAGCACCCGCTCAGTGATAGCGAACAGTCGTGGGTCACCAAGTACAAGCGCACTATCTCCGAAGTGGCCCAGTCTGCAATTCGCGACGACTTGCGTCGCGGGCGTACTCAGCGGAGTTCATCTCCACCGGCACGTGGGCGTTCAAGTCTTCGTTCACGATCCCGAACGAGGGTGGTACGTATCATCATCTGGAGGAACCCAAGCCAGCGAGCCCGATAACGTCGCGTGACCGGAACCGCGTGTCTGGGGCGCTTAGCCGCTTGGACACGACCAGGCGTACGATGCGGATCCTCGTGCTCCACGATATGATCCACAATCCACCGAATATCGCCAGACGAATCAACAATCGGTGGGGACCATCACGGCGATAGAACTCGCACTCTGGTTGCCCAGGACGATCTGGACGACGCGGTGAACTTGGCGTGGGTCGCTCAGTTGAGTGCTGAAGCGGCGGAAGCTCGTCAAGTGAATGATGATCTAGTGCAGCGGACTCGGTACTTGGAGACGCCTGTGTTCGGAAGGCCACAGACGGAGCGCGCCCGCGCGAGCAGGCGGAAGGCTCGGATGGCTCGATGGCACGGCGCGCTCGTCAAGAGGGACGCCCAACCCATGCCCCGCCGCGGTCGACGGGATGGCAGCTGGGTAGTACTTCTTCAGTCGCCCTACGTAAAATGTCGGATGCAGCCGTAGGGACGTTGGAATGTCCAGCGTGCAGGCATCATCTTTAACTTTCGTAACTTGAAAAGGACCAATATATCGCGGCGCGGGTTTGCTCGCGCCAAGGTTCATTACCGCTGATGCGCGGATGCCGTCCATCGACAAGAGTACTCGATCTCCTGGCGTAAATGCAGCCACATTTTTGCATCCACGCTTGTCCGCGTTTTCCTTCTGTTTATCTACTGCCTCCTGGAGCACGTCGCGCTCAAATCGGGTGTCCGATTGGCGTTATAACACGAAATTGGAGACAGCGTCGTTGTCGATGGGTCGGGCCGGAGTCTTCGGCGCGTAATTAGCTGCGACTTTGTCGGAAGATTGGCTCGGGTGGTTCAGGGTACGTGCGGTCCAATCGGCAAGCAGGGACGCCGCACTGTTCGGCGTCGCGAGGATCTTCTTCGACTTCGAGCGGGTGACGGCATGCAGCGTCACGGAAATGTGAGCTGCACTCGGCAATGGAGCTGGTAGTGGAGCACCAACCGAACATACCGGATGTGATACCGGTATCGCGTCGGTCGCTGTACTGTCCGCGTCAGCCTCTTCTTCCCCACCAGAGTGGAGCCACGAGGCATCGTGGGATGGCCCACAGCAAGTGTAGCGGGAACGCGCGGGTGACGCGTGTTATTCACGAAGAAGGAGTCAGACCCGTCGACGCGTGCTCCGCTTTGTTCAACGCAAATTCAGCGAAAGGCACAAAGAGCTCCAGCTCGCGAAGGAAGTCGCGTAACTTCGAAGAACGTCTTCGAGGACCCGGTTGACTCGTTCTGTTTGACCATCCGTCTTCAGATGTACATGAGCAGCTTCGTTCCCAGAAGCTGAAAGAGACGCGACCAGAACGCCGACGTGAACCGCGGATCGCGATCGGAGACGATCGATTCAGGCAGGACGTGATATCGGAACACCGCGTCGATGAAATGCACTGCGGTCTCAGCCGCAGTGATCGTGTCGGACACCGTAATGAGGTGCACCATCTTCGTAAACCGATCCACAAACACTAGGACACCGGTACGCCCGTCGCCATCGGGTGGGAGCCCGAATATGAAACCCATTGACCCTGAGCGCCATGCCTCAGTTGCAATTAGCAGAGGCCGCATAGGGGCTTGCGACGGCTTTGCCGGCTTGACGCGTTGGCCGATCTCGCAAGTGCACACCCACTTGCGTACTCATTTGTACATATGAGGCCAGTAGAAATCACGGGACACTGCCGCGAAAGTCTTTTCGCGGCCCAAATGACCACCAATGGCGCTGTCGTGGAACCCGTGAATGATCCGAGCACGCAGATCGTCGTCATTTGGGACGACGATACGAGGAGCATCGAACCGATCGATGCTGTAGGACAGCAGGTCGCCGTCGAGATGATATCATTCAATCTGATTGCGCGTGTTTCGCGACAGCGCTTTCAGAGTTTCGTCACTAGGGGAACAAAGGTATGCAAGGATGACGGAGTAAATCGCGTCGTCATGGTACGCAGCGGCGATTTCTTCGCGCAGCGACATCTCGGGGAAAGTTCATTAGGTTGCAACCTGAAGCCAAGAAAATCACGCAGTTGTCTTCGTCGTCATCATCGTCGTCAATCACTTGATGGCCCGCCCCGCTCGAGGATCATAATCTGGTCGCCGAGAGAGGGCGTCGGCAAGGATATTATTCTTTCCGGGCTTGTCGTGCACGAAGAAGTTGTATTCAGCGAAGAACGACAGCCAGCGTGCCATACGCTGCGACAGATGTGGTGACTTCATCGCTGTCCGCAGCGATGCATGGTCCGTCGTCCAGCAGATACACTCTGAACTTGACCAAAGCGTAGCGCATCGCAAGGAGTTCCTTGTCATGGACTGGATAATTGCGCTCGGCCGTCTTCATCTGTCGTGACTGATAACTCACGACTCGCTCGCGACCTTCGCCGTCAAACTGCATGAGCGCGCAACCGATAGCAAAATTGCTAGCGTCGCAGACAACACGGAACGGCTTCGAGTCATCCGGAAGCATCAGCATTGGTGCCGACGCCAGGCTCGTCTTCACTGAATCGACGGCGACTTGGTGTTCGGGACTCCACGACCACGTGACGTCTTTCTTCAGAAGAGAGGAAAGTGGTTGGATAAGGCCGGCGTATCCCTTCGTGTACTTGTGCAAGTAGTTAGCAAGGCCCAACCACTGACGTAGCTCAGTGGAATTCGAAGGCGCCGTCCACGCTCAAATAGACGAATCCTTCTCTGGATCCGCACGAACTCCATATTTGCTCACGTGGCAGCCGAGCACCGGAATTTCCGGCGCACAGAAGACGCACTTCTTGAGATTAGCGTAAAACTTGTTCTCTCTCATCACTTAGAAGACCTTCCCCAAGTGCCGCAGATGTACATCGACCGCGCTGAGATCACCTTCAGCGTGACTATAGACGAGCATGTCGTCAAAGTAACTTGGTGCGAAGTCACGGAGCGGGCGTAGTACATGATACATCATGCGATTAAACGTGGTGGGTGCATTCTGCAGACCTTGGGGCATCACGGGCCACTCCCAGAGCATACCGCTGGGCGTATTAACCGCCGTGAGGGGTATGCCGCCCGCTTTCATGAGGATCTGATAGAATCCATCAGTCAAGTCGATGGCGCTGTAGATGCCGCTGCCCGACATGGAGTCCAATACCATGTCCTTCCACGGGATCGGTGTCTGCGCGGGGATAGTTGCATCGTTCAGCTTGTTGAAGGCGTGGACGATGTGCCACAAGCCGGTTGCCTTCTTCCCACAATGGTCGGGCTCGAGTGAGCGAGATGCTTTCACGCACATGACCGGCTTGGCGGCGACTCTCAAAGGATTCATCAATTGCTTTGACATGATTTCGCGGCAGTGGCCACTGCCGCATCACGCAGTACTTTGAGCGCGAGATAGATCTCGTGGAGTACGCCGCGACCAGCTGGAAGTTCTGCTGGGATCTTGTCGGAAAACTCGTCGGCGAACTCACGGGGTGACTCGTAGACCGGGTTGCCGGACGCCTTCAACGACTCCCACGACTGCGCTGCAAAGCGCTCTTCGCGCGCTGACTTTGGTTCAGACATCTTCGGCCGTGCTGGTATTTCGTTATGGGCGACGGCGTTGATCTCATCGGTCGCCGAGTCGGCATCGGTGATCAAGCAAAATCTGCTTTATGTCATCGGCCTTGAGATCCCAGAGGAAATTCTTCCAGGAGAGGCTGGGAGCGTCGTGATAGACTTGGCGTCGCAAGGCCTCCTCGCGACGTCGACTACACAAACGCGGTTGGGAGCACCTTCCACGTATTCAATCGCACAGATCGACTCGATCGATGGCGTCACAGGACGCACTACGGTGCGCCGTGCTTTCAAACGTCTCCGCGACCGTCGGGATGTCTTCGTTCGTCTTGGGCCCTGCTAGAGACCGATGTTGCGCTGTCGCAGGACGATGCTTCACCCTCCTCTAGGCGCGAGAGTCCGCTCTCGACCGCGCCGCTCACACGCGGGCGTAGATCCTGCTCGACCGCGGCATCGTCATACGGGGCCTCTGCCCAACCGTCGCGATGCAATGTGGGAGCCGCTGCTCGTCCATCGTGTTCTTCGTATGCAAGAGCCACGAATGCTCTACCGCCTCGTCATAATATGGGAGCCGCTGCTCAACCACCTCGTCCTTCGTCGGCGGGAGCCACGAATGATCAACTGCTCTTCTCACACTCGCGTATCTGTGCGAGTGGTTTGGCACTTTCGTGTCTGTCAGGAGCACCGCGCAAGTCGTTCAGAGAGGGCCATCGCTCTCTCTGCGCTCAACGTACGTCGTGGACGTTTTCATCCACGACTGTGACATAGCCAGTCTCTTGGTGCCACCAAGAGATGCGTGAAGACTTTGCTCCCATCGAAGTTGCGGCGGCGCTTGACTGATCGGGCAAACCAGTCGATCTGATGTTGATACCGAGATAGCCATGGGATACCCAGAATACAATCAAACACGTAGTTCATCTCGAACACAATGAAGTTGTCGTTGCTACGGAAGCCATAAAACGTATACGGCAGCAAAACTTCTCGCCGCGCAACGCGGTGAGGTTTCCCATCTGCAAGCTTGACGACAACATCGCCGGGGAACATCACGCACGGGAATACTCGCGGCAAGATAAACAGGAACGGCGCACGGAAGAAGTTGTTTATCACTCCAGAATATAGGAGCGCGCGGAGGGGACGTCGGGCGCCGGTGACATGAAGGACTGACGGTGATCAGCCTCGCATCGTCACTGGCAGTGGTGACATTGAAGTGTGCATAAAGGACGGGGATGTTTTCACCGGGGACCCGGACCTCCATTCTAGCCAGTAGGATGCCCCGCGCCTACTGGCCCGGCCGTTTTTGCTGGCGCGGCCAGGATCGTATCGTCAGACGTGGCATGAGTCGCGGTAATGTTGATTGGTTCAGGCGCGCGGCACACCGCCGCGCGATGTCCATCTTCCCGCAGCGGAAGCAATTCAGTGAGTTGTCGCTCCGGGAACCACGCCCTCTGCCAGAGGTCGATCTCCATTGGCTCAGGTGCCGACACCCGAGTCTCTGCAGACATCATCTTAGCGTTTGACGACGTCACCACATAGTCCTCGCGCAACGCGAGGGCGAATGCTTCTTCAACGTGGCGGGCTCGGCCCGCGTGAGACAGTATCGCGTCATACCTTCGCGCATACCGAAAACAAAGACATGGACTTGTGAAGTCATGTCGATCGGCTTCGTGATGATGCACGATGCAAGGTGTCTTGACCTATGGACGTAGTCACGCATGGACATATTGCCTTGTTTCAGAACAAAACGTGTCGCCCGAACAAGCGATTCGTCCTGCGGTGGCTCGAATTCGAGACGTAGGTCACTCTGGAGCGCCTCCAGAGTCGGGAACGCATGTTGGTCGACTACGAGTTTACGAAGGGTCCACTCCTTCGCCTTCCCGGATAAACGGGACAGGAGGAAGTTCACCATGGCCGATGGCGCCTCGATTAGCCTCGAGGCGATCGCGATGTCGATTTTTCTGAACCAGCGATTCAGAGGAAGGCGATCGGGACCCACGCCAGAATAAGATGATGTCTCCATCTTGACGGCATTTTCCTTGTACGCGTGCGATGGAGTTGACACTCGCCGCTTTGCTTCGGCGAGCTCGCGATCCATGAACTCTTGGATGGCTTGGCGCTGTTGGTCGGAAGCCGCTGAGCTCAACAGCGACGTGACGACGATCTCTCCGGACACCACCGCGTGGCGGTGCAGCGCTTGCCACTCAATAGATATGAGGTGGGGATAGGCCGCGTGCTCCGGGGTCATCACTGGATGTCCGGTGGATTGGTTTTACTCATCTCGAACTTGGTCGTGGGAAGGACTACAAAGTGCTACCAGGTGTAACGGGCTAAGTGTCTACCGTTATTAGCTTACACGTAGCGGTGATGAAGCGTCCGGTATCTCAGTGATACTGAGACCAAGTATTTAGTCTGTGGTAAAATAAACTCTGTTTATTATACTGGAGGACAGCTTTTGTAATGGGGCCACTTGACAGGGGGCGACCATTGTTCTCTGTGATGTGGTCCACACCATTGGTGTCCGCCACACGCGTGGTGTGTGGCACGTCAAGGACTTAAGTCGTACATCAGTCGTACTTAAGCAGTACTTCAGTTGTATTAAAGCAGTACATCAAATGGGTGGACCCCATTTGGACAGATCAGATTAGACAGGGATTCAGTATGCAGATAGTTAGCAGTAGTTCGAACTACAACAGTGTTCTTAATATAAATCAGTTTAACTCTAACCCGGAAGTTCGCAAATCAATTGGTACTCGGTACCATATTGGACAGGAAGGCCAGGCCTTTGCAAGCTTACAGCAGGAACGCCAGGCGTCTGTTGTGGTTAACACGTTAACGCTTTCTCTAAAGCTAAGGTGCGTGTGACCCCCGTCACACCTGGTAGCACTTGTAGTCACTCCCGCGACCGGCTCGACTCAGGGAGCCGGCTGCCGTCCCGGCAGGACTTTCCTCACCTCTCAGATGCCCACTGGGCTACGCTGGAGAAGATGGTTAGTCTCCTGGGCGACGCAGCATTCGCTGGATTCCCCAACCTGCCTGCGGAGCAGCAGAGGGCGCGCGTGGAACGCTTCGACAATACGACTCGTCGCTGGTTGCCCACGTGAGCGCTATAGCGCAGGAAGCTGCTCGCGAGACAATGCGAGCTGAGACACAGAGTGCGGCGCAGGTGATCTCTCCGGGATCTGCTGCGTATGCTGCGCGACAAGGAACAACGATGCCCGTCAAGATGTCGGTGCCGACATTTGACGGCAAAGAAGCAGACAGTCTGGTCTTCTGGATACGAGAGATCGAGATAGCGCTGAGCGCTGGACAGATCTACGAGTCCAGGGCCCAAGTCGCCTTCGCGTTTTCCAATTTGGGAGGGCGTGCACGCGCATGGGCGATGGCACGAGAGACGTCGTCTCCGGGGTATTTCACCGTGTGGGCGTTCATGGAACAAGAGCTGCGCTCGACTTTCCTCTTCCCCAATGTGGCCTACCGCGATCGGTCGCTCTTCTTGCGCTGTAAGCAAGGAAAGCGTACGCTTCAAGACTACGACATGGAGTTGCAGAACTTCGAGGCCGCTATGGCGGGAGCTCCTCTCTGAGGACGTCAAGGTGACGGTCATCATGGACGGCGTTCGGCCGGGTCAGGTCCGGACGGAGCTCTTCCGCAGACAGCCGACGTCTTTCAACGATGCGGTGCACGTCGCCGTGCTGGAAGATCATTGCGTGCGCTCGGCGCAGGGGTATGCAGGCCGCTCGGACGCGGTCAACGACGGTCCCACTCCCATGGAGATCTCGTCGGCTGAGTCGGCCCGACCCCAGCGTAACCAACGCACGAGTGGTCGTTGCTTTGGATGCAACCAGCTTGGTCACTTCCGTCGGAACTGTCCAACGAACCCGTGGAAGGTAGGCAAGGCCAAGGCGGCTCTGCCGTCCCTTAACATGATTGAATCTGCGGGGTCGGAAAACGACGACTCCCAGTAGGTGCGGGACGCCCTGCTGGGAGACTTCGCTCCTCCTCGAGGTCGGTGGCTATGTCACCCCGCCTCCTGGAGAGCAATTCCCAGGGACGACACTGTTGTGTCTCTCCGTGGCCGCCGCGCGGTCTAACCTCGTGGTCGTCACTGCCAGCGTAAAAGGGTACGACGAACCGCTGACGATCCTGATTGATTCGGGAGCGTCCTACCATTTCGCGACGCAGTCCAGTGGGTGCATTGTATGCTAGTGCTTTGGAAGCATATAAGAAAATACCAATGTATCTGTTTGCCTGGCGACTGGGTTCATCGTGTCTACGCGAAAGGTTTTTCTGTCCTTGAACGTCAAGTTTGATGACTTGAACTCGGTCGAACCGTTCATTGTCCTTGACATGGATGCTCGGTACGATCTTATCCTCGGCATGCCTTGGTTGGCAAAGCACGAGCCTTGTATTGACTGGAGAAGTCGCACCATCGGTGCTAGTCACAAGCCCCTCGCGGACAGAGCCCTGGCGGGTCATGCCCCTCCTCTTTCCGGGACGGGTTTGTGCACGAGCATCGCATGCCACGCGGCGAACGGCACTTCGCAGGTACAACGGAAGTACTCGAACTGTCTACGGCACTTACCGTCCGCGTGCCCTGCATCTTCGAAAGCTCCAGAGCCTTCGGTGGATGTGGGAGAATGTACGGAGGTTCCGTGTGTGTCTCACGATGAGGCTCATGGATCTCTCAAGATCGAGAGCGTCGTTCAGGCCCGTGGAGCCGGCGATGGACAAGTCGCTGGAGCCGGTGCTCGCGCAACGTAGAGTGGTCGAGCAGGGTCTCCCACTACACAAGGTGTCGATGTGGGTCAGCTCGCGTAGGACAAATCGCTGGAGCCGGTGCTCGCGCAACGAAGAGTGGTCGAGCAGGGTCTCCTCCGTTGGAAGACGCTCAGGCTGGGTCAGCCGCTGCAAGATCACACCGCGGGGCGGTCCCTTCGGGCAAGATGGCCACACCAGTGGTGTTAGATGTTCTCACGGGAGAACGCAAGGAAGGCGTTAACCTGGCTCCCCTGCCTACCGTAGCGGAGCTACTCGAGCTGGAAGAGCTCTCATGTGGATTTTGGATTCACTGAAGGCGGGCGAGTTCGAGGAGATGCTGCGAGCACGACTCGGCCGGACTGAACACCTATTCGGTTATGGACCCGGAGGTGCTTGAAGATGAGCGGTCCTCGTTGAGGCAGAAAAGGCATCCTGAAGGACCCGTCGGACCCGTACAACACTCTCCTGATGGAGTTCTCGGATGTCGTCAGCGATGATCCACCGTCGGTGTTGCCTCTGAATAGGGGTTCGGCACGAAATCGATCTGGTGCCGGGCACCAAGTACTGCACGACACGCCAGTGGCCACTACCGAAGGAGCAAATCGACGTAATCGACGCCTTCTTCGCAGCGAAGTATGGTATGCGAGTCGAAGTCGCCGCACTCGTCTCGACGTTTTGCGTGAAGAAACCCAACGGGAAGTGGCGCATGGTGCACGCGTTCAACAAGTTGAATGGAGCGACGATACCGGCGTCCACGCCAATCCCTCGGAAGGACGTGTTGCAGAACAACATGGCAGGATGCACTATCTTCAGCGCACTCGACATGGTCGACGGCTATTATCAGCTGCTGATGCACGAGTCCGACGTCCCCCTCATAGCGGTGAGTATTCCCAGTGGGATGTTGTGGGAATGGCTTGTGATGCCCCAGGGGCTGTCAAACGCGCCGACCACGTTCAATCGTCTGATGACGCAACTTTTTCGGCCGATGCGAGCGTTCGCACAGACATACTTCGATGATATCTTCGTGCACAGTCGTGCTTCGGAAAACAAGACGGTCGTCGAGGCTCACATCGAACACCTCCGCGAGGTTTTGATGTGCATGCGCGAGAATCGCTTGTATGCGAACATCAACGAGTGCATCTTCGGCGCCGAAGAGATTCCGTTCTTGGGATGTTTCCTTGGCAAGAACGGCATCGGCGCGGATCCGAGAAGGTGTGCGCGATCGCGCCGTGGCCGGTTCCCGTATTCCAGAAGGACCTACGCAAGTGGCTTGGCCTAGCCAACTACTTGCACAAGTATAGTGCCAATTATGCCGAGATGGCGCGGCCATTGACCAACCTCTTGAAGAAGGATACGGAATGGTCGTGGAACGACGAGGCTCAGCAAGCTTTTGATTTGAGTCTATCAAAAGAAGCTTGCAGAGCGCTCCGACCTTGGCTTTGCCCGACGACAATCGCCCGTTCAGTGTGGTATGCGATGCATCGGACTACGCCATTGGCTGTCCGCTTCTGCAAGTCGATGACGATGGCAGAGAGCGAGTGGTCTCGTTCCAGTCGCGCCAACTAAAGGCGGCAGAGAAGAACTACCCTGTCCACGACAAGGAACTTCTCGCTATGAAGTACGCGCTGGTGAAGTTTCGGGTACACCTGCTTGGTAGTAAACCCTTTGTGATCTACACAGACAATGCTTCCTTGCGGACTGCGACGTCGTCGCCTCATCTCTCCCAACGTATGGCGCGGTGGCTCTCCTTCTTCGGTGGGGTACAAGACAGGAAAGCAGAACGTCCTCTTGGACGCACTTTCCCGACGTCCGGACAACGAGCTGGCTCACATTGCGTACCTCGAGACCCCGCTCTATGAGCTTCTGCGAGAAGCGTATGCCGAGGACGAGGATCTGCCTGATCTCGTTAAGGCACTCGGTACGCCGAAGGCAGCTGTCGTGTAGGAACACGCCAGAATTATGTCCTGCTAGTTTTCCACACACCTCGTCCGCAAAGACGAGGTGAATATTGGGCGAAGTCTTGACCTGAAGGCCTTGATTCAGCCCTAGCACCGGGTTGGTCTGACCCTCCGTACTCCGACTTGTCGGTAGGGCAACCAATCAACTCCACAGCACTAGCCATGAGCACGGCTAGTCTGCAATACACACACACACAAATAAACCTCGCTGGCCCTCAGGAGAAAGGGTCCAGGGCTTTTCAGCCGGTAAGCGAGGGTGCCGGGGCAAAGATCCGGCGGGTAGGTAGGAAGGGGGCTTCGGTAGCACTCCCTCGGTCGAACGAGCTTTCTCGTTCTCTGTACACGCAGCAAATCAATCACACAATCTAGCTTCTTGGACTTGCCGGGTGGATGAACACTTGATTACTTCAACCTTCGTGTCCACCGGCAGGCATAATCCTGGCGATCAAGCGGGACCAGACGCTACGGACACTTACCGTAACCGGACTTGACTCTTGTGATCGGAAGGAAAAGTGTGCCGTACTTCACCTCGCTCGCGTGCCCTGTCAATCTGCCGCGGATGTTCTCGAACAATCTCCGCCCCGTCGCACATTCTATCCAACGGGATTCTGCTTGTCAATCACGAAAGCGGCAGTGGCGACAGCAGCGGCGGCGAGAGGCAATTCGCTACACCACAACTGCCCCACCGCATCGCGAACCAGCATAGCTGGCGAGCGTTGTGGTGTCTTGCACGCGCTTCGTGGTCACGACCTCCAGTTCGCTCACCCCCGCACGCGACATTGCGTGCCGTATGGGCGTCACCAATTCTTACAACGCCAATTCGGTACGTCACTGCCCCTGCTTCCATCGCTGCATGCTTCAATCGGCGGGACTAACGACTGCTTGTTCGGCTTTGCTTGTTCGCTGATCTGGAAGAACTCGGGTCGTCTCATGTCGGATCTAGCGGCGATTGTTGCGCCAGTTCTTGCAGCTCGCAGGCATACTCGCTAGCGCGGCGACTTCGTCACCGCTGCCGCCGCCCAGTGCTGATGCTGCAGTTCCCCCGGCAGCGCTTGTTTCCGTGTCCAACTCAGTTCCCCGTCTTGTCGGCTCGCAGTCCTCGGTACGTGATGCACTGATCCCGTTGTTGCTCATTGCTTCCACTGACATGTGCAACGATTGCTCGGTATCATTACAGCAGCCAGAAACGACCCATTTGCATTCGCCTTGACTCACTGAAATTGAAGGAACGGCTTTGCATGGCCTGTTGACGGACGCATCGGAGGAGTCTTCGGAGAGGCTGGTGGCCGTCCTTGGGTTGCATCTTACGGACGCAACCCGATGCATCGTGCAACTGATTTGAGTGCTGCTCGTCCAGGCAACCCTGAACGTGATCGCCGGATCGCCGAGGCTCATTCAGTGCCAGACCTCGTTGCCGTCGTGAATAGGCAAGCTGAGGACCCTCGGGACCTCGTCGAAGAGCTTGGCCGTCTGCAAGCCGAAGTGACGAACGCCCGTCTCGCCAAAGATGCTTCAGAACGAGCTGCCATCGACGATAAATCCCAGTTGAGTTCTGCTAAGCTGCTCCTTCCCCAGCAATGCGCTGAAAACGCGCAGTTGAAGAAGCAGGTGAAGATAGCCGAGCGGCTTCGTATTGCTAGTGATCACCAGCTCGCGGGCCAGACGGCCGTCGTGGCCACCCATAGCGATATCGTAGACAAAACCAAGACCCTTCTGGAAGCTGCCAATGCCCCCAATGACACTCTGCTACGTAAGCTCGCTCTTGACCGTGAGCACTATAGGAAGAACCTGACCCTGTTTTCCAGTCGTGTTCGCCAGCTCCACCATTACTTGACCCAAAGGGTGATTCTGCTGCTGACCGCACTCAACGAGCCTTGTTGAAAGACATGAAGTATACGGTAGACGAGACGCTGCGCGCCAACCAGTGGCTCCGCAAATACGTCGACGACCGGCATTTGGATGCAGACACTCTGCTCCTGTTGTCGAAAGGTAGGTTCCCATGAACTCGCCGCTCATCTGGACTCTTCTTCTAATTCATGTTGCTTGTGTTCTCGTAGGTGGCTGCATCGACGAACGAGATCTTGCTGACCTCGGGCTGGACCCAGATGCCGTGGACATCGTTAGGGACGCCATTCGCGACTCGGATTCTTCGTTGACAGTGAAGGCTTTAGCCAAACAAGTTGCTCGGCAAGTTCACCATCTTCGAGATGACTCGTCCGACGACGATGAGGCGTCGGCTGCTACCGCAGCTCCAGCAGAGTCGACGGAAATAGAAGTCGGGTTTGGCGAAAGCAGCGAGGGTGAAGTTGAGGATCAGGATGATCCGTCGGACTCCTTGCTTGCGACTCCGTCATCGACATCTCGCCCTGCTTCGTCTCTGCTTGGCAAGCATGCTCGTCCCCAGCAAGCTGTCGGGAAGACCTTCTATCGCAAGTCAATGAAGACTCGGTCTTCGGCGCATGCCGGCAAGACAGTCAGTTCGAAGTCAGCGCAGGATCGTCCTCGGATTCACTCCAAGTCAAAATCTCGCGTCGCTCACCAGCACCGGCTGAAGTCCAAGCGCATACCGCAACCGACTCCTGCTCCCACAGCGCTGCCGGCTGATTCCGGTTCGTTGCCAATGACACCTCGGTCTTCGACCAGTGCGGCTTCAGTGGCTTCCACCATCGATTTACTGTCACCACCGGCGTCTCCTGCAGGATCTTCGTCCATTTCAGGGACACCTCGTCGTCGGTCCACACGTGCCGCTGCAGCACAATCCCGTGAGGGTTATTGCTCTGGAAGATGTGGACAATGACTTCATCTTTGGGTCTGGATCTCCTGGCCAATGCCCACCTACCAGTCTGCAGCCTGGGGCAAGTCGGCCGTCCCACAGCGTAGCTTCGGAAGAGAAGGAGGACGATCAAGTTACTGCGGGAGTGGCTGAGACTTCGGACCAGGACGCAAGTGATCACGAGCACGCCAGTCAAGAGGTTCACCCTACTCATAACCCGACTTCCATGCCTGCTCTGGATCGTGTGGCACCAAGACGTGTGCAACGCCCGGTACGACAGCATACTGTGGTTTTGGCAACACTGTCAACTACAACCCCAACGTGTTGGCTCCTGCACCGAGTCTTCCCCCGCAATCCATGGTTTGCAGCCTCTTGTGAGACCCTCCAAGAAGCTCGTTGCGTGGGCATATGCCTTCTTGGAGCCGGGGTTTAGGCTGGAGGGTTCTCAAGCATGTTGGAATCAAATTCTGAACCACCGGACTCCCACCCCAATTTCTGGAGATGTAGTCACGCGCTGCTCGGTCGAGTGTATTCGGGCGTTCGCGGATTGGCGACGTCCGGATCATCCAAACCAACAATTCCGACGCAAGATGCTGAACCACGCATTCTTCTTCCAAGTGGAGAAGTTCATGCCTGATGTTCACATATCGATTCGTGGATCGTCAAGCTTTGGCGCCAGGCGCAAGGGTGTGCTGCCGAGGACACCGAGAGCGACGACATTGGTTTTTCATTATGGGAGCGTGCGCATTGGGTGTTGAATGCTTCCGTGGAGCGAGCTATCGCTTCGTTGATCAGGGTCTCGGACATCGACTCGACTCTCGTGCGAAAGGTACAAGCAGCGTGGGATAAGTATTTAAGGGTCGTGACAAACGTGCCGACAACTTGCGCAACAAGTTCATGCCGTTCTGGAAGTGGGATCTTAAGAATGATCGCGGAGAAGATGAGATCCCGGCAGAGTTCTTATTTGAACCGTTGATGCTGGTATATTCGTTCGAGGTGTTGCCGTGGGTCCCCGCTTCTGCGGATTGGTGTACCGAAGTTACAATTTTGGATTCACGTCAACCTTGGCGCAATTGTTGGGTTAACATCCCTAGCGCGCACCCGTTCAATACCACGGTCGTTCCGTGCAACCCCGTGGGTCGAACTTTTCGTTCCCGAGGAATGACGGACGTGGAAGTCGGTCGGTCCGTAGTGGTTAATCCTGAGCTGCAGGAGAACAGCGTTCGACCATGTTGGCATGAGCTGGTGAAATTGTGGTCCAGCGACGCGTCATCTACCGACGGAAACCCAATCCAAGCCATGGAGGAGCCGGCGTCTAGTGCCGGGGCGAACTTTGATCTTCCCGGGCTCTCTATTGGAACAGTGACCACTATTTAAGCCTCGGCCGACGTCTCGCCAGCTTTGTCGCGTAGTCTCCAAGCGCATCCAGTATTTGCCGTAGCTTCGTAGTGTAGTAGGTGCGCAGTGGAGTTCTTCTTTCTGAATACTTCGTTCCGGTGTTTCACTCTCGAAATTCATCAAATACAATATGTAGTTTGGTGCAGTAGTTTTTCATCTGTAATCTTGGGCTGCATTGCCCCAAGTACAGGTCGGTGCTGCAGTAGTCGTTTTCGTCTGTAATCTTGGGCTACATTGCCCCAAGTACATGTCATCATTATGGTGGCGAGTGCTGCCTAGTTCTCGTCAGCGACTTGGACCATCTGCAAGCGATTCTCGCGCTTCTTACGCTGCAGGTAATCATACAGCATGCCGCCGCAGGAGAGATTCGAGATGGGTTCCCACGTGGGTTCGTTCTGATCAGCCCATTTGATCTTGAACTCTCGAATTGAGCGTCCAGTCCTCGTTGACATTGGCATTCGGTCTTCTAAGATCTCGAGGACTTCGCTCTCTCCGGCCAATCGGTCTGGCTCCCAGCTATCTTCAGGTAAAAGCTCCTCGTCGAAGTCAAATCGCGATTCCTCGGTCACATCCTGCGTCAACCGAGTCTTCGGTCGATCTTCGAGCTCATTCACCGCCTTGAGTCGGGATACATGGACCACCGGTTAGAACCAATACCCGCTGCGGCCAGGGAGCTCTAGCTCGTAAGCATACTCCTCAATCTTGGTCTTAACTCGGAACGGACCGTGCCATCGGTGAGCCAACTTTTGTCAGCCCGGGTTTTAGGTCTTCTCGAGGTGCTCGAAGATCTAGAATGCGTACCGCTTGTTGCTCACCGAGACCACCATTTCGTCTGACAGCGTCGTCATGAGGAAAGCAGTGGCTTCGTGTTCTCGGTTCCAAAGAACTCTTGATCCGCTGGGTGAGCGTCGTGAAACGGAGGAAGCTCGGTTCTCGTCACAATGTTCCAGCGTCTCTTGGCTTGGAGCAGTGTCTGCACGCGAGCCTTCCATGCGGCGTAGCTCTTCCCATTGAAGTTCATCTCCGAAGTCCACTTCATGGTTGCGCAGGATTCGCGTCGGGGTCTTGGGCCCAAAATCTATTGATCTGAGCAACTCACTTGAAGTGGAGCACGTGCGAGGGGAGCAGGCTGAGCTCCCAGGAAGTTGCGCCTCTGATGTATTAAGGAAAACCAAAATGAGGAGAGCTTCGTGGCTCCAAGCTCGTGCAGCTCAAGGAAGCTCTCCTGTGGACTGCTAACAACCAACAATCTTAGTCCTACACAAACGCAACCAACTCCTGGCTCAGATTTCTGTGTCCTGCGCTATCGCAAGCGTTGACCTGCAACTTGGTCGTACTGCCAATTCAACACATGCAACGCACGTCGCCTCTCCAGGTTGCGCTGAGTCCCAACCATTTCTCTCTGCGCCCAGTCCCATAGATTTTTTAATTGAGCTAACTTCGCGCCTCATTGATTTTTAAATTCAGTGAGGCGCGAACTTAATTTAAAAAAGAATCTAATGCTACGCCTCTAGTTACTGGATGTTTTACTCTTTGCACGATAAACTTCGCCCAGCGCTGAACAATTGCCTCCGGGTTCAGGTCTGTCAGTGGCGCCCCGAAGAGAGTCCAGAAAACCTGAAGTTGAAGAGTGCAGGGTAAACGGTGAGGGTACAATTAGAGGGGTGGGGTACTAAAAGGATGGGGCACTTTCGGATGTATGTATTACCGGTAATATCACAGGTTTTACAGTACAGTAATCGACTTTGCGTACAGTGACGAAACGTGTATTCATTTTGTTGTTAGTGATCAGCTCAACTACTAACCTCAACATGCAAAAGAAGCAACGTGCAGATACATACACATATCTGCCCCGCAACTAAAAACACAAACGCCTGAAGCTTCCTTTCCGGCGTGACCTCATAGCATCCACCTCAATTAGTTGAGGTGCTTCTTGCGGTGGTGGTGGTGCTTCTTGTGATGTTTCGCATCCGCCACGCAACCGTACACGCCGCTGTCGAGCCACGAGCAGTAAGCACCCGCCGGACAATCACCGTTGCTCACCTGCGCCACGCACACGTTGTCCGAGTCGATGCAGCCATCGTGGTCCCAGCCCACAACGCCGATCGTGTCTTCATTGCTGGAACAGCCTTCCCACGGCGTCGACTCCTCCGCACCGTCCCTGCATCCGTACACACCGGTGTCGAGCCACGCGCAGTGAGCGCCGCTCGGACAGGTTCCGTAGGTGTTGGCCACGCACACGCTGCCGCTGGCAACACAACCGTCAGAAGACCACCCCTCGACGCCGATGCTCTGTTGGCCGCTGGGGCAAGTCACCTTCTCGTGCCTCTTGTGGTGGTGATTCTTGGCGGTGGCAACACAGCCGTACACGCCAGTGTCGAGCCACGAGCAGTAAGCACCCGCCGGACAATCACCATTGCTCACCTGCGCCACGCACACGTTGTCCGAGTCGATGCAGCCATCGTGGTCCCAGCCCACAACGCCGATCGTGTCTTCATTGCTGGAACAGCCTTCCCACGGCGTCGACTCCTCCGCACCGTCCCTGCATCCGTACACACCGGTGTCGAGCCACGCGCAGTGAGCGCCGCTCGGACAGGTTCCGTAGGTGTTGGCCACGCACACGCTGCCGCTGGCAACACAACCGTCAGAAGACCACCCCTCGACGCCGATGCTCTGTTGGCCGCTGGGGCAAGTCACCTTCTCGTGCCTCTTGTGGTGGTGATTCTTGGCGGTGGCAACACAGCCGTACACGCCAGTGTCGAGCCACGAGCAGTAAGCACCCGCCGGACAATCACCGTTGCTCACCTGCGCCACGCACACGTTGTCCGAGTCGATGCAGCCATCGTGGTCCCAGCCCACAACGCCAATGGTCTGCTCGTTCTCGTCGCAAGTTCCGTCGTCGCGGTAGGACGTATCCTCGGGATACCCGGCCGTGCATCCGTACACGCCCGTATCGAGCAGAGCACAGTAAGCTCCCTCGGGGCAATCACCGTTGCTCACCTGTGCCACGCACACAGTGTCGGAGTTGATGCAGCCGTCGTGGTCCCACCCTGCCACGCCGATGGTCTGTTCCCCGTCGGCACAGATTCCATCGTCGCTTCCGTACCAAACGGTCTCCTCCGAATCGTCGTCACCTGCAGTGCACCCGTAGACACCGGTGTCTAACAGGGCACAGTTAGCGCCATCAGGACAGTCACCATTGCTCACTTGGGCGACACACGTTGTCGGAGGCGATGCATCCGTCGTGGTCCCATCCAGCGACGCCGATGGTTTGTTCGCCGTCTGAGCATGTGGTGGTGGATTTCGAGTGCACTCGTACGCGAAGTCGCGATCCGGAGATGTTGGGGGCCGTCACCGCCAATCCGAAGGACATGGCGACGAACAGGAGCTTCGACAGCAGCATCTTGACTTGACTTGGTGCTTCACTTGGTCGTCGCGACTTGAGGACACCGAAGCGAATTTGAGAATGATGCAGCTACGCAGCGGCGGCACAGAGGTGCACACTTCAAAGGAGCACCACCAACCGTGAACCCATCGAGACGAGTTGAAGAGGCGAGTGGATCTTGAAGCGTCTCTGGAAAAGATTCGCGGCGAGTGGTCGGTGCTGGTGCACTGCGCAAGAAGCATGTGCTCGCCGGACTCCTTGCCTGAGTTGAACCCACGACAGCGACTTGTCGAACAAGCTGTTAACAACCGAGAAGGAATGCCATGCGGACCTAGGTTGCACCTGTAATCACTGATATCCCCACAACACAAATCATGCAGATACACAAACCAACGTGGTGCTTGTTTACCTCATGTACTACAAACCTGGACGACTCGTCCGACGAGCGTCTTGATTTCTGTAGCGGTAATGCAAACAAATAATACACCTTCGCGGATCAGCACATCTCATATGTGTTGGTCACGATGATTAATCGTCTTGGTTACGACAAGCAGGGTTCATGCTTCTTCTGCAGCTGAAAATCTGGACCGTTCGAAAGCGGGGCTATCCTTTGGATGAAGTATTTTTGGATGGGGATTGATATCTGTTGAGTCAAAACCCATAGCTAGCGTGCTTGGCCGGGATCAAGATGAATGAGGTGCATGTTTTTGGTCGTACCGTGGTGATAGTGATCGCTCAGTGCCGCCGCGCAAGACCATGTAAATGCGCCACTGAAAATGCAAACTCACGAAAACGGGCTGAGCCTCATATCTCCTCGATCCCGCAGTCTGGGTTTCGCTCAATCCACCTTTGCACTCGAGCTGGATGGTAGATGAACTCCGCGAGTTCCTTCCGAAGCTAGCCCCTCGCAGCTCCCTGAAGCGCGCGTACGAGTAGCGCAGGCTACTCGGCACCAAGTAAAACAGAAACTGGTGGAGTTGGCGGTCGATATTCTGACGCACGTAGTTGACGACCCAATATGATCGGCGATTGTTGTTGAGAAGGTTCGTTGTTGTTGCGATTTCATACCAGTCCACTTCGTCAAAGTGCTGAAGCACAAAATTCTGGGACCAATGCATTCGGAGCGTTCTCAATTCCACACAATGCGCCTAGGATACAACTCCAGTAACGATACGGCCCACCGCTTCTCGCTGATCACACCCCAGTCTGCTTTCTCCTTGTTCACCAAAATCAAGTCGCGAGCCCATTCATACTGAGAAAGTACCGTCCAGTCCGCTCGTTCAGGGTACCGCGCAAGAATTTCAACAGCGTCTTGCATGGACGATAGCGCGTTCCAGACGAGACTGTCAAGGAACGCATCTGAAGTACATGTAGTTTCTAGACGATCAATATTTTCCACCACCAGCGGAAGTGCCCATCCAAAATTGGACACTTCTTTCCAATTGACTGGCTCCGGGAACTTCTTCAGTAGTGGAAGCGCCCACGGTCCGTAGCTCACTGCCATATTCCAATTCACACGATCGGGGTGTTGACGTAGCAATGGCAATGCCCATTTTTGAGCCGATAGAATGTCCCAATTTGCTCGTTCCGGAAGCTTCTTGAGTAGCGCCAAGGCTTGCTGGTTACTGGACAATTGGTTCCAGTTTAGGCCTGCAACAAATGCATCCACCTTCGCCGGTTCCAGGTGCTCAGGCACCAAATGAAGCGCCCAATCATTCCTTGACATCTGACTCCAGTCGACACGCTCAGGATATTTCTTTATCAAAGGCAATGCCCAAGGACCTTGGTTGATCAACTGACTCCACACGATGCGGGCGGGATGTTCGCGAAGCATTGAGATCGCCCAGCGTTTGCGTGACAATGTGTCCCAGTTCACTTGGTCCGGTCGCTCTTTCAAGTATTTCAGAGCCCACGCACACGACGAAAACGCCCCCAATCGACGATATCCGGACATCTCTCGGCCACCACGACTGATTGACAATCACATTCCACTTTGCGTGGGTGGGGAACTTCTCAATGAGCGGAATCGCCCACGACGTCTGCGACCATAACACTCGATCCGGGTACAACTGCAGTAGTGGCACCGCCCACGCCTGCTCCGAACCCACCTCCCACCACACTTTGTCCGGGTGCTGCTTGAGTAGATCCATGGCCCAGTCGTGACTCGAGAGTTTGCGCCAATCTGCTCGATCCAGATGCTGCTGCACGAGCTCAAATGCCCATTTGCGTCCCGACAGGACGCACCAATCCACTTTGTCCAAGTGGTTGCTTAGAAACTCGAGTGTCCAGCTCTGTCGTCTCAGTCTCTCCCAGTCTACATACCCAAGGTATCTCTCCAGCAGTGGCGGGGCCCAGCTATGAGTGACAACCTCCGACCAGTCCACACTGTGGATGGCGGAGGAGGAACAGTTCAGTTCCTGGAGACACGAGAGGAAAAACACAATTTCCTCTCATATAGGTACAATAATGATGTGGTGCACATATCAGGTGCGAGCCACCCACTGCGAGCTCCCAGTTCAGCTTTCGACCAAGACACGAAAGCCCAGCTAGTTTAACGGGGTTTCTCTCAACACGACAACGCAAGACACTACCACGACCGACCAAGGTACAAGGAAGACCGTCGAGGCCACCACGACCGAGGCTGCGCCTCCACGACGAGCCCTGCTGCCGCAGAGGTACCGGTGGTCGCCACTACTCCGACCGTAGAGGTTGTCGAGGTCACGACTGATGGCGCTGCGTGGACGGATGCTCCGGCTCAGTCGACGACTGATCCCCCCAATCCGAGCCTCCAAGCGAGTGGCGAAGCGCAAGGCGTCCCCGGCGGACGCGGAGAAGGCCAAGAAGGGCAAGAAGAAGTTGGTATGCAGCGTCGGACTCCACGGGTCGCAACCCGACGATCTGACAACCACCGAAGACCGTCCGATGACCGAGACGGATACCCCGCGTCCGAGCCCGGCACAGAGGGTTGACTCGGCGACCAAGGCGAAGCCACGACAGCCGACGGAGTTCGACCTCACCGACTTCATGACGTCCTTCCAGCCTGGACTCATCAACGAAGCACGGTAGCCTGTCCGAGCGCATGTCGTGACATCTGCGGCCGTCCCATCGCCTGGAGTCCAAGATGAGATGCATCTTCTACGCCAGGAAGTGGAAAGCCTGCGGAGCCAGGTCGCTGGCGTGCGACAGTCGCTGGCCGTGCTCACCGAACCGAACGACGAAGGCAAGCTTCCAGCTGACAGCGTTCGTCAACTCTCAAGCGCCAGCTTTCCTGAACAAGCGAAGAAGGCCAAGGGCGACTACCATTCTCCGCAAGCGCACGTCCTGGCGGCGACTCGCATGTTCAAGGGACTCACTCCGACTGAAGGTAAGCCCATGTCTCAATATCGTTTGTGCTAGGCTTGCGTGAGGCGGAGTGCGTGGGGTTCAAGACAAGTCCGGCCGTGCTGATGGCGATTTTCTCCGGGCGACTTGGGTCACGAGGGCTGACGACCCTTCACTTCCGTGAGGAGAATGATCAAGAAGCACTGGAGGCCGGTTCGTCCAACTGCAACTTCTCAAGCGACTTCACCCCGTCAGCGACTCTTTCGACGGCGGTCACGACCTGCCGCTCGTACGACAACATTATGAATGGTATCCACGGACTGGCCAGGATGGGTGAAGTCATGTGGCATGACCACATGTTGATGGTCACGGAGCGACTTCGAGTGTTCGTGTTGAAGAACAAGTCCGCCGACCCCGCCGGACAGCCAAGTCGCGTGAAGCTCGTCCTCCTGTACGTGAACAAGTGGCTCGGCACAGCGCTCGGCCACGTTCAAGTGGACAGTCCGGCTTGGTGTGGTGGCTTCAGCAAGGCCATCCTTTCAATCGACTACAAGTCGCCGGAGTGGACCATTGCGCTGGTGAACACCCTGTCATAGGCAGCTCCGGGCTATCCACCAAGCCGGTCTCCCGAAGTTCACAATCAGCCACGAAGCCAGGAGAACCAAGGGCGGCGCGAAAAGAGTGTTGGACAAGCGTTTGTGATTCACGAAGCGTGCAGCGAATTGCCGCTTCCGAAAGGGAATGGCCCGAGGAGGAGAAGGAAGACGAGGAGCAAACGGGTGTCTACGAAGAAGTTGAGTAAAAGTGAATACCGTGTGCTGGAGAAAACGGCTCTAACATGGGAGCATGTGTATGGCTGCGCTCTTGGTCTGCAGTACGTACATGAGCGGGGGCTTGTGCACGAACGACTGTCGATTATCCATCTTCTCTACTCGCAGGCGTCACAGAATGGAATTTTGAGCGGCATGGGGTTGGTACGCCGTCAAAAGACCATTGACGGAGACTTTCGTGATGCTGAGCCGTCAATACCTGCGGACACCTTATCATTTGGCCTTGCAATTTTTGAGATTATTGTCAAGGACCGTACTGGCGATATCGCTTCATCTCAATGGTTGGTATCGGATAGACTTCCTGATATTCGACCTGAATTTGTGGCAAAAGATGAATGGGATCTTGTGGTGGGCATGTGCGATTCTGATCCAGCTGCGAGAACTTCCATGGCGGACGTCGTGCACAACATAAGCATACTGTCGAACGATAATGCCCTGCAGTGGCCAAAACACCGTCCATCTCTCCGACCACTATTAAAGATGTGAGCGCGTACGAAATCCAGACGCTTGGAATGACACTCAAAGATACGCTGGATGAAATCGGTCAGCTTTGTGGTGAGATGGACAGCGTCGGTGATGTGAATCGTCCAGTATACGATCACCTGTTGGATGTATATAACCAACTCCTATCGAGCTCAGCGCCAACACACACAGCTTTTGCAGAAAACTACATTCTTGTTGTGCTCCGATTTTTCGACATGCTTGACCAGCGTTTCCTCGGACCCTCTAGTCTTGCTGCTAATATGTGTGCGTCTCGCACAGTCGCTGGAAAGAACTACAGCTTCCACCACGACATCGATGTGCTTCTTCGCGCTCCGAACCTGCAAAGCTCGAACTCTGTGCACCACTGGCAGACACAGTGGAGAGAAAATCGGGAACGCCGGGGCGATGTGTTGAAGTCGTGTCTTGAGGATCCAGTATCACTTTTGAATCAGGTGTCGAATGATGTCGATCGATCCGAAGCGATAGCGTTGCTCCAGTTTGAAGCGAGAAATCAGCTCGATGTACGTCAGCTGGTGTACGAAAAACACCCACAGCTGTGGCACCCCAACAACTCGACATAGATGAAAACGAAGATGGTTTATTCCTCCGTATCAAGTGCAGCTTGGTGATCACATCGCGGACGGCTCGTTCGGAGCCGTGTACGAAGGAGTATGGCTTGATACTGACGTCGTGGTAAAACAACTTCTTTTGGACCAAACTGAGAGGGAGGACTGGGAGCAATTTCGTCGTGAAGCAGATTTGTGGTTCTCATTAAACCACCCAAACTTAGTGTGCATGCCACCAGGGTCGACCATTCTTCGTATGTGAACGGGCAAGTCATGGAACCCTTGCATCGTACCTCAAGGAAAGAATCGGCGTAGAATTTGGTATGCCCTCGGAGACGCTGCTCTCGGTTTGCAATACCTTCATGATCATGACATCGTGCACGGTGATATTAAAGGGAACAACATTCTCGTTTGTGACAGTATCGACGGTTTGCCGACTGCAAAATTGGCGGACTTTGGCTTAAGCATCGTTACAAATCGACTCACGGCATCAATCATCCATGAGAATGGAGTTTTAGGCGCATTTCGATGGAAGGCGCCCGAGTGTTTGCTGGGAGATCACCCCACGTTGGCATCCGACATTTATTCCTTTGGTATGTGCATTATCGAGGCCGTTACAGGTTATTACCCGTGGGGTAATACCATGCCGGACTCGGTTGTGGTACGTCACGTAGCAGAAAAACGATTGCTTCCTCCAAGCCCCAGCAGCTTCAATGACGCCGAATGGCAGCTGGTTACTCGTATGTGTCGTTTTGAGCCTCACCGCCGGATTCTGATTGGAGCTGTGATCAACTGTGCATTCAACCTGGCAGCTTCGTGATCAAATGTGCCTCCTTTCTGGAAATTATCATCTGATTAGCTCGCAAAGAGGACTGTTTTGGTAGTTCAAGAATGACTCTTTCGAAGGACTACAATTTCCAAGCACTATGTACAACACTGTCTGCGATCCAGTCGACAACTAACGTTAAGCGACGATGGACCACCCTTGAAAACGAATCAACGTTCATGAACCGAGTTAAAAACGGTGGAACTCAAATGTGGATTTCACGATCCAGTACTACATGTAGATCGGATCTAATTAGTAACCTGGGTGGTCTGCTTGGAGCAGGCGTCGTCGGAGGCCTGGGTGATGTGCTTGTCCGGGTTCTGGCAGCTGGCAATGCCCAGGAAACACGAGTTGCTGTAAGTGACACCGTCCGAGCCACAGACGGGAGAATAGTCCTGAGGGCAAACCTGGGCACAGTTGGAGGCAGCGCTACCGCTCTGGGACGCACCTTCCTTAGCGAGGAATTCCTTCCAGGCCTTGTTAGCCGCTTCGTTCTTGCCGTAACCAGGCATCCCAGGAAGAACGGCAGGGCCCAGACCCATAATCGACTTGGGGTCCACTCGAGTGAGGTCGTTGGGGTTGACGGTGAGGGTGTTGCTGCTACCGCTTTCTTTCGAAGCGAGGTCGTCCATGGCCTTCTTGAGCTTCGGGTTGTCACCAGCAGGCGTCTGAGGGCCAAGACCATCGAGGTAAGCAGGGTTCTCGGTCGGCAGCGAGGCGGGGTTGACAGTCAGCGTGTTGGTGTTGCCGGAAGTCTTCAACTGGCGGTGGTTCTCGATCGGCACCTGAGGGCCAAAGCCGTCAATAAAGGCAGGGTTCTGCGTGGGTAGAGTGCGAGGGTCGATGATGTAGTAGTTGCCACTGCCGGATCCGGCCAGGGACTCCATGGCCTTCTTCAGCTTGGGGTTGTCGCCGGCAGGAGTCTGGGGACCAAGTCCCGTAAGCGTGTTAGGGTCGACATGAGAGAGTGTGGCCGGGTCGGCGTTGAGGGTGTTGGTGGTCTCAGCCGACACACCAGCGACAGCGACGGCAGCGAGCACAATTCCAGCGGCAAACTTCATTATTTACTTCGAGTTGGGGTTGGATGGGTGAAGTGAAGTGTGTTGCTCTCTGCAAATTTGAGAATAGCGGTCTTAGCACCGTCACACGTGTTGCTCGTTTGCAACCAGCGAGGAAGAGCCTGCTGCAAACCCTTGGTCAGTACCACAAGGTAAACAAACACAAGGCATCCTATCCACGATTGTATCTTGGGGATTGTCACGGGCATGGACGCCAAGCGTTGATGCCGTATGCCGTATGCACTGTAGAATAATCAGGACCCACCCTCGTGGTGTTTATGGTTCCTCTGCTGATGGCATTCGAACAGTAAAAGAAGGAGGTGTTATTATTTATTATACTGTAATAGGCAATGCACGTTCACTACGTGTAGTACACGGTACAGTAGCGTAAAAACACTCAAATGAGGTAAGTGAGCCCACAGCATTTTGCCGTGTCACAACACGATGAAACACATTTATGTTAGAACTGGCTAACGCTTGCATCACGCATGCTGCGGCAAATCGCGTTGAGCCGGGGCTCGTTACATCCATGAAAGCGGCCGTGGTAGCAGAATTATCCTCATGCAGTCGTTGCACTCGGACAATTGTTGATGATAAATTCGAGGACACGGGAAGCCGCTGCAAAGATCATCAACATTCGGGCTGGCCGACAATACAGTAGTACGCTAAGACCATTTCCCCATCCGTCATTGGAGCATCTCCAACGCAGGTCTCATTTTGAGCAAATCTCAAATAAATTTGAAGCCGACCTCAAATCACGGCAATTTGAGGTCGGTAAGTTTGATGTTCAGACCGCAATTCACTGTCCGAGCTATTGTGTCTCCTACATCTTGCTGCATTTACTGCAGGTCATTTTAAACCGGACAGCGTAAATAAAGATCTCACGCCATTTTACGAGGAAGCACTCACGCAAGGGCCGAACTGCCACAAGAAGACTAGCAGCTTTGGCAAGCTGCTAATATAGCAGCCGTATATTTCTGTAGAGTCGATATACCAGGCTCTCGCTGCTACAGCTCGTCGTCTGATGGGGAGTCCATCTTGCGCACATCACGCCGCGACTGGTTGAGGTCTGGTTGAGGTCTGGAAAATCGAGGGACCAAACCCCTTTTGAAACCGGTATTCGCCGGTTTATTTTGCTGTTTGCGATCCGAATGGGGTCTCCGCGTTGGAGATGCTCTTGAGGCGGATCGACAAAAGGTCATGTTTCGTTACGAAGGGGGAAATCTATGGAGATCGAGTTAGGGAGATCGAGTTTACCAAAAACGGCCCAAACGAAATTTAAATCCGATTGAAGAATACATCGAAGTATGTTTTAGGGGTGGTAGAAATAAATAATAAAACCTGCAAGAGAGCAACCACAGCCACTTTTGACTTCTGGGAGCAACACGATGAAGTTCACGCTGCCGCCAAATGCGTTTCCCCATGTTAATCTCCAAGAACAACAAGACGCGTTGACCGAGCTTTCGTCCAGCAGTGCGCGTTTCGTTTCTATCTGGTGTGTATGTTTGAGGCAAAGAAGCAGTCTGTCTGGGACTTGGCTCTCAGTAGCCTCGAGACGTCATCCGACCGCCTGCTGCCAGCAACACCGCAGTCTATGTTTCCAGCCAGCCAGACCCCGTTAAGTGCTCGAGGGGGTCGATCATACTCAGAGTACCAACATACTGATACCCGTGTCTATCAACGAAGAGGAGAAGCAACCAACCTTAGCCACAGTGGCCCAGTCGTGATACCACGTGATGCTAGAGTGACACAGATGCCGCTTGTTACTGACCACAGATTTTAAAGTTGGTCTTCACAACCCAGTGAAGCACGCGAGAGCCAACGAGTTTGCGGGGTGTAAGATTCCGTACCGACAACTAACAATTTCGCTACAGCATACTACGTACCAGTAGTATTTCACACATGCCAAACTCGTTCAGTGATCTCCACATGTTTCTCTCGAGAAAATTAAAGAAATCGTGAATGGAATCCCAAAGCGTATCTGCACAAATCTTTGGCGGAGGTTTTACTACACCAATGCACGGCGTTATTCACAAAGTCAACACTTGAGTTCAAAAAGTGTGTTCGAGTGTTGACTTTGTGAATAACGCCGCGCATTGGTGTATTTATTTTTAACACCCCTAAAATATGAATATGTTCGATTTAAATTTCGTTTGGGCCGTTTTTTGGTAAGTGAGTCACACCTCGATCTCCTTAACTCGATCTCCATAGATTTTCCCGTTACGAAGCTTTCCGTTCGAATTGTCACATGTATTAATGCATCGCCCAGGAGCATTATAATATATGCGTTGCCGAGAACAATGCATAATAATAAAATGCATTGTTCTCGGCAACGCATGCTGTTTTAGAAACTCCAGCGCTAATACACAAGGTTGGTTAAGTATGGTTAACTTAGTTAAGTAAAACTTTCAAATTACGTATTAGTACTTTAAAATTCTATTTCATTATATCGAATGATCTACCGTAAAACTAGTCTGTCCGCGATCCATCAGCGAGCCTCCAATATCGCTTGGTGTACTCGCATGGGCGCCCTGTTATCCTCCCGTGTGCTATAATACCGGTAACTTCTTTTGTTGAGACGGACGACGGATATTTTTATCGGGACTAATATAATATCATAATATTTCGAAATGCAGATGATACGCTACATTCACGGCCTTTATTAATACAAACACTGAATATCCGTGCCTGCGCTACACCACCAAAGTCCTTTTCCGGATAATTACGAATACGTGTGCGTGTGGATGGGAATCAAAGCTTTTCGAGTTACAGTGAACAGCAGCGATCACTCTCAATTTTGCGAAGACTGCCACACTCCTACCTAAGTAACAATGAAGTTTGCCTCCGGCTTCATACTCGCCTCCGTCGCCATCGCAATCGCTGGTTCGTCTGCCGAGTCGACCAACATGTTGACCTTCGACCCCGCGTCACTTCCTAAATACAACCAACCAATCGAAGAAGGACCCGGGCCCGAGATCTTCCCCGATACTCCTGCCCCTTCCTCCGGTAGCAGCAGTGCTACGAGCTCAATCGCCTTCTCTGGCAGCGCTAGCAGCAGCGGGGCCGCCTCATCTTGTAACCAAGTCTGCCCGGACGATTACAGCCCTGTTTGTGGCACGGACGGCTTCACCTACAGCAACTCGTGCGAGTTAGGGATCGCGAGCTGTCAGAACCCCGCCAAGGGTGTCGCGAAGAAGTCCGACGGTCCCTGCTCACCGTAAGCACTATTAATAGTACGTCTCAAGTTTGGCGCGAAATCTATCGAAGACCGATCATCTCGGTCTCGGCGAGATGTACATGCATGTCGACCATTTGCCAATTCGGAGGTCAGTAACACAATATACATGACCTTACCAAATAGTGTATGCCGATCGGATTTAAAAGTCTTCATCCGTATTACAGTAGGAAGGAACTACTACTGTAGTACTAGTTGTATTATTTATAAAATACAAGCCACTGTAAGAGCATCTCCACCGGTTGGAGTAAATGTAGGCTATAAATCGGCATTTGTCGAGGGTTTGTCGACACTTTGCTGAACGTTTCCCATCCTCAATTTGGCATTCGCACCGGTACCAACAAATTAGTCGGCTACAGTGGCAAGATGTCTCACGTATGGCTGCGGGAAGAGCTAGAAGACGACGTATTCGAAGCTCTTGTCGTCAACGAGCTGCTAGGGTCAAGTTCAGATGAAGAGGAGGAGCCTAATCGGGGCCGATCGCGACCAGGGAAGGCAACAAATATCGACAGGCAGTCGGTTCTCTACCATTCGCTGTTCCTGAACGACTACTTCGTTACCTCCCCAACGTATGGAGAAGCCCATTTCCGACGCCGGTTTCGCATGCGACGCAGCCTCTTTCTTACGATCTCTAGCGCTATGGAAGCTTACGACGTGTACTTTAAGCAGAAACCCGATTGCACAGGTAAAATGGGGCTCACATGTCTTCAAAAGTGTGCTGCTGCCGTTCGAGCCTTGGCTACAGGCTGTTCAGCTGATGATTTGGATGATCGATATCGCCTAGCAGAGACTACGGCGTTGGAGACACTTAAGCGATGTTGTAGGGCTGTTATTGCTGTCTATAGCCAGTCGAGTCTGCGATATCTTACCCCGCAAGACTTGAAACGGCTGCTTCATGAGAGCAATACACGGGGGTGCTGGGGTCGATGATTTTCGCATTGGTACTGGAAGAATTGCCCTATGGCATGGGCGGGGCAGTACACTGGGAAAGAGGGAAGCCTACCGTCGTTATCGAGGGTCAGCGATTGGCATGGACGATTTCGGCACTGTTTCTTTGGAATGCCTGGATCAAACAACGACTTGAATGTCTTGGACCGCTCGCCCTTATTTGATGACGCACTCAATGGTGTGGCTCCGTCCGTGTCATTCCAGGTTAATGAAAATCATTACCGTATGGGCTACTGGCTTGCCGACGGTATTTGCCCTCAGCATGTTTGCTTCGTTAAGACGCACAGCGCCCCCAATGACGCGAAAACGAAGCACTTTGCTAAAGCGCAGGAAGGTCAGCGCAAAGATGTGGAGCGCGCCTTTGGAATGCTGCAAGCTAGATGGTATATATTGACACAGCCGTGTAGGCTTTGGAACAAGCACGCAATGAAGGATGTAATGACCACCTGTGTTATTCTGCATTACACGGTAATTGATGATGAGCTCGACACGCAGTATCCAAGCGATGATGTACTGAGCGACATGCCAATGGATCCATCCGTCGTGGCCCCACCGAATCGAGTCACTTTGTCGGGGACGTTTACACGCCAGATGGATCGATCAGTTGAAGACAGCGTCCATCACCGCCAACTTCAGAGAGACCTGATAGAGCATCATTGGTACCGGTTAGGAAACAGACAGAGCGTTTAAAAGCGGGTAGCTCGACTTACTGTGTTAAAGGTGGTCTTCCTCCGCTTGGGGTCCATTGTCGTTGACGCCGATGCTTCTTGTCCGCTGCTTGTATCTGCGCGCTCGCTATCAGCGAGATTTTGAATATCTTCTGCTAGCTTGAGTCTAGCCGTGAGAAAATACGATTGTTTTTTATGGTTATGAATTCACGGGCTTCTTCGCTGTCATCTCCACGAAATAGGTCGATCGCAATCTGCTCCCCGATCAGTTGATTTTTCGCTAGAATTACTTTCACAAGTTGGTCGCTAAGCCAAAGCTTTGAAGATCTTATTTCATCTGCGCGTTCTTGTTGACGACCGTGTTGCTAGCCGTTGTATTCTGCGGGTCTGTTGTGTTGGAGGACTGCCTGCTCCAGCAAAACCTCGACAAAGATACTGGATTTTTATCAAGATTGTTGATTCGATAAATTTTGCTGAACTTTCCCCCACCGGTGGATAGCCGGATCTACCATGGTTGGCAAACTGTTTGGCAAAATTTGCACTTGACTAAAAGTTTTCCAACCGGTGGAGATGCTTAAGCTTAATTAGGGATTGATTCATTTTCTATTGCCTGAAAAAACGAGGTTTTAAAAGTTTTCAATTCTCTGAGGACGTTTTAAACCTTTAGAGAAATCTCGCTCTCACTGGAGCTGCAGTACCGGAGTTATCGGCATCTCGACGCTCTCAAAAGGCAGCTACAAGGTTTCTCGCGCGCGATGTCGCTACTGTAATACGACGGTTTCTGCAACGACGAAAAACATGAGAACCCACCTCACCAACTGTGATGCAGTTCCTTCTCCACTTGGTCGGTTTAAGATCGACGAAACGTTATAGATTGATGATCAAGTGGGCATTCATCGAAGAAGCCCCAAACTATCTCCTTCTTTGTTGGCATCGTTGACCAATTCCTAAATGAGGCTTCAAATCTAACCTCTTCGAGGAAGCGCTCTCTCCTCCCTGGCACCATATTGTCCTCGGTACGACTGAATTCTTGGCTCTGATTTTACAAGACCAGGATCTAGTAAAAACGTGAAAAAACGTTTTAAACGTTTTATTCCATTCAATTCGAGAAAAGTTGAAAAATACCAATCCCTAACATGCAGTACTATTACGTACAATATTAATCGTACTACGTAGTATAAGTTAAAATGTACCGAAGTACTACTAATACTACGAAATGAAGTAGCACTACTACTACTGTAGTACGTGGTATTATTCTACTTCGTTAAACGAACACTACTCTACGTAGTACAAGAAGTAGTATAAGTACAGTACTACACAAATCAGTCACAAAATTGCTACTACTGAAGTAGAAGTACTGTATGACAAATTGCAAATGATGTTTTGTTGTTGACTAAAGGTTTATCAAGTAGTACTTGAAGTATAAAATCAAAAGACACTACAGGAAGGACCATGATGAGTCCTCACCAGCCAAAAAGGCGAACTGCACCTACTTGTGGTGGTGGTGGTGGTGGTGGTGGTGCTTCATCGTCGCGTTCACGCTATCGGTCGTAATCACGTCCGCGCTTCCGTCCGTACTCGTAGTCGTAGTCGCCTTCTCGCTTCCGTCCTCAGAAGGACCGTCCGCGCAGGCGTAGACACCCGTGTCTAGCAGCTCACAGTGGGCGCCCACGGGACAGTCACCATCGCTCACCTCTCCAGTACAAACGTTGCCACTGGTGACACAGCCATCCTGAGACCAGCCAGCAACACCAATAGTCTCCTCGCCGCTCGGACACGTAACACTCGACTTGGGAAGTGTCTTGTGGTGACGGTTGCGTTTCTGCGAACTAGCAACGCAGCCGTACACACCTGTGTCCAGCAGCGAGCAGTAGGCTCCAGCAGGGCAGTCTCCGTCGGTCACCTGAGCCACACACACATTAGCGGAGTCAATGCAGCCATCGTGATCCCAGCCCACAACGCCAATAGTCTGTTCGGTGCCAGTGCAGCCAGCCCAGCTTCCGGCCTCCTCAGCGCCGTCCTTGCAACCGAAGACTCCAGTGTCGAGCCACTCGCAGTGAGCGCCGCTCGGGCAGGTACCGTCCGTGTTGGCAACACACACGTTGCCAGAAGCAACACAACCATCTTGCGACCAACCAGCAACAGCGATGCTTTCCTGCCCGCTAGGGCAGGTCACCGCCGACCTTGCGAGTGTCTTGTGGTGGCGGTTGCGCTTCTGCGAACTAGCAACGCAGCCGTACACACCTGTGTCCAACAGCGAGCAGTAGGCTCCAGCAGGGCAGTCTCCGTTGGTCACCTGAGCCACACACACGTTGGCAGAGTCAATGCAGCCATCGTGATCCCAGCCCACAACGCCAATAGTCTGTTCGGTGCCAGTGCAGCCAGCCCAGCTTCCGGCCTCCTCAGCGCCGTCCTTGCAACCGAAGACTCCAGTGTCGAGCCACTCGCAGTGAGCGCCGCTCGGGCAGGTACCGTCCGTGTTGGCAACACACACGTTGCCAGAAGCAACACAGCCATCCTCCGACCAACCAGCAACGGCAATGGTCTCCTGTCCACTGGGGCACGTCACACTCGACTTGTGGTGCGATTTGTGGTGATGGTGGTGGTGCTTCATAGTCGCGTTCACGCTATCGGTCGTAATCACGTCCGCGCTTCCGTCCGTACTCGTAGTCGTAGTCACATTCGCGCTTCCGTCCTCAGAAGGACCGTCCGCGCAGGCGTAGACACCCGTGTCTAGCAGCTCACAGTGGGCGCCCACGGGACAGTCACCATCGCTCACCTCTCCAGTACAAACGTTGCCACTGGTGACACAGCCATCCTGAGACCAGCCAGCAACACCAATAGTCTCCTCGCCGCTCGGACACGTAACACTCGACTTGGGAAGTGTCTTGTGGTGGCGGTTGCGCTTCTGCGAACTAGCAACGCAGCCGTACACACCTGTGTCAAGCAGCGAGCAGTAGGCTCCAGCAGGGCAGTCTCCGTTGGTCACCTGAGCCACACACACGTTGGCGGAGTCAATGCAGCCATCGTGATCCCAGCCCACAACGCCAATAGTCTGTTCGGTGCCAGTGCAGCCAGCCCAGCTACCAGCCTCCTCAGCGCCGTCCTTGCAGCCGTAGACACCCGTGTCCAGCAACGCGCAGTGAGCGCCCGTGGGACACGCACCGTCGCTCACCTGGTCCACGCACACGCTGCCCGAGGTGACGCATCCGTCCTGCTCCCAGCCAGCCACGCCGATGCTCTGCTGGCCGCTGGGACACGTCGTCTTGGCGTGCACACGCACGTGCAGGTGGGCGGCGGTCTCGGCCTGCGTCTCGGCGACGGCCAGCGAGGCGACGGCGACGAACGCGGCGGTCTTGGCTCCCAGCATCTCTTCTGGTCTTTTGGCTTGCGCAACGGCGGGCAAATCAAAGAGTGAGTGGCGAAAGATCCGTCGGCGAAGAGTGTACCCATGCGCGCGTGCCGGTGATTGGCTGGAATCCCTGCCAGTTACTTTGACTTAAGTTTTGTATGACTGATACCTGATTTTTTGAATTTGAACGGGTGCAAATCAGGCACTGACACAAGTGCAGTCTGACGAACTTAGTCTTGCTCGTTTGAGAGTCTCGATGCAGGCGATAGTCCACATTTACAGTAAGCTTAATGCCAATGTTGTCTTTGGCAACGCTGTCTTGAGAAATGGGGCCGCTATTAATACCGGTAATGGAGCTTGTCTATCGCTTCAACCAAAGTTGTGGGTAGAGTGGTCCACAGCAACCCAGGTCCGTACATAGCCGATCTGCTTGGATTTTCTGTATTAAGTGTGCGCCACACCTCACATGGATAGTATCCATCCGAAGCCACTCGACCAAATGCGATGGAAGTGATACCGGGGCGATCCGCCGCGCGATTGAGCGTGACGGCTCCGGACGACGGACCCAGCGTGACCATAGCGCGTCAGTGGCTGCGCGACGTCATCCTGCCGCACCGCATCCGCGACAAAGACGGCACCTTCCGCCTCGTGGACATGGGCGAGGACGTTAAAGGCGACTTGTTCCCGGTCTGCGGCACTTCACTGGCCGATCTCTCGGTCTTCGGCATCGGAATCGGCCTGTACTTCCGCATGCTGCTGCAACTGAGTGCTCTGTTGTTCGTACTGGCAGTCGTGTCCACTCCCAGCATCATCTACTTCCTGTCGTCCACTTATTCCGGCTCCTTGAGCTCCAGAGACCTGGACTTTCGCATCTTAGGCACCGCCGCCTGCACTCGAGAAGTGACGGCAATTGACACTAGTGCCAGTGATAATCAGGTGCTCAATGTGACCATCAACGACTGTCCGTTGGTCATGACGCAGCTCCACGTGGACATGGTGGGGCTCGGCATCTTGGCCGTCTACTGTCTCGTGGTTGCAGTGATGCAGACGAGGGACAAGGCTCACTTGGACGCACTGGAACAGACCCCGTCCGACTATTCTGTGGTGGTGAAGGACCCCAACGCTAATGCGTGGAATCCGGACGAGTGGGAGAGATTCTTCGCGCAGTTCGGACAGGTCAAGTTCGTGACGGTGTGTGTGGACAACCAGAAGCTGCTCTCGGCTTTGGCCAGGAAACGCTACATGGAGGAGATGCTCATGATGGAGTCGGCAGATGCTGAGATGGTGCGTTTGGCGCTGGAGAATGCGGCAGACCCGACGAAAGCGGCGCCTGACCAATCGCTCTTTCAACGACTGAGACAGAAGGCTGGGCTGGGTGGCTACGACTTGACGTACTGGCACGCAGAGCTCGATACGCTGCGACGTCAGATCGCTGCCATGCTGAGGCAGGACAGCTACCGCGTGTGGTCGGTATTCGTCATGTTTGAGACGGAGGAGGCGCAACGGCGCTGTCTGCGGGAAACTCGGATCGGCTTGTGCTCGACGCATTTTGACTGGACACGCACAGGGCTGTCGAACAGGATCCGTTTTCGAGGGACGAATATCTTGCATGTGGAGCAGGCGGTGGAGCCGTCTTCCGTGCAATGGAAAAGTGCAGGGGTGCGTTGGCGACGACGGGTGTTACAGCAAGCGCTTACGATGAGTATCGTGTGGAATGATGGTCGGTGTGTACTACCTCGCGCGGTGGTTGAAAACGGACTATATCGATGACCAGACAGAGCCTGACAGCCAGCGTCGCGGAAGACTATTCATCCTGGCGTCCACTCTGGCAGTGACTGACATTTTCGGTAGTCGCCTAATGAGCTACGTTGACCGCCTCGAGCACCACCAAACAAAAGAGCGCGAGCAGGTGTCAACGCTGAATAAGCTGCTTCTCTTCCGCGGGTTCAATGGTGCTGTCGTGTTGTACCTCCTAATGGACTTCACGGATGTTCTATCGCAGGAGAACCTGCTTCAGATTCAGGCGCTGCTCATCGCAAACCTTGTGACGGCACCCGTGATCCAGCTGCTTAGCCCGTTTGAGAAGTTCAATCGGTGGTTTTACGGACCAAATGCAAAGACACAGCGCAAGCTCAACTCATACTACTCCGGTGCGTATTGGAAGCTGGCAGAACGGTACACCCAGATCACGAAATCTGTGGGCATCGCTCTCTTTTCAAGTCGCTGCTCCCAACTGGACTTATTATCACGAGTTTGTCTCTGCTCGTCAATTACTGGGTCGACAAGTATTGCTTGTTGCGTAAGTGGAAAACTCCACCGAGGTACGACGGCTTGGTAGCACGAGCTTCTCGCTACCACTTGCTGCTCGTAGCGTTGGTGTCGCTCATTATGATGGGACATTGGTACAATGGTTGGCCTTTTGATCATGCCACTCAACGTGACGTGCAAGCTGCCAAGAAGCAGACGGAATCAAGATATACATCTCTTATCAAAACGCTGCACATTGTTCTCCCATTCCTACGTGACGAGTACCCAACTGAAGACCAGCGGAATCTCATGGATATTTTGTACTGGATCATACTCGTTATCACGTGTATGGTGGCGGCTTTCGTGTTTCTCAAGTCACTTTATCGCAGCTACATACGTTATATCGTTGGAAATCTTCCAAGCGGATTCTTTGGTGGCCGAGCAAAACAAAGTGATATTCCAGCCTCGGACGTTTTTACCTTGAACGGCTACATTCCCTCATTCGAATCGTGGTACTCAGATTTCCCCTATCTCTCGGTGCCTCTCGGAAGTTTTGAACCGCGTTATGTAAGCTGGAGTGGCAATCACAATGCCTATTGCTTGGTGAATGACGTACTCGACGATCCCCAATTAGCTGAAAGTCTTGGTGACAAGCCGCTCCACCAGCTTTTCGGCGCTTGCAAGCAGTATGACATGCCTGGCGCCAAAAGCGTATTCCTGTGACTTCTTTGGACTCCATAAGTTTGGTGTGATTAGCGATGACCTCGTAAAGACGCTGGGGAAACAAGGTACCGATGTATATTAGATTATCGCGAAAATCAATAACTTGTTCGAATTGGCGAAGCTAGCACTCCACGTCTTGTTGGAAGCTTCCTGCTTCATTCACATCCACACAAGTGGACGCCACTCCAGACACTGCAGGATCGATGGCAATTTCCAGCGTCTCAGTCGTAGCTGTCGTGTCGACTGGTACAACCGTCGCAGCTCCACTTGCAAGTTGATTTGCTGCCTGGGCGAAGGAGTCCTGTTGTCCGTACTCACCAATGCGCTCAGTGCAGCGCACCAGCCAACCGAAGAGCTGCTGTGCGACGTCAGGCTCAAGCTTGTACATCAGCGCGTAGTTGAAATGGGAGAGCGCTGTAACGAACAACTTGCTGGTCGAACTCAAGGACGGGTGCGAATTGTACACATGCAAGCCGTCCACGGTCACGCAATTCTTGCCAACGACCAATTCGCTTGGGAATGGCATGGATGCGGTATCCGAGCAGTCCAAGTACGAGAGCGTAACGTCGCTAAGCGCACAGTTGGCCACACTCAGTCCGGAATCAGGTCTGTTCTCGGCATTGAGAACCTCGTTTACAAACATGGACTGCATCTTGACTTCGTGACCAAGTAGAGCACACTCCCACTCGTGATCAGCCTTGCGCGCGACGTCCCAAAACGACATTCCGTGCGGGTCAACACCCTCACTACTCATGAACACGAGATTGGCAGGGGAAGAGTACAGACCAACGGACGTCTCGCGATCGCCTTCCGCAATGTGGGGCATGATGGCATCAAATAGACCACGTTTGACTGGATTCAACGCCACTTGCTTCCGCATATCGCCCATTACGTCCATGCGGAGTTGAATTGGTTCAATACATTCGCGAAGATTGCCACCGTGCTTTGTGAGTCCGAAGGCCATGGTGGTCGCAGCGACGATTGCGCCTTGGAGGCTGACACTTTCTTCCTTGCAGCGTGCCATAGTACTTCGCATGTTAGCCTCCGAACCCTGTGCGAACAAGGCAAAACTTTGGTTGGGTGGATTAGGTGGCGACCCCGCAAAGTCGAGCTGCGACTCCACCTGGAGTGGCAGCAGAGGTACGAACGCGTTCGTGTCGAAGTTCATCAGCGGCTGCATGACGTACTTGGAAACAGCTTCGTGAACAATGTTCATCCATGAGTTCACGTAGTGCGTTCCTTCGTATAAAGACTCCCGCAACGGAAGTTCTCGTGGAAGCTCCACCGACGTTGAAGTGCTCAGCTTGGCCGCAGTCTCGAGGATTTCACGGAGAATGACTGCTCCGGATGTGGGGTCCGACATGTAATGGTCTGCAAACAGGACGAGGCGCGCAAACGTCTTTGTGGTGTTATCAACACGGACGTACAAGTAGAACGGGAAGTCTTTTCGCGGTCCAGCGGCTTTTCACACTCGGTCCGCACAAACTTCATCCAACGCAAATGCGGTACTGCTGACGGCGTCGAAGCGGAGGGGGAAAAGTTGTCAATTGCAGCATCGACACGCTCTTGTTCAGCCTGTTCCTCCTCACCAGGAGTGCATTCGTGCACGGTAAGGAGATTCTTGAGCTCGGCCTCATCCGTGATAGGAGCGCAAATCATGACTTTCTGTGGGGAGATCCTGGGAGCACCACTGCGCGCATCTTTGGGTGCCGGTTGAAGGTTTGCAGTACTGCTTGAGGCAAGTGCTTCATGAGTCCCGGAATGTCACCCCGCAGAGTCGCGACGTGCGCAAGCTTGGCACTCACACCAGGGTCCATTGCGAAGAACCGTTCATACCCGTAGAGCGGGAAGGTTGAATGCGTCATTGTTCACGGGTTGAAGGTAGCACCCACAAGTCGAGGAAAAGAGAAAATGGAAGTGAAGCTGGAACTTCCGGGGCTTTGAGCCATTGGTGGCCACGGGTCTTATGAACCGAGCGCTCTGTATTTTTAGTTGACCGAATGAGTAGCAGTGCACCTGAGCTGTATATGGCTGCAGCAGCTGAAACAACCTAACGGTACTGGCGTTGGAGGAAGCTCAAGGTGCGACGTTACTGCGAGAGTGTTCTTCGCTCTGAGGCTGCTGCCGTTGGGGCTGGTGGTGGCTGGGTTGTGCTCGCCAACCCAAGCTTCTGTCGTGACAAGTGTCGCTGCTCGGCTTCCAGGCGTCTTCGCTGGTACTGGACGTGAACGGAGACTGTCAGCATGACATCGTTTGTGAATGGACTAAGCAAGTGTTAAATACCTTGAGTGCCTTGAGCTCCTCTTCGGTAAGAATAATTTGGAACTCAAAGCATGTCAGGGTGCTCGTTGCAGCAGAAGACGCTTTGCTGAATGACGAACGTGAGTAGTGACCGGGCTCAGAGCATGGATGCAGCTCCGTGCCAGCCTCATCAACGTCATCAAAACCTACCATCATTTGTTAGTACTGTCTATTAATTTTTCAAAGCAAAGGGTTAAGTACTTACATTCTTCTGTCAGCTTCGGCTTTCGTCCGGAGCTCGCCTTCGATGCAGCTACACTCGGCTGCGCAACGGTGCTGCCGCGCATGACCCGGCGTTTTTCCCATCGATACAATGGCTTCGCTACAGTTTTCCGAACACTGTTTGCACTCGGGTGCTTCTTGGCATTCACACCAACCTTGGCTGCAGCTCTCGCTAGCGCCGAGCCCATGAACGGAGTAACGCGAATAGGTACTGCCCTCGTACGTGGTCTAAACACAAGTTCTTTAGTACACAACCCACTGATCAAACCCTGCAAGAAGCTTGTACCGTTCAACGCCCATGTGGACCAACCCGCAGTCAATCGACTGGATGGTGACCGAAGGTGCTGTGCAGCCTCCCGCAGACGCGCAACCTGCTTCCCAACGATCTCCTGCAGAGGTCCGGGTCTCAACCCTCGACAGAAGACATCCACTTCATCCGCGCGCTGGTTCAGTTCTTCACTCGCTTCCAGCGCCTACCAACAACAAACATCAGAAACTAATATCTAAATAATACCAAGTCTCCACTTACTTCACTGCCTCCTGCTGTAAACGGCGCCGCCACCAACATCTGCATCAACCTGTCCACTATGCAGTCAATCAGCAGACAGTATGACCTCCACTTCAACTTGAGGGCTCCAAACCTTCTCGCACTAACGCCGGGATCCGCTCCACCGTCAACTCAATTGGCCTTGGTTGACCCATATCCCCTTCCCCATCCCCATTGCCTCCAGTACGACGAAGCCTCGCTTTCTTCGTTGCATTTACCTTCATCTCTCTGCGTCGCTTCAAGATCACTTGTGTACACTTCATGTGCACATTACGTACCACCTGTGTCCTCATATTTTCCTCACATTCCTATCGTCATTCTTCAAAATGGCCGACGAATTGACCGTCAAAGTAGTGAGCGGCGCGTCCGAGAGTCTGCACGTGCGCGTGGACCTGGCGGTGGCCTCCGTGCTGCAACTCAAGCAGCAGATCGAGCAGCAGGACGCGCGCCGCTTCCCGTGGCGGCGCAGCGACTGATCTTCCAGGGGCAGATCCTGCAGGACGCCAAGCTGCTGAGCGACTACCACGTGGCTGCAGGCTGCGCGCTGCACTTGACGCTCACGCCCGGAGCCGTGACGGCGGCCAATGCTGCGGCGGACAGAGACGCGGCGCCCGCGGCCCCGCGCAGCTACGAGCGTGTCTGCAGCAGATGCGCAGTGACGAGCCATCGGAGCAGTTCGCGACGGCTGTGACGACGCTGCAGAAAATCTGCACCAACATTGTGGGCCACCCCACGGAGGACAAGTACCGTAGACTGCGCGCGGACAACGCGGCGCTGAAGTGCAGGCTGTTTGACAGGTCCAGGGGCCAGGAGAGTGTCAAGTTGTTGGGGTTCCAGGAGGGCGTGCAAGCGGTGAGAAAGGCAGTTTAGAGGTCTTTTGGGAGGATGCTGATGTTGTTGTTGTGTGCTTCTTTAGGGACATTTGGTGCTGGTGCCGACGCCTGAGAAGTGGGAGAACTTGGTGGCGTGTAAGGCTGTGGTGGACTCTGTCGCGGTGTCGGTGGGCAGTGGGGCTGCGGCGACGGCGCCTTTGCTGCACCGATGGGAGGGATGGCCGGACTGGGAGGAGACTTTGCCTCGCAGGCGCAGAGCTTGCTGCAGAACCCGGCCATGCTGCAGCAAATGGCGAGCAACCCCATGGTGCAGCAAATGGCCCAGCAGAACCCCATGCTGGCGCAGGCGCTGCAGAACCCGGCGTTGCTGACGCAGTCCATCCAGGCCATGCAGCAGAACCCGGCGATGATGCAGCAGGTCAATCAGATGATGAGCGACCCGAACGCCATGGCGCGGATGCAGCAGATGATGGCAGGAGGTGGCGGTGGCATGGGCGGACTTGGAGGTCTCGGCGGTCTTGGAGGCTCTCCGTTCGGCGCAGCACCTCCCTCCGCCGCCGCGTCCAACCCGTTTGCGACCACTTCTACCAGCGCAAACCCGTTCGCTTCAGTCGCAGCTCCAGTCGCTGCTCCGACTCCTGCTCCGGTCGCTGCTCCTGCAGTCCCATCGTCCACTGCATCCAGTTCCGCTGCTGCGGCGTCTTCGACCGACGATGACGCGTACGAGGAGGACGAAATCGCCCAAGCCATCGCACGATCGTTGCAGGACCAGTAAACAATTGGCACAACAGCTAGAGCGAACAATCGTAACTCTTGAATGTTGCAGTGGTGCTTGGTGAGACTTTGGTCAATGATCATCTCAGAATGAACGCCGTCTCTTCTCAAAAGTGTCTTTCGGAAAGTATCTGATCTGTGATTGGTGGAAACATCCTCTTTTCGTCCAATCCCAGATCGTCACCGGCATAGTCGTGTTGGTGGCAGTCGCGGATCGGGCATTATCGCATTGGGTTGGAGCGTGTCTCGTCGGCGCTCTTCTCGACTCTCTCTCGGCGTCTACAGGCGCTCCACACGTCTCCTCTCTTGCCCACGTGTTGCATCCGCTCTTCGCTGTGCGTTCACGTGTTTTCCCCGCTCCGAGACGCCCCCTGGACGCTGCAAAAACCAAGACGCGACCCTCGACACTCATCGCGGCCGCAATGGCGGGCGAGCAGCAGCAGACGCCCACGGACAGCGCCATGGGAAAGAGAGGCGTCTCTTCTGTGTCCCCTCCAGTGGCGGCGTGCAGGCCTTCGCACCGCTGGCGTTCGACGAGAGTTTAGTGGCGGCCTTGGGAGGTGCTTCAGCGGCCTCTAGCGACGCTGCGTCAGGCTCCACGACGCCCAGCAGCAAGTCGGCAGCTGATTTCTTCCTGGACCAGATCGCAGCCGTCGTGTCGGACGAGAAGAAACTCTCGGATGTACGAAAAACTTTCACTTTTGAGCATTTTTACATTAAAACTAATCGTTGCTGCTGCTTGTAGAATATTATGGACCTGATTCCGCCTGTGGAGGCTCCTTCGTCTGCGGCTATGGCTATGGGCATTCCACTGCAGCCACCTCCGGGTCTGATGATGCGCGCGCTGTCTCCGCCGACGTCGCTACTGCCGGACTTTGGAGACCCATCGCCCTTGTCGCTGTTAGGTGACGCGACGGTGTCTGCGGCGGTGACGAGCTCAGGTGTGCTGGCGATGCCGGCGTCGATCGCAACGACGACGGTCACTACAGCGGTGAAACGAGAGCTTCCGGTTGTGAAACCCGCAGTTACAGCAGCAGCCATGAGGAGAAAAGCAGAGCTGGCGACGGCTGCAAGTCTCGCCCACAAAAAGAGGAGAACGGAGGATATCAAACCCGAACAGGTCGTGAAAGCAGCCCCGCCCGCACCTATTTCCGTGCACCAGCAGATTCAGCAACAGGCTCGGCATCATCTCCATAATAGCAGCAACTCGCTGAGCGCGTCTGCTGCAGCTGCCGCTGCGGCCGCAGCACGCGAAAAGTGATGAAGGAGCCGCAATCGGGCGACCTGTACGAGTGCGTGATCACGAAGCGAAACGGCGGGCTGGGACTTACGCTAGCGTGCGTAGACGACCATGTTCAGATTACAGGACTTGCACCGGATACGCCGGCGGCTAACAGCGGGATCTGCGTGGGTGATACTCTAGTGGCTGTTTCAGGATTGCCTGTGAGAGGACTTCAATTTTCTACAGTTATTGGTCGTCTCAAATCCACCTCCCGCAATTCTGTTGTGCTCAAGCTCCGTCGCAACCCCTGTACGTTTAAATCGATGATTTTGTGTGTTGAAAGTTGTCTGACTGGTGGCATGTTAATTTGTAGTTCGACAAAATGCTGGTAATTCGGCCTCATATCGTGGAATAAAGCGTCCCGGGCGTGGTGTCATTAAAGGATCTGATAGCAGCAACAGCGCTAACGTGTTGTCCAGCAAGACGATGGCTCTGGAGACAAGGTTAGGAGGCGGCCTAGGAAACGGCCTGAATGGTTCGGCAGGAACTTTGAACAGTCTGCACAACGGCAGCGCCAGCACAGGTCTTGACGATTTGCATCGTTCACATCAAGGGGTGACTGGCTTCGCGAACCATGCTGCTGGTCTGAACCATGCGCATCATCTGCAAATGCAGCTGAAATCAGAACCCATGAACTCGACATACTTCCCCACAGATGCCTCAGTTCTCACCATGGGAGTAACAGCCCCAGGATCAAGCAGTACCGGAGTGCCCCCAAGTTCTCTGGCGCCTACATCTTCATTACCGAGTGACTCACATGCTGGAGGGAGGGTCAGTCTTGAGGAAAAGGATCGTTACTACTCAGAATGTCGCGCTCTTCGGCATGAATTGGGTAGAGCAATGGTGGCACAACGGGTTCAAAAGCGGGGTTCAGAGGTTTACACTGCACAGATGCAGGCAGTTGTGGACAAGTTTCAGGAGAAAGTGAATTCGTTGCTTCCATCTTCATCTGTTCCAGCAGCAACAACACCAACAAACACTGCACCGGCTTCAGTATCGACCACCACTAATGATGAGCTCACGTCACTGCGCCAGAAGCTGGTGGAGGCGAACCAGGCCCTAGCTAAGCAACAAGCAGGCATGTTAGCTCTCCAAGAGCACGAAGCAAGACACGCCCTACCAGAGGCACAGCGGGTAAAGTGGCAGTTGGTGTCGCACATGCGGAAAAGTGTCCTTCAGATTGATTGCAAGGCAGCGTCAAAATTGTCTTCAACACCAATGGTGAAGAAAATCGGTGGGACTTCAGGGTCAACATTGGCATTTGAGGAGCGGCTCGATGGTGTCCGTCCAAGTGCATTTGCGTTGTTGGTTGGGCAGAGCAGCGTAAAACCTGGATCACCAACGGTTGAAGTGAATCTTGACGCTAAGGCATGCACAGAGGTAAGAAATCGTCGAGCTGAGTATTGTTGTGCCATGATAAACTGACAAGGTCTTTGTTGTGTACAGTTGCTGGGGTGGAATTTGCGCGAAGTGGTGGTCCAGGCAGGAGGAACTTACACTGTGAGCGTGGCCGACACTGTTCACGTGAAGTTTATGCAAACGGAGGAATCGCTCGTCGTCTCCTGGACGCTGAGTGTGAAAGACAGCAGTAGTAACAAAAGGTAGGCATCTTGAGCTTGCGCAAATGCACATAGTATTGCAGAGGGCGCGCTATCCAAAGCGAATCATGACCAAACAGCACTAGAAGAAGCCCAAACAATGTTAGGAATCAAGCAACAGCTTTTGCGCGAGCGCAAGTATGATTTCAATTTTTCTATTTGCATGTGGGAACATAGTGGTCAGGTATTTCAAAAGCCATCGTGGGGCATGGGCATGGGCATTGGCACACGTATGGGCGACAGCGGATGCGAGGGTGGTGCTTGCAGGAACGGCACTTCCAGCACATGGTCGTTCACAATTGACATGATACGATCCACTGACACGTCAGCGTCCTGCTCTGCTTGGCTGTCTTCTTCGGACCTTCCCTCGTTTTGGTGCTGAATGGTGCCATCCATTAGCAAGACGTACGCGCGCACGAACTGCTGACGGATGTACTTGTCACGTGAGCCCTTGAGTACGTGAGCCACGTCGTAGCCCACCTCAAACGGATCTTCAATGCTTAAACGTGTAGTGAAACGCCACTGGGACGTGTGGCGCTTCTCGTCCTTGGTAACAGTACCGGCGTCGGCACGACGGACACTCACAACGTCGCGCGTAGCATCGAACTGTAATCCATAGTAGCGAAGGAAGCCCAGCAGCAATTCACCAACCGATTGCATGTTGCGTGCTCCGAAGTCGCGTAGTGATGCCAGCTTTTCATTGGGCTCACGAAACGCAAATGGATCGTAGAAGTACGTTTCAATGCCGCTGTGGCCCTCGGTACCATTGCTGGCAGACGGATCCAATTCTCACTCGGGCCACGGCACAATACACTTGGCAGCTTTTCTCGAGGTTCATCCGGCCAGTTCGGCGGCAGGGCCTGCAGCACAGGCAGCACAGGTGGGTCTTGGCGCTGGAGATAGTGGATAAGCAAGAGCAAGTAGCCGTATGATGAAAGCGTGCCCTCGGCAGCACAGTTCATGCGCCGCTGTTTGACAAAGCGTTTGATCACATACGCTAGCATCCGCACACGCGAGTCAGCGCTAGCGTACGCCCGGAGCAAGGAAGTGTTGCGCTGTGCCAATCGGTTCTCCACGCACAAGTCGCACTCGATGCCAGACGCGCGGGATACAAACATCACGATCGGAATGCGCGCTGTAAGGCGCGTCGTGTCCACAGAGGCGAACAGATCCGGCCGCGATTCGAGCCGCGCAACAACTTCCAGCAGTATGCGTTGCTTTTCTTCGACTGTCGGCGTGTTGACTTCTGGCAGCACGAGACACATGTCCATGTCGCTATGTTCATTACCAAACTCGTTGGCTGATGAACCAAACACATCCAGTTCACAGGTAAACGAGAGCTTAGAAATGACCTCCGCATGCAGCTGGTCATAAATTGACTGCCTGGACGCGCGGAATGACGTACGGTCTGGCATAAGCACTGCTGCTTCACGTTCCACCCACCGAGTCAAAGCACGCGTAACGAACGGTGACGAGTGCACCATCTTGCTCTCTCCGTCAACACTTAAGTCGGATGCCGCAATGTCAATTGGCGCAAATCCGAAGTGCTCAAGCCAGAAGGCACATCGATCCGCATCGTTGGCGAAGTAGAGCCCACTCACTTGGCAAAAACGCTCACGTTGAATGCGAGCAATGTCAGCAAGTTGGTCATCCGCTACAAGCTCTCGCACGTACGTGTTCGCTTCGACGGCATTGAGCACGTTACGTAGAGTGCCGTGAAAAGTTTCCATAGGGTGCGGAATCGTTTCGGTGGCCGCGAATGACCGCGCGATATCCTCTGCACGACGTTCCAGTAAACGAAGACAGGCCTCCAGCAGATCACCAAGGAGGGCATGACCGTGAAGGAAGACGGTTTCCACTTGATCCACAAGCCGCATCAGTGCTAATAACGCGCTCAACACCAGACCGGCATCGCCGTCGATCACACCTTGTTGGAATTTGTCATGAGTTGCGCGCAAAGTATCGATGAAGTGGCTGTACTCCAAGCAAACCTTCAGCCGGTTACTACGTGCGATGGTCACGTTCGAGTATGACACCTTTCCATGATGGTGGCTGTCGTGATGATCGTCATTTGGGTAACGCTTTCCATTTGGCTGGTGGCTGTGGCCACTTTTGTCTTCAAACACGCGGAACTCAAACTCACCTGGAGAGCGCGGTGCGCGGAATGTGATTCGCGTGTTCAAATAGCGGTAATTGCGGTGCAGCTTGTTCTCGAAAAGTACCTGCTTCACGAATATAGGTTTGTCATTCGTAGGCTGTCCAAGCCGAAAAAGTCCCACGAGGAGGATACGCCCAACAACGCACTCGTCCGCCAGCAGAGAAACCTGAACTTTGATGTTGTCGTTGGGTTTCGTCACTTCAGGAGACACATGAATCGAATTGCCCTGACCTCCCGACATGGAGCTTGGTTCTGAGTTTCCACGGTGCAATTGAGGTGACTTCGCTGGCGAACGGCGCGAACGCGACGGGGTCGAACTCCTCGAGTGAGGTCCCCGTGATGGCGACATGGTAGGTGCGAGACCTCCGTGGCCCCCGTTGCTGTTTGGACTGGAAGCAGGAAAGCCTGGAAACGCTCCTAGCCGTGGCGACTGCATACTGCCTCCTGGGATACTCACACTCGGCGGTGGGTACAGCTCGCGACCAGCAAAACCTGGGTTGTTACCACTGTTGCCATTGTTGAGCAAGCCCAACAAGTCGTTACCTGACTGGGCTAGCGGCTGATGCTGGTGCTGCTGAAACATCAACCGCTCGTTCGTCGGGGGTTTAGGATGTTGATACAGTGCAGCCATCTGAGCATTCATCTGATCGCGCAGCGAGGCTGACGACGGCGACGGCGACGCAGACGACAGACCAACATCTCCCCACCCGCCACTTCCACCAAGCATCCCACGTTCGCCCAATCCTCCACTCAAGTCCAGATTGAGCATGGCGTCCGACAGGTCAAACCCTCTTCTACCCGAGACCGAAGGTCCCGTAGGTTCTGCACCTGAAAGTCTTGGTCCTCCAAGTCCCTGATTAGAAGAGTTCAAGCCGAACTCGTCTCTGTTCTGTCGGCCGAGCTCCAGACCTCCTAGCGAGGCCAAGGAGCTCAGTCCGGAGCCCGAACCAGAGCCCATAATGAAGTCCTGTTGCTGCTGGAGCTGCTGCTGCTGCTGTAAGTGGTACAGCGCGCCTCCAGCCTCTGTAGGTTGTCTGAGACCGCCAGTAGACGGCGGCAAAGGCGGCGGCGGGTTTAAACCCAACCCGAGGCCCCCAGAAGCCGGTGTAGGCGGCGCTGACAGCCCCAGGCCGAAGCCACCAAGCTCCAAGCCACTGTTTAACTGTCCACTGCCTGCGAGGAAGCTGTCGTGGCCGAAGGCGCCGAGACTCTGGAAGGTTGCTGTGTCCGGTTCAAAGCGTCCCCCATTTTGATTGGGTGACCGAGGTGGCTGGGGCCACGCAGCCATTGGGACACTATAAATAGGACAGAGTAGAGGTATTACGTTAGACTGAGCTTTACAGCGCGGGAACGGTACGGATTGAGCGCGGACTGGTATGGGCAGAAAGAGGAGAGAGAGAGGATCAAGATGCGGCTACGTACGGAGTGCTGAGACGCAGGGAGAGCCAGGAAACGACGGAGAAGACGGCGTAGACCACCGGGCGGACACAGACCCTGAGCGTTTGGATATGACGCTCTTTAGGGGGATGGAGTGCGGTACACAAAATAACGTTGACCACATTTTGAAATGTTGGAGTTTGTATGGAATACGACATGCAAGTGATTGACGACCACCGAAACGGCATGTTGAAGTGGCCAACATGGCTACACGTACTTACAGCAAGACTGCAACTAGGTAGGCAGTGACAGCCATACCGAGTGAGTAGAAGGCGAAGGTTCCAACCGCAGCGTTGGTCTGCTCGCTCGTCGTGACACCGGACGATGACGTCGTTGTGGCACTGGCAGCGCTTGTCGTGGTTGAGGTTGAGGTGGTGGCACTTGGTGTACTGGTTGACGTGCTGGAAGTGCTGGTCGTCGAGGAACAGGCGCTGGCGAACATACAACCAGGTTGGCGAGACGGTCTCCTGGCCTCGCTGCAGGAAGCCGTGCCTGTGGACGTGTACTTGGAGGAAGCGTTCGGCAGTGAGATCTGGCTGGCTGCTTGGCCGTCGTAGTTACTGGCCGAAACCTCGTCAGCAGAGATGCAGATAGCTCCCGAGTTCTCGGCGTCGAGGTCGAGATCAGCTACTGTGAGTGAGGACGTGAGCACTGAGATGGAAGACTGGTCGTGCGCCTGGAACTGGACGTCTTCGCCGACCAAGATGCTGTCGGTCGTCAGTTGCAGCGTTGCGCTGTCCGAGAGCTCCAGCTTCAGGTCCTGCAGAGTCATGGCAGAACTCGAAATATACACGGAACTCGAGTCGCTGGCCTTGATTTGCAGCTCCGTGCTGGAGTTGCTGGCGACCAACACGCCGTCTTCGATGACCGCTTCGGCCGACGACTCGATCTCGACGTCGTCCACGATGTTGTTCGCCGCTAAGAAGATTTCTGTCAGCAAGTACCCAGAAGAGCTTGAGCTGCTGGTATCGTACTTCACTTCCAGCTCGTCGTCGTCGTCGTTTGAGCTGACTTTCACCGCTTCAACGACGCTCTGAGAGTCGCCCGATACATTCACGTAGCCGAGTACACCGGAGGGCACGTTGCTGACATAGCTGATAAAGACTCGACCAGGAAGTTGCAGCTTGATCGACTCGAGTCTGTCATCTTCATCGTCCGAGCTGTCATCTTCGTCATCGTCGTCGTTGTTGTCGTCATTGTTGTCTGTGTTGGTGCCGGAAAGTGTCCATTGCTTGACGAAGCCGACATGCTCCGTACTGGAGTCGACGGTCTCCGTTGAAACAGAGGACACTGAGAAGTCGGCTTCGGTGCCGGTGAGGCACGAAGCCAACACGATAAGTAGAACTGGGAGTAGCTTACGCACGTTGGAGATCATATTCGGTGTCGCTTGCGAAGAGGAAAAGGTGTTGTGACGGTGTCCACTAGGTAGTGTTTTGAAGAATGGAGCGAGCAAAGTCGCGCAGCTCGAAAGCTTTTCGTGGGGTGCCGAGAGTATACTACCTATTTATCCATCGCCTTTGTTGTTCTTGCAGCAGCAGTCACTTCATCAGTGTCGCGGGACCTCTCGATCACTGAAATCCACCACACTGGAGATAGGAGGCCGGACACATGCAATTTTTCGTTAGCTGATTCCTGGCACTCGCTCGAAGATATCGCTTCTTACATGAATCAACTACCGGCTCGTTCGCTTCATCCGGTCGTGTACGGTGTCACACGACTAATACATGTACCGCTTACTGCCGTACATTTTTGGGTTCACTTCACGGCCACAAAATGCAACATGTAGTCTCACGTAGCAGTTTTGATAGCTGGACATGAAGTGATTTCCAGTTCGGTGATGACTCAGTGTTGCTGCTCGACAGGGATGTACCGGTACTCAGCAGAACTGCTCAATACCGTCGTGCTCAGCTCACGCGAGGCTGCTGGGATCTTGTTGCCGGCCAACACCCTTGGGCTATGCTTTTCAGGCCGAGGCGCATCCTACCGCAGTGTGAACTTCAAATGTCCGCTAGACGTGCCGGCTTGATTTTTCGCGGTCTCATGTCAGCTCGATTCGTCTACATCTCAGACGAATGTTGATAGTATCCAGTCATGATGATGCAGCTCACCACTCAGGGTGTAGCCAAAAAGACATCCGCACATCATGGTCTCATCATGAGTTGAGGCTCATCGAGGCGGCAGACTTGTGTCTACCACCGCAGTGAAAAGGGCAACGAGGCACGCATGATATGGTTAAAAAGTAGGATAGTAGTTTGTGTTGCGAAGTACGGTGTACTGGTCCCCACGGTTGGTGTCGTGGCAAGATGGTTGTGTATGCGTGTGGGTTGTTTATCCAGAGAAGGCACTGAAAGTGCTGGAGGTTTTCCACGTTGTGGAATTGTCCTACGAGGTTGGTGACAGTTGAGAAAATATGTTACAGTTGAAATATGACTAGCTTTGAGGGAGAAGACAAATACTGACTATTATGGTAGAAAGGGTAAGCTGAGCTGTGAGCTCATTTCACAAAACACCGATTCCTCGCAGACAGCATTTGCTACTGCTCAACTACTAATTGCAAGTTTGATTCTTCGCTTTGCGCTCGCGACTGTCGTTCGCGTCAGTTTGAGTACTGAGGTCTTTGTTGAGCTATCTTAGTCAGTAGAAGAACGTAGTTCTAGCACACCGCAGCAGAATCAAAAGAGATAATAAAGCGTCTACAGCAGGACCGCAATTGCAGCAGCAATAGCTCCGACCGGGAGCGAAGCGAGACTCAGAGTCGAAGATGCGTTCGTGTCGTCGCTGGCATCGTCGTCGTTGGCTGTCGCCGGCGCAGAAGTCACCGTCGTGGTCGTCTGCGTGCCGCTACCGGCCACACCCACCGTATCGCCTGAACTGGACGACGCAGAACAAGCGCTCGACACACGACGGTTTACGGGCAGGAACGCTGGTCTCATCACACGCGAAGGATCCGGTGGAGTCGTACCTGCTGGAAGCGTTAGGCATGGAGATCCGACTGACCTCCTGGCCTTCGTAGTTGGTCGCTGTAACCTGCTGCGCACTAATGCAAATGGTACCGGTGTTCTGAGCGTCCAGCTCCAGCTGAGCCACCTCGAGCGACGACACCAGGAGTGAGATGGTCACTGAGCCCTGTGCATCGAACTGCGCCTCCTCAGTGACGGACACACTCTCGACGTTAAACTGAAGGTTCGCGGTGCTTTCCGCATCGAGCTGAAGTTGACGCACGCTCACGGCCGTACTGGTCGCTGACACGTACACGGCACTGGATCCGCTGGCCTCGACCTGCAGCTCGGCGGTGGTGCTGCTCGACACCAGCACTCCATCCTCAACGACCACCTGGACCGATCGCTGGCTCTTCACGTCTGTCGCGACGCCACTAGAAGCCAAGAAGACCTCGGTGAGCAGGTATCCGATGAGTGTTGTTGACGTGCTGTTGCCGATACGCACGTTCAGCTCTCCGTCGTCATCGTTGGTATCGTCGTTGCCATCCGCGTCATTAGCGTCGTCGTTGCTGACGGTAACGGCATCCACAACAGACTGCGAGTCGCCCGATACGTTCACGTATCCGAGCACACCGCTCGGCAGGCCGCTCACGTAGCTTACATACACGCGACCAAGATCGAGGTCAATGGAGTCGATGGTGGTGGCCGAGTTGAGCGTCCACTGTTTGATGAAGCTCACGTGCTCGGTAGTGGAGGTGGTGGCTTCGGTCGTTCCAGAGGTAACCGTGAACTCGGCCGTGGGGCAAGCAGTAATCGAGACCGCGGCGAGGAGAAGAGCTTGGAGGTGCATCGTGTTGTTGGTTTTGAGAAGCTGGGGTTGGAACTGTGTTACTGAAGACTTGCTTGTTCGTTGTCATTTTTAAGAATGAAGATTGCTACGGCGCATCGATAACGACCGTCGCGTGCGCGAGGAGTAAACAGCCATCGGACACCGTCTACTGCAGCTGCAGCTGGGACCACACACCATCATGGACGCATTGAGTCAATGATTGAGTCCCTGGAGCCTCCAGGCTGGAGGGACCTGTCTGGTGGGTTTGTCTGGGCGAGGTCGTGTGTTAAAGTGAATAAGTCCCTTTATTCGTTCAATTTGCTTTATTGATTGCTTATACCGCTATCCTAATGCTATCTAACAGACGTGCTCAGTCTGAAGCAAAAGTGAGGACACTCGTCCTCGCTTCCGTTCCGCATCGCACAAATATTTGCCTCTCTAGAGATGAGGCTGGAGCCAATCCTTATTGGCTCGAGTAAAGGCCAGCAGTAGACACGTATTTGGCCATCATTAGACATTCAAGTGAGCCTGGAATAGACACCCTGGCTGTGCGACCGTGTGCACTGTTCTGTACAGGTACAACTGTCACATTGATTATAAAGTGTACTACAGTAACAATTTAGCTTCACAACTCGCACCTACAGCAACAAGACGAACCCCGCCGTCGCAGCGTCCCGCCGTGCTATCTATGTGTCGTGAGCAGCGGTAAGAAATGAGGCGGCATGCTGCCATTTTGTTTCTATGAAGACAACGTGGCTGACTCTAATTCACTCAATTTTGACTCTTTTGACGTGCACCTTTGAGCAGTAGCTTGCCTGTGTGCCCCGTCACATACTAGTTGGTTGTTAGCTCATCTGAGGCCTGATTAAAGCAGGTTGTCGTATGTGGGTTCGCGAGTGCAAGTTTATTGATGTGGATTAATTAACTAACAGCAACATGCCTGCCAAGATACCTGTATTTGAAGAACTGCATTGCTTCTCGAGGTCTACCGTTGACGCATCTTGCTGACACACCAGATAGGAAGCTTTCAAAGAAAACAAGAACAGCAACGCCACAATTGTAGCTGTCTTGTATCGCAAACGTGCTGTAGGTCTTGTAGCGATAATGACGCGGAGGAAGCAGCGAATCAACCTCTTTCTGCAGAAATTGATGAAGGGAAACGAGCCGATCGCCGCACTGATGCCGGTCGAACACCAGCATTGTCGATTTTGCAGGGTCACAGATGACCCCACACCAATGATTTCGGTTTGTGCTGACGACCATGAGCAGCGCCGGCGGATTCTCCTTGTCCTTTGCGTAGCTAAACACTTCTTGATTTTGCGCGACCTCTAACTCGACGTCCCTCATAGGTAGTCGGAGCACATTTGCCGGCAATGCTACTGCGCGCTGCTGTTGTCGGTACTTCCGCATCAAGTAAACTATAGACTGATGGAGAGAGCTCTCATCTAGCAGCTCCCTCCTCGCATACGCCACTTGGTACCATTCCTCGTGCAGGATGCGGAGCCTGAGCAAATGCAAATTTACAGACTCGATTGGCACACGTGCTTCGATCTCGAAACCATCCTCCGGAGTAAACAAAGCGTGGCGCTCACTAGCCACCCACTTTTGGCAGCATCAAGGGTATCATAGGCTTCCAGCAGTCTGTACCACATATTCATGGCATCGATCGTGGCAATAGCGTACGTTGTATCGTCCACCTTGACAACGGCACGCTTGCTCAATATGGGCAATCCCCGCGTTTTCTTCTACTTAACAATAAAATTGTCGACTCGCTTGCCACAGGAGTTGAGGACGTTACGTGGCAATATGACCACGAGCTGGTCCGGAGGTTTCGCCGCTGCGTTGGTTGCGGTTGTCACCACAATAGTTGGCCGCACAAGTTTGAGCACCTTGAGCTGGCGAAGTCAACTTGCGTACTCCACGTAGGGTCCTCCAGCTTTCACAGCGCCTTCGAGCAACTTTAGCGATAGGTGTTGCATTCTCTTGGCCGATTTCCTCGTCGGCTTTCTCGCTTGTATGATGACTCCCGGGGAGCTGGCAACAGGAGGGCCCTTTTCGGACGCATGGCCACTTATAGCTTCATCTTCTGCCGACCCGCATCCTGCTGGAAACTCCGGCTCTGTCGACTCCACATCTCCTGGAAATACCGACTCCGGTTGAATAATGCATGGCTCTTCTATCACAGGAGCGGCTGGATTAATAGAAATGTGGGGTGATTCCGCCTCAGTAACATTAATGGGCGGCTCCAACGAATCCTGTGTCGCCTCTGGGCGATGGCGACCCCGGTAGTGGGCGAAAAAGTGTCGTATCCAGCTTGCCTGGGTCTTCGCGGGTTGTAGGGCAAATTCCTCAATGTTGACGCAGTACGCCATCAGTATGTCAGGCGTGACAACCCGGCAATTGTCGTAAGACTCCACAACCGCTCTTCATACGACACCACCTTGCGCGGACGACCGCCACCTTTTCTTCTGAAGCGACCACAAATTGTACTTGGGTCTTTGATGTAGCTGAGTTCCGGATTATTGTTCCGGCAGATTGGGATCGGTCACCAAATTCGTAGGGTCATAACTTGTTTTCCTGACCGTTTTTTCGATGCGGTTTTCTTTGCGTGAAAATTCGCTAAGAGATCTTTAATTGTCCAAAAGCGTGGTGCAATATAGCCAATGATAGCGCTGCCTTGGTCATTCAAAAACTTTAATTCGCCAAAAGTCGATTTCATCGTCTTGTCGCTAGGGTAGGGTTGGATATTTTATGACCAGCGACTGCCAATTCTCAAGGATGCATACTGAAATCAAGTCTATTTTCGCAACAAACAGGCGGTCAGTGACAGAGGCGGGTGAAAGTAGTCAAAAGCCGTCAAAAACGGCTAAATTAGCTCTGAAAAACGGAATGTAACGCTCGACGTACGATACTCTGGCAAATAAAATAATGTTTGTTTTGTAGTGTAGGCATCCAGGAGCACGATGGCGCCTTTCGTGCTTTCTTATGAGCTCTCCCTGTGAAGTTATGGTACAAAAGGCTAGAGTGGTACAAAAATATGGGGATTGAGACTCGTGCTTTATCATGCCTAGCGCGTGAAGAAGAGCCCCGATCAAACCTAAACAACTATGATCACATACACCTCGGTAACAGCAACACAGTGGCTTTTGATTTACTATAATTGGGCCAGAATTGGTCAACACATAACCGTTTCAAGTTTATTCTGACTGATCCCAATCTGCCCGTACAATAGATAGCTTCTCACACCAACCAAGAAGAGTGGTTGACTTGACGCGAAGAGCTTCAGCTGCCTCGGAGAGCGACCAATTCTTGTTCTGCTGCCAAATTTTCAGCTTCTTGACTTGCTCTTCGGCAGAGATCTGCACGCGTGTACGCTTTGACATGCCGAGCGGTAGGGGGACGTTGGAAGGGGAGGGGAGTGTTGAAAACGAGTGGACTTGAAGAATGGAAGTACCGGTATCGACGGCTGCCATTGAATAAAACTGATTCTGATTCCATTATCAGTAAATATGAATCCGCTCGATTTATTTTGAATCTGTTCGAGTAAATATGAATCTGTTCGAGTTAATTTGAATCCATATTTACTCGAACGGATTCAAAATAACTCGAACGGATTCGTATTTACTCGAAGGGATTCAAAATAACTCGAACGGATTCGTATTTACTCGAACGATTCAAAAACTCGAACGGATTCAAAATAACTCGAACGGATTCATTTTTACTCGAACGGGAATCGACCGATCGGGTTAATTTGAATCTGGTCGGGTTGAAGTGCATCTAGGAATCATGAAACATTCGATCGCAACTATATGTTTGCTATTACCAAAAGGTATCTACACTTGCGCTTTGAACGCGTACACATTCCTCGGTCAACTCAGAAGCGCTTCCACTTGAAGTGCACGGGTCATGAGCGGAGACCGACCTACGTTCCTATCGTTTATATTCTCGACACCCATGTCCTCATATCTCAACTATTACCACTTCTCTATTAGACGCCAACAAATCGGCTCGAACATATTTGTGAAGGCCTGCTACGGTCTCATCCAGCAAGCAGACTGTCGGTTATAAGCCGTCGTTAATTCCCACGAGAACCTGGCCCAGAGAGCTCTGCGCACAAGCTTAACTGCATCAAATGCGTGACCACACTCGAACAAATGCCTACGCCTCGTATCCATATAATCTCAATGGTGAAAATTAAAGTCTGCGATTACTTAGCGTAACAAGTACTGAATATCTAAAGCAGGCGAAGCCAGCGGTGGACGGCCGACCTGTCTAGGCATATTGAGTTGTTCTTATCGTGCGAGATAACTGTCTGGCGCTGGTGTGTCGAGATGCTCGACTTGAATCGATATAGGTGATCCTGGTGACAACAACAACGCTATGTCTAGTCCGACATGCCTAGATATAGGAATCTGCGCCTGCATCGTAGCCAACAATGGATTGTTCTCGCAACTCAATTCTCCGTTGCCGAAGTCCACGTATAACCCACCAACATCACTCTGCTGTCGCTCCAAACTTGCGATCGGGCCAGGTGTAGTTATAGAACCACCGTTGCTGATGTCTTCAAATTCAAAATCGTGGAGGAACGCTTGCACAGATGAGCTAATTACCCCAAATGGGTCATATGCTGGATCGTACAGCTCACCAGAGCGTCGGCTCGTACGTTGGACCGATAACCCCGTTCTGCCTACAGGTTGTACCACCAAACGAGTCGCATCTCTTGGTCCAACCTGGCGCGTTTTGCGAACCCGGCGATTCTTGAATTTGATGTGCAATCCAGCAACTCCAGGCACGCTGAGACCGAGCGCCATTCGTTCACATATGACATGAGCGCAGGAGAGGAACTTCTTGTAATACGGACACGCACATTCAAACGTGTTTGTTTTAACAATCCAGCCTGCTCTCGGCATTACTGTGTGGTGGGCCCGTCGAACCGACCACTTCACTGCCGATCGATCAAACGTGGATGCTGCTTGTTTCTCTTTGTCCGTGAGGCATCCGGGAAAGCGCTACTGCACTTCCTTTTGCACTGTCAACTACTTATGAATCACCAATCCCGGTAAAAACCACAAGGTTTCCGTTTTCTCCATTTTCGTCGCCAAGGTAACAAACTCGAACGACCGATTCGGTTCTTGTAGAGTAAACAGCTACACGTTGCGTTGTTACCAGGACTCTCGCCAGTTTCTTGGCTTCTTGTGGAGGTGATGGCCGTGCAAAAGCACTTGTTGGAGGTATAGTAATTGAACATTCTTCAGCAATTGTCAGAAATTTCAAGACAAGACGCCGTGTGTCAACGGCCTTCCGAAGAGTATAACGCTTGATGCTTGTGTTGAACACTTCACATGGGTTATTTGTTGTTGCAAACCCACCGGGAGAATGAAAACTGTGCCATCACCAGAATCTGCTAGACAGCCACTGGGTATAGAAATAATCAACAAACGTCCACAAGCGAGTTTCACTTCACCAAACAGGAACGACTCGCTCCCATACCGAGATTAATTCGGATTTGCTCAATGCATAGTGCATATCCAAGATTCCACGACAAACGATCGCGCGAAGCGAGTCTGGCAAGTGACCAATCCGTTTCCGTACGTTGTATATATAGTACGTGAAAAAACACATTAAGTATTTGCACCTCTCAAATTCAGGAATGCGCCTGAGAGCATTCAGCTGAACTGCCTCCGCATCTCCCATGACGGAATCAATCCTGAGGGAGGTTTTCATGTGCACCTGAAAAAGCTCCACGAAGGATCCTATTGCCTCGAAGTACTCGCTTTTCGTTCGCTGACTAACGATAAATACAGCCGCAAGTTGGTAGACGCACCGTTTATCAGTAAATCCGCACGTTATCACAGGATATCCAAGGCCACTTAGCTTAAAGTTTGCATCGAGATGGAAGATCAGAAATGGCTCTTGTGATTGAAGCTCCAAAATGCTGCGCATGAGATTGATGGTAGTGATGCCAAGTATCAGCGGCTGTTTGTCTTCTCCATTTCCAACGAAAGGGAAGCCGTCGTCATCTTCGCGGTTGCCAAAACGAAACCAGCGTTTTCGGCTATATCAGCGATGCAAGCCTTTTGCCGCACGAGCTCTTGCACACGTAAGATGGAATTTTTCGTACCATGATACCAGCGAATCTGCTTCACGCTGCGCCGAACTTGAGTGTATGAAGAATACCCTAACACGGGCTTCGGAATTTCGGGGCTCGCAGAAGATAGCTCCAGATGTTGCGGGGTGCAACAGCGTTTTCATCCATTCGACGAATGAAAGCTTTCATCTCTGGGGTCACTTTGGGACGCGGAAGAACTGCACAATCAACATCGCCACGAAGGTGAACAGCCCCATTTTGCTAGAACGATCCATTTTAATGAAGTCAGGCAGTGTTGAACCTTCCAGCGAACTGGACACTTGGTAGCGGCAACAGTGTTTGCGCACGTCTCGCTCTTGCAGTGAAGATGGCGCTCAATCATTTCATGATCGCCGGGGCAGATGGAGCAAACGAAAGGTCTAACCCCGCACTACAGAGCAGCAGAAAGCTTGCGAGCGAAACTTCACGTTGTCATTTCCGGCTCGGAATTCGCGCAGCTTTGTCCAGCTTTGGGATCGAGGCATGGAGGGTGCTCAGTTAGAAAGCTTTGAGGTTGGTGCTGCTGGGTCTAAACGAGAAATGCTCAAACTCGAACGAACAACTGGTGGCGCACAATCGTTTTTTGCGTGACTCGCCTCCGTCACACGGATTCGACAAGACAAAAAGTGTGTCTGGGGTCGTGTCTACTGCACACCGCAAACCTGCCTATTGATGTCCTGTCTGGACTTTGGGTGTATAACGCCGTCCATTCGTGTCTACTGCCGATCTCTTGCTGTCTATCGGTGTATCAAACGGTGTCTACTGACGACCCAGACTCTTACCAATCAGCTGATCTGTACCATAGACCATGATCGACTTTTCACTATAAAGCATACTAAGACCAATATACTTTATTTAATATTTCTGACCCGGTGCTTCTGAACCCATCCCAGGGATCGTCTGTCCGGTCTCCTTACCGAACAGACGGGCCCTGGTGCTGGCGTTCCACACCGAGGCTTCTACTCGAAGCCTCCGCCTACCGCAAAAGTCTGATAGATCTGGCACCCTGAAAGATTTGGCAGGGGACAAGTCGCCTATATTAAGGATTGACCAATCAGCTTACACTTCAATGAAGCCACTTCCAACAAAACACACCTTTCTCAATAGTTCCTGCACGTACTTGTGCTGTGAAATTGTCATCGTCTTTTGCTCTCGATTTCTACGGACCTCCATCTTTAAGATATAATGGATGTCTCCCAGATCTTTCGTCTTGAATCTCGCCGAGAGATCCCTTTTGAGCTTATTGATCAGTCCCATACCGCGAGACATGATTGTAAGGTCATCAACATAGACAACCACGATTATCCAATTCTCTCCCACTTTTTGAACGTAGATGCAATACTCTTTGTTGCATCGAACAAAAACAAGACCGGTGAAAAATCGGTGAAGGACTCATACCCGATCTTAGGTGCTTGCTTTAACCCATATATGCTCTTTTAAGCTCACAAACCAGCCTTTCATGACCAGCTAATTAATAACCTGGGGGCTGGTTGATACATGAACACCTTTTGTTCTCCGTCCATGGACCAGTTTAGAAATACCGTACTTACATCCATTTGGTGAATGTGACAATTCAATATGGCTCCAATGGCTAATATGGGCTGTAATGACTCAAACGAGCCACAGGCGCATATACATCATCACAATTCACACCATATTCCTGATGATTGCCTTGGGCGACTAATCGCGCTTTAAATCGTTCTAAAGTTCCGTCTGTATTATACTTCACAGCAAGAACCCAATGACACGGCAGTGCCTTTTGACCAGGTGGTAAGCGCGTTAGCTTCCACGTACCGTTCTCGAGTAGCGACTGATATTCTAAATCCAGTGCTTGCCACCACTGTTTTCTGTGATTACCCGTAAGGGCTTCTTTCAGACTTTTGGGAACTGATATGCTGTTTCCAATATAATCCACCGCGATCTCTTTATCGATGCGTGTTTGAAAACACTTATAGTCCGAGTACCTTGTCGGAATCTTCCGGGTTCGCAGTGGTCGGGTTGGTTCCACCTCGCGAAGTTCCCGTTTTCTCCTTGGCTGACCATGGACTTCCACTGTTCCAGGCAGCTGCTTTGCTTTGCGTTTGACTCCCACTGCTCCTGGCAATTCCGCCGAGGTTGGTGTCGCATTTGAATCTTGCTCCTCTATCTCGCTCAATGGCGGATGTGCAAGAGAGTCAACGTCCTGAAGCTCATCTGGCGTTAGTTTCTCCGGCTCTTTCCCAAAATACCGTGTTATTATGTTTGAACAGTTTTCCGTGTCAAACGTCACTGACCTAGCAACAATGAACTTATTGTTGTGTATATCTAGTAGCCTTAACACTTTGGTATCTTTGGATATTGCACTTGATTGCTCGTGCTGCCAGCTTCTTGTCCTTACGGACAGCCTCTGGCACGTATGCAAAGCACACGCACCCCCACACCTGGAGTGTCCTTTTATCCGGGTGTGTCCCTTTACTAATTCATATGGTGTCCTGTTCTTTAGGCGACTCATTGGGGTATCGTTTTGCACGTAGGTCATGTATTTGAGTGCCTCCGGTCACCATCGGGCTGTCATGTGTGCATCCGTAGGGAACATCGTACTTTTCCCATTTTTGTTTGGTGGTCTCTCTCAGCCGCTCCATTTTCTTCTGGGCTGTACGGATTAGAGGTCTGAAACGGTATCCCTTTGCCTGTGCAGAATGTCTTTAACGCTGAGTTTACAAATTCCGTGCCATCATCTGATCCGATGCGCCTTATTGTAAACTTTCCCTCTTTTCTAGTTGTGTCAGTTGCTCTTTGACTTTTACCTGTACCTCCGTTTTCTTTCGAAGTACATATGTCCAACGCCATGATGTCTGATCGTCAATGATACTGAGAAAGTATCTGATAGAGGCTATTGCACCATACACTCCTAGTTTCTTCATGGGTCCATTAGTATCCATGTGTACAGTACTAATGGGCTGGCTGTCTCTAGTACCAACTATATTACTGTAGCTCATCCTATGCATCTTCATTTCTGTGCAGGTATGGCAGAAGAAAGGCACCTTGATGAGTGCCACTCTTCTAAAGCTAGGTAGGCCTGGTATCAGGTTGCCACTCATAACCTCTATTAACTTATCCCTATTGAGGTGTCCTAATTTTACATGCCACTTCATGAAGGCAGCTTTGACCTGAGTATGCCCTGCCATCCTTAGAGGCACTGCAGGTCTTGCCTTTACTGCAGAGCAGTATATATGCCCGACTCTTAGCGTACGATCCTGTTTATAATAGGCCCCATTAACTGCAATGGCTACAAAAGCCAGCTCGTGTTTCCATAGGACAAATTTGTACCCACCCTACCACTCTCTACAATTTGATAACCTGTCTTCTTGAGCCAATACTCACTTAGTATATTTGCTTGGGCTCCCGGTACTAATGCCATGTTATCGAAACGGAACGGTTTGATACCGCCCGGACCCAAAAATAGAGTAGAACAGAGCCAACATGTGTATTGCTTAGTTTACTGCCTTCTCCGAACGTAAAGCTAAACTCTTGACTGGGCTGCTTGAGCACAAACAGCGACGTATCAGCGGTTAGCCCGTAGCCGCATCCGGAGTCTAACACCCAATCAGAACACACCACGTCACTCTTATCTCTCTCATGAGTTCAGGGTACAAAAGTCTTACCGTCTTTTCAATGTTCGCCGACGCTTTCGCGATGTTGCTGGAAGCTTCCGTCACCTTTCCAACAAGGGCCAGCAGATGGCCCGGCGCAAAGTCGTCCACATCGCTATCGTCATCCGAAACGACCGGCGATCCTGGGGTTGGGGAGGGGACAGCATCAGCGCATCCTCGTCCGCCTTGGCCTGTTCCGGCGTCAGCGTGTCGCTTGAAGCTGGACCTGGCTTGTCCGTCATGGCTTGAGCTACAGCAACACTCTTGGACACGCTGATTAGCTACAAAAGCGCCACATCTGCGGGAATCTCCACGCGAGCTGCCTTGGCCTTTTCTTTGAAGCCGTCTTTGCGCCCTTGACATGAGCAACTGGCATGCGCCTGGACGGGGCAGCCACACGCTTGCCTTTCACGTAAATGTTGTTGCGCATCAAACCCAGGGTGCGATCTTCCAACATCTTGGTACAGTGCCGTTTCATGTGAAACGCACCGTCCTTGTTGTACTTCCCATCACAGTAGTAGCAATCGTCCTTATTGCGGTCGGGGTTCTGTGCTTCAACGTTGCGATCGTTGCCACGCGCCTTGCGCTTGCCCAGATGCTGGCTAGCCCTCGCATGATTTGCGGGCATAGCCGTAGCTTGCGTCGCTTCAATCTGGCTGCGGCCCTTCTCCATGAACACATTGCGCAGCATCACTTCCACTCTGTCCAAGTGAAATGACCCGCTGCTGTACTCCACGTGGTTCCCCCAATACTGACTTGGGAACAGAGACAGAATCCGCATTGCCGCAAACTGGTTGGGAATCATGGTGACACCGTTCAGCGCCTCCGCGACTGACGGTTGATCCGATTGCGCGCCTCCTTGACGCACAAAACCAGTTCGCCCACTGTCTTGAAGTCCATAGCCAGGGCAGCTTTTAGCATTAGAATCACCGTAAACGGTGTCCAGTCGCTGCCATGCCTCATAGAGCATGTTGTCGTTGAACGACGAGCGCAACGACTCCAGGTACGAATGGGGCAGAGTCTGACTCAGCAGGGCCCGAATGTACGTATCTTGGTCGCTTAGCGTCACCTGCTGAAAGCGGTACGCTCTCTGCGCCACGTCATCGTCGTCATGCATCGGACGAAGTTGTTGCGCAGCAAATGTTCATATCCAAATGCTGGCCCGGCTAGCGTCTTGATGATAGCCTCGCGGCGCATCGCTGCACTTTTCTGTCGCAGATGGCCGATGATCAGGTCATTTCACACCCCAAACTGGTTGGTGTCCTTCGGAAAGACCAGTCTTTCAAACGAGCCGTGGGCTGAGATGCTGGCCATTGTTCCTTGTAATCTCTTGTACTTCACACTTGAAATGTTAAAGTGAATAAGTCCCTTTATTCGTTAAATTTGCTTTATTGATTGCTTATACCGCTATCCTAATGCTATCTAACAGACGTGCTCAGTCTGAAGCAAAAGCGGAAGTGAGGACACTCGTCCTCGCTTCCTGGTCTTGCTTCCGTTCCTCATCGCCCAAATATTTGCCTCTCTAGAGAGGAGGCTGGAGCCAATCCACATTGGCTCCATACCAATCAGCTGATCTGTACCATAGACCATGATCGACACTTCACTATAAAGCATACTAAGACCAATATACTTTATTTAATATTTCTGGCCCGGTGCTTCTGAACCCATCCCAGAGATCGTCTGTCCGGTCTCCTTACCAAACAGACGGACCCTGGTGCTGGCGTTCCGCACCGAGGCTTCTACTCGAAGCCTCCGCCTAACATCGTGGCGTCACCGAGCACAAAGGAACCCTCGTAAGACTCCTCTTCTCAGTATTAAGTTTGTGGCTACCATTTGCTTTGTACTGCAACAGCCACCGGCGCAAATACGTTCGCTGCTCGCTGCGGCTTTCCCGCGCACCAAGTTGAACGAACGGATGAAAATCCTGCAACCTCGCAGGGGCTCGCTGCACTACTCACAAAAAATACTTAATGAAAGTATTGGGCGGGCCCTACTTGTACGGACCCGCAAAGCACGGTGAATGAAGCGGCCTTCGCTTCGCTCGGACGCTTTATAACCAATCGGGAGCCGCCTCGTTTACGCTCGGCAGCCGCGACGCAGGAACTGACCGGTTCATCTACTAGTTGCTTTAGACTAGCCGTTTGCCGCCGCTACGCGGCGGTGGGGCATGGTTTGTCCCAGTTAAGTGGGCCGCCCCCTTCGCTACGGGGGGCTAATGTTTACACCAATGTAGACATGAATTGAACTATTATCAATGTTATGTATATGCAGTTAGTGTCTTCCTCCCTACGTAGTGCTGAAAATCTGCCTGTACACGATGATCGGGGTGTATGCTCCGTCCTCTTTCTCCATGTCTGGATACTCAAGCAGTATCTTGATCTTGGATCTCGCAGTGACCCGGGAGAGCGCCACATACAGCTGGCCGTGCGAAAAGCATGGTGTCACCAAGTAGATTCCCAGGTTCAGCACCGTTTGTCCTTAAGCCTTGTTGATTGTCATGGCAAACGCGGGTTGGACCGGGAACTGCTTGCGACGCAGGTGGAATGGAAAGTCACGGGCGTTGCCGTCACTAACGAAGACGATCCTTGGAATCAGTACGTTCTGGCCTTGACGCTCGCCAGTCATGATGGTCGCATGTATCACATGAGACTTCAGCTCCTTCACTCTAAGGCGCGTCCCGTTGCAGAGACCCAGGTCCGGGTTGAAGTTCCTCATCATCATAATCGGCTGGCCCCTTTTCAACACCAATCTGTGGGGCGGAATTCCGTTGATGTCGATCGTGTTCGGAACCTCTGTCTCTAAGAAATTAGAGGCCTCGTCGTCGACCTCTTGTCCGTGTCGTGCGGCGAGTTGACGCTCAAAGTCGGCGGACAGTTCATCGTAAAACTGATCCCACAGTACACACACGTCCGAAACTTGTGAATACACCAACAGCATAGCGAAAAGCTGGCGAAGGGGGTACGCCATTTTGAACGCAGCTGCTTCAGCCATGCAGGAAATCTTCTCTCTGTCGTCGTCGAGGAGTCCGGTTGCCAAGGCAGCTTCGTGGAATGTATTACACACCACATTGTCGACTGTCCGCAGATCCTCATATGATGTCGGGCCTGTGTGATGGCACAACAACGCACGCAAATAGAAACGCTCCATGTCCCTTGGGAAACATGGATCATGCGTCCTATAGCTGCCTAGTATTTTGTCCGACGCCGCCATCTCTTCTCCGGGTCAATCCATGCGAACTCCATCGGAATGTTTTGGTACAGCATAGTCTTGGCGATTTGGTTTTCAGGTGCGCCGCTCGCGCAAAGCTCGAAAAACTGGGTCAACATTGTACGCCGCCCGCGCTCCAGGACACGATCGGGGTCCTCCTCGGCTGGGAAGACCACACACTGACCGCCTTCCAAGTGAACAGTAAGTTGCGTAATGGCATACGTGCGATCCTGGATTGAATAGGTCAACATACGCATACACGCCTCCATCGGCGATACATACCTCGCGTTAAGATATCTCAGCACCTCGTTGGGATCTTGACCCGGCTTACTCAAATCCTGTACGGCCTCTATGGTAATGACAGCTTTGTCGGACCCTTTATAGACGTACTTGTACAGATATTTCACCGCCGTGATAGCCGTGCAGACCTCGACGTTAATATGACAGTCGAACTTCTGTGAGAAGTACGGGTTGTACGGAACCACCCACTGGTTGATGGTTGCGTTGTCGTAGGTCTTGCCTTTATAAATGAGAACCCTTTCTGCTCGCCCCCGCCTGTTATACACCGGGTAGCCGTTCTCATTCACTCGAGTTACATCCACCAAAGGCTTGGGGTACCACTTGGTGCTTTTTCACCCTTCATACAGGGACGACCCGAGTTCGCACCGCACGGCCAATGCATCATGCTGTCTAGGATGGTTTCATACAAATCCCGATTGATGTCCTTGTCTGGGAGCTCTGCCGATTCCAATCTGTCGATAAGCTCCCTTGCCTCACCTTGTCTTATTCGTCCAGAATAGTGAGAATGTGAGCGTGGGGTAACCCTCGCTTCTGGAACTCTACGACGTAGATCCGCGCGGCCAGGCGACCTCATCCAAGTCCTTCAAACGTTCGCGAAGTTATTGTTGCCATACGCGAGCAACGATGTCTGGGCGATCCTGAGCAGTCTGACCGGCAGGTATCTTTCCCAGTATGCCATCCCATTTTGGATTGCAAGTCTTGGTAACGAATGTGTCCGGTTTCGCGTACTTGCGCACGATGTCTTGATATGCCTTGTACATGTAACGCGGACTCCCGACGTGGGTCTCCGGGAGGATGACACGTTTGCCAATTTGACCCAGGAAGTGTTCTTGACCAGGACGCCGATCTGGGTGCACCAACTCGCCACTGTCGCGGTCGTACTCGGCAAGTAATGCCTCTCCTGACCCAGGGTCACCGTGTTCTCACTCTCGTAAGCATCCCGAACGCCGTAGTACTGGTCTGCACGAATATCCTTCTGGTGCGTTGCCACCCACCGCAGCTGCTCCTGACATGTCGTCGATTTTCTGGAAATGACGAAACGCGGCATGCACCCGTAGAGGCATCACCCTCTTCTTCCTCACCACGGCACCGTTCGCGTATTGATCCGTAAAAGTCCACCCTAGATCGTTGTGCGGGAAGAGTAGTGGATACTACAAAGGGTCGTACGTGTTATGAGTCTCGAACAGACACAGGAGTTGGTGATCCCTGGCATAGAGCAGCAGATCGCGTGGCTAGGCGAGATTACCGTCTTCGATCAGAGTGCCTCCAACTTCTGACACTGTTGGCAAATTGTGAGTACCGGCCTGGGATGGCTTCTCGTGTAGGCGGTACACTACGTCCATCAACTGATAACTGTCCGGCGGATATTGGCGAAGCTTCTCCCCGAAGGTTAGAAATTGCTGGGCGAAAGGGTTGTGTGTGCTCATCATATCTTCGATGTACCTTAACGCATCTGTGTCCAAATCGGCAAAAATTCCCTTTCGCCTCGTCGCACGTGCCTGCATTTCCGGATCCATGATGTAGATTTGCGCGAATTTGGGTGCAGTCGGTTGGCCTGTCGTGGGATCCTTGCACGGTAGCAACGACCCGAGGTAATGGCCCATGGCGCCCTGGATGCGATACGTATAAACACCTTGCCCTCCCGCGACGTCCATGTCCTGATTTACGGTTCCAAACGTTCCGTCGCTCGAGGAAGCTCCGATAGAGGTAAATGCAAAGGCCTGGTTGTATGATCGGATGAGGGTGCGAAAGCTCGGGTCTCCATACAGCTGGATGAGCCCCGCAGGTGCAGGTTTAAGTTGTGGGAGTTGCACCTTACCCATTAACCCTCTAGCCCGATTTTTTCTGTATCCTACAGAGTAAGCAATAACCTTGATTAAATTATACCTCGAAACCTGCGAGAATTATGCTGCTGTAAGACCTTTCGCTATCAATGATCTAGAACCGGCCATATTTGGCACAAAGACGAAACAAAAGTGGCGATAGCATCGACAATGTATCCACCATCTGCGAGAATAGAGATCTTCTATTGGCTCCCAGAAGGATAGAGCACGGTCAAAACCTGCCACCAAGAAATACCCCGCATTTTCGTTATGGCTACCTGCCTTATTTGATCGCTAGACGTCAGCCAACCATCCTAGCAGCCAACAGGAGACTCTGCAACCGCGGACCGCGCGCAGAGGAAGAATTTGCCCAGTTCCTATCTAACGGTTTAGTGAGGAGGAGCTGGGCAATTTCTTCTCTGCGCGCGAACCAGGACGACAAGATAAGGGTAACCAAGTAGCTTGTTTGACATATTCCTCGTCCTCGTTCATACGCTTATGCTAACGAAACTTTATCCTCCATTTCAGTTACGATGGAGTCCTTTTGTCGTCGCCCTATATATTGTGCTATATCTGCGCGTACATGAGCGCGTTACTGCCTCCGACGTCCCGCTTTGAACGGAAGCAACCCACACGAGCCCCATGTACAAGCATACACACAGGTATGGTATCCGTTTGTACTGAATGGTCGAGTAGTAGAAGTTATGCGTGTTGACTAACGTGTGCTACTGATGTGGTTCTTATAGACAGCAAACAGTCTACAATACTCAGCGACAGCTACATGTAGTTGATGCACGTGTGGAATGTCGAATGATAGCGTTGGCGCTGATGGTGGGCAAAGCGCTCATTCCAATGCTGCATATCGTTACATTTCAAGAGACATCATAAAGCCATACTATGCCGAAGTAGAAATTTTACCAAACACTTTACTCTGTATCATCCTGACTTACAAGCATGCGCTTCATTATACAATCCATCTTGTGCTACTCTATACTTCTGTATCGTTCGGAATAAAGTCATTGATTACAATTGCTTATTCAGTAAGATCAGTCGTAAAGTTGCCACTGCCGTTCATTCAACAGGGCTCTGTCTAGATCGAACGCATTGAATAGCCTTATCAGCAGCTGATCTTGTGTTCGTGGCCGGAAACATCACAAAAGACATCACCTTTGAATCCGGGCTTGGCGTCGTGCGAGTCTTTGACGTTCGAAATGGTAGCCAATTCAATCTAGAGCTGTGTACGACGCTTCCTTGTTACTCGGTTTTGATGTCGGAGCTCTCGGTGCGTTTGAAGCTCGAAATGACTGGAATGACTCAGTCTTGCCAGAAAAAAGTGTCATTAGCATGCCAGCAACATTAGATGCATTGGAATCGCCTACCTTCAAAGATGGCCAATTCGCGTTATAGATCATTCAAATGACCCCTGATCGTTGACCGTACGTATTGATAGCTCTCAGCTAAGCCTCTCCGCTTCCGCTGCTTCAGGACTTGGAGGCTTAGCTTGCGCAACAGCTGTGTGGACATATTCTCTCCAGGGCGCTCGCTGTTTCTGAAATGAATGGAATGAGCGATCGGCAGACATGTCAACATGTGGGCTTTCAACAGGATTTCTAAGCTGTTTGGGATTTATATTCGTCTTTCTATCGCAACAGAAGATTCCCCGTCTATCTACCCATCGCCCATCCGAGAGGGAGTTTGAATCGTCCTCCGACGATGATTTTTCTCTAACCATATCAGCAATGAAAGCTTCGTGGTTCGTAAGAGCCCGTCGATGCTTGGGGACGGCACGACGGATTCGCGATTGTTCTCTAAACTGCTCTCGATCTTCCTCAGTTCGGCTGGCGCGGCGGACGGCGTGTTGGTTACGATTCTGCACCCTTTCATGTCCGCGCTCCTCGGGAGTCAAGTTCAAACGTCTCTCAGTATGATCGTCTCGATTTCGAGTTTGCACCACTCCACGCAGGTCCCCGTCTCGAGGCGCACGCCACTCTTGCTGTCGAACGCGATCAACCTCTCTGTTTAAAATGCGTTGCTCCTCAGTCATTCCAGCCCCTCTTCGCGCGCTGTCACTCTGCAGCCTTCGCCCGTGTATGCTCTTTCTGTGTCGCAGACGCGTTAGCCCTATATATCCTTTGTTTCTCTGCGTTAGCCAACCGCGCGCGCTCCTTCTGTGAAGCAGTAGCGTTTGCCCTTCAAATCCTTGCTGTCTCCGCTTTTCGAGCACGTTTGGAGGGGAACCGGGGGGGCGGTCTTTTCTGTAGCCAGTGCCGCGAGCCGTTGCCCCTCGTCGTATTCAGATGCTACCCGCCGCCGGTGCCAGCTGGAGCATCCTCTTCAGCCTTCCCCTCTTACTCCACCGTAGTCCCCTGCTCCTCAAGAACCATCGTGACGTCAGCCACTTGAAGCCCGGCGGGGTAATATGCACATCGCTAATCACAGCGACCGTCAAGACAGCAGCAACTAGAGGCCCGCTGTAACGGTAAAAGCAGCAATCTCACTGACCAAGCTGCGAGCCTTTGCCGATTTTCTTTGCTTCCGTTTACGCCGCGTCACGGCATCTAACGGGGCTGCAGGAGTCGCGTTCACGTCCGCATTGTGACGCAAAGCATCCTCGATTTCCTCCCGAGTGCGCTTTCGTTTGGTGCGAGCCATAGCTCCTTGAGAACTCGAAACAGAGTAACGTGACGCGTTAGACATTAGATCTAAGTACACTGCAGTGTATGTAGTGATATCCGGGTAAAAATATCGGGGCGTCTGCGTACTGCTCGGTGGTGCCAGCTCCCTTCCTTAGTCCCCGATCACTTTTCCACAATCAACAGGCTTTGCAGCCTGGTGCGGTAATCGTTTGCAAATGGTTAGAGCGCCGGGCAGTACCGAGGTCTTGGTGCGATATCCTTTTGCGCATAAAAATGGCAAGGCCGCATGGTCCAAATAACCCAGTACGGCCAGCTCAACCGGTTCTCAGTCAGGTTGGTGGTCAATGGACAGGAGCCACATGCTCTGTGGGTGGTAGGTTAAAACCCCTTAGCACGGCTCCCTCCCAGCAGGAATAACCCGCCGGGATTTAAACATTCCCTAAACAGCCCCGGGAACTTCGGATTATCTGTGCGAGGACTGGTGGTTGCTATAGCTACTGTATAACATGCACACACACAGCGTACCTCGTCCTCGAAGCGGCGTCGGCGGTTTCGTAATTCAAAATAGGGAAAAGTGTAAATTGAAAATAAAAACGACCAATCAGAGGAAAATATAATTTAAAATAGTGGCCAATAAGAGGCCTTAGCTGCGCTCGGCTGTTTGGAAGGGCGTTTTAAGGCCAATAAGGGTCCACCTTCGGCGGCTAGCTACTGTTTTATTGCGAAGCAGAGCCGCCGTCGCTATCGTTCGGCAGCGGTTACACTCAAACCGACAGACGGACCGGTTACTCTACTAGTTGTTTAGACTAGCCGAGTCCCGCCACTCCGCGGCGGTTTACTTTGTTTTAGTTAAATCTGGGGTGCGCACCCGTTCCGCTCGCAGGGGCTCGCTGCCCTACTCACCAAAGAAAAATACTTTAAGGAAAGTATTGGGCGGGCCCTTCGGTCCCGCAAATCACAGGAATGCCGCGGCCTTCGCTTCGCCCGGAAGCTTTATAGCCAATCGGGAGCCGCCGTCGCTTACGCTCGGCAGCCGCGACACAACCAACATACAGGTTTCTCTACTAGTTGTAGTAGATTTGTGTAACTTAAAGTCGGTCACTTGAGACCAAATTGCCCAACCGAGACGATTCTTCGGATGACCAAATTGCCGGCGTTGTTCTGATCGAAAGCGCTGGCGCAACAAGACCGGCAACCAAGGAAATTCGAAACGGAAGAAAGTTAATGCTATACCTCGTGAGACTTTGGTGGTTACTTCTGTGGGTGACACGTGTAGAGGTGATGTTGAATGGGCATTGGATTTTGCGAGTGATGTTCACGTGTGCAATTGTAGTGGATGCCGAGCGTTTCAGCTTGTATTCCGCCGCAGTTGACACCAGAGAATGATCACAGACGACATCACAGAGGGCCTGATGTGTCCTGCGGCTGACAGTCGAGGATAAGGGCAACTTGGTGTTGATTGCTGGTCAGGCAACCAACGCCTGACTCAGCTTGCATGTTAGCTAGGATACATTTCCTCTGGGCGATCGGCGGTGGCGACAGTCTGGCTTCTGGAAGCAGCGCTGTTCACTTCGGTCCGCCTCTCAGGTCGATTGACGTAGCAGTTAGCCATGCATCTACTCTGAGCAAGAGCCACCTCTCACTCACTTCATCTTTCGCCATCCACCTCGCAAGTGGTTGTTTGGTGTCCGTCAATATATTAGGCTACCTTTCCGTGCGGGCTCAGCCCCGCATCGTAGTGTGTTGGTGCTTTTGAGATATCCAGACCCGGAATATACTACAAAGAATTCTTAAGTGAGATTCCTACTGCTTGCGTGTATCGCTAACCGAGCTGCACCGCTCAATGAACATATGGAATCTACAACTGGAGGAGAATGGCTACATCCGATGGATCCAGTGGACGACACAGTCCGGTCCCACAGTTCACGCCAATTCTACAGCCGCGGATCGACTCTACCTCCCATGAATCACTCGTCAAGTGGAAACGAGAACGGAGGGAGCCAAGCTGCAAGCGCAGTGTCTGGCGAGAACTATGACGCCATGGTGGAACCAATCGCCCGTGCCTTCGACCCTGACTTGCTGGACGTGTTCTGCGATCTCAAGTTGCGCAGACCTTCGACGGACGTCACGGAGGGAATGTTGACTGCAGAGATCGAGAACATCATCGCCAGCGTGAAGAACAACACGCTGCCTGACATCAAGGTTTTGTTCAAGACCGAGTTGAAGATGGATGTGGGTGAAAGTGATGTCGAAGCCCGCGTCCTCGACTACTTCAAGAAGATGAACAAGATCGTCATGGACATTGGATTGTCCGAGTGCTTCAGCGAAAACGAAGGAAACCGCGAGAAGTGCAAACGCCTGATGGCATCGTTGCTGCCAGCCTCGCTGATGAAGGAGGTGAAGCAGTGTGTCCGTTTCACGAACAAGTCTGCTGCGACGGATCCGAGACTACTCTTCGAAGCTGATAGTGGAGAAGGCGACTGAAGACGAGCGCTAGTATCAGCGACTCAAGCTGAAGAAGAAGGAGACAGCAGACCGTTACCAGGGAGGAAGCAATCCTACCGAACCTGCAAAGCAGAAGCAGAAGAGACGTTGGATCGACATAACGTCCACGTCGACCTCGGTGCCTCCGCCACCTGCTACAAATACAGCCAAACTAACGCCGAAAAGTAATTCGAAGACTTCGTCTTCACGGCCGCCACATGGATGTAAGGAACAGCATTGGCTGCGTGAGTGTACCAAGGCGACGGAGGACGAGAAGAAGAAGTTGCCCAAGCAGCTACGCGAGTCCAGGACGTCGAAGAAGGCGCGCCTGAAACGCCTTGGCGAGATGCTGCCAGACTCTGAACGATAAGTGACTTTGAGGGGGTGCTAACTCTACCCTACTGTCCTGACAGCGGATCGGACTGTACGGTGATTACCGGAAATTGCTGCGCGCTGCGGACACCAGTGTGGAAGCGGTGCGACTCGACGTACCGGTACGCACTCAAACGTTTGGTGCTACACCGGTGACGGTTGAGTTCAAGACAAGTCTTCATGTGATGATCCACACCGCTGCCCGGCCCGTGGAGCCTATGCGTGCGGTGGATATATTGATCGTCGACGTGAGCGATGACGAGTTCATCGTTGGCAACGACCTGCTGACGACGCTGGGCGTCGACGTCGATAGACAGTTGGAACAGCTGGTCGACCATGGAAATGATGAAACCAGTGGCGACTCAATTCAGTTGGAGGCAGGTGAAATGCCTGTGAACCCGAATGAGCCGGTATCGAGTGATGATGATACTTTCGCCGCAGTGGAGCACCTGATTTATCGTGCAGGGGAGAATGAATTCCCTCTTGATCACGTGGAGAAGTTGCGAACCATCGGGCGTGTGGCGATCGGAGCCACGTGACGATCCACCAGCAAATGTTCCACAGCTGGAAGTGCGTCTACGGGACCGGGCTCGTCCAACGAAGTGTAAGCCCCGCAAGTACCCACCTCATATCCGGCAATTTCTACATGAATTTAACGATCGTCTCGTGTCACTAGGAATGGTGTACGAGAACGATGACTGTCGCTGGGCGAGTCCTGTCCTGCCCGTCAAGAAATCGGCGGACCTGACGGATTTGCGCCAGAGAACGGATTATGGGACGGTGAATGGGATGACTGAAGCTGTAGCTGCCGTGATGCCTATTCTTTCGTTAGTCATGGAGAATGCACGTGGAATGAAACACTTTGGATTATTTGACTTTCTGAAAGGTTTTTGGCAATTGCCACTTGCTGAACTTTGTCAGGGTTTTCTCTCCTTCGTGACGGATGAGAAGATCTTCACTCCTCGACGACGTGTTTTTCAAGACTGTAGTGACGCAGCCATTTATTTCCAGAAGACGATGGAGACCTGTTCTGTTTGCCTGCTCTACAAACATCTCCTGATCTGGATCGATGATCTATTTCTGTACGCTGCTGACATGGAGACGTACCTCGTCAAACTTGCAGAGTTTTTCGCGTTGCTTAACCCGTTCGGACTGAAGTTGAGCGTCAAGAAATCGAGCCTATACCAAACGGAGGTCAAGTGGTGTGGGAAAATCATCAACCATGAAGGCGTACGGCACGACCCCGAGCGTATCGACACGCTCCGCTCGATGCCGTATTCAAGGACGGCTGGAGAACTCCAGCAATTTGTTTGCGCCATAAATTGGATGCGTGAGTGTATAGTGGACTATGCACGGCACGTAGATCCGCTCCAGAAACGACTTGATGCAGCCCTCGCGGATACCAAACGTACTCGCCGAGCCGCTGGTAGTATCGAGTTAGAGTTGGCCGCCGACCAACGCAAAGCATTCGACACAGTAAAGGAGATGTTGGCGAACGCAGCCACTCTCGACTTCCCGGATGATGATGCTACGACCTGCCTTTTCAATGATGCATCCGATGTTGGATGGTCCATTTTTGGTGACTCAAATTACTATTTCGATTCAAAGATGCCTGCTACTGAACAGCAGCACCGCCGGCTACATTGCATGAGTGGGACGTTTTCAGGCAGTCAATTAAACTGGACTGTGATTGAAAAAGAGGCGTTCCCTATTGTGACTGCGTGCGACAATCTAGACTACTTGTTGTTACGCCCGAAGACATTTCGAATGTATTGCGATCACCGCAACCTTATACATGTCTTCGCCCCCACGACAGTGTCAAGAAACACGTGAGGGGATAACTTCTTCGTTGGCGACGAAGTTGCTGAATTTTCGTTACGTGGCTGAGCATGTGCCAGGCCCCGACAATGTTTGGGCAGGTATGATCTCCCGTTGGGCTGGTAACCACAGTCTCGGTGAAAACGATTCGCCGCAGCACTACGACTACGCCTACGCCTCTACGGCCACTGGGCGACGAATATTTCGTTTGGCCCAAGCCCGCGGAGATTTTTGACATTCAATCTGCACATCAGCCTGCGGATGCTAACCGTAATGAAGATGGACTCCTTGTGATCGACGATCGCATTTGGATCCCAACGGATGCGAACGACTTGATACAACGGCTTTGTATCGTGGCACACTGTGGTGCCCAACGACATCGTGGCCAACAAGCCATGGTGGCCCACCTACGCCATCTATTTGTGATTGAACACATCACAGCAATCGTCGCGGATTTTGTGAAGCAGTGCCTACTGTGTCTGCATTCTCGAGGGGAAATTGCCCCCAGGCCGTGGAGTGAGACGATTGATTGCAGTTCTCGTAATGATGTCCTACATTTTGATTTCCTGTACATGGGGAATAGCTATGGCAATAGAAAATACCTATTGGTCTTGAAGGATGATTCGACACATTACTGCGAATTGGTGGTATCCGACTCAGCCGACAGTCGCGTGGTGGTCGAGGCCTTGCTGACCTGGCATGCACGATTCAGAGTTCCGCCAGTATGGATCTCTGATAACGGCAGTCAGTTCAAGAATGAAATTATGAGTGAATTGAGTCGTCGTTTTTGTGCACGAAGCAGACATTCACACCAGCATATTGCCCGTGGATTAATGGCTCCGTCGAACGAGTCAACAGGGACATTCTTCAGGTTATTCGAGCTATGATCCTAGAGTACAAGATCAGCTACAAGGACTGGGTGTACCTCGTGCCGATGGTACAGTCAAGTTTGAATCGCACCGCCGTGCCTTCGTTGAAGAATCACGCGCCGTTGGAGTTGTTCATGGGACTGCAGTGCCCGATGCCGCTAAAGGAGTATTTCTTGCCCGAGAGTGGCAGATGCAGACTATTCCTGAAAGTGAGCAGATCGACAACTATTAGGATAACCTACGCAGCAGCTTGCACGAAATGCATAACACCGTGAAAGGCCAGCGCGAGAAACAGCACCTCCTCAATTAGAAGCGAAGATGGGGTGAGGCCCTGATCAACTGCGCTGAGGGTGATTTCGTCCTACGCTCTCGTGTTGATGAGAAACATGCAAACAAGCTGCAAGTGAAGTCGATTGGGCTGTACATAGTTGTACGGGCTGACACGCACTCTTTCAGAGTTCAGCACCTGATAACAGGGGACGAGATCGACGTACATGCTTCACGCTTGAAGCTGTACGCGGATGATGGTCTCGAGGTAACGGAGGAGATTTTGGAGCTTGTAGCTTCGCAAGGAATCCTACTCGCCGTGGACGAAGCACACGTGGAATTCTGCAACCAATGACTACGACATTTTGGTTAGCTGGAAAGGGTTGGAGTTGATCGAAGATTCCTATGAACCACTCCAAACGTGGCCAAAGAGATTCGAGTACTGACTAGCTCAGGCTGGAGACCAGAAGCTCAGTGAGCACTGGGCGAAGCTGACTGGGGATAACGTGTTGACGACCATCTCGCAGGAAGCAGAGGTCGAAGTCCCAGTCAATTCTCCTACTAGTGGAACACGGGTGCTGCAGAGCAACGTGGAGACAAGAAGTCGAAAATCTGGTAGAAAGCGATGCCGGAAACCTGTGGAGCAGGAAAATGGTGTTGAAGTGGGTGCAGTTGGGGATGAACCCCGGCGTACTCGGACTCGATCGATCAGGGATGGGAGCAGTGATCCGCCACTGCCCCTAGATCGACAAACAAGATCGGTGACTGCGCTGGGTGCGTTCACGTTGCAGCTCCAGAGTGGTGAGCAGCATCGACCTCGTCGTTCTTGCCGCCGACGCAGGTAGCGTTCGGGTCGTGAGGTGTTGTTGACGAAGGCCGATGGCCAAGTCAAGCCCTACTTTCCAGGTCGCGAAGAATCGATGCCGATGGACACTACGTCGCCATGATGCAGGGAGCTGTGGTTCTAGCTGAGTTACTGCCTGTGCACGAAGCTGCTAGTTCTGCTGACTTCACCTGGCGTCGATGGGTGAGTAGCCGTTGAAATATATCGCTATAGCTGTATCCAAGACGATGGGAATGGTTGATGCTGAGACTGATGGACGCATTGCATCGATAGCAGCGGAAACCAAGCTTCGGGGCTGTGTAGTGGATGCCGAGCGTTTCAGCTTGTATTCCGCCGCAGTTGACACCAGAGAATGATCACAGACGACATCACAGAGGGCCTGATGTGTCCTGCGGCTGACAGTCGAGGATAAGGGCAACTTGGTGTTGATTGCTGGTCAGGCAACCAACGCCTGACTCAGCTTGCATGTTAGCTAGGATACATTTCCTCTGGGCGATCGGCGGTGGCGACAGTCTGGCTTCTGGAAGCAGCGCTGTTCACTTCGGTCCGCCTCTCAGGTCGATTGACGTAGCAGTTAGCCATGCATCTACTCTGAGCAAGAGCCACCTCTCACTCACTTCATCTTTCGCCATCCACCTCGCAAGTGGTTGTTTGGTGTCCGTCAATATATTAGGCTACCTTTCCGTGCGGGCTCAGCCCCGCATCGTAGTGTGTTGGTGCTTTTGAGATATCCAGACCCGGAATATACTACAGCAATCGACAAGACTTGTTGTCGCAATTGAAGCAAGACGAGGCGCATGTTTTTCAAGCTTATGATGGCATATCTCTGATAACGAGAAAGTTGGGAAGGGGCAACTACACTTTAGCAACGACAAGCAACCGCATCTAAATGTAAATTTGAAATTGAAGAATCTCCGTTACAAGCCTTCGGCTCCTGATAATTTGCTCAGTCTTGACGCATTGGATAGTGACGGATGGACTATAACATTCGGTCTTCGTGATTCTCAACGTGTTGCCTGGATGGCGAAAGGTCGTTGGCGTTTGTTGTTGCTGAAGTATCGCGGCAGATACCGCTTGAAGACTACAGCAAGCAATGTCTATTAACCCTCCAGACCGGATGTAGCATAATGCTACATAGCCTATCCACTTAAACAGTTTAAGCGATTGTTGACTTAATTTTTGTATGCGTGTACTTTCCCCCAACCAGAGGGTAATAAAAATAAGATATAGGGTTGGTTCGATTCTATACACGCCCTTTCCTCCTCAGTGGATAAAGCCACGATTTTCTCAAATTCCGAGAAACAAATTCGTAGAGGCTTTAGGGATGCTGCGGTTGATTTGAATCTATTCTGGGAGGTAACGGGCAGCTCCTCGCCCAAACGAGTGGCCCACAGTAGATCGCCCCTCGCCGTTTCTAAATCTGCCTCATTCGAGAATTTGCGCATGGAGGACTCAAATCGACGACCAAGATGGTGAAAGCGAGAGGCAAGACAGTGTGGGACAGGGATGTCACTGACCGTGACCTGTCCTTCAAGTCGATGTGGCGAGAGCTCAAGGGGGAAGGGTGGACGTGCAAGCAGCCGCCGGAACGGAGTCTGGACGATCGTTACAAGTACATCCGGCCGCGTGGATATCCAAACGGCACGGTAGGCGTTGACTTCTTCCTGGGCGAGGAGGCAGTTCAGGAGTACTACGCGAACGGTACCAGCTTGTCCGTTCTTAATGTGACCTGGTGGGTTCTAACGCGTATACGTTATCTATTTAGTACTGAGAAGCCGTGCGGTTGCGTCGACCCGTGCGTCGAAGACGTCTAATCGAGATGAAGACAAGATGAGCGCGCCTGGGCCAGCTACGGCAACTAGTCCAGATGCGACGACGACTGTTGCAACTTTACCCGACCGTCGAGACGACGCACAAACACCACCAGCAGGCGATGGTACGGCACTTGCATCAAACGCGCCTGCAGGCCAAGCTGCAGAGCCCAGAGATGTTCAGCAAATGCTGCGATACAAGCTGCCCGCGCAAGCTATTTGGAGGAGGTTGCTGTCGCTCGCCAACGACGCGCACAAGCTGCTTCGAACGGTAAAAATTATGATGTATGATATGCTGAATGTTATGCTGAATCTAATACTTCCTGATATCATGCATATTATGCTGTCCACATGTACAGAACCGGGTCGGTCCCGCGCGGAGTACATCCATAACTTGAACGCCGCTGCTGTTCGTGGAATTGCTGTCGAGGCTGCGATCGCTGCTGTGGGTAACACTGGTGCGACTCAAGCCCCAGTGATTACAAGTTCCCCACCCCGTGTATTGGCGCGTCGTTTACTGATTATCGGATCAAGTCCAACACCGAGTACACCGCCTCGCAACATACATTCGACGCCTCAGTCTCTGCTGGCTACGTCACCTCATCTCCAAGACTCCGACGTGGCGTCCGCGTTTGATGATGCGGCATCGATCGACACTGTGATCCCTGACACACTCTTCATACACACCCAGTGATGCCGAGCATGGTAAGTTGTCTATTGTACTGCACAATGTGCTGCATATTATGCGGTGTAATATCCTGCCTTGCTAACTTTTATTGCTATTCACCTGCAGACGACGAGGAGGACGACGGATGTGGCGCTTTGGGCTGTGGGTTGTTTGCGGACGGCACTGATTCTTTGAACGTGTTGACGGAAGCGGAGACCACGGCCCAGTTTGCTTCAATGGAGTCTGGCGACGAAGCTGAGAAAAATGACGTGTAGACTGGGGAGTACAGTTCGGACGAAGACCCTGAAGGACACTGCGTTCCCGAAGATGTTGTTGATGCGTTAGACCAGACGGAGGAGATTGCAGCAGAGGTCCTCTTCGCGGAGGACTTCCTGTCCAAGTTCGGCGGAGAAGACGAAGTACTTGCTGGTCATCTGAAGAACGATGAGTTGGGGAGATGACTGCGACCGGATGGGGAGATGTCGTGAAGCCGGATATCTACGGCTATCTGATGACGCCTTAGGAGCCTGTGGATAATGGAGCGACCTACCCAGGACTTCGACAAGGCTACTCGGGTCCGAGTGCTGAAGTGTTGCGCAGAGGAGACTCGCCTGTGGCTCTGTTCATCTACTTCATGCGCGTAGTGCTATGGCAGCATATTGCTGCATGCTCAAACGATTACCATCGCGAGATGTTGCCGCTTCGAGTGGATTCGGCGTGTCGCCGCTATCGATCAAGCAACGACTCAACGAAAGCCTTCTAAGGAAGACGAGACGTGATATCCAGCACGAGCTGGAAGGAATGAAACCGATATTTCCGCACGAGCTCGGTCAGTTCATCGGGTTGCTAATTGCTAGAGCGATCGCTCCGAACCGTGAAAAGCTGTCAAACCACTGGAAGACGACTGACGAAGGAGCTATCTCACGTGGGTGCTTTGGTTCAGTGCTTGCACGTGATCGGTTTTTGAAGATCTCACGCTACTCGTGAAAAAACCGTGCATTCCGCTCGGATCCCTCCTTAGCTCTGAAAGTAAATTTCAGAGAATATCCTATTTTATATTCTGCAAATAGCAAGAGCTATCTCTAAATAAATCACCTGCAAGTTGCTTGTGTCGTCCACTTCAGCTAAGTGCGAGATTTTTTTGGCAATTTGCATAAATGTATTTTGCACGAAGGTACACCTCCTGCTTGCTTTGGCATAAAAGGACGAGGATGAAGCTGGCAGCAAGGAAAACCGAGTGCATGCCCTCCTCCTCGCGGTTACTTGACACATGCAGATGTTGCGTTCCCGGGGGTATATTTTCAGGTGCAAGTCGAATAGGCGCACCAAGTCGAAGGGGCGCACCAAGTCGAAGAGGCGCAGCTCTGTGGTCTCAGCGGAAAATCGGTGGTCGCGACGGCAGTCCGGTGTTCGCAGTGGCAGTTCGGCAGTGCGGAGGAGCGTGGTGATGCTGCAATGCTACTGTGTTTGATGTAGCAGTAAGGCGCGCAACAGTTATAGTAGCAGTGGGGTGTTAGCAGCGTAATAAATGCGAGGTAAACGTCATATTGGTTTGTCTTATCAGCATTCTGTCTTTAGACAACAGCTTCCTCGTAGCGGTCGCACGCTTCCTCAATGTCCTTGGTAGCATCAATAGGATCGGAGGAAATCTCGTACGAGCGCAGCTCCATGATTAGCGAGCCCCAGTCCGGTTCTGGGCTAACATGCGAGGACTCCTCCACTGTTGGGCTCGCTTCCGTGCTAAGGTCAAGCCTGGCCTTCCGAAACCCTCCCTTGATCGTCTGTGCTGAGAGGCCAACCCAGGCTGCCTTGATCCACGTCACCATGTTGGTCCGCGTCGGAGCCGCCAAATTAAACGCTACCGCAGCGTCCGCAGAGCGAAATTGATCCACCAGAAACTCTATCCAATCGTGATGAATGCGCGACTTGAAGGGCTGACTCCACTCGACGTCAGCGGGTTGGCACACGTATGTGTACCCTGTCGGAACCCTCAGTAGCTCGACGTTGATTGCCCTCGCAAAAATCTACACGTCCTTCCGCCAGTTTGCTGGACAAGCGTCCCAAAAGGAGTAAGACGGGCTCGTGCACGTTAGGTCTTTCTAAGAAATGGTATCTCAGAAACCAATAGACAGCTCACTGTTCCACCAAGCGGTGGCGTTACCATAGATCTGCACATCATGTTGTAGTGGCTCGAGCTCGGACCATAGTTGACGGCCGAAGCGATGGCGCACCGCAGCATTCTCCCAGGCTGTGTCTGCAACCTTGGACGGCTTCGCCTTGAAGATGAGGAAGGGGTCGATATTGTTGCCGTCACTGTCTCCGAGTAGCATGACCGTCACCCGCTCCTTCATTTTTCCAGCGCAGCGGACCAACACTGTCTTGGCGTCAAAACCAGCAACAGTTTGAGTCGGGATGTACTCATTGTTGATGCCTAAATATACGCGTCAGTAACTTTAGCCTCATGTTAGGACAGAAATTTAAATTTTACCTGATTGGTCTGCGTTGAACACCTTAGGCCGTGTTCGCGATGGGTATATAACGAAGTTCTCTGAGAGAAAATGGCGTTTCGAGGCAAAAAGACGGTCGCGAACACGAAATCTGCGAGATGAGGCGTCATCCTGGAAATCGGGTCGACCCCGCTTTCCAGAGAATAAAGCAGGCCGTTCTAATACAGAGTGCTCGTATAAGGTGTTGTTTCCTTTTTGGCACAGACTGATCGGCACTTCCGCCGTCGCCAGACGGGTTTCAGTCTTCTTTTCACCTTCGTCTGCAGCAAGCTCAGCCGTCGCCAGAACACGACTATGACGAAGCAGGCGTCCATTGCAAAGAAGAAGGCAGCTAAGATCGGCTCGAAGAAATCCAAGGGCTCGCGGAAGAAGCCCTCCGCGATAACAGAGCAGCGCCGATCGTCGTAGGCCGTGTACGAGGAGTTCGACCTGCTTGATCTGTACGTGAAGGCTCGCGGCAACCCCTCGCTCACAACGGACAAACAAAGGCTTGGAGAGACCTGGCTGATGCGCTGAACGTGAAGCACAAGCGAACACTTGGAAAAGGTGATGTTGGTTGTCGATATAACCGTGTTTGTGCTCTCTAATTGTATAACCGTTTGATACTTATGGCAGCGCAATACAAGTCTAAGCTTGACCGTATTATGCGTGACTACGACTTGTAAAAGGAAATCAGGGGTTCAGTGGGGAAGGTGTGTGTATCCACACTGGACAGCTCACGTTTCCGGACGATGTGTGGGAGTCTCTGGTCGAAGCAAAACCGAAGAAGCAACGCAGTTAGATTATCCAGAGTCACGACAGTGGATTTGAGCATGAAGTGATTTGCAGCATGGTTGCAGGTAAGTCGTAGCTGCTATTTCAGTATGCATTGTAATGCGTTTCTCTCTTTTGAATAGGCGACTTGCGCGCCACTGGTGCCGAAGCGAATAGCAGTGAGACGCTTTTGACTCTAAGGATGCGTGACGAGGATACCAGCCATGCTCCACCGCAGCTTTCATCTAGGAGAGGCACACACACGGCGACGATTAGCAGCAGAAACAAATCATCCATAGTAATCAATATTCGAAAGAGAAAGATAGAGAGAACTAGAACGTCCTTCTTAGGTTGCCGCGTCGCGGACACAGATCGTAAAACATCATTTCTATTTTTCAGCTGGAATGACGAAGAAAATATCCGGGCCTCGGAAAACCCCACTCCGGCTAAATAAAGTCCATTGCGAACACAGCCTTAGTCATCTTGAGCTCTTTCATTATGTCGTGAACGGTCGTGGTGAACGTTTGAACCGTATATTCTGCTTTGGCCGGGGTGGTCAGACCAGCACGTGTCCGACGACGTATTGCTAGCTTGTGGAGGCGCAGGAAGTGTTTACGCCAACTCCACGTAGCCGTAAACGCACCGCGCGGAAGCTGGCAGCCACGGTACACTTCGATGGCCTGTAGCTTGGACATGAGCGCCGTTACGAGCACACCGTCAGCACATAGGCAGTTGATCCATTCAACTAGCTGCTCCGCTGCATCAGACGGAAGCGTGGATCCCATGCCACGCCTTTGATCGCGGTAGTGAAGGCGATACCCGGTTGAGCATTTAGCCTGGATAGTCACGTGAATGGTCATTCAAGCATAGCACTGCCGCTTTTTGTTCCTTAGCTGATCGCGATTTAGCTCAGGATAGAAGTGCACGACAGTATCCTCCATGGGAGTCTTGTCTAGATAGACGAGAACTTCAAGCGTGCGCTGGTAGGAAACTTCCATGCGCTTATAGAACTTTTGCTTCCCCCTTCGCCAGTTGTGCGCTTTCTTCTGGTCTTGGCCGTCTCGTTTTGGCTGGATTTGATAGTGCTGAGAGATAGAATGCAGTTTTTGCGGTGTGTTCTTTGATATCGTTTTCATTAAATAGATGGCTGTGACTTAAGATATCGATTTGAGCGTAAAGTGCAGAGATCAATTGCTGCGACACGGAAATTAGATTGACTGGATGCATGAGCTTCGGGAACTATGACTTCAACGCATGCGATCTGTAGTTTTCGGACTTAAATCCCGTACTTAACCCGACAACAACAGTAAGCCGTAACCTTTTTCGAGGCGCCATGTTGATTTTTGTATCCGCCCGATCAGATGCTCACACTTCAAACAAGTCTCATGTTGGAGCAAAATCAAAAATAGCTCCAGAGTTTGAATTGCTCCAGAACTAACAGCACTATATTATCCAGTAATCCAGTGCATGTTGCCTAAGTCTTTTACGAGCAACCTTTGCTCTCAACCTGACTGCCGTAGCTAACGTCGACACCCAAGCCGCTTCGCTTCCCACCCCACGTGGGTTGGATGCGTTTCTTCACTGAGCTGGCGGAATACAAACACTGCTGCACGTACATGTACTTCCACTCATTTGCATGGCTGCTGCTGCTGTCACTCGGCAAATTTGAAAAACTTGCAGGAAGTACATGTACGCCACGCATGAGACCTTACTGTAGACCAAAAAAATCAAGGCCAAGCGCTAGAGATTGTTTTTTGTGCAAATGTGCGATTTTTTATTAGCAGAGGTAGTTTTCGAGCTAAAGGAACAACAACGTTGGCGTTTTCTCATGAAAAATCTACCACGAACGTGATGTTGAGTACTAGACTGAAGGGACCGATGGGGGAACCCTTTTCGCTTTGGAACGCTCTTTCAACCAGAACTGCGAGTACCGAATAAACAGCGCGTAATCTGGATCGTCCATCAACCTGAGGCTTGGAGTCAGCTTCATAATTCTGTCGAGACCAATCTCTTTAGCCAGGTTCACCGGGTTTATTCCGTCTCTTTCCATTTGACGGTAGAGAGGATTCATTTGGCTGTCTGCATACCATCCCTTAAACCGTTTCTGGTTCTTAATCGAAAACCCAGAAATTCCATCCACCGTCTCCTTCGCGACCACCGCAATAATTCTGTCAAGCGTTTTCTTGATATCCTCCGCTGTTAATCTTCCTCGATCTTCCTCAAAACCGTCCTCGTCATTGCTTTCAGCACCACCAACCCTTAATTGGGATCGTAGAAAACGGTTGTTTTGGGCGACTTCCATGAGAGAGACAGCAGCACCGCGGAGTTTGGTACGATCGATCTCTTCGAGTGGGCAAACAGGATCCAAAAAGGCCACAAGTGCTGCAGCAGCTAGCGCTACCCAGCTAAGTCGCATATTTGTTCGTACGCGATCACGGCAGCTTGATGTGGGCGGGGAAATTTTCAGAATGAAATCATTTGTGAACCACGAATCGCACATGTAGTTGGGTGGGTTGGAAGCAATTTACTGAAGATAAGATACAGCACTGTAGGTATAGATGTACCTTTGCCCATCAGGTCGTGTATCTTCAGGATTGGACAGGATTGCTTGCACTGTGCAACCCCATACAGACGGTCTTGTTGATTCTGAAAAACTGGAGCTTGGCTGTGCATCTATTATACTATTAATACTAGGTATGCCACCGTACTGATTAACTACAAAATGCATCCCTTGTAGTCGGATGGGGTTAGAGCCAACTCACTTGGCAAGCCTAACAAATACTGCAGTTTAACATGTAAATTCGTTTTCGCAGCATCCGGCCTTAAACCAAGAACCTCTCTCGGCTACATGTTAGGTACTGGGTTTTGACGGAAAATCTGTCGGAAAACATGCTACGGGAGTCGGTTCAGTATGTTTGAGGCTCAACAGGGTTTGCCAGTCGGTTTCAACACAGCTGTTCAAACTAATTTGAACAAGTTTGAACACGGTCGTTTAAACATTAACCCAGTCATCTTGGCTGACATCCAGTGGCAAGTTTCGGTGGTGTGGCATTCTCCTTTTTGCTGGAGCCGAAGCTAGCAGAGTAGAAGGGCTGCTGACACAGGCTGAACGGACTGTTCTTTCGATCGTACAGGCCGGGCTTAACAAGTCACGCGGCTTGCATATTAGCATTTAGCATCACAGAAAGCTTACATGGTTACCTGAAGCGTGATCATGATCACTGTTGCCTTCGACTGCCCCCGCGCGCTGCATAGTTCATTAACTGCAGCCGCTTCATGGCCCTTGTTTGCAAGCTTGCGCCATATTTTGTGGGAGTGCCTTCCACCAAAATCAAGTTCACGTAAAAACACGTAAAAAGTAGTTTACCCAAGACTCTGTTCTTGTAAAAAGAATAACACAGTCAAATGTTTTTACGAAAATGTTTGAACATGGTTTATTTGAACCCTGTATTCTGTACCGGTAATGTATGCCACGGCATCCACATAATCAAACGAGTTATTGTCCGTTTTGATTATGCATGTTGTCTTAGATTAGAGTATGGCCGCCGCGTAATCGAAGAGATGCTCTCGAGGGAAGAAAGTAAAATCCAGTGCTGTTCCGTGAGAAGTCAACCAAATTCAGTATAAAAAATAGACATTAACCATTTCTCTGTAAGTGGATTGGTTTTATTGTGGTTTTCAACCTTTTTGCCGCCCGGCTTAGCTCCGTATCTCTGAGGGGTCCCATTTACAATGTTCAAATGAACGGCCTGTCACCCATTCCCTTCTTAGGGCCGGTCTTATATCTTCGTCCGCTAGCTCCGGCAAATTACAAGAGTCGTGCGCGTTCTCTCGCTTCGATTAGCCATCTGGTTTTACCTGGGGTGGGCGACAGCTCTTCCCGTTGACTGACAATTTTTGAATTTCTAAAAAATGTGTCGAAGGGGAAAAAGGAGCTCGCCGTCGAAGTACTGCCGGTTGCAAGTCGATGTGGCGCTGCTGCGCTTTGTCGATCACCTGCGTCATAACCAGCGTGTTCGTCTGCAACTAGACTAGGATTGCGGGAAGGTGAATTTAATAAACGAGTCACGCGCACGAGGTCATATTGTAAGATTGCTGCTGCATTGCGCCGTGCTGAGCGCTTTTGGCAAGGTCGTCAAGGCAGTTTTATTGAGCACAAGCTCCTTGTGCGCCGCTGTAGACGCTATTCGCTGTTTTCTTTCTACATGTAGCCGCAGAGACGGTTGACGTAGGCTGTCTTCGTAAAACTCCGTATTTATTAAGCGTTGAGATGCAAGCCTTCGACTGCAGCTTCGCTTGGCGTACCTGGAGGAGCGCATGCACTACCTCTGTCTTGTCACGAGAAGCGTCGTTAGATGGAGGAAGGAAGTTCCTCTAACGTTACAATGAGGCCATGCTTCTTCTTCCTATGTCAAGTCTCAAATTTCCCTCCCAAATTTGTCTCCCCGTTCGAGCTCCTCATCTCCATCGGGTGGGTCACCCCTCCCGGATGGCTACAAAATGTCTGGGTCGGCGGATTCAACCCGAAATACGATCACCTGATTGGTCAATCCGTCGGATTTGGAGATGTAAGACCACTCTTAACCAGATAATATCTATGATATATTATAGAGTTTGGACTCGCTTTCAAAAGGTATAGACATACCGTCTGTAGAATCAGTATAATATACCGTAAAGTTCGGATTCAATGATGCAGTGGTAAAAGGTCGATTGCTATATAAAGTTTTCAAAATTCGAAGACAATTTTAGTTTTTACGATCGTAAAAAGAAAATACATACCATTTCCAAGTCATTTCTAAATATTTGAGTTTAGTTTTTACCACTGTCGCATTGAATCGGTGTGTCTTACTGAATCCGAACTGTACAGTATTGCCCTCGCTTCCAGGGTGATTTGGAGGGGGCTTTGACCCTTCATCGTTAGTCGCGAAATCGCGCCTCCTCTATACGGTACGAATGCACGGCGCTCGTTATTAATAGTATCTCCCGTTCTTGGGCCGATATCGGGGTACGGTTCATACCGTACGGATCGACGTAGCCGCGTAATCAAAGAGGTGTCAACGTTTCTCCCAAATAACGTTATTTTAACTAAATAACTCAACGCTATTTCCAAAGGGAGTTAGTCGTTTTAACTCTGGATAACTCGGCCAACTCTGTAATGGGGCCACCTGACAGGGGGCGAGGTCGCCACGCGTGTGGTACGTCAAGGACTTAAGTCGTACATCAGTAGTACGCCAGTTGTATTAAAGCAGTACATCTAAATGGGTGGCTCCCATTTGGACAGATCAAATTAGACAGGGATTTAGTATGCAGATAGTTAGCAGTAGTTAGAACTACAACAGTGTTCTTAATATAAATCAGTTTAACTCTAACCCGGAAGTTCGCAAGTCAATTGGTTATTGGTACCATATTGGACAGGAAGGCCAGCCAGGCCTTTGCAAGCTTACAGCAGGAACGCCAGGCGTCTGTTGTGGTTAGCGCGTTAACGCTCCCTCTAAAGCTAAGGTGCGTGTGATCCCCATCACAAACTCTACCTCCCATATTTTATCTGAGATAAGTATTCGCAATCCATTGCTCAGAGATCGCAAAGTACTCAGATCTGCATCCCCCGGCAAGAATCTTTGCAAAATGGCAGACCCCCAGATGAAGCGGACCCCGAAAGCCCGGGCCCCAACAAAACCTTCTACAACATGGTCGGAGCACATAGACCGCCGTATTGGCTGATAATTCGGCTAATTGCAAAGTACAAGTACCGCGACGTACCATATCACAAAGCTTCGCACAAAACACGCTGCTTTTGCCTGGTGTCTCCAGTGCGACGAGGAGGTTTACTGCCAAGTTGGGAAGAGTGAAGCGCGTGCGCCTATGGAGCGATTCCATTATCAAGAACTTCAATCATACGAAGCGGAGATGGCCACACTGACGACATCGCCGCGTTGTACGGTTTGAGCACTCGTGTCGAAGTTCTATGCTACTGGAGAAGAGGATCCGTCACCAAAAAGACTGCAGAAGCTCACAGATGAGCAGAAACGCCAGGTTAACAACCTTGTAGCCGAATGGATTGATCAAGTTTATCACCAATTTGAAACACTAGAACGACACCTTCCCGGTAGAACCCAAGTTCGCGAAGATATCATGCATATTGCCGAAGAACTACGTGTCAAGTTGAAGGATCTACTTGCAAAGGAATGTTGCTACTATTGCCTCACGACGGTCATCTGGACTGACCGAGGACAGCGCAGTTTCATGGCACTGACAGTTCACTACCACGCAGAAGAGTTCACCTCTCGTAGTTGGACCCTTGAGGTCGAACATTTTCCTGGCAAACACTCGGGGATGCGATTTCAACGGCGATCGTGCAAACTATGACTCGTTGGGGTCTATATAAAAGCCACTGCACCATGATTTTGCGAGATGGTGTATCTCTGCTGCTAATATGATTGGTGTGAAGCACATGTCGTGCCTTCGTGGTTAGCGGAGCATTGCCAAAAAATACGAAGAATAAGAAAGCAAGTGTTGAGGTCAGCAACAGCACTAGAAATCGCGACGGTGACAACAATGATATAGGGGGCGAGGAGGACAACGTAACGTTGGATGCTGCCCCACTAGAAGATAGCACTGAGTTAGAAACGGATGATCATCGCGCGGTTGTCGTCGCGATGTATCTTTGGAGGTGATAGATTTTGTGAACGATTCAACCGAAGTCCAGAGAAAGCTAGGTTACTTTACTGCAATAATATATGTTCAATTCCTCGTTCCCAAAGAAAGCTCGCGGCTCAGAACCTGCAGTCTTGGCTCAGAAAGCCCGAGACTATGAGCCTCTGAACCTGTGGTCTTGCTAATATGAACGAAAGTATGTGTATAATAAACCTAAGATAAAAGTTATCTGAAGCGAGAATAGCTCTACTTACTCCCAAATAACTTTTATGAGTTTTTAGATACTTTCTCCAACATTGACAGGCCTAATGGTAACCTCAACGTGGGGGATGCGAATAGTACTGTCGACGTCAAGAGTCGAGTTGAAAACTGGACGTCGCCAACGTCGACGATAAGGTTAGTTAGCTGGACACCTGCTGACATCCCGACGGTTCTATTCCGTTATTGGACAAAAAAATGAATCTGGGCCAATCAAAGAGATGCAAATATATTCGATCAATGAGCGAATTGAATGTGGTATCTACCAAATCCAAGAAGTGTATTGTGCCATGAGCAAGCTTTTGTTTCAGTCCCCCTGTGCCACAGGCTGTGGGGCAAGCAGACACGGGTAGCAAACATTAGATTATACGCAGAAGCCTATCCTATCAGGCGCTGACATTGAACCAACTGCCCTTGCCGACACAGCGTTTATTTTTGCAGTAAGCCTTCATTCGAGCCTATTCGTTCATCGTATTGTTGCCACAAATGGTAAGCACACTCTGACAGATATAACAACGCCCTCTCACAAACGGTTGTATCCTGAAGTCGAAATAGTGACGGTGTTAAGGGGTGTCAAGCAGACGTCCCTTTACGACCTTCGACGTCTAGATGTTAAGGGGTCGCTAACGAAGTGAGTTGATTAGTTTACTTAACTCGCTCTACTAGTCCTTCCTACTTGCTGCCTTGGCCTCGATCTCAGCCAGCCACATGCATTGACCAATGGAATTGCAGCCCGGAACGGTTCAGCCTTAACCGTTCCCCACGGTCCCAATGTAATATGCGAACCATGCATGAGCGGGGCACAGAAGCTCAACACTCCCACTCAACGCTACTGCACGGTGACCTTGTCCTTGATGCCGGTAGCAACACGCAGGTTCTTCAATGTCTTGGTCCCGAGTCCCTTCGTTAGCATGTCAGCCAGTTGATGCTTGGTGTCGACGTAGTCCACCTTGATTGTTCCACGTTCCACGTTCTCGCGGATGAAGTGGTGGAGTATATCCACAGGCTTCGTCCATGCGTGATATCCAGCGCTGGATGCCAATGCAATGGCGCCTTGGTTATCCTTCCAGAGAAGCGTTCCTCTTACTTACTCGCGACCCATGTCCTTCAGCATAGCACGAACCCAGAGAACCTCTTGCGTGCACAGACTCAGAGCCATTACTCGGCTTCCGCAGAGCTGAGTGCAACCGCCTCTGGTACTTCGACTTGAATACCACTGGAGCGTTCCCAATCATCACCATTACCCCCGACACGGAACGTCTGTCGTCAATGTTGCCACCCCAGTCAGCGTCAGTAAACGCTTCGGTCGAAGCGTTCCCGGAGCCACCTAGATACTCGATGCCATGTTCACGAGTCGACTTGAGGTACCGAAGAACTCGAATAGCTGTTGCACACCTGGGTTCTCGAGGAAACGTACAAACCGCGTCACCACATACGCTATGTCCGGTCGGGTACATGTCGAGAACGGTAGGCTCTTGACCTCATTTCAAACCGTTGCTCATCCGTAGTTGGCGACAGCAGCTTCGCCAATTTCACGTTTGAAGCACACGGGTTCTCAACAACCTTTGTGTTCTGCTGGTTGAAGCGTTCCACCACGTCGTCGATGTAACGAGTTTGCTTAATCATGAGCGTTCCGGCGATCTTGTCGTGATTGATCTCCATCCCCAAGATGAACGTCACCGCGCCCAACTCTTTCATCTTGAAAGCGTTCTTGACCGCGTCCTTGACTTCACGAATTTCATTGGTCGTCTTCGCAGCAATGATCATGTCGTCCACGTACAGGCACACATACACGAAACCGTTCACAGTGCGTTTCACGTAGACACATTGGTCCACACCGCAGCACCTTAAAACGTTCTGCAAGAACACACGATGACAAGTCTTGTTCCAAGCACTTGCTGCCTGCCTAAAGCCGTATATAGCCTTCTTTAGCTTGCACATCATGCCCGCTGCGTTCTGGAAACCAAACGGAATCTCCATGTAGACTAGTTCCACAAATCGACTGTTCAGGTACGCTGTATCCGCGTCCACCTGTTCCATCGCATAGCCGTATGCCGCGCACACTGCTAGTACAACTCAAATCGAATTCATGTTTGCAACCGGGGAGTAAGTTTCAAAGAAGTATTTTCCAAACTTCTGCTTGAACCCCTGTGCGACAAGCCGAGCCTTGTATCGAATCACTCGACGGTGCTCGTCACGCTTCTTGGTAAACACCCAACGACACCCAATCGGACGGGTTGCTGTTCCACGTGGAATCAGCGTCCACTTACAGTTCCGGGTATGAGAGAGTAGCTCCGCCTCCGTAGCTCGACGCCATTCCGCTGCTTCATCACTTGCAATAGCTTCTGCATACGAATTCGGCGTGTCCGGAACGCCGTCGATACTCGCAGTATTAGCCAATACTGCTTCAGCGAGCAAGCCGTCTTCGTCAATCTTGGCACGCTTCGGAGTTGGAGGTCCGTGTCTCCCATCCAATTGTTGTTCTGCGTCCGAACCGTTCCCCAATAGAAACACCGGCTCACGCAATCATCTCGAGCGTTCCGCCTCAGGGTGAAACACCAAACGGTCATCATCGAACGCTTGTGGTGGTGGATGATACTCGGCCAGCTCGAGCCTCTCGATGCAGATTCGGTTGAGGTTGGTTGGCCTCCTGATCAGGTTCCACCTCATCCATTTCAATATCCTGGACATCTTGAACAGGTTCCTCGACAGATCCCATGGGATCGTCCATGCCAGGTTCGCGCTCCACTGGTGGAGGAACACTTCAAACATCACCGTCCTTGGTCACATGGATGACGGTTTCAAGCTACGGCGACTGCGTGTCATATATACCGCCCACCTCGCGCTCGTCCAGCTTCACCGACCGTGATATCTTGACCTGTGAAGCGTCCATGTCAAACACTCGGTATCCCTTGACGTTCTCAGTGTACCCGAGGAACATACACCAGAAACTCTTTGACTCGAGGTTCGTCCTCTTCATATCGTGAATAAGAGCGTACTCCTGCGACCCAAACACACGCAGGTGGTCCATTCGAGGTTTCACCTTGAAACCCAACTCATACGGTGTCAAGTCCGTATGCTTCGTGTTGCCGGAACGGTTGATCAGGTAAACCGCTATACTTACAGATCCGGCCCACCATTCCGTCGATACACCCTTGTAGTGTAGCATGCTCCGTGCCTTCTTCATCATCGTTCTGTTCATGCGTTCCGCGAACCCGTTCTGTTGAGGGCTGTGCGGCACCGTTCTCTGGTGCAGGATATCATTTCGGTGGCACGTCTCGGCAACCGTTTTGTTCACGAACTCCGTTCCATTGTCCGAACGCAGGCACTTCAACCGTTCTCCCCTTTGATAGAACGATTGAAACTCTTTCAGCTTGCTGGCGACCCCGCGCTTGTTCTTCATAAAGTACGCCACTACAAACCGTGAGTAGTCGTCCACAAACGTCAGGACGTACTTGGCACCACCTTCTGATAGCGTTCTCATCTTGCAGGCCGGAGTCATTCGCATGTTATACTCCCAGTGAAAGTGATTGACACTCCGGGAAGGACTTCGGTGCGCTTGGTCGTCATCATGAGCGTGGTGTCGAGCGTTCCGATTAGGGCGGCTGTTAACAAGTCAATACGTGGCTTGGAAGTCAAATACCGACGTGAGTTGATTAGTTTACTTAACCTGCTCGACTTGTTCTTCCTTATTGCTACCTTGGCCTCGATCCCAGCCAGCCACATGCATTGATCAATGGCATTGCAGCCCGGAACGGTTCAGCCTTAACCGTTCTCCACGGTCCCAATGTAATCTACATACTATGAGTGGTTGCCCAGCAACGTGAGTGATGGTCTTTTATATGACGATGGTAACATAAACCTGAATTATATTTCGGAATTACGCGCTTTTCCCGCCATCCATAAATTATCGAAAATGACCTACACCCTCAGGCCTCCGCCGCTTGGCGCTCGTAACTGTAGTTTCAGCCTAACTGCAACTGCTCCGCAGCACTTAAAAGTACTGCTATCCCAGGATTAAATAGAGTATATCACCTAGTCTGTAATGATATCCTACTTAAACCGCTGCTTTCTTATACCTCATCTTCAAACAAACGCTCTTTGTCTTGCTCGCACGAGCCAGCATCTCTATCACCGACTATTTTCCCACTAGAGGGATTGGGCTGGTAGCGCTGCTTTTATCGTCGTCTTACGAGTCATAAGTTACGTCGGACCAGACCAGAAGTATGCAGCGGTATGCAATGAATAAGCAAAACGGCATAACAACATGTAGGGTTTCGCAAAAGAAGAGTCGATTATTTGTTTAATACCAGATGAAATAGTATTCGATCGAAAAAATATCGAAGTGGATACCGTCACATACGATTCCACGAGAAAGTACGGAAATGTAATTGAACGGATCATAGGGATAGGCCGAACATTAATAAATTCCAGCGACCCTCTGCATTCGCGGAATACCAGACTAAAGCGGCGTCGGCGGCGTCGGCGGCGCGGATGCTGGACGCTGGATACAGGACGCGGGAGCTAGTCGCTAGTCGCTGGATGCGGCGCGGCACGGTGCTGCAGCTCACCGCGCACAAACAGAACACGTCGGCCCCAGAGATGTGGAGGTTGTCATCGCGAACTCCCGCCATCCAGTGGGCGAGCCGCGCAAGCGGTGGGTCAGGCAGCTCGCCGCCGCCTCACCGACAAGGCCGGCATTTACGTGGTGCGCCGGCCTTCCATGCTGACCGAAGCAAGTACAGAGGGGATCCCTAATAAACGTAATGGTAAGGCTAGCACCCGTCCGTCTGCGTTGGGAGTACCGGTAGGTCCGCAACGAGTACTCTGGCGCAGCACGCTCGTCTTGGGTGAGTATATTTGCTACTTTCGTATCAATGTATGTGCTAAAACATGTCATCTGGGTGTGTTTCTGGAAGATAGCCTGTGTGAGTCAAATTCTGAGGCCTATGAACGCGATGCAACTTCTGATGGACGCGTTCTAAACGAACCGCATTACTCATAACCATGTATCCCTTCGCGTCTGCATGCGCTAGTAATGTCAAACACCCTGTGATGTCGAACCCGATACACTCTTGGACGCCAACACACATAGTGGTGTACTCGGATTCAGTCGAGGACAGAGTCACCATATACCGCTTCTTGAACCCCACTCGACCAAGCAGCCGTCGTAGTATATTGTATAGCTTGTCGCGGACTTTGAATCCCTCTCCACTGAAAGTGCAGCGTCCCAGTACACCACCAGACCTTCACCCGCACCACGTTTGAGCGATAGTCCAAAGTCTTGTGTTCCATTTAGATAACAAAACACGCGATCAACGCCGTGATTCACGATGTTAGTTAGACGTTCGATCTCTTGGGCGAGGATCATCACTGCCGTGGTAATGTTAGGTTTGATGGTCACCAATAGGTACATAAGTGCTCCAATTGCAGGACGCGGTCGGCTCCTGCCCTTCAACAATTGTTCGCGATAGCGATCCTCCATTGGTGTGCGCACATCTCGTACACACTGCGTACCAAATCGCTCCAGAATGGCCGCCGTGTACTGCTGCTGGTTGAGACGCACCTCGTCGTCTCCAGCCGACCATTGTAGCTTTAGATCAATGAAATAGTTGACGTCTGCGTAATAGTTGACTCTGTACGCTTGCTCAACAGCTGGCTTGATGTCAGTGAGATCAGCATCCTGCATGACGAACGCTAAGATGTCGTCCACGTACAGAAGTACGATCACCAAGTCCGTGTCACCTTTTTCACGAACAGGCATGTGTCTACCGCACCCTGCTGAAACCCGAGACTCAACAGAAACGCTGTGACGTTGTCGTACCAGGCTTCGAAAACCGGGCTCGGCCCGTATAGCGCCCACAGTAGCCGCCACATGTGCCCATCAGGAGACTCAAATCCTTCGACTGGTTCGAGGTAGATTGCTTCGTCCAACTCCGAGTTTAAGAATGCAGTTTTGATGTCAAGTTGCATGCGACCCATACGACGCTGCACCACAATAACGAGTACGACTTTGACGGTGCTGTGCCGTACGTCGGGACTGAAGGTCTCAGTATAGTCTTCTCCATAACGCTGGCTAAAACCTTTTGCGACGGATCGGGACTTGTAATTGTCCAAGGTTCCATCTGCATTTACCTTCTTCCTATATTGCCACTTGGGTTTGATCGCCGCACGACCTGGACCTTCAAAAAATCTCTTTTTCTAAGAGACTTCAGATTTCATCGTACATGGCGTTCTCCCACTCGTTTCGATTGTCAGCTGGTTCGACTTTCTCGAGATGGGTTGCCTCCACTTCGAGTGACGGGTTATTGATGTCGCGTGGCGTCAACTCTCCCTAGATAAATCCGTCACGCATATTCGTGCCTTCGAGATGCTCTGGGCCACATGCGCTTCAATCATGTTGCACAATTCTTTCAAGAACATATGTGCTTCATCGATGTCCAGGCGTCGTTGACTGGGCTTTGGGATTCTGCTTGATCGGCGCGGAGGATGAGGTGCCTTCTCTTGACGAGGATCACCTCTCATACGGTCTTAAAGCCAAGCAACCCACACTGGTTCCTGATGGGTTGTAGCTGACGCCGGTGTTGTTAGTTGCTCTTCGAAGTCGACCGGTCCGATGAACACGTCTTCATTCTCTTCTTCGATCAGTTCCAGACGCAATTGCTGAATGGTGCGTACTACAAGATCCTCCACTATGTCTTCTAATTGCGTACTGATCTTGATCTCATCATCGGCGGGTGCGGGTAAGACTGGCCCTCACCAAACACAACCGTGCGTGTCGTAATCGTATCTCCGGCGCCATATCCGGGAATGTGGACTAAGTATGTGCCACCTGTTGCGTAGTCAACAAAACATCCATTTCGTCTCTTCGCATCCGGTGTCTTCCGGTGTTCCTTGGGAACTAAGGCTTTCACCTTGCATCCAAAGACGCCTAGGTTGTTGGTATCTGGCACCTTGCCCAGTAAAGCCTCCATGTGTGTCTTACCATTAAAAACTTTTGTCGGGCAGCGGTTGCGCACGTACACAATACAGGTGACAGCATCTGCCGAGTACTACATTGGCAGGTGAGCCCACGGCATCATAGAGCTCACCATCTCTATAATGACGCGGTTGCCGCGTTCCACCTTCCCGTTTTGCTGAGGGCTGCAGGGCGTACTGAACTCATGTACAATGCTGCTCTGCTTGCAATAAGCAGCGTTCTCACTCCCCACATACTCAGTCCGATTTCAGGAACGCCACAGGATAATCCGCAGCATACGCATTGAGCTTCTCGATGTAGTCCTTGATCGCATCAAATTCAGTGTGTGAACTCTTGTCACGGAGGGGATAACCCAAATCGAGATGGAATGACTCTATGACGATGTTCAGCAGGCCCGTGTCGCCATTACGTGCCGTCATCAGCATTGGACTGACGCAGTCAATCGCAAGTAGAAGCTGATTATTCTTCAGTGTCCGGGCCTCCTTAGCACCGAATGGCTTCTGTGTCAGCTATCCACTCACACAGGTCGGACACGCCTGCTCCATCATGCCTCGAACGAACGTTTCAGATCAGCAAAGACTTGTTGAACGCTCTACGTGTTCAAGTGTCCGAGTCGGTGATGCCAAGTTTGTACGTGTGGCGCTTCAGTCGCCATAATGGCTGCTCCGGTGACCGGTTCGCTCACTGCTGACACCATGTACATGTGATGGTTTGCACGAGAAGCTTCCAGTGTCATTCCAGATCCAGCACGAATCAAACAAGACGCCCTTGAATAAGATCTCCATGCCGTTGCGAGATGCAGCCACGACCGAAACGAGATTGAGAGCGAGACCTATCACATAGAGGTCGTCTTGCAACACACAAACTTCATGGTCATCTCGCTGTAGAGGTACTTTCCCCACAGCTGTAGACAGCATCGTCTCACCCGAAGCAACAGTCAGCGAGCGCGGTTCGTCCAGCCTGCGCACTTCGACCAGATTATCGATTCGACGAGTCATATGGCTTGTCGCACCGCTGTCGACGATCTATTCCCGCTTGCTATTGGCCGCCGTGTCCTCCACTGAAAACGCCACGCTGGCTGCTTCCTTTTCGAATCCGACGGTGCCGAGTCACTGGTTCATCTCCGTGCAAATTGTCCCAGCTGATTACAATTGAAGCACTTGACTTTCGACATTTCACGCTTTTTCTTTGACTTGAGCTGCCTTTGCCACCCGGCTGCTCCGCGGTGAAGGAAACAGCGGTTTTTGGCACTATCTGTAGCGCTACCAGTCGATCAGCGATCCTTTTGCTTCTTGCGTCGGATCGCCTGCGCTTGACAGCGTTGCAGGATGGCCTCAATTTGCACGCATGACTCGAGAACTCCCACGAAGCCGTTCCAGAGAGGCCCTAGGCTCTGCATGAAATGTTGCCTCTTCTCTTCAAAACAGACAACCACGTGCTGCTCTTGCAGCTTATGTCGTCTTAATGTGTTCAACTATGAAGCATCTCCATCGAGATAAAGCCCCATGTTCTCGCGCCTGGCCGCCCCGATGCTCGCTCTGCACTTCACGTTGTGCGTCAGCCGCAAGTGGCAAAACATTGTAAGCGGGTGCTCCATCAGGTACACCTCAGCTGTGACCTTCTCGTTAGTGCCGCAAGGATGATCGAAGCAGCCATCTTCTGCTTCATCATACGGTCATTAAGGGTGTCGCCGACTTTGCAGTCGGCAGTGACGTTCTAACAATAGCCGCTGCCAATGCAGCAGAATCCCTCTCGCCCTTCAAGTCGGCCTCAGTCGGCGTCGACTCGTTCACAACGACACAGAGCCGTATTGCCATTGTGGCCATCTGTGGTCATCTGTTGTCAGTTCCGTTAGGTGCTTGTCCTTGAGCGCCGAACAGCGTCCATAAAAGAGGTCGCGTGACACGGCGCCGTCCCCGTGTCTGGTGGAGATGTCACCGATGGCGGGGAGGCAGACACTCTGGACGAGGTATCTACCAGGCGCGTCTTGAATCATGAATCGTGCACGGTGTGATGGAGTAGTCGCAGCCGCACATCTCGCCACTGATGATGTGATACTCTGCTTGCTCAGGGGCGAAAACCTATACTGAACGGGTAGACCATTAGCGCTAATGTCCAAAGAGAGATGTTCTACTGATACCAGAGGTGGTACTCTAAAATGTTAATTTCAGTATCAGGTAGTGTATAAACGACATTTTCTGTGTAGCATGTACAGGTTAGGGTTAATAGGAAAGGCAGGGGAGACGAAAACAAAATCTAAAGAATCTATTTTTAATCCTGCGTTTTCAGTCAAACTTGGTCCCAACGATGGCTTCGGCCGATGCTTTGTGCTTACGATGATACCAGCCTTGTTTGCATACGTTTCGAGGAGAATTCAGGATGTTAATTTCCCTTAAGCACTTTAAATTTTTCAGGATTTGACGCAGATGACATCCACCCCGCCCGGGTGTAAACGATCGAGTTTTTTCATCGAGTGTGTTTTTCGGTATCAGTGTCCATAAGTGTCAATCGAATTTTTCATGAAGCTTATCGTCGTGGCTTTCCCAGCGAGTTCAGCAAACGCTGGGCAATAATAGCCCAACAAATTCGCACCCCACCAAGAAAAACGTAGCGGAAAGTTGGTTGGTATAACTAGGATTTCCGTCATATACTTGGCGTGGATCCGCTATCCCATTCGCACAGCCTTAGTTTATCGTTATTCAGATATATAATTGTAGAGCCACTTTCGGCACGTTGTTGGTTCCTTAACCACAACCCCCAGTTAAGGACAACTTAAGGACCAAAAGCTAGGGCCTTACCTTGACAAGAGTTTCATTGCTATGAGAACTTTCTGGTATGTTCATATAGCCTTTTATTCGCTCTAAGAATAGTATGTCTTTCATTGTGTCCACTGGTGTCCATCTGACAGAAAATAACAATTCACAAATGTCCGTTATATGATATCACATTTGCGTTTTGATTAATTCTAGGACAAATTTCGAATTAACTTGCGTTGAGTAAGAAGTTTTGGCCGTGGACACCTTCCTATAATAAATGTTCAAAACACAATTTGGTATATCAGACACATCGCATTTAGCGCGGACAAATCACCCTTCTGACAAACACTAAGTCGTTTTGGTCCTTCATTCCCGTTTCTAGGACAAAAATTTGGAAAGTAAGCGTAATTAAGCGAATATTTGTCGTTCAATTAAGGACCAAAAATGTTTGGGTTAACTATGGAGCACCGTGTCCACTTTTACCCATTCGTGGTAAAACGAAGAAAAGAGCCGCGTTTTCCTTTTTCACTTAAGTACGAGAGTGTACACATGTAGAAGGCAGCAAAATGCGATTTAAGAACGATTTTGACGGGACACTTGGAACATAAACTACACAATCGAATCCAAATGGAAGATTCAACGTCTTCCTTTCGTAAAACGAAGTAAAATACTTCGTTTTACATGGTTTAAATGTTGATGGCTTAAGGTTGTATACCATAGTACACACCAGTGGATCACGAAAGGGTTAATGATGGACTGGCTGCATTGTGTCCTGTTTTTCCGTGTCTATGATTGGATGAAATGAGCTCCAGCCAATAACAATCGACGAAGCTTCCACGTCAAAACACTCGAATAGATGTGTGGAGCACCCACCGTTTAGGGTCAACCAGAGTTTATGTATGGCACACAGCACAAAGGTTAAATAAATACGATACACCGTAAAAGCACGAAGTATAAAGTACCAGAACTTCCAGCAGTGCTGCAGTATAACAAAGGAACACGTAGCAGCAGTGTGCATTCAACACGAAGGAAGTAATTTCAATAACGCCACTATCCATGGATCACAGGCGGAATATGAACTGTACACCTTGAGAACAAAACAGTAGTGGTACGTTTGACACTGAATCGATAAACAAGCTCAATGGCGTTCAACGAGACAACTCGGCGGTTACCTGTGCGTTCGTATGCGGTCTCACTCTTTGCGGCCGAATTTGGAGAGTGTGCTATGACAGAGTTGGCTCAATAGTTCGCACGGCATAGTATTCTATTAGTGTATCCCAAAAATGGTTCAGGGTTTTCAATTTGGCACGGTGTTATGGGTAAGTAAAACAAAAAGTCACAGTGAGGTCACGACCTTGTGACCTGGTATTCGTGCATATCAGCCTAAAACCGCCTGTTACCCGCAAGATATCAGAAAAAGGTCATGATCCTGAGCAGGGTTTTCAATTCGAGGAAATGACCATACCGGAACGCTTTCACAACACAATCATCACTGCAGACAGCGTGTCCACTTACCCTCCCCACACACGAATGACAGCAAGGGCAACAACCGCTGGGTGACCACGACGGAGCAGCTGCCGGCCGCCATGCGCAGCATACGTATGCCCGATCAGGAGATGACGGAGACACATCACATGCTGCGTGCGTGGCTCGGTAAGATGACGGTGTTTCGGGCGTACCAGCGCAAACTCAAGCAGATCGACTTTGACGTACACGCCAACACGACGACGCACTATACTATGTGCAGCTGTGATACAAGTTGGACCGGCAGTTGTTGGTATGTGTCCCTTGGTCGCTTCGGCAAGTAATTGAGTGGGAAATTGCTGAAATTACCCCAAATAATATGGTGGTCGCCCATTCGAGCAGAAAGGAGGTCATTTAAAACAGCACAATCCTAAAAAACAGAAGCCTAATGTACTGAAGCCATTCGACAAATCCGCGTGCCGCTAAATTCATCTTCCATTTATCTTCTGCAATTTGTTGCTGACAGTGTTCAACATGGGGGAATACCAGTCGATGCAGTTCAGCTAAAGTCTAGACCGTTGCTCGTTCTAAGTAGTACAAGCGAGATCGAGATGGATGCCCGAATAGAGCACTCATCGCATCCCGAGCACAAGGTGCTGAATAGACAGCTTCACATGTACCCATTCCCCACCTACCGTGTCTACGGGTTTGCGAAATATCAACGTTAGCACTTTCACGTTGACGGACACCTTGCTGGCGATTAATATGAGTCTTCTTGTTAAATGAAAGGCCTAACAGTTTAAATCCTGCTGTTTTTGTGAGTTTCGTACGTGATTGATTTCGTACGTTGGCGGCCGCGTAGAAAATTGATGTCATATCAATCTTTCGCTTGCTCAAATGTCGGAAAGGGCTCCAAAAAACGTGATAGAGATCGAAAAATAGCGAGCAACAGCTCCAACAAGACATACTTGTACGTCTTTATCGCGGATGAAGACGACGTATTGCATCTTGCCAAATGTGTTTGTTTTTCCGTGTTGAATTAGAAAGACGAGAGCAATGCACAACTGAAACCCCTCCCCGTCCAGTACTTGCGAGAACATATCTGCCAACTCCAAATCACGCACATTCTCACCGCGTAATAGCCCATGATGAGAGAGACGGAACGCCGTTCGTCCTCGCAAGTCATCTAGCGTAAAAGCGCCACACATCTGCTGCAATTCTGCAACTGAAGAAACGTCATCTAGCAGGGAGCCGATACTTCGATCTTGATAGTTGTTGTTCTAGTCTGGGTTGCCTTGGTCTGGACATTAGTAATCACAGTTTCACAGCTTTTGTCCGGGGATGAGAGTTCGAGTTTGTATGTAGGCTTATCTGCTGATTATAAAGATCAACAAGAGCGTTTATATAGCCACAAACATTTGACCCCTACTGTTTTGTCCTTACTCTTCTTCGATTTCCGTTCTATAATCATGTCTGACAGGAATATGTGCAGCTTTCCTCCACTGGCCGTATCACAATCACGAAATTCGCGTGTAACGCACCATTGCACGAACTCATTTCAAACTTCCGTTTAGTGTTGATTGGGGGCGAGTCCAATGTCGTCTGTATTGTTGTTCGTTCACTTTCATCCATTTCATGACGCACATCACAGTCTTGAGATGCGTGGGCAGCAGACATGGCCACTTCCGCCGCATAGGATCGGATCGACACACATGATCGACGCCCATTTTCGAAGTGATAAGGCAAAACTAGTTTTGATAGATAGTTGGGAAAGATCACAATCTTCGTGTTGACTCGGGTCAGGACCCACAGCAAATTGGTTCTGATGCTCATTATGTAAGATTGGCGGCAAACGATTGAATTTAATGTTCTGTTGGATTTGATGAGCAGATTACCAAAAATCAATTGTGACAGTTAAATTTTAGGACTGTAGATTACTAAAATGCAGTCAGATTTGTCCAATTTGCAATCATTTACGCTGAAATCGAAACTAAAATATAAATTTGATTTTGAAATAGATTAATAGCTCGCCTCTCGTTTTCATGAGGTTCATTTAGAGACTATCTTGGTCCATGATGAGTGTGGCCATACGACGGGGTCAGAGTGCAACATCAACCGCTTATGGACACGTGGTTGTTTAAAAATGAGAGCCTGTGCATCATATATGTTGGTATGCATGTAATACAGTGCTTACAGATTGTCACTTCGAATACATTCGAGTGTTACATTTTCGGAATGCTATAAACCCAAATGTTATACCTTCAAAATGGTCTATTCGATTTGGCTCGTGCTAGCGGTACAAAACGAGTCTACTGAAACTTAATATTTGTGGAGTTTATGTATGATTCTGAGTCTATTTCTACATCGTATAAACTTTGAAGTCGCCTTGAGGACGGATGCTATCTTGCTTCAAATCATGGAAGTCGGTGATGGCGACAGAGAAACTACACCCGAGCCTCATCCTTGAAAACCCTGAGAGCGGTGACATAATATTAAGCCGAGCTACCGTCTTCCCCGCATATTAGGCATGGGTGCTCAAAATGAATACAACCCTGCTCATGTATTCTATTCGTTTTTAACACCTATGTGCTATACATTGAACAAATTGCTAAAGTCAGAAGAAACACTGATGATGGTTCGCTTTACAATGTGTTTGGTAATGTGCAGGCTTCTTCATCTGTGTCGATGCTCGTGGAGCTGTCGGGTGTAACACGACACTTAAATACAAACAAACGGAGAGCTCGAGAGGCTGTTTAAGCTCAAATGAATTTTGACAGTTTAACAATGCGCTACCCACATCGTGAACCCTGTGTTCTATTAGGCAGGTGGTCTAAATGGGGTTTGCACAGCACCCCGATCGAAAAGCAATGCTTTTAGAGCGCATATTTCAAATATGCGGGTTAAGACGGTAGGTGGTGACCCTACTTGGTCCTGAGTTTAACCCCGCGTGCTGCGCACACGGATCTTTAAACCGTAGGCGTTGTATCGGGCTGCCAAGCGAGTTGCTTCCACCCCCACCCCTATGATCCGGGGATTGTTGGTTTGCACCACTAGACATTATCATGCGAATTAGGCAGGTTCCGATTAAATAGAATGCCTACGGCAGTTATACCGTAAACGTTATGTGCAAACGGACAAGTGATGTTCATGATGTGGTATGTTTGTAACCAAACACATACTCGAATTCACAAAATAGGTATATTTGGCTGGTTGTTTATCAAGTGTCCAACGTTTGTTTGCACATAAGGTAGGTAATAGGGTGAAGGCTAAAAGATTTCGTACTTTAAAGAGATGTTTTCGACCTAACGGGTATATAGCCCCAACCGGAATAAAACCTCGCCACACAGTAAACCGCTTTTACCGGTTGACCAATACAAATTCTTACGTTAACGTTTTTATCATTTGTGTTTTCTCAGTGAGGTACATGTATATTGTTGTGAATTTGTAAACGTTTTTGAACTCAGTCAAAAGCTATTAAGTTGACGTTTCGGACTGTATAGGGCTCCGTTAATTGATTTTTGATGTATGAGGCACGATAGAACTTGGACTTACATTAAACGAAAATGTGGTGCACTTATAGAGTCCTCCAAGTTGATGCATCGGTTGTCAGGCGACGACTCCCTCACAGCGTTCTCTACATCGTCGAGAACCCACAGGTCGCACTTTGCATAGCAGCACTTGATGTAGCCGAAGTGTCGATCGCAGTGGTTCTTCGTGTGGCCCTTCACAAAAACTCAGTTTGGCGTTCTGCAACGAGCCCGTGTGCACGAGAAACAGTAGGAACTGCAGCACATGACTGTTCTTAACCTGCCCGCCACAATTATCAGCGTACACGTGCCACCGCTTTGCCCCTTTCTCCTTGGCGTAGATGTTGCGGATTCTTGCATAGGCGTCCAACATTGATATCACCTCGGTGATTCCCTTCTTAGCTTTGCGCTCAGAGTAGATTAGACTCCACTACAACAAGTCCGGGTGCGTGTGAATTCCAAACACGGACACCGAAATGAGGCTCAAAAAGTACCACATTGACGGCGTCTGAGCGGAGTGAGGAAGCGCAATGTTCTGAGCGAAGTCAATAGTGGCCACCAGTTCATCTGCTGTAGCTGCACTGCAATCGGCTTGATATTGACGTCTCATCGCCTTCGCATCGTTCACATGAGCTACAATAGCCTCCGTATCTTCGATGGACGGCTCCGGTCCCATTACGTTTCGGTAGATGACACAGGCATCGCACACATTGTCACGCCTGGACCGGATGCGAATATTGGGGCAGACTCGCTCCAGGATAGTCCTGAAGGACGTCAGAGAAGGCTCTTTGAAGCGCACTCGTGCATCCTTTGCCCACTCCACGTACCAGCCGAGCATCATGCTCCAGGTGAAGTACGAAGGCAGTAATCTGTACTCCTTGGTGGTGTAGTGACTATGCAGCTCCCCGTCCTCCGTCTTCTGGTACCGGAAGCGTACAGGGACAATATCAGCGTGCGTCTCGGCCAATCTCGTGAAGAACACTTTCATCGCTTCTTCGTCGAACTTACGAATAGCGCGTCCTAACGCCTGTAGATCGGTGCCGCTGGTTGTCCTCAGAGAAGCCAGAGCACATGGCTAGCGCCGTGATCAAGCTGGTTCGCTGGCAGTCCTTGTTCATCTTCATGTAGCCGCTGAGGAACGTCGTCGTCGCCTGTGCTTGGTTATCGATGCAGCGCCTCTCGCAGCACTCCACTCCCAGCACCGTGTCAATGTGCTCAGCTACCGCCTCGTCGAACTGCTCGTCAGCATCTTCTACGCTCTCATCCGAACTCGCAGTCCACTCGCCGTGCTCCTCTTCGGCGTCCGAAGCTGAGCGCTCGCCGTGCTCCATCTGGATCGCGTGTGGTTTTGGTGAGTGGTCGTAAAAAAACACGGGGAAAAGTCAGCTCTGAATGTTCTAAACGCATTTTCTCGGAAATTCGTTTAAGTTCGACTGTGCACCTCGTCCCATTCAAACGGCCGTATCTCCACTGCATTAATATTTGAGATGACGATTTTGTTTTGCGCCGTCTCAAATCAAAGAGCCAGCGCTAAGCCAGTGGTAACCCACTTTCTTTACTCCTCAGTCGTTACACACTCTGAAAGCCCAGTCTGGAACCTAACGCCTTCAAAACAACCTTTTTGGTATCCAGTGGCTGTGGATCATTCCAGAATCTACCCTCCCTCGAGAAGCCACAGCGGTATGGGAAAAGGCAAGCGGCCCGCGCGCGATGACTCGCGACGTCCCTACGAAGAATCCGAAGAGTCCGAGTACGTCGACGACACCCTGAGTGAATCCAACGACGACGACAACCCCCTCCCTGCTGCTCGAATCGCATCCCGAAGCTTGTTGGACAAAACCTTCGACTCGGTCGCAGACTATGAGTCATTTTTCAAATTGTACTGCCGCCAAACATGTCAGGTAAGTCTCTTGCGGTCGTTTATGTGGTGTGTGGGTCTGCTTCCGCTTTATTTGATTTCCTAGAAATATTTCAAGCGCTCGTCAACTACGCGGGAGCGGAGAAACGCTGCGATCAAGCACTCCTACGCAAAGCACGACAGGATAGCGCCTGAATCGGAGCTCTTGGAAAACGAGGCGGTTCCCCATTACGTCGTCTACTATCTATGCACGCATGCTGGCAAACCGAGGATGCGCAGCAGTGTCAAGAGCCCACGCCAAAACGTTAGACCACTCGGGTGTGAAGCTAAGGTACGAGCGCGGCCGAACACATATGAAAGCTTCTACTAACCTCTGCTGGTCTGTATTAATGTTTCGCTGCTCTAGTTATCACTACTGCAGAAACGGGAATGTGATCGCTACTATTTGGTTGTTTCGCTTCACATGGCCTCACACAACCACAAAGTTGGTAAGACTGAGTACCACCAGATTCCGAGCAACCGAATGCGGCTGGACAGTGAAGGCTTACAAGACGTGAACAATCTCAGAAAAGTTGGTGTGGCAAGGAAGAAGATCCTGAAGTACATCTGGGACAACACAGAGTCTGAACCTTGTATGGTAGACGTGCACAATTTGCTGGCCAATCTGAAACGAGATGAAGATGCTGGAACTACAGTTTCAGACCGGGTATCTGAAACTTTGATCAGCTTCTGCGAGGAGGAGAAGTACGGAGTGGCACATGTCGATATCGACCAAGACCAGAATCAGGTACCCCGCAAGGTGTACACGCTTGGCGTACGAAACATGAATTTACTGGCATTTTCTTATGCAGTTTGTAGCCCGCGCCATCGTTTTCCAAAGCGCGCACATACGGTCTCTGTATTCAAGCTTTCCTGTTTCAGGAAACCATTCTGGTGGATGCCACCCACGGAACCAACGCCGAGCGCTGCAAATTATTATCCTTCATTGTTCACGATTCGTTTGGCCAAGGCCAGCATGTCCAGGTACGGAGGCGTGAGCTGATAAACGAGGCCATGCTCGACGTGTTGTACATGTAGCTATCGTCTTAGTTGGCACGTTGTGTCAGCTTGTGGTAGTTTGTATCAGTTTGTTCGCAGTTCGAAGAACTGTGCTAGGGGCCCTAGAAAGTTTTGTTGACATCTGGCAACATAACACTAACGTTGCCAAAGTTGTCCAACGATGAGAGTGTTGTCATCAAGCAACATTATTCAAAATCGTGTTGCCACACCATTTCGCCGGTGCACCGTGTCGGTAGTACTAAAACATTTGTACTAATATTACTTGTAGCGGTTTTAGCACGATTAAAAATGTTACTTTTACGCCTGTTAAGGCTTTAAAAAGTTATAGAAGGGTGCATTTCTTTTTATTTTAAAACGACCTAATTTTAAATTGATTTTTAAATGCGTTTTAAGAGCACCCGGATGAGGACGTCTACGTAGCTCTTCCAAAGGTCCCCTATGCCATGTGCGCTAAACCTGCTGTATCACTTTCGAAAAGGTGAGATTGCATCCACACCTCCCTTGCGTAAACAGGTGCTGTGAAGTCAGGTTTGGACTGGAATTAACAGTAAAATTACTTGACAGTATTATTTTAACAGTAATGATAGAAATCGATACGAAACTGCTTAAGTCGTTACATGTATTAATAGTAGTTTAGCTGGGAGTGTACACGTAAATCTATGCTGCTATCACGAAAACCCCGCTATAAAACCAGGAGAGTCATTTTGGCGCCAAAGTAAACAAACAGTATCAGTGCACCTCAAAATGTCTGGTATGGATGGACCAGGGGTAACTCTCAAACCAGTAACATTATTATTCGATGCTTTACAATGTGAAATGGTTACGTATCGATGACACCATTTCACAAATCACACCGACGTCAGCGGATTTTGCTAGTCTAAAGAATACTTTACTCAGAGAGCTGTGGCACGCATGATATTGATAAATGATTCTTCATGTTTGACCGACTGGGGACGTGGTGGTGGGTTGAGTCTTAAGCAAATTGCCGACTGAACTCTTCCTACTGCTCTGATCGCTACCTTGCGTTGGTTTCCTAACTGCCACCTCATGTCATCCGACAAAGGTCGCTTCCGTTGGCGGTTGCACCTTATCAACGGAAGCGCATCAATTTCCCCACACCGCAGTGCAATCCTTGAAAATCATGATCTTGGGTCCCAAGGGACCGAAGATCATGAATCGCGCGTGCTGCAGCTAGGTCTATTACAAAAGCTAAATCCGCCTACGCGAAGACCTAGTACAGTACGAATAGCTGATATAACAGTGTGAAATCAAGCGTGTATTTTCAGCAGATTCTGGCCATGGTTGTTGTCAAGTGCAGCTCAGTGACACTGGTAATCCACTTCTAGTTTCGAGGCAGTGCCATCTTTCTTGTGCCTCACTAATCTCGTTGACATTGGAGGTGCACAACACTATAACTATATCCCTTTTCAAGAACGCAAGGCCTAAACTACATTTCCAATGCTTGTGTAACACAAGTTCTGTTTTTAGCAATACAAAGAGCAGCTATTTTTTAATAATATGATGATGAGGTAGCGGTATATTGTGTTACATGTACTGTTCTCCATGAACTTAAAGAGAGTAACCACCTTGCGACATTTGCGTAAAGACCATCAACCTCGCTGTTTGCACGCAAAACTACGAATCCACCGATCCTTAAGGTCCGGGTCCCCAATTTTAGTTTGTGGAAGATTGTACATGTTGTAATGACAAAGTTGCTGTTTTGCTTGGATTTAACTAACTCTTCATGGTGGTTGCATGTTTCCAGCATGCTCTTATCACGGACGAGCGGTCTGACACACTATGGCTTGCCATCAACCAGTTCAAGATTAGCAATCCAGGCTGGAAAGATATCCAATGTGTGGTGGTGGATAAGGACTACCACAGGCCAGAATTTTACTCTGTCAATTCCACACCTTCAAGAACGGATTGCTAAGCCTGAATATGGTCTTGACATTGTTCAAATATCACGTTTGAAGTCTCTCGTGAGTATGCTCGTGAAAGCAAGTACTGCGGGCGAGTACGACAAGTACGTGGGATTAATGCGGGAGGAGCTACACGTCGAAGAAGAAGAAGAGGACGTTAATTGTCCCCCATTTTGGCTGTACTTTCAGGCGAACTGGCACAATTGCCGTGCTATGTGGTGCTATTTTCTTCGCGATAATGTCGTACATCTCGGCAACAATACGAACAATAGGCTCGAGTCTTCTTGGCAGAAAATAAAACCTCTTGTGGACCAAAATGTGGAGATTGATGAAACGCTGACAAGCTTGATTTGGTGGGCGAAGGTAAACAAAAGCTTTTACGACTGCCATGGCACGCGTTGGACAAGTATGCGATCCTACGCAGCATTCGAGTGCTGAACTGGCGCGGTTGGCTCAATGTGTCAGCAGGTTCGCGTTCGACTCCATAAAGACGCAGTATGATATCGCTACGAACACATCGACCTACTATGGCATTCAAGAGTCCGGACACGAGACGTTTTCGGTGGCTAGTGCAGCAACAACACGTAAAGTAGACATGAAGACGTGGACTTCATTATGTATGCTAGGCCTAACTCAGAAGTTGCCGCGCAGGCATTTGTTTGATGTATCTACGGAAACGGCAACAGCTAGCCCAAGTCATTTTTCGAGTGTGTGGATTAAAGGTGGTGGTTCAATTCAGAAGCAATGTTGACGCAGTTTTTAAGCAAGGATCACGACGTTGGTGGATATTCAGAAGAGCATATCGAAAAGTCGGCACGCCCAACATCCACGTGTAAAAGCGCACGGCCGCCGGAACACCACGGTGAAACAGAGAATCTTTGCACACAAGAAGAGATTTCGAGAGCTTAAGGACATTTGCGGAGAGGGAGAACGGAGTAGGCCCTCTACGACAGATAATATTGCTGGTATGGCAGAGGCACTTGACTCCGACATGATGTTGTTCCACGAATGGTTGACTTTCCTGTCGCAGTTTGGGATCGTAGAGGGTTTGTTCGAAGCTTCCAGCCCATCCGCAGTTTGTCGACCGGTTCCGTCTCCCGGACAGAACTTTGGACACGCGAATGCGCTGCTGTGTAAGGTCCTGTTTCCCCGATAATGGGTCAATTTGTGTCTCGCGGATTGATGAATTCAAGCATGCATACGAGCAGACACAGAGGGTTTTGAAGGATGAAGAAATTGTCTTCAAATTTGAGGATGGCCGTGGCCTGCTGTAACCCAACATGTCTGTTTATTACATGCGCGCAATAGCGACGTGGTACAAGTTACGAATTACGTTTGGGTGGCTCGCTAAAGGTTTGGATTGGGCTCGCTCCATTCACGCTACTAGAGATGATTGTGGACCATTGTTCAACGACGTAGAGGACTTTGATGTGGAAGATGTACGCACTTGTCTTCGCTACACAAATTTGAAGAATGACAATGAGTTGGCGGTTCTTAGCTTTGCTATGTATGCGGACGTGGCAGACGTCGGTATTCAAGCTGCACTCTTAATAATATGCAGAGACGCAGACAATCGTTTTGGCTCCAATCTCATCGCTACATTTATCCCTCAGCTCATGGCGATGGAGACCAACGAAGCAAGAGTGGCGTATCTGAAGAATACAAAGGCGGTTGAGAGCGCGAAGGACAAGATCGTCGGAGCAGTGCTGGTAGACGGGAATCACTGGTGCGCTCTGTGCATTAGTGTCAAGAAGTGGAGCTACACGGTGATGGACCCGCGAAATGACTCCGACACTATCGGGAAAGTAGCTGGACTGTTCAAGTACGTGTTTCAACCACTTCTACCACAGAACAAGCGATGGAAAAGAGTGGTTAGTCGGGAATATCAGCAGATTGTAACGGGGCTAGAGCCACGCTTTAGCTTGCACTATAGGGTGCTTTGAGGAAGCTTGGTTAAGACGAACGTCAGAGAAGGACGTGCGAGATTTAAGGTTAAAATGACTCTGTTATTAGGAGTAGACCCTGGCGGAAGGCCAGGGCCATTGTGGGCCACCCAACTGGTGGTCCCTCTCTAATAGGCTAAAACTAAGATATGTAATTGCACTTCTGACCAATCAGTTAGTGCCAGGTCAATGCCCCCTTTTGACCAATGGGAGGACAGAACCTCTAAATGTAGATATGACATAATGATACGGAGGCCCGTTTCACAGATCGACGGATCAAGTTGCGGGATATGGTTGCTTGCCTTCCTGGAGAGCTACATTTTTCTGGAGTTCAACGCACCTCCTGATGCAGACCTCCTTCGCTACAGATACTTGCTGAAGGTATTGCTCTCCGGAACGGCAACTTAGCAAAACGTAGCTAACCCAATACATATAATTTCACATGTAGCCCACTCAAAATAACGCTCCGTTGGCTACATAACGTTTCTTTCGCAGCACAGGCCAAGAAATTTGCTACGGCTATGCGTGCCACCTGCTTGAAGGTCGCGCAGAGTTCTTGTGGGTTTGTGGTAATTTGTATTCTGACCCAAACTCCAGTGTATCAGTTTGTGTCGATGTGTCCACATCTTCACAAACCGAGTACAAACCCATACGGCACCGGCTCTCTAGTTTGTACGAATAGTCTCTGTCAAAAAGACATCCATACGCCATGATGCCATCATCAGTTGAGGCTCAAAAAGACATCAGCAACGCCATGGTCTCATCATCAGTTGAGGGGAGAAATGAATGCAACAAAAAAATCCATCCTGTATCAGACATAATGTGCTGCAAATAAAAAATGCAGGACCATTGTAGGACACTTCACCAAGCTTAGGACAATACGCAGGACACTTTACATGCCGAACGGTAACAAAATCAAGGAGGGCTATGAATAGGTCTAACATCCCATACAGATTTGGCCATGCGATTGTGAAAACCAAAGAGGCGTCAGAGAGACTGTTTGCAATAGAAGCAAAGCGGAGGTCTGCAATGGTCGGCGCGTGGGCCGGAGTAGTTGCCCTCACCATATCTCCTTGTTACTTAGTTTCCTAGAAACCGCGCGTGGTCGAAGCCGTGGACTTAGCATAAGGCGCAAGATGGCGGGGCATGCGCCCACTCGCAGCGCCGGCGCTAAGTCCGCTGGCGAGAGTCAACGTATGAGTGTCCGCTCCCGTGCCCGCTTCCCTCCCTCCGTCTCGTTAGATGCATCTTTGATACGCCCGCGTACATTATACAAGGCTGTTACCATGACATATTCGTATACACTCTATAGATGGCGTAGATTGAAGGCACTGTGCCGCGCGAGCACTAGCCACGAAGTCTTTTAGTGCATTCAGACAACTTCGCCTCAACGGCTCTCAGTATCAATGAACCAATGGACGGACGCCACGGCGAGCCGTTTGCGCAACCTTGAACTTGATATTTCTACATATATATCTGGTTGGGGTAAGTTTTGAAAACTATAAAACGTACTTAGAGAGATGGTTTGTACACGTACAAGCTGTTTTGTACGTATTGGTACGAACAGTTTGTACCTGATTTGTACCTCTTAGCACGGCTATGTCTCACCGTTTTGTACCACTAGCACGAGCCTACCTCAAAACTATACATGCTAGCTAACACGCCTAAGGGAAATGTATTAATACTAGTTTTTGTATGGAAAACAGTAGCTTGCTATAATATTATTCTGCGAGTCTCCACATGCGCACACCTCCAGGAACTCGTTGTGCCACGCTTCTTGATTTATAAATGCTGCTTGCATCTGTGCAGACAAGTTGTTAGCCACTTTCACTTCCCGGTCACTACAGTAAATACATGCACACATTATTAAAACATGTAAATTGTGTAGAATGACTGTTCTGCGTGCGCTTGATTAATCTGGATAAAATATCAGTGATCGATTTTCCGCTCAAAAAGCATGCTTGCCAAAATCACAAAAATCAACAACATGCACCAGCCCAACAGCTCATCTCCAAATCTAATAAACCCTCAAGAACTGACAAAATTACATGTCAATTTTTGCTTTTGGTCATATTTCTCTCATAATGCAACTTCAACTTGCTTAGTTTAGAGATCCCGACATTGACATGAGCCAAACTCACTCCAATCACTTATATATAGCTAGAACAATCGCGAATGCTGACGTAGCCTGGTAGTCGAGATGAGGGGTAGGAAGGAAATCCGAAAGTGAGTTCCATTGAGTTAGACGTCCTAGTCCTTTTTGCTCTCTCCTACACATGTAGTTCTCCTATCTCCCTGTTTTCACTTGATCCAGTCATGCAACGGACACACCAAACTGCAACGGACACGGTCGGTCTCGTCAATGCATATGCAAATCACCATCTGATGTGCAAGTTGAAGCCATCCGCCCAATCACCGTGCGCGATGCCAAAAGATCTGCCAATCAGATTACACCGTTCGTGTCTCCCCAATAGCTGCCCCCACAAGCCACACGCCCGGCACGCGCAGGACGTGTGCCTAGAGGTACCCAGCCGAGCAGACGACGAAGTGCAATTGCAAGACCCCCACTCAATTGGAAGTCTCGAGCTTGGGTCCGAGATTAGCACGCATCATCAAGTAGCGCAGCGTCTTCGTAGATAGGCCCTTGGTCAGGAAGTCAGCATGTTTTTCTTGGACTCCACGTACTGCAGCTCAACTTCCTTGTTTATCACCTTCTCACGGATGAAGTGGAAGCGAATGTCGATGTGTTTCGTGCGCGCATGGTAGCCGACGCTTTTGGCCAAAGCCATTGCTCCTTGGTTGTCCTCATAGATCACCGTAAGCTCGCTCTGCTCCGCACCAATGTCCTTCAGGAGACGGCGCATCCAAACGCACTCCTTCACACAGTTACTCAGCGCCATGTACTCCGCTTCGGTTGCCACAGTCTTCTGGAACGTTGATCTGCACACCACAGGCGCACCACACAGCATGGGCATCATTCCCCTCTCGAGCGTCGGTCGTCACGGTTGCCAGGCCAGTCCGCATCAGTGTAGGTTTCAAGTTAAGTACCGAGTAGACCGTCGTACGTGATGCCGACGTCCTTCGTCTTCAGTAGATACCGCACGACCTTGATCCCAGCATCCCAGTGCTTCTCACCAGGGTTCTCCAGGAGACGGCGACGGTTCATAGCTCGGAGCAGTAGCTCGAGGCACAGTGACATCATTTCCGCCATCGTTATCTTCATCATCGATCTCTGCCATGAAGTCATCTGGGCTAGTGGTCTCCATGAACTTGACAGTGCGAACGATTTGTACTTTTCCCGTGGCCACATTGAGTACGCGGTATCCTTTGACACCATCCTCGTAGCCCATGAATCGGCACTTGAAAACCTTGGCGTCCAGCTTGCGGCGCTTTTAGTCAGCAATGTGTTTGTAGCCAAGTGCACCAAACACCTTCAGGTTCTTGAGCTGAGGTTTCTTCTGGTACACGATCTCGTACGGTGTCTTCACAGTCACAATGTTGGGAATTCTGTTGATGATCCACGCAGACATGTTGACTGCTTCAGCCCACCACTTCTTGTCGATACCCTCATGATAAAGCATGCAACGAGCCATCTCGACGAGGCTCCGGTTTATGCGCTCAGCAAGTTCATTTTGCTGGGGCGTGTACGGCACCGTCTTCTCATGGCGGATGTCTTCCTTGGTCAGGTACTCCTTGCAAAGTTGGCCTGTATACACTCCGCCTTTGTCCGAGCGGAGACGCTTGATCTTATGACCGGTAGCGTTTTCCAAGTCGGCCTTGAACATCTTGAACTTCGCCAAGACTTCCGACTTCATCTTCATGAAGTACACCGTGACGTGACGTGAGTAGCCGTCGATAAACGTGACGACGTACGTACAACCTCCCGGTGTCTTCGTCTGCATTGGTCCCATGACATCAGAGTGGACGAGGTCCAGGACTCCCGCACTCTCGACGGTCTTCTCAGGCTAGCGAGGGAAGTTGTTCTCGTGCATCTTTCCCATGTAGCAACCTGCACAAACGTCCGCAGCCGTAGGTGCTTCCATTACCTGCGGCAACCCTTCTGTGCTTGTACGGGATGTGGCCTAAGCGTGCGTGCAACACGCTCCACGACTCCTTACGAGGTATCGTTGCAGCACGACACCACTGTCTTCAGCTTGTAGACATTTCCACATCGCTTGGCCTCCATGACTTTTACGTCACCAAAGCGAAAGACACACTTGTCCTTACTGAACTCCGCCACGACTTCCTTCTCGGCCAGCTTCGCTACCGAGATGAGGCTTTCATCAACCTCAGGGATGTACAGAACGTCCGACAGTGTGACAGACGTCCCGTCCATCAGCTTCTACCCGACGGTGCCCATTGCAACTGCGTCGATCTTCGTGTTATCCGCGATCGCGATGCGGACTGGCGTCTTCAGCTCCTTCATGGACACGAACTTGTCCCGGACGCTGGTCATGTGCGAGCTTGCACCAGAGTCGACGTGCCACTTAGTCTTGCTCATCGCACCCGTTGCCGTGAACGCGAAGTCGGATGTTTCTCTCGCGACTTGTCCACGTCCCTCGTCGGCCTTCTTCTTGCGGCACTCCGTTGCTTGTTGCTTGTGCCCCGGCTTCTCGCAGTAAAAGCAATTGCCGGTGAACTTGCGCTTGCCGTAGTCATTCTTGGCCACGAACGCCTTCTGTTGAGCTGATGACGATTCATCCCAGGCTTCAACACCAGAGAGAGACTGGATCGCGTATGCCAAGGTCATGTTAGGCGTGTTCTCGAGGACGGTACTGATCATTCGGTACTCATCCGTCCGACTACCGAGCAGCAACACGAGCTGTCGGGTCTCATCCAAAGGCTCCCCGATCGTATCCATTTGCAAGACGATCTCCTTGAACTGGTCCACGTGAACCGCGAACCGCGTACCGGACTCCATCTTGAAGTTATGCAACTTCTTGATCTTGAAGTTATGCAACTTCTTGGTGACGAGGAGTCGGTTCTTCAGCGTGTTCCGGTTGAACTGCTCCTCGAGCATGTGCCACGAGTCGACAGCTGATGTCGCTCCACGGATGTAGACTTGATATGTGAGTCAAATGTCTCCAGCGAGCACACCAAGGGATTTCATATCGTCCATCTTCCATTGTGCCGTGGAGCCATCGCTCAGCGCGTCGAACTCTGGCTTGATGATGTGGGCTAGTAGTCCCTTGCGCGAGAGCTTCATCCTCATGTTGAACTCCCAGTGGAAGTAGTTGCCTTCCACAAGTTTGACGGTGTCAGCGTAGCTTGGGCTCATAACTAATTGCGAATGTAGACGTAGCTTGGAAGTCGAGATGAGGGGTAGGAAGGAAATCCGAAAGTGAGTTCCATTGAGTTAGACGTCCTAGTCCTGCTTGCTCTCTCCTACACATGTAGTTCTCCTATCTCCCTGTTTTCACTTGATCCAGTTATGCAACGGACACACCAAACTGCAACGGACACGGTCGGTCTCGTCAATGCATATGCAAATCACCATCTGATGTGCAAGTTGAAGCCATCCGCCCAATCACCGTGCGCGATGCCAAAAGATCTGCCAATCAGATTACACCGTTCGTGTCTCCCCAATAGCTGCCCCCACAGGCCACACGCCCGGCACGCGCAGGACGTGTGCCTAGAGGTACAGCCGACGAAGTGCAATCGCAAGAAGAACTAGTCAAAAAGCTGAGTGTTGCTTGTGGCGTGCTAGTTCAACATTCACGCAACATCGATGAAAGTTTCCTTCCAATTATAACAATAGAAGCCGGCCCGCACTATATTCACTTTGCTATTTTGTAGGTACCCAGTACGTGCAACCAGGATCTGAATATGCTCAATGACTGGGACTCTGTGGAGCACAGCCACATCGCGTCGTCTAATTCAAGCCGGGTGTTGTCCGGCATTTTTCATGCAAACTAGGAAGCTACTAAAGTACAGTACATGCACTCAACTCTCAGCGCCCTCCGTCGATACGTATCTATCTGAGTATCTTTCACGATGAAACCTAAATACAATTCACCGCTCCTCATGTTCGTCTTCCTGTGCTGGACCACCACGATTGTAAAACTCATTCTTCTATTTTTTTACAACATTCGGCGTGGAAGCTAGTACCGGTACCTTCCAAAGGGTGGGCTCAAGCGGCGAGGCTTCAGCCTCCGCAAACGCGGCGAAAGCCTCAACCTGTAGAAACATGATGCCGATACGTGTTTAATCATAGCAGATCACCACTATTTCATTCGAATTTCAGAGCTCGCCCGGGTGCTAGCGCACGGCCTTGTAGTTACTAAATATGCTCCTGCCAAGCCAGAGGTGGGTCGCTGAACAATCATAATGATTGTTTATCGTGATTCATAAAATGGAGATGCCATGTATTAATGCATGTGTAACGTTAGTAAATCTTTTATTCGATCATGTGACATAGCCTATTCTTTGTGCGTCAACTTGTCACTGTCAAGATTAAAACTCGATTTATTAATACAAGTGGCCCACAGGCTGCGGCGCGGGAAGGTGCCTTTTGCTGTCCGAGCAATTCCCAAAAGCTACATTGTACCGGTAAGTACGTAGACTTAGGTACTGTACACTGCTGTATCAAACGTACCTTCGAGTCGAAGATACAGGACAGGTGGTCGAAGTTCTAGCGCCTGTGCAGCAGCACATCCCGTGAAACAGCAACAGAGGTACACACTTTGCTACAAGGCCTTCTTGATTCTATAGGTTTCGATTCCATACAGAGAGTGTCCACGATTACATGTAGGAAAGCATCGGCAAAGCAAGGCTTTCGCTCCTCGACACAGCACAAGATGCAAGCTTCTTCAAATTGTGGGCTACCCTATTATTAATAATACCGGTATTTGCACAAGGTTTACGCGTGATCCAGTGTCTTGGTAAGAGCAGAATTCCAGCACTCTCACCAAAGCTCATTATCGAATTCCTCGTCTAACCCCTGACCCCCGCCACTTCGTCGCCATGAAAGTCAGTAGCTTCCACGCCCTCCTCGTCGCCGCAGTCTCCTTGATTGCTCACGCCTCGGCAGACTTCACCGTTACCCCCGAAGTCGTCACCAAGGCCGCCACATCGAAGCACGTCAAGTTTGTCAAGCAATGGACGCTTTCCGCCGGCACAACGAACACGATCGACTCTATTGATTTGAGTCTCGCTGGTAACGCATACGTAAGTTACGTGAGCGGCCTACCAAGCGACGTGCTCGGCTACGTGAACGTATCGGGCGACTCGCGTGCTGTCGTCAACGCTGTCACTGTGAGCAAAGATGTTGTCAACGATCTCGCCGATGACATCGATCTCGATCCGTTTGACGACGATAACAACGAGGGCGGAGAGCTGAACGTTTGGCTGAACAACAAGGCGGCTAGTGGCTATTTGCTCACTGAGATCTTCCTGGCTGACACCGAAGCCGTGACGGACGTGAAGAGCCAGCACTCGGCCCAAGTGGTCATTGAGGACGGTGTGCTGGTGACGGAAAACAAGAAGGTGGAGTTGCAGATCGAGGCGACTGGGTCAAGCTCCGTGTATGTCTCTGCGCCAGACGCCGCTGTGAAGGTCCGACAGCTGAGCCTGGACACGACCGGTACGGCGAACATTGAGTACAACGTGGACAGCGTGTCTGCCTCTTCCTTGCAAATTAGTACGGAAGGCGCGTCGAGTATCACAGTGCTGTCGTCTACCCTCTCGACTTCTCAGCTGGACCTAGAAGCAGTCAGCTCGAGCCAAATCTGCATCGATGCTGATCAGGTGAAGGCGAAGTGGCGCGATATTCAAGGTAAGAGCATGATTTCCATTCCCAATGCGGCCAAGAAGTACGGCACCACCGGCACGTTTGCCTGCGAGGAGTCCACGCTGCCAGCGCGCAAGGCAGCCCAAATCGAGGCGGCCTCCGCCAGTTCTGGAACGGGAAACTTCCTCTCAGATGATGACCTGGACGACGAAGACAATGACAACGACCTGAACATTTTCAATTAGGAGTATCAGACTCCTAGAGACACTCGCATAGCGTTGGTACCGTTTAAGTTCGTTGAAAGGTTTCTTCGAACACGACAGTTCGGTTAAGCAGCATGTGAATGTATGAATGCACGTAATACGTTGTACTTGAAATGTACTACTGTGGTACTCTTTTCATTCCCAACAAACACCGATATTATTAGTGTTTCACGTAGAATATGTACTATTTTATTACTAGCATATTAAAGTAACATAATTGTATAATAGTAGTATATATTTTACTACTATATGCACAAGAAAATACCCGAAGTAATAATACTATCTCTGTGAGGAAATTACTTCAACTACACTCTAGCCAAAATAGATACCCTTGCAAAAGCGATCAATCTGTTTTCGAATTTCTCGCCCAGATCCGGAGGACGCGGGAAAACTCAATAGTTTTAGGGGCCAGTCCATAGCGATGGTCCAAATCCACACATACATGGGGTCAGTCCACACAATCTGGAGTAAATCCACAGCATCCAAAGCAAATCCACTGGATGCGGAGTTTCTATCATTTTAGCCAACCATTGCACAACGTAACATCCCAAGGCAACCCACTGCGGCCCTAGTCTGCCATTGCGGCCTCGTCTGCTGGTGGAAGTTGGCAAGCAAAGCGTTTCTCAGCAGGCAGGTCCGTGTGATTACTCGATACTCATTCTGTCGGACTTCAGTCTGGTTGCTAACACCATTTGTAGGCGGAGCTGTAGGTATTTTGGCACATTCACTCAGACAGACGAGACGAATAGGCGCGATACCGCTATATGACTTAAGTTGCGCTTTTCTCCGCTAGTACGTCTCTTTGTCTTCATTCGTTAACGCGGGTTGAGCTCACTAATGTGTTGTTTTGGCGGAGCTGTAGCTATTTTTCTTCGACCGCACTCGCACTTTTGGTAAGGACATCTGACGTTTGCTGGTTTTGAGACTTTATTTTGCTACATACTGTGCACGTAGCAATCGGAAAACTACTGCCTGGGCATTGCTACATCGGCAAATTCACGAGATTGAAAGCCAGTGAATCTTATAAAACATGAAGCATGCCAAGCAACTCAACGTGACAGTGAGCAACACCGTCAAATGCACAGTTTGCAGTAGTTCTACGGTGCGTCGGATACGGCATTGGGTGCTGTCACGTGCATCCCCAGTGTGCGCGGAAGCGTGCATAGAGCCAATGAAGTGTCAAAGGCAGGTTAAAGTTTTGAGTTGCGAGGAAAACAACACGCCCAACATCTACGAAATTGAGATGCACGAAGTCATCGCAGCAGATCCCCCATCATGAAAGCTGATACACGAGCAGAAGTTGTTAACACGCCAGCTAGCTGCAAATGGTTGGAAGCCTTCAAGAATTCGAAACGCGATAGCCGATAAGAAACCTGTGGATAAAATTCCGCTTCTGAATAAGGTTCAGAATTTTGTGACGCATTGTCGAAAGACCAAACTGAACAACACCGATGACTTTGAAGTATTGGAGAAAATCGTGAAAGACACAGGTTTTCGTGAAGAGGTAAAAACGATGCATTTTCATTCCCGTGCAGCGCTGGAGCAAATAAGATTGTTACAATTGGAGAAGGAACTGATGCAAGTTCTTTTATTGTTGGGTTTACGACGAAATGCTGCTTCGGAATTTTGATCGTGACCTCATGATTTTATCTTTCACTTTGATGCAACTTATAAGCTCAATCAAATGGGATATCCTACGTTTGTTTGTGGAATTTCGGATCATGCACGGTCGTTCAACCTTGTAGCGCTTTTTGTTAAGTGACGGGGTCACACGCACCTTAGCTTTAGAGGAAGCGTTAACGCGCTAACCACAACAGACGCCTAGCGTTCCTGCTGTAAGCTTGCAAAGGCCTGGCTGGCCTTCCTGTCCAATATGGTACCGAGTACCAATTGACTTGCGAACTTCCGGGTTAGAGTTAAACTGATTTATATTAAGAACACTGTTGTAGTTCGAACTACTGCTAACTATCTGCATACTGAATCCCTGTCTAATCTGATCTGTCCTAATGGGGACCACCCATTTAGATGTACTGCTTTAATACAACTGACGTACCACTTAAGTACGACTGAAGTACGAATTAAGTCCTTGACGTGCCACACACCACGCGTGTGACGAACACCAATGGAGTGGATCACATCACAGAGAACAATGGTCGCCCCCTGTCAAGTGGCCCCATTACAGTTACGTCGCAGCAAGAGGAACGACACTACACTTCGGTCCTGGTTGCGTTGCGAGCTATATACGCTCGTGTCGTTGAGAAACCTATGCAAGTCCACCTCATTCTCGGCGATGCTGACGATGCTCAATACAACGCAATGGCAGCAGTATTCGATGATTGCGATCTCGAAATTTTGAAGAATGCGGCGGTACGCCGCTGGTTGGCAGACCCAGATACAAAATATTTTGGAAAGTACTTTTGAAGCAGTGGTTGAAGAGAATTTTTCAAGTGGCCATGCTTTCGCAAGCCAATTGGCTGTCCCACTATCAACAATCCAGTGGAAACATTTAATGCCAAGCTGAAAAACACTTACACGCTTCGCAATCGGCTTCTTATGGGAGCGTTGTTAGGTCAGTTGCAGCTGTGCTGTCGAATGGAGAGTATTGATACAACCCTTTTCGAGGAGAAACCAACCGCTAGCGACAGACTACGAAGCAGAGCGACAGCACTACGCCGACAAAGTATGCTTTGTGAGACGCCATCCCTCGACGAATTCGACAACTTTGTGCTGGTTTTATCAAAGAGACACCCCGTATTTATGTCCGACCTAAAAGAAAAATGTGGAGGTTGTTGAAGTTGATGTGCAGCTTGGAGCAAACGCTGCTCGAATGGAACGTGAGGAGCGAGCGGCCAGACGAAGGTTGGTCAGTTGATGTGACGAACCACACCTGTCCGTGTAAATACTTCTTTCACAAAGGCAGTTGTGTCCATATTTCGTTTGCCTTGTACGTCCGCTTCGGAACCGATAATCCAGAAAGGCGAAAGCTGATTAATCGTAGTTAGAGAAACAAGCGGAAGACTTTGGAGAACCAGATCGTGGAAGCAGTAGCTGCAAATGAAACAAAGCGAAGACGACCTATCCTGAATGGACCTGCGTTAGCTTACGTGTAGCGGGTTTGGCAGTGAGAACCGAGTTGGAGACCACAAATTGATAAGTGCCTGCATATTTTTCTTTTGTTTTGCTTTAGACTAAGTTTGGTTGACAATATTCACGCTGCCTCCTCATTGCACCACACTGCGATCTGTTAAGCGTTTACTCGTCCTACGTGTCATCGTGCGCTTCTTAGACACGCAGGAATCCGCCCCGCATGTACACTCGAAACAAAGATCCATTCCATAGGAGACCGTCAGTTCTTCATTGGCGTGTAGCGCTCTCGACGTCACTACAGCTACGTGCACTTGTGCTCGATATTTCATCCCACAGATCTCACAGTTGTGGTTTAAAAATCGCAGAATATTTCCTGCACGCCAGGGCTCGATGTAGACGAATTCACGACGCCACGACAACGTGGACAGCAGCATCGAGTATCCACTGTTTAATTTAGCGGTGCACCTTTCTTCTGATCACCCTTCAGTTTTGGATATGATTGCAGCTCTCCTGCATACGCCCCAACAACCACACCGACCCCACAGGGCCCGTCGTGAAGACACCGATACCAGCAACGGCCGATTCGAACATTTCCAAAACAGGATGCTCGACTAAAGAGTTTCTGCACTTGCCTCCGAGGTTGCCATTATCAACGGTGCAGAAGACATCAGTCTTCCAGTTAAGGCAACCGTCTAATAAGCAGTCGTCGACACACTCGCATGGATCTACTTCTCCGTCGTTCTTGAATACGACATGGTGCGGGTTCGATAACCCACAAACACGCAGTACATCACTTGGTCATTTCGGTGCATGTGATGCTTCATGCACCTGGAATACATGGCCGGGGATTCCACTCACATCAATCACTCTTTGTTTTGGCACGGGAAATATCCATCTGTCACGGAATCACTTTACAATGGGAGCGTCTCTTTCTCAGATGCATCGACACAGCTGTTGTTTCTCTCCGTCACAGGTTCCTGAATGAGCTGTTTGCTGGATCCATTACCGCCAGCACGTCGAGAGGACAGCGCGACTTGGACGTGGGGTAGCTTTAAAAATCACGCAAAAAGCGGGATTGAGGAGTGTTGACATGCCATACAGTCTTGGTGTCGTATGTTGGTTTGCCCAGTCGCAAGTGACTTTTTTCTCGAACGCTTCGCCCAACCGCCTCCTTTCTTCGGGTTCGCTCTGTGGTGCTTTTTCCAGCGCTGATTAGTTCTAAGTAGCTTTCCTAGATCATCCAGGTTGGCCTCCAGCGTCATTGTCGACTGTGCTGCACAATTTGGTTCAGGAACTACACTTGACATTGGGATGACATCTTCATTCCTAACGACAACGCCGGCTGGCTTTTCAATCTCACAGATGAGATCTGGCTGCGGCTGGGCACCACTCGCTTCTTCACTGGTGCGTGCTTCGCCACTGGAAATTAATTGAGCAATATGTGTTTCAGATAAAACCCGCAGCGCTCGATTAAGTCCGTTGGCTCTTGTTGGTTTCTCAATTTTACTTTTCTCCAACAAAATGTCCGTAACTTGCGCCATTTTTCGTCCGGATCCTTCTCTCCGGTCGCCATCCGCTTTCGAATCCACCCTTGACTTGGTAGCATCTCCTCAGTGTCGAATGACAACGGATATTCAGGAGACGCAGAGTTCACTTCGAAAACGACGTCATTACGGTGCCCACGAGCATCCCCACAAACGTGTTGCAACGAATAATATTCCACAATGTCCCCTGCACGCAGAGTTGAAGGCTCTAAATCTGAACGGGAAAGGCCACTCATCTCTCGTAAGCTGTTACTTCGACCTGTTTGTAGCCAAACCGCATGAGCGTTTAGTCAAACAATCGCGCAAGAACTTCGCAATATCATCCTAATGACCTTGGTGACCAGGCACTTAGGCAGATTTTGCTGCTGACAAGGGTTCGGTAAGCAGCTGCAGTTAGCATTACGTCGATTAGCACGAACGGCAATGAAGGACTGCAAAACCATCCGCACAACCAACCTGGAATCCAAGCCGAGCTTGATGGAAGTCGGTCTTCAACATCTCTATAGCGACTTCTGCTGCTGACTGCTCCAGCTCCACCGGAAACACGAAACCAACAGGTTCATTAGACAGCGCAGAAGCATTCACCCGATGCCCAACTTACGTACCTGAGGAATGACGCAGCAGAGGTAATGCTCTGACGCTGCAGACGCTACAGGTCAACCGCAAACGGGGAAGTTGACTTGAATAGCTCCAGCTACGCCAGAAATTGGTGTGAGGTCACCTCCTCGGTGAAATAGGTTTGAATAGTACATATGCAACTTACATGCCTGCCGAAACCCGGTAATCGCTTGTCCTTCCTTCGTCACTGAAGGCGTCCTGACCTCCACCTGCTGCGTCACTTTCCATATGTGAAGAAGAATGGTGGCAAGAATGTGTAAGGTACGCCAGTTTTGGTTCATCCAGATGGTGCTGAGCTGAATTGCTGGGCAAATCTATCTGTTGTCGATTGTAGTGGACTGTGGATGCTGTCTTGCGGATTAACCCTCAAAAAGCAGTGGATTTTTCCTATTTCCTCCTTCCTCCCGACCCCTCACCTTCAAAGCCTGCATGTCGCTATCAAGATAAAAGTCACTGACGAAGAAGGCCAAGCGTGTGTGGGATTACGTATTCCCTCGATGTGCGCCCGAGTCACCGCTGCAGTGAGGCCGTGAAAGAGTGCGCGATAGAAGAGAAAGAGCGCTCGCACGCCAGAGGTATCTCGCAGAAAATATCTAAACTGTGGTGCCCTGCTGAAGCATGCGTGCGTTTGTCGAGACAACAGCGGAGACGCTGCTCTCCCCGCATTGCAGACAATTAAGTGCAACTGGTTTTTCCTTGGACATACCGGTATGCAAAAGGACAAGCTACTTCGTGCCGCATAGGCCCCACACGCTCACGTACGCCCATTTGGACATCGCCACACTCGCCGCACTGGAAAACCCTCCTCCTCTTCCCATTTCTTCTATGGGCGTCGAAATTATCGAGGTACTGTCGCGCGGTCAACTTCATCCTGCAGCAGTCTGCTATGCTGCCCGCCGCACCACCTTCTGATCTCAATCCTTTTCTTGCGTATTTTTTCCAAATATGCAGTAATTTGAGCACAGAGGTAGTACTTCTTTTGTTAACATAGTAATATAACAGTTATATTAGTACAATCTCTTTTAATACTTTAAAAGTAAACGATTAGGCCTTTGTTCTATAAAAAATAATTGTGTAAGGCTCGAATATGCGTGGGGTGTCTGTGTTCATGATCTTAACGCTCAATAAATGCAATGTGCGCTATCCAGTTGTAATGATAATTACTCGTTCGCCTCCGATGGAGCAGTTCTGAGTCAAAACCTTTGACTAAGTAATCTTATAATTCGAAGTATACATTTAACCTGAACCCGCAAAAATCTTCCGCAATACTACGAAGTACGGTATTAATTGGTTTGGAAAAGTAGTCGAGAATCAGCACTTACAGATTCCCGTGCACAAAGTTTATGGGACTCACATGAAATATCCTGAATACAACGGAATTTATCTCCTCCTAATTAGCCACGACAGAAACATGGAAAATGTTCCTCTCGCAATTGAATTTATCAACAAAGAAACAACAGACATTTTCATGTTCTTTCTGCTAACTGTTTAGCTAATATAGTTTTCGAAAATGTGGCGTCTTTACGGATCGCGGTAAACAGATAAACGCCCAGGTATTGCTTGGAAGCATCGGGTTGAAGTTAAATCTGAAGTTTTGTAGTCTACACGCTGCGTTTAACGTAGCGGCACCGTTCAGATTAAACGAGTCGGAGAAGCAAATCGCTCGAGGTTTAGTGCAGAAGCTATAAAAGCAGCTACTCGTATTCATTTCGAAACTGTCCTAACAGCCAACCAAACATGTTTGAGCTCTTCTTGTCAACAAACGACATGTGCCGTTTTTCGCTTTGGAAATTGGCGAGGGTGTCTTCATAGTCGGATATTCGTGATCTTTACCAAGGCCCGTCAATGAAGGCACCGCAGACGAGGAATACGTGAATGATTACTCGAAAGAGACAGTCGACAGCCGAAGTTGAAGATCCTGAGAAAGATATCAAGCTGGGGAAATACATTGTTGGGGGAGCCCTTTTGCAGCGTGTCGAGTAGCCTACCTATATGATTCGTAGTCGAACGAATCATTAATCCCACACAATGATCTTTGCAGTTGAATATACTTCGTATCTTGTATTTACGTACAATGACGCCCGTTGTCTTTTGAGGTTGTACGCCTTGCTTTAATTCACCACGCACAAATAACTTAGTAAATATGAAACATGAATGTTAATCTCGGCTCCATCATGCACAGGCAACTCGGCCACATTGTTGAAGATATGTGCTTGGCTAGATCCGTAGTAGATGCACGGTTTGTTCTCCCAGTTGATGCCGGTGACACCCTTCTGTTGCTGCCCCACAGAAGCAGCTCGCTGCGCTGCACTGAATGGCGAGCTGCACGCACTCAGACGCAAGCACGAGATTGAACTTGTACATGCAAGAGACGTCGACGCCAAAGACATCCAAGCTGCGCGAGTAGTAGATGCGGTTGGTCGTCTCCAGCTTAGCACGCCGCTTGGCAAGCACATGGACGACCGGTCGGCCGTCGCTCGGTACAGACACGCCTTCACCGAATCAGTGCTCATCTATCACGTCAACTAGCCACGCTGGTAGTGGCAGCCGGCACCAAACTCCGCACTTTGTACTGCGTGCCGACAAGATACAGTTACGGGTGGTACTATTGGGGGTCGGCCCCAGCCTGCTCAATATGCTGCTGCTTCACTTGCTGCGCAGCGTCTCGTGCAGGAACGCGCGCAATGGCGCGCCGATTAAACCACCAGCACTTCGCGGGCATGCAGCTCACCGACAAGATCCTGGAAACCTGTTTTCCGTATCCGGGTCAAACCCAGATTCCGGAAAAACGACCCATTATGTTACTCAATCAATTTTCCAACAACTATCTTCGATATGACTGAGAATGATCCTTAAGCAAGATTCAAACTCCAAACGAAACTCTCACATGCACTGCTTCACCGCCGGTATTAAGGTAGTTTATTAAAAGTGTCCGTGTTTGCATGACCGTGTTACCAAACAGTCCGTGTTTGGAGATCGAGTCATTCATTGGCTGAAATCCGTATTCACCCATTCCAAACAAGATGGCATGGCGAAGCCACCGACACGGTCTTCACTCCGCCCGGGTCTGAGCTTGTGCAGCGCGTCGTCTCCGAACATGCCACGCGGACGCACCATGAGCGGTGAGTGGAAGGTACTGAAGCCGCTCGTCACATACAGCTTGTACAAGGAGACACACTTGACGTTCATGAGTTCTCTTGTTGTTCAGGTTGAGGTCGAAGACAAATACCTGGGGACCAAGAGCGTGGGTCGTGTTCACGATGCGGCAGCCCGTCCGGCTGATGCCCACGACGTCCACGATGCGGGCAAGGAGTGGTCACAAACAGCTCGCCAGTTTTAGTCATTCGCAGTTTAGCTTTTTCGTTGTTTAGCTTTGTAAGAACTTCGTCCCCCTCGTTACCAAGACTCGTCCATGGCTATCAGTTGTACTCGTGGTGATCATCTTAAGATGTCCCGGGCATTATGAAGCCTGTGTACGGTAAGGTCACGAGGGTTTTCGGCACGTCGACTGACGTTGTCGACGTTGACAATGCCACACACAAGTGGAAGGTGTCGATTGCCGTCGCAGTGGATCGATAAGTCACCGCAGAGGTGGACACAGGGCCCCAGCCAGTCCTCTGGTTGCGCCAAGGCGTCGCGGCCCAGTTGGAATATGCGTGGGTGTACGGTCAGGTCGTGCGCGTGACCGACAAGCAACTAATCGTGTGTCATAGCACCGGCGGGGAAGTGACTGTGCGGCTCACGGATGTAATTCAAGTCGACCCCATCATCGCGCTGCCTCGAGGCGGCCAGTGACGAGGCGGCCGGCGAGATTAAAGGCCGCCACAGCACGCTCCTCGATCGCTTGCTGGGCAGCATGACCAAGCGCAGCCCGCGTCCGTCACGGGACATCAGCGTCCTCCTGCACAATGTCGTGCCGATGGTTGCCATCCCGGAGGGTTCCATGAAGCGCTCGTGGATCGACCCATAAGATGGCACAGAGCGCGTGTTCCCGTTGGAACGCGTAATCGATTTCGTTCACGTCACTGACAGCACGGCCCGGAGGGTGACCAAATCCGTGCGTGACGCCGTTGTTAAATCGTTCTGTCGGCCTCCAGTCAGTAACCTTACAATAGCCGCCGCGGAGGCCCCTTTCATGCCCGGAAGGCTGCGCACAAAACGTTCGCTCCCATCGGAAGACTCGTGTTTCAATGTAACGAGCACAGGACCACAGCAGGATGCTGACCCAGACCTCAACGCGCAATATGGAGAAATTGAGTGCAGACCCTGTACTGCTCGCCCACTTCTTGCAAGTTGTGCCGGCAGCTCAACGGTCGCACGTCGACAGCACCGCTGAACCAGTGGTTTCACAGTCTATGCGCTACGGCCCGAACCCGTATAAAGGTATCCCGGAGAAGTCCAGAGCCCTCGAAGTTCACGTTCCATCACGGCCGTCAGCGCTTCCGTGTACGCCGCGCGATGACGCCGCCGTCACTGGCAGGTTCGTCGCCCGTCGATTTCCTTGATAGCTTGATCTCGCACCCCGTAGTCCAGTTTGCACCGCACCCAGAACACTAATGCGGCTGTTCGATCTCAAGTTTGGCACGCGTGGCCTGTCGATCATGCACCTCGCGTGGATCAGCTCAATCCAAAAGATGGAGTGTAATATGAAGTCAGGCGTAAACATGCAGAACTTTTCATTAGCCGTTGCTCTCCCTCCTGCGCCAACGCCTAGATCGCTGGAGGAGATCAGCATGGCACTGTCGAGTTACATACCTACTGCGTCGCATTCTGCACAGTCGACGTGGACGCTGTCGCACTGGAACTATTCACCTTTGTCCAGCAGCTCCTCGGCCACGACACGTGGGCAGCGGACAATCTACCACGTCCCGTCTACTGGCTGAACAGCCACCTGGAGCAGTTCCGCACGAAGGCTGTCCACGATCTCAATGGAGAAAACACCAGACGTACGGTGTGCGCGTCCATAGCAATCACAGACCCAGACTACCAGGCCATCATCCAGCTGTTGAACCAGATAACTGGCGCTGCTGCGACCCAGTGTGAGCGCAGCTCCAGCACTGCACATCACCACGCGGAAGTCTCTAAACGCCGGCCACAGTCGCCCGCTCAAGCAAGAGACGCGCCAGTACGAGCAGCCCCGGTGGAGCGTCTCACAGTCGGACTTTGCGGCAATCAGACATCACATCCCACGTTCCAACAACCGTGAGATGTGCGTCCGCTTAAGGGTGTACCGGTTCCCATGCTGACCCAGCGCAATGTGGTCAGCAACACCGTATCCACGACAATCCCGTGACGCTGCATCCCGATCTCCGCGCCTACATTTAGCGCTTCAGTGGTCTACACGCTGATCCCCAGCACTTGTGATACGCGGCGCCGAGTGGGTATGCCTCCAAGCCACGCACTGTGCAAGCGCCCTCGCCGAGCTCCATGTCGACGAAGCAGCAGCAGCGGTTCGAACGTCCCAGAAGCTCGCAAAAGTACGATCTGCGCGATGTTGGTAATAAACCCGATTGGCAATCGATATAGTCGCAACTTGCTCGTCGGTCCAGCTCTCCTTACCATATCTCGTGCGAATTGTGCGGGGTGAGTCTACAAGCGACAGTCGTCCGAACAAGGCGCTAGGCCAAGCCACGTGCTCCACGACTACGCCCATCGCAAGGTCATAGAGCGCATTGCCACCGAAGGGTTCCACGTGCGGTGACTACGGCAGCACCCGAATCAGGTTCAGCGACCACGAAATCACGATCGGCTGTGGTATGTACTGGCCGCGTCTGTCTCGGATCGTGGAAGGAGAAGCACCGGGTACATACCTTTTAGTGGACGCCGAGTTGTTCCAACACTGGGCGGTTCACGTCAGTCGTTTGGCGCGGTTCTAAAAGTGGAGGACGCCAGCCGCCTGATCCACGGCCTATCGCACCCGTTCCCAGATTGTCCCAACGAGTTCACAGACAAGTCATCGCTGCCTCCAGTCCAGTACGTACACATGGCGGTATTAGCTAGGCGAATTGATCTTCTGCGGGCGCCTTTTTCGACGGTGGAGATCCTCATGCTCAAGGAAAATGTGAGCGGCGCGTTCCGGCATCTTAGCGAACACGCTGACGATGTGGGGTGGATGTGAGGTCTGCTGCCGCAAAGCCAAGCCGGTGACATCGATTTATCTGCACCATTCGGCTGGACAGGTTCGCCGGCGATCTACGGCATATTCGGTCTCGCTGTCTCCTTCTGGGTGGGCAGAGAGAGCCCAGCCAGAATGGACGCCAATGCAACCGACGCAGACCCATGCTTTGCATACGAATGGGTGGAAAATCACATCCTGATCGAGCCAAACTTGGGTGTACGGTGTCATGCCGCCGAGGACACACTCCGACTTGCCATGATGGTTGTCCTCGGACCAAACGCATCAACGAGTCCAAGTTCATGTCGTGGTCGACAACCGTCACTGCGCTGGGCTTGGAATGGGACACAGTCGCGTTGACCGTGTCCATTCCCGTCGTTTAAATCGAGAATGCGGTTGGTCGAGTCACAGCCATGTTATCGTCGCCCACCACGCACCGCCAACGGCTTCAGTCTCTGATGGGCAATCTATGCCACGTGTCATCGTGCCTCCGGGCCGCGCGTCCATTCTACCAACGTCTTAACGAATTGTGCTGTTGTTCGTCGCGTCATGCTTCGAACAAGCTGACTGACGACGCACTGGACGATCTCCAGTGGTTCAGCAGCATGGATCTCTGCGTGGCATTTCCACGCGACTATATGGTCAGCTCCCGGTGTCTGACGTCCACTTGTACATGGATACCAGCGACTACAGGTTGTATGTGCTTGATCCGGCTCGCCGCCTGTACCTGACCGTGGTGTTTGACGAACACGAACGTCAGCTCCTCCGATCCACCACCAAGAAGGTCGCATTCGACATCAACGTGCAATGACAGCTCCGCATTGTGTACGCGTGCGTGCTGTTTGGGGCATCGTGGAGTACCCAGGCGCTGACATCGTGACCACGCACCCGTTGCTGGACGGACAACGGAACAGCTCTAGCACGAATCAACACGCTGGCATCAAATAGCACGCTGGTTCAAGAACTCAAACGGTGTATTGGCTTGGCCCAAACCACACAGGTTCCGAGTATCCGCTGCGCATCTACCTGGAGTGGCGAACACCATCGCAGATGTTGGATCACGGCTCATTGTCGTCTCCAATGGACGTAAGTTTACTGTGATCGTGAATGAACGCAGGTTGTCGTGCCAGCGACACTGCATATGGTGTACAGGACATTCTCCACCAACTTCAAGCCGCATCACTGGCCGACAGCTTCCGGATGGCGTACGACAGTACGTTGTGGCAGTGGTGCGAATGGCGGTCCGTCGGGGACAGATCAGCTCAGCTGCCCCGCGCGCGGGAACCCAAGTCACTCGAGCTCGTCGCGTTCGCCATCGCCTGCTCGACGGGGGCCGCCGGAACTGGACTCAACTCGCCAGCGACCATGTTGTCCAAGGTCAGCCACTTGGCTTGGCATCATCTGCAGCGCTACGGATACGGTGTCCGGCTCCACGCCGCCCACCTCCTCGCTATGCGCGGGATGCGTCGGTTGTCACCACCTTCCAGCCGCAAGTCCCCATTACAACCGAGGTCCTTCGTCAGCTTCGCCGCCCCCTTGACTTTCGTCAAACCCACCACCGTGTTTTATGGGGGCTACAGTCATGGGCGTTTACTTTCTCCTCAGGCGCTCCGAGTACCTAGCCGTGAGTGGCAAGACGTCGAGATTCAATTTCCAGAGAAGTGACATCTTCCTCACCGATGACACCGGTGACCGGGTATTCAAGCGGGACACAGCAACCCGTATGACGATCACCTTCGGGGGCAGCAAGGCGGACCAGTTCGTCGAGTCGACAAGCAGAACGCTCTCCCGATCGGTATTCTCGTGGATGAGCCCAGTACGTGCAACGTGGGCTCTCGTCGTGGAAAGAACCAACGCCGGGCGACCAGAGACCTCTCCGCTGTCTGCGCTCCCAGACGGCTCGACTCTCACGGCTGGCGAGGTAACTCGATGGATCAAGATCGCAGCACGACCGTGTGGACAAGATGAGACGCGCTATAGTACTCACTCACTCCGGACCGACGGCGCGAAAGCTCTCTTCTCAGCACACACTGATCAAGCCCCACGGTCGTTGGAGAAGCGACTGCTTCCAGCGGTACGTCCACATCGACAACTCCTCGACCATCAAGACCTCCAGAACGATGACACTGGAGAAGCAGACCACGATACCGAGAAAGAACGAGAACCGACGCATCGCTATGCTCATCAGGGGCTGCCTCCACTCCATGGAGGCTGTCGGTAATCGATCTTCCCCGCTCGTGCCCCCAACGCGTATGGAAAGTGTTGCTTACTTCAACAGGGCGATATTAACCCTTTCGTGATCCACTTGATATACTATGGTTTACAAACTTAAGTCATTACATGTAAAATGATGCATTTTGCTGCGTTTTAGGGCTGCGAAAGGGCGACGTCAAATCTTCCATTTGGATTTGATTGTGTTGATTATGTTCCAAGTGTCCCACCGAAATCGTACTTAAAAACGAAGCTACGCTCTCGTATTAATACTTAACTAAAAACAAGCGGTATTTGGAAGGGTTACCGGTAATACTGTACAGTAATCGATGAGGTCCCAAACGTCGGTCCCAAAAAGAGAGCCAATCACCCGATAGCATCCAAATCATTTGAACAAATTTATGGCTGGATTACTGGGTCCATAGCGTTGAAAAACCCTCAGGTTTTTCTCGGAGCCGCCCCTTTGGAGAATCACACTTCGCGTCCAGCCCGACGAGCAACACGCGCCTCTTTGCAGCGCGGCGCACCCCTCTCTCTCCCCGACCCATCCGCGCATCCGACGATTTGCCGCGTCGATCCCGACGACAATGTCCCGCATGCAGCACCAAAACCCAGCAGGGCGAGCGAAATGCTGCTTGATTCGGGTGCTACGGAGTCGCGTGCTGCTGGTACTTCTGGCACGTTGATGTCCTGCGTGCGTGGGCTGTGTGTTTTATAACAGTGCTAACCCTATGTCGGTTGTCGTTGTGATTAGAGAGCAAGGTGGTCGCGTACGCTCTGTTTTGTGTGCATGCTTTTTTTGTAATAGGCATTTGTAAGCATAATACAATCGAGTGTTTCTACGACTCCAAGTCTTTTTGCTTCTATTGGTGGCTGTCTGGCGTGCAACGATCGACAACACCACCGTTCGCTTTGCGTGTGATCGTCGTGAGCGGGACGGTGGTCGACCTTCAGTTTTTTCCAGCGTTTACGAAGCGACCCCGCTGTTGTAGACCGACCTTCCCGTCGATGTTCCCCAGCGCCGTGTTTGTCTTTTTGTCCAAGTCTTCGGCAAGCGTCCACAGTGCCTGCTTCCGCAGACGATGCGCGACACCATCTCGATCCAGCGGAGAAGTTTGTACGTCAACCTGTCGGCCTGCTGCTATCACCATGATGTTCACGCATGCCTTGAGATCAGCACGGACAAATTGTTATTTCTTCTGTGTTGCTGTGTGCCACAGGTTCAGCGTGTACCAGTTGTAGAAGCTTCCAGCAAGCGAGTGTGCCTCAACGATGACGTCGCTGGTTGAGTGGGCTAGCCTATCAGCTGATGAGCAACTACATGGTACCGAAGCAGCACTAACAGTACTGACTGGCTTGATCTCTTGAAGCGCGACGAGCTTGTGAAGGGTGCGCTGCATAGTTGCGATGGATGACAGCATCTGCGTGACGGCAGCCGCAAGCACAGTGGTGCCACCGCTGCTGCGATCCCCAAGCTGCGCGACGTTCTCCGTCTCCCATGCCGAGCGAAGCTGCTGACCCCAGTCGATGCACGTTTGCAGCGACATTCGGGACCCCAATGCTGAGTTGGTTGTGTCAAGGGTTTCGTGGAAGCGGTACACGTAGTGCGACGTGAAGCCTGTCGACGTCTGCTCTGTGGTGACTTCAGCTGTGACTTCTTCTAGGTGAATCAGCAAGGATGCTAGTGCAGCATCCAAGACCATTGTGTCGACGTTGAGACTCGTATCAGTGAAGCCACTGGCGTTCTTGAAGAGCTTCCCGTGAAGGGTAAGCAGCTGAGCATACTATAGTCCAGTGAGCACCTCCCGCAGCGTTGCAATCGTCGGCGTGGTGCAAGGCAGATGCGGGTCTCTGTATCCGGCTAAGACATTGCCGACGCTTTGGTCTTCGCGTATGGTAGTGCCGACGTACGCGAACGCTTTCGTGAGAGAGTCCAGCCGCCAAGCATCACGCGTCGAGATCCACTGGATCGCAAGTTGCGGCGATGCGTTCGCGTACGCTGCCGATCCACGACGCCTAGCAAAGCAAGTATCGATAACTCGTCCAAACGTATGCCACATTAACGTTAGTACAGCAGCATCGTGCAGACTCTTGTAGTCAGACCCAACGCCCTTGATGGCCGTTTCTCGCACCAGTACACGCAAATCGCCGAGCGTGCAGCCTGGAGCTTTTCCTATCTGCACGCCCGCAAGCAAATTTCTCTCCTCGATGGTTGAGGCCATTTTGTCGCGAATTTTGGCAATTCGGTTGGTGTCTGAGGATACCGCTCCCGTAAAAGGTTAACGACTTGTGACATATATAGTCGACAGCGGTGGCCTTACCAAGGCAGCTTCCTCGAGCACTTGGCTTAGTTTGCATAAAAATGGAAAAATCAGTTAGCAGCGAGTAAAAGTGTTGACTAGGGATAGCACCATGAGCAGCCAGCGCTTCAGCTATGCTAGCAATAGAGTCCTCATTCATGTTACCCAGAGCTAAGAATTCACTGAAGCACTTCAGCGCTGCTGTCTCCTGCCCTGCTGTTCCTTGCGGGATGTCAAGTCCCTCGCCGCGCGCTGCATCTTTTCCGATGATAACGTTAGTGTATCGAAGGCTCAACCACCAACAGTAACGATGAAATTTGTATTGGGAATTTGTGGACTTTAACGAGTAATGTAATATTTACATTTGAGTTTTGTATGTGATATTATTTGATAACGCGTTGGGACAATGATGATGTCGGGTATGATTGGCTATAATGTCACATGCGCTTGCACTGATTGGTTAGATATCATCATGGACAGCCGCCCGAAAAATCGAGCTGGGAGTACCGGTACCGGTAAGCTTGGTGGAGCGGTGTATTTGGTCGGAAAGGATCTGTTTTCAAAGTCAAGACGTGTATTTTGTATACTGGCAACGACAGAGTACTGGCAGATCCATGTTTTCTTTAAAAGAAGACCGCTTGATTTCTTCTTTTATCTTCTTTTAATTAAAAGAATATTTCTTTTTTAGAAGGCTTTCTTTACATCCCAGCCTGTATCCCATACGCGGGTGTATCCCATAACAAAGAATATCCGGGACAAATCAAAGGAGAAACCTTCCTATGCCTAATGCAAGACCGCAATGACAGCAGAAATAACACCGACCACAAGTGTAGCGAGACGCGGAGTCGAAGATTCGTTCGTATCGCCGTTGGTCGTCGAAGGTGCAGAAGTCACCGTCCTGGTCGGCTGCGTGCCGCTACCGGCCACGCCCTCCCTGTTGCCCGATCTCGATGATGCAAGGCAAGCGTTCGACACGCACGTCGGCTCACGGACTGGAACGCTGGCCTCTTCGCACCCCAACGATCCGGTGGTACCATACTTATTGGACGCATTGGGCATGGATATCTGGCTGATACCATCACCTTCGTAGTTGGTTGCCGTGACCTGCTTCGCGCTGATGCAAATAGTACCCGGGCCCTGTGCGTCCAGCTGCAGCTGAGCCGCCTTAAACGACGACGCCAGTAGCGAAATGGCCGCTGAGCCCTGCACATCGAACTGCGCGTCCCCGCGACCGACACGCTCTCGACGTTGAACTGAAGGCTCGCGGTGGCCTCTACATCCAGCTGCAGTTGACACACGCTCATGGCCGTACTCGCCGCCGATACGTACATGGCACTGGATCCGCTGACGTCCACCTGCAGCACGGCGGTGGTACTACTCGACACCAACACCCCATCCTCGATGACAACCTGGGCCGATCGCTGACTCAGCACGTCCGCCACGGCGTCCCTGGAAGCCAAGGAAATCTCGGTGAGCAGGTAGCCGCTGACCATGGGGGACGACGTACGGTTGCCGATACGCACGTTCAGCCATCCGTCGTTGGCACTAACACCGTCGTTACCACCCGTGTAGATAGCGCCTCCGTTGCCCACAGTAACAGCATCCACGACGGCCTTCGAGTCGCCCGACACATTCACGTACCCGAGCACTCCGTTCGGCAGCCCGCTCACGTAGCTAACGTACACGCGGCCAGCGAGGTCGAGATCGATGGAGTTGATAACGTCGGGGGTGGCCGCGCTGAGCGTCCACTGCTTGACGAAGCTCACGTGCTCGGTGGTGGAAGTGGTGGCTTCAGCCATCCCGGAGGTGACGGTGAACTTGGCCGTGGTGCAAGTGGTCATGGACACCACGGCGAGGAGAAGGGCTTGGAGATTCATGATGTCGGTGGTTGTTGTTGGCGATGGTTTCGCTGAGGACTTGTTTGCTCGCTGTCGTTTTTGATAATGAGGTGCATAGATAACGTCGCGAGCGCGAGAAGTTGACAGGCATCGTACACCAAGTACTGCAGGTGCAGCTGGAGCGACAACGCAGACGTGCAATTGGGACACGATATTGAATAATTGTGCCCCCTTTGTCTGCGTCGCGTCGCCTATCACAAAGGAACCCGTGGACTCTACTCAGTTCTTCGAAGTATAATACATGTATGTCGTTGTTCTTGACCTACCGGCAGTATCCATACTATTTATTTGCTTTGTTGCGACAGCAAGCGGTGAAAATGGGTTCGCTGCTCGCTGCGGCTTTCCCAACTTTGCGCTGTAGGGCTGCAGGTTGCAGTGGTACCGGTATGCTAACCTGTCTCGTTTCATCGATTACAGGACGCAATCAAAAATACATGCTTGTAAGAAGAGCACATCGTAGCGCTGCAGCCCTACAGCGCTGCCATGTGGAGCGGATGAAAATTCAGTGGCTCGGGTACATGTTGCTTACACGTACTTCAGTATTAATAAGCTTCGTTGTGAGAGCTTTGGTGGCAAGCCGAACACATGAATTAATAAAGCACTTGTACAGACTTTTATTTTGTGCTAACAAACCCTGTTGTCCTAAATTTTTGTTTGAGGCAACTGGTCGTATTTTTATTTTTCTTATTTTCCTCTACAATCTTTTGTTTCTCAATCGTCTACTTGCAAGTATGTAGACTGTACCTATGTGCAAACAAAGGCTACAGCCACGAAACCAGCTGGCGCGACGTAATAAATTTGAGTGTCGGGGCTAAATTATAATACAGGGTCGTCGCCCTCATCACTACTCGAGCATAAATTTAGGGAATTAGAGCGCTACATCATTGTAGCGAGTTTTGTGAAGAGCCAACCGCCACAAGGACGGACAAGCCGACGGGCGCAGACACGTGAGTTGATCCACGCGAGACTTGACAAGCTTGCCGAAATGTAGCAAAAGCTGTAGAAATGAGACCTACCCTGGAGAAGATACTAGGCGTTTAGCTGGAGTTTCAGCCTCTAATCGAAGAAAATAAGGAACGTAGTTTGCTCAATGCGCCGCTTAGCACTGATTCGTGGTCTGTGAGAACACCCTCCGGTATGTATTAATACATTATAAATATTATTATTATAAAATACTAACGTTTCATGTAATAAGATGGAAACTTGAAAATATAGATTGATTTTAAAATCCCTAAAAGCAACCATACATGTACATGTCTGTCTTCAGAATGCATAATAGCTGCCATTTTCCGGTATAGAACAATCGCCCAGGTAAACAAAAATAATACTAGTTAAAGAGCTCCGATTCGCTACTTTGAACCCCCTAATAGGGGTTTCAAAGGAGAACGGTAGAATTCCACAGACAGGACAGGTAAACCGCACAGACGATTTAGTATAACCACAGACAAACAGAGTTTCGCACAGATAAGCTTGTCACATGGTGTAAATCCACGCGTTTTAGCGAGAAAATCACAGTTCGTGAGCTAAGATAAGGTGGGACACATTGGAGAGGGCGAACGTGCCTAAACTAGTACAGATTAGTGCGACCGCCAGCCACTGATATTCATTATCCAACACAGCGTCAAGGGGCCGGACCCATAAAGGCACCGAGAGTGAGTGTGGCACCGTCCAGCGCCCAAACCCCATAAAGGCGCGCACATCCAAGTGTGCGTGTGGCATAAAAAGATCAGTACGACAAGAGGTGGCGTGGGCGAGCGTAGCGATCTGTAAGTCTGGAAGTAGCCCGTGGGAATGTAACGCCTTGAGATCTGTACATCTGGAGGTGACACGTGCCAGCGTAGCGACCGGTAAGATTCGTGGTGAAGCGTACGAGTGTGGATAGCTAAACGTTCGAGCGCGTGTGAGTCTAGTGGCAGGAGATCTGGAGTATCGCGCGAGAGAGTCAGGTGACTGGAGATCTGGGGTAACGCGGGAGCTTCGGGTGACGGGAGGTCCGTGAGCGACTTGTGGCTGAAGATCAGGAAGGACGTGCTAGCGTCTGGTGACGGGGAGCCGGAGCTCCGTGAGCGACTTGTGGCTGGAGATCAGGAGTGACGCGCTAGCGTCTGGTGACAGGTGAGCTGGAGTGACGCGCTAGAGTCTTGTGACGGGAAGCTGGAGTGACGCGCGAGCGACTTGTGTCTGGAGATCGGGAAGGACGTGTTAGCGTCTGGTTACTGGTGATTTGGAGTGACGCTAGAGTCTGGGGACTGGTGACTTAGAGTGACGTGGTACCGTCTAGTGACATCTGATCTATGCGCCGAATCGTCTACAATTGGGAAAATCTTTGTACGCTCGAAACGACAGCGGATCTTGACGACTTCAAAGAACTGGAGTTCTGCTGTGCACGTGTTGCACACACAGATCCATCACGTCCATGTCGTGTTTGCGAGCACTGCGACCACACAATGACGGAGACAAGATTTCGTTACGGATGCCAGACTTGTAAGCTATATGGAGCTTGCAAATTTTTCTGGAAAGTTTGGCTTTGTGAAGAATCAAAGCTGTGTCAAGTGTTCCACAACACGGTTGATCACGCTCGGGATAGGACTGTCGATTGTGAAGGACCACACAAAGCTGTAATCACTGCAGAAATGAAGAAATATATTTTACAGCAAGACGAGTGCGCCGTTCCTCCGTAGCTTATTTTAAGCAGCATGCGTCGATCTACCGATATCCTTCAGCCTAAGAAAGGGTACTCTACGCTAGCTCAAGTATCAAACTGCGCGAAGTACTTGCGCCGTCTTCAGGGCACCAAGAATTCACGCCATGTCGTTCGAGAACTTGTTTGCAAGAATGCATTCAACACGACCGGCGACTTAAACACAGCATTTTGTTTTGGATATCGTGAAGATGAGGGTGGCCATGCGCACGTTGGCAAGGGAACCGATGAAGATTCTTTCGTGATAGGGGTCTCTAGTCTCGCACTTGTCAATTCTTGAATCGAGTACGCCACCCCGAGTCGTTTTACGCTATTTCATGCGGACGCTACGTTCAAGTTAAGCGATCTAGGCTATCCGGTTATCACATGCGGGTTCTCCGACTCGTCCAGATCGTACCAGCTTGCGGCTTTTTGTGGTCAGTCGTCGCACGGCTAAGGAATACGCTATGTGTTTGAGTGCGCTCGTCCGGATGGTGAAACTGAAACAAGTGCGACCGTTGTCGACACTTCACATTGACGTAGTGATGGGAGATGCAGAAGATGCCCAGCTCAATGGCTTTCAGCAAGTTACGCCGTTTGACACTGCGGCCTATCTTATGTGTTTCTTCCACGTGCTGTACAATGTGCGGAAACGAACAAGCCATTTGCACTGGAAGCAACGCAGGGCAGAGATGGATGGTATTGTACGAATTCACTACGCTGACAACATGAACACGTACTATATCCTGAAAGATACCGTACTGGCTGAGTGGAAAGCCATTCCTGAGTTGAAGGCTTTTCGAAGTACTTTACCGAGCAGTGGCTAGACAGTCAATTCTGGCGCTGGCAAGTATTTCACTCTCCTCTTGGGTATGTCACTACCAACAATCCCGGTGAAACTTTCAACGCAATATTGAAAGAATACACCGGACAACGCCGATACTTCATGCAGCGCCTTCTCACGGTCACTATGACGGTGGTACAGGATGCAACCATCCATACACCAACATCTGATACTAAATTCCAGCCCCCGACAACCGCAGCAGCCAAGGCTGCTGCCTCCATGATGACTACGGGACTTTTAAACCGGCAAAGCTAAATTATCTCACAAATAAATCGCAAAATCGTTGGGGCAAGGCTACCGGTATAATTCAGGTACTACTGAGTAGTGATACCGAGAAGAGAAGAGTCCAACAATCATAAATCGTGCCCTCATCCATGTCTGTTTACTCCTCATGTTCAACGACGCTATCTAGGCACCTCATTATCAAAAACGACAGCGAGCAAACAAGTCCTCAGCGAAACCATCGCCAACAACAACCACCGACATCATGAATCTCCAAGCCCTTCTCCTCGCCGTGGTGTCCATGACCACTTGCGCCACGGCCAAGTTCACCGTTACCTCCGGGACGGCTGAAGCCACCACTTCCACCACCGAGCACGTGAGCTTCGTCAAGCAGTGGACGCTCAGCGCGGCCACCCCCGACGTTATCAACTCCATCGATCTCGACCTCGCTGGCCGCGTGTACGTTAGCTACGTGAGCGGGCTGCCGAACGGAGTGCTCGGGTACGTGAATGTGTCGGGCGACTCGAAGGCCGTCGTGGATGCTGTTACTGTGGGCAACGGAGGCGCTATCTACACGGGTGGTAACGACGGTGTTAGTGCCAACGACGGATGGCTGAACGTGCGTATCGGCAACCGTACGTCGTCCCCATGGTCAGCGGCTACCTGCTCACCGAGATTTCCTTGGCTTCCAGGGACGCCGTGGCGGACGTGCTGAGTCAGCGATCGGCCCAGGTTGTCATCGAGGATGGGGTGTTGGTGTCGAGTAGTACCACCGCCGTGCTGCAGGTGGACGTCAGCGGATCCAGTGCCATGTACGTATCGGCGGCGAGTACGGCCATGAGCGTGTGTCAACTGCAGCTGGATGTAGAGGCCACCGCGAGCCTTCAGTTCAACGTCGAGAGCGTGTCGGTCGCGGGGGACGCGCAGTTCGATGTGCAGGGCTCAGCGGCCATTTCGCTACTGGCGTCGTCGTTTAAGGCGGCTCAGCTGCAGCTGGACGCACAGGGCCCGGGTACTATTTGCATCAGCGCGAAGCAGGTCACGGCAACCAACTACGAAGGTGATGGTATCAGCCAGATATCCATGCCCAATGCGTCCAATAAGTATGGTACCACCGGCACTTTTGCCTGCGACGAGTCTACGCTGCCAGCTCGCAAGGCAGGCAAAATTGAGACTGCGTCCACCAGTACCTATGAGATGCGTGGTCGCACTCGCAGCACTTCGTACGTGGAACACTCAGTGACGAGGTGAACAAGAGTTCCCGAATTTCAACTAAAAGTCAAAAGTAGAAAAACGAAGTGTGTAGTTCGAGAGAAAATCAATTATCTGATTGTTGTTTAAGTGTTGTTGTAATGGGAAAGCAACTCGAGCTATAAACCCCCATTGTCTTCTCTTGACTATACTGGCCGCAGCCATAGAAAGAAGCTGCACGCATGCAGGAGCAGTTCTTAGAAACCCACAGGTCTCGCTCGCAAGAACTTTTCTTCTCCCTCATAGTCAAAGCTACATGGTCAAAAGACCTCAACCACCACTCTCGGACATTCAACAAGCATGATCCACATTCACTCATAAAGCAACCCAAGTGACCACTGGAAGCACGTAGTGTCTCGTACTCCCACTTCACTTGGTTGCTGAATCCAAATTCACACATGCATGAGAGAAAAATGAAAACTACATGCAATTCATCCATGCCTTAATGCCCCGCAAGCATATCCGGCCTCACATAAGAACTAGGTCGCCGCAACATACTTATGCATTCTCCATGTCGACATCCAACTCTACGTCAGACTCCATGACAGTTGTCGCAACAACTTCCAATTCATCTTCATGATCTAATGCCTTCTGAACATTTTCCAAATTGAGCTGGTCTCGCAGACGCTCAAACACGCACGGGCCCAAAGCTTTCGTGAAAATGTCAGCAATATTCTTCGTTGTAGGCACATACTCCATTTCCAGGCGACCACGGTCCACCCATTCGGCGATTGAACGCGTCTTCTTCGCCAAGTGCTTTTGTTCCCGCGAATTTCCGTTATTTTCCACCTCCTTGATTATGCTTTGGTTGTCACAATAAAGGGTTGCCGCCATTTGCTGCTTGATGCCTAGATCTTTCAGCAACAATTGCGCCCATCTAATCTCCTTCGTGCATTTATGCGCAGCAATTAATTCAGAAGCACACGTATCATCAGCAACACTACCTTGCTTTTTGCTCTGCCAATGCCACACATTGCCATTAAGACGAAGGGCCCAGCCACTCACAGATCGACTCGTCTCCGGGCATCCTGCATGGTCGGCATCCGCAAATGCATCGAGTTTCACACCATCTTCTCCGATTTCCTCGTAGCGGTAGACCAGTCCAACGTGTTTTGTATCACGCAGATACCGCATAACACGTTGAGCTTGGCGGAAATTCTCCTTAGTGTACGCACTACCATACCTTCCCAACGTTCGCACTGCATTAGCCAAATCTGGTCTAGTACAGAGGACGAGGAGTGAGCCAACCATCTCCCGAAATCGCAAGTCAGGATCGTTAATCAACTTCGGATCTGTTTCCACGAAACGTTGGCTCATTGTGAATTTGAGGTGACCTAACTGCCTTACCCTCAGCTAATCCAAATTTCTTAAGCATACGCTCAATATACGCCGATTGCGAAATGCACAAAAGCTTGCCAGGCACATAGTTAATTTCCATACCCAGCAAGTGCTTCACACGACCCAAGTCTTTCAACTTGAACTTCTTGCCAAGAGCTTGCACCACCTTTCAGTATCTCTTGGATCTGCAGCAATTATAATATCATCAACGTACACCGTTAGAAAAACCTTGTTGTGATTTCCCTCTTTCAGTATACCCCAGCGTCCAATACACACTGCTTGAACCCGATTTCAATCATATGCTTGTGCAAGGTGTTATTCCAAATCCGGGAAGCTTGTTTCAAGCCGTATAAGCCTTTCAACAGCTTGCAAACTCTTCCAGTACCATCGTCGTAGCCCTCGGGCTGCTCCATATAAATGTCAACACCCAGCAGTACACCGTTCAGAAACGCGGTCACAAAATCTAGATGTCGACATTCCAATTCCAGCAGTAGTGCTAGAAGTAGAATCAACAGCACTGATTCGATCCGCACGACAGGAGAGTATGTTTCCAGGTAATCTAGTCCTTACTTCTGTCGAAATCTCTTGCTTGTAAGTCTTGCTTTATGCCGTTATATCACCCTCGCTCATTTCGTTTTAATACAAACACCCACAGTGACGACAAAATATTCACGAGCTTATTGCGGGTTGATGTTGGTCTTGGAACCAACATCCACGTCTCATTTTGCATCAATGACGCGTACTCGACATCCATTGCTCGTTTCCATTGAGCTACATGTTCAGATGCAAGCGCCTCCTGCACTGAGGTTGGATTCAACAAGTCGCACACAGTTGCGAACATCATGCACTGGATTACAGTCTTCGCCATCACAAACGTTCGAGAGTCATATCGACGATTAGGTCGACGCACACGGTTAGATCTGCGCAAAGATCGTGTTGCCTCTCCAGGATTTTGCCTAGCGCTCCCACTAGCACTAGCACTCTCACTGGTTCCGGCAACAGTTGCGTGACTATCACTCAAACTCGTAGTATTTTGACCAACTTCATTATTTTCTGCGATAGGATGGTCAGTGATATCGTCTTCCATCTCTTCAACTCCACTCCCACTGAAGTCGTTATCGCTGCCATAATCATCGCTGTCATCACTGCTACTATCGGCCTCTGTGACCTCATTATCCACAAATGAATCAGTCATGCCATCATCTGTATCGTAGAAGATATCTTCATCATCGTCATTTATTGCAGGAGAACCAACGGAGTCAGCAGCCTCAGACCCCTCATCACGCTCGTTCAACGATAGATGCACACGACTTACAGGCAATGACACGAAATCGATGTGATCAGGCAAATCAATTTCCTCCCCAAAGTACCGCTTCTCAATTGAGTCTTGGGATCAGCTGCCATGTCTTCACGAAAACCTCATCACGGCGCTCTATCAAATTTCCCTTACACAAGTCCAAATACGGTACCTTAGCGATGTCTTGGCATACCCGAGGAAAATCCCGGGATCCGATCGCATTTGCAGCTTTCTTTTACGTTTCTTCTTCGGGATTAACTGAAAAACGACCGACCCACACACGTGCAGATCATGCACATCCGGCTTGCTTCCAACGAACTTCTCGTACGGGGTAATACCATTTAAGGCCATGGTCGCACACATATTGTCAACCTTTACAACGTAGCCAAATACTTCACCCCACAGAAAATGCGGTAATCCAGCCGCTTCGTTAATTCTCCGCACCTTGTTATCAAACTACCATTCAGTTTTTCCACTAAACAATTTTCTTCTGGTGTGTAAGCATTGGTCGTCAGCAATTCGATGTCATGCAACGTGAGAAAAGAAGTTAAAGTCTTGCTAACAAACTCCTTTCCCTGGTCACACGAAAAACTTTGATCGAATGCTCGTTTTCCAGACGTAAAATCAAGTTTCATTACGTTCTCTTGTGCTTCACTCTTTTCCTCCAGCAAGAAATACCACTTATACCGAGACGCCTCATCTTGAATAAGTTGAAAGTAAAGATTACCTCCAGGAGTCATCACACCAACGTGACATACGTCAGACATTAGGCGCGCATAGCACTCGGTTTGCCTTTTTCCTAGCTGGCGTTTGTAGGACATTCGTTTTTGCTTTGCACGCTGGCAAGCGATACAGCGAAACTCCCTTTAAAATCTTCCAATGTGAGCGCCTTCATGCCCATCCACCATTTTCATCTCAACCATCCTCTTCAAAGCTCCCACGTTCTGATGAGCAAAACGCATATGCCACATCATCAACTTGTTTGCATTTGGAGTCGACGACATTGCGCACACGGCAGAATTTGACAGAACTGGAGACGCATCCAACTAGTAATGCCCATTTCTCTTTCTGAACACCAGCTTCACACGTTCGTACATATCATTTGTAAAACATGTAACTCTATCCGATGGCAAACGTGTAAACGGAATGGAGGGGATCCAACCATTTAGTTCAAGAAGTTCCTGGCTTAGGAGATTAGTGGGTCCATTAGGAGAAAAACGCGTTTCTTCCAAGCTCAACACAAACCCAGTACTATCCGGATCCAATGCGTTCATTGTCCGAATTTTACCAAACCAATTCCCTCGGCTCTGGCACTATCCCTTTCCAGTCATTAAAGTACTTGTCGTCGTCATTCAATTCATGCTGGAATGAACCTGCACTTGTGCACACATGCACGTCTGTACCTGTGTCCAGCATCCCTTCTAGAGAAAATTCACTCGACGAACAAGTCAAAATTCGTGTCGATGCTTCAGTAGCACTAGAACATCTCATCATACCAATAGTACCGGAGGGTTTTGTCCATCGACCCATGAAGCCAATCTTACGACTCTTTTATTCTTTGAACCGCTCTTCATGGGCTGTACACCAGCCGCACTGTCATCATCATCACTTCGATCGTTTTTCTTCTTCTTTTCATCGACGATCCGTTTCTTACAATTCGCCTGCAAGTGACAGACCTTATGACAATATTGACATTCACGCGTCACTTTCCACGCGCCACCTCCTGATCCTTCTTCCCTGGACCAACTTTATATTTCTTCTTGCCTTGCCAAGGTTTCTTTCCCTTGACTGACCCGATCATTTTGCCGCCTTCCTCCTTCTTTTTTGGTGAAGCCATTCTGCTCTTCTTGAGCTTCATCCATCTCGGCTTCACTGCGCCAAGTATTCAAAACTCGTTCAAGATCAGGAGGGTTTTCATCCCGATTGAACATTCGAACGACATTCCGATGGGTTCCTTCCACCCCTGTCAAAATGATGCTTGCCATGTCCGCATCATTAATAACATCATTCATATTATCAAGCTGGCGACGATAATCTTCCAGATCCTCCAGGTATTTATCCATTTTCATTCCCTTCTCATACTTCGCACCATTCAATTTAGCATGAATACGTATACTATTAGCGAAATCTCGTCTTGTCTTATCTCGCTTGAAGGCAGTCCACATTTCGCTCACACGAACAAACCTGCAGACTTTCTTCGCATCCTTCGGGAGAAGGCCAAAGAGCAATGCGTCTCGCGCAAACAAATTCCGCTCTTCATAGGTCCGCTGTCTGTCTTCATCCTGAGCATTAGGACCTTCAGTCCCAATTACAACATCCCAGCAGTCTCGCTGCCGTAGATACCACTCTAGTCTTGCTCGATACAAATCAAAACCGCCATCAGCATCATACTTCGGTGCTTTAGTAGCCGTAGCCACTTTCCGCACCGCCTGCCTTTGCGGTACTTGACCTTGTTGTTGACCTTGTTATTGGCCACGATTGACACGACCCGGAAAAGCTCCAAAATCCATTCTGCTCCTTGTTCAACTCTTAAATCCACACAGAAACCACTTGGGCTCATAACCTATGAGATGCGTGGTAGCACTCGCAGCACTTCATATGTGGAATGAGGTGAACAAGAGTTGCCGAGTTCCAACTAAAAGTCAAAAGTAGAAAAACGAAGTGTGTAGTTCGAGAGAAAATCAATTATCCGATTGTTGTTTAAGTGTTGTTGTAATGGGAAAGCAACTCGAGCTATAAACCCCCATTGTCTTCTCTTGACTATACTGGCCGCAGCCATAGAAAGAAGCTGCACGCATGCAGGAGCAGTTCTTAGAAACCCACAGGTCTCGCTCGCAAGAACTTTTCTTCTCCCTCATAGTCAAAGCTACATGGTCAAAAGACCTCAACCACCACTCTCGGACATTCAACAAGCATGATCCACATTCACTCATAAAGCAACCCAAGTGACCACTGGAAGCACATAGTGTCTCGTAGTACCGGAACGGGGAACACTCCCATCGACGACAATAATGCTCCGGACAACGACATTGACAACAACGACCTGGGCGATTTCACGGAGGACTAACTGCCTTCTAGAAGTGAACACGTATAATAGCTTTTATATTAATACCGATTAAGCTCGTTGGTAGGTCGGTTGAAACACGAAAATCGGTTTAAGTGGATACGTGAACGTTTTTGTTTATTTGCATCGCTCTTTTTGGCCACTCCTCTTCCTCAACAGAGAAGGTCAAAAAGGTACATGTATTAATAAGCACCGCTGCATCTCAAACGAGCGTGTTATAAAAGTTAAAAAACGATCGGTTGTTTTTCGGGGCCGATTTGCTCGGAAAATTACATTTCAATACGTGTAATAAGCTTGCATGTACATAATAAAATTAATACGGTATTAACCCTTTCGCGAACGCTGTGTTTTTACTTTATTAAAGTATACTGTGGTACGCAGATGGTGATGGAGGGTCATTTTGACTCCCTTGGTAGACCACAGTTTAATTCTGGTGCATTTTTAAAACAATGCAATAATCGGATAGCGAGAACTACACGTTCTTCACAAAGTCAACACTCGAATTCAAAAAGTGCGCACTCAAATCAAAATGCATTTATCGTCAGATCAGTATACATTTTCATTGGGTATTGGTTGGTGACAATCCACCTCGCGACGGCGAGAAACTTGAGCAGAGCGTGCGACCGCGTAAATTCACATGTTCAGTTCCATTCCGGCGTCATATCATCTACCAAGTACATGGGGAACCCAATCCGGGTGCGCGTAGTAGTCGAGTGTGTCTTGAAGGACGCTTGCGAATGGGGGACCGTTTGCAGGTATGGCAAGTCTTTAGATCAAATCAGAGAGTTAGTATCAGTTGCAAAGATAATAAATCTCACAGGTTTTGATTTTGAGTGCGCACTTTTGAATTCGAGTGTTGACTTTGTGAATAACGCCGTGCATTGGTGTAGTCAAAAGCTGCGTGTTGCCTGTGGCGTGCTGGTTCAACATTCAACATCTTTGAAAGTTTCCTTCCAATTATAACAATAGAAGCCAGCGCTCCATCGACCGCACTATTAATATATGTGCAACCAGGATCTGAACATGCTTAAGACAACATGACTGGGACTCTGTGGAGCACATTCACATCGCGTCGTCTACTTCAAGCCGGGTGGGTGGTTCTGTTGTCCAGCATTTTTCACGCAAACTAAGAAGCTACATGCACTCAACTAGCAGCACCCTGCGTGGATATGTATCAACCTGAGTGTCTTCCACGATGAAACCTACATACGCTCTTCATGTTCGTCTCCCTGCGCTGGGGGACCACCACGATTTTAAAACTTATTTTTTACATTTGGCATGGAAGCTACTGGCAGTACCGGCCCGTACTGGTAGCTTCCAAAGGGTGGGCGAGACTTCAGCCTCCGCAAACGCGGTGAAAGCCTCAACCTGTAGAAACATGATGCCGATATGTGTTTAATCAATACAGCTCACCACCATTTCATTCGAATTTCAGAACTCACCCGGGCATAAGCGCACGGCCTGAGTAGGCAATTTAATGTTTCAATAAAGGACTACAGTACCCAAGTGTACTTGATCTAACGTCGTGTGTTGAACCTATAATACATGTATCTGGTACGTGTACATGTACTTCGGGCCCTCAGCCCATTAAAAATGCAGTCCACCAACGAACCCAAGTCATGCATGTCCATTTTTCGGAATAGTGTTTCCCGAATAAACAAACTGCGGAATGGTCAATGAGTGTGTACTGTACCCATTCGGCAAGTTCACATGTCAGAAAAATAAATCGATTAAAAAATGTCCGGCTATGTGGCGCTTTGTCGCATTATTATTAGGTCGAACAGCAAGTTCAACATACTTCAGTACATGTGCTTCCTCCCTACATGTATACGGCTTGGCCACCACAGGCATGCCACCAAACTCTCACTACTGTTGAACATGTATCGGAGCCGCTGGATTTTCATTCGCTCGTGCACAGCGCAGCACTACACATTAGTCTACAGCCTGTAGACTACAGGTACAGGGCCTGTAGGACAGACTGTACCGCTACTGTACAGTACCAGTGCAGTGCAGCACTGGCAGCAGAAAGCTCAGCTGCACCATCACGGGAAAGCCGCAGCAAACAGTGAACCTATTTGCGCCGGTGGTTGTCGCAGGAGCCTACAGTGTACCAGTACACGGCAAAGCAAATGGTAAACAAGCACTTAATATTGAGCAGAGAAGAGTCTTACGGGGTTCCTAAGGAACTTCCTTTGTGCTCGGTGACGCCACGATCTCGCGCAGATCAACCCACCAGGCAGGCCCCTCCACCGGAGGCTCCGGGACTTAATCATTGACTCGATGCGTCCATGATCGTGTGTGTGGCCCCAGCTGCGCCTGCAATAGACGGTGTCCGACGGCTGTTTACCCTCGCGTACGCGACGTTCGTTAGCTGTGCGCCGTAGCTATCCTCATTCTTAAAAACGACAGCGACCAAGCAAGTCTCAGTGACATAGCTCCAACTCCAGCTTTTCAAACCAGCAACACGATGAATCTCCAAGCTCTTCTCCTAGCCGCGATCTCGATGGCCGCTTGCGCTACGGCCGAGTTCACTGTTACCTCCGGAACGACCGAGTCCACCACCTCCACCACCGAGCACGTGAGCTTCGTCAAGCAGTGGACGCTCAACTCGGCCACCACCACTGACACCATCAACTCGATCGACCTCGATCTTGTTGGCCGCGTGTATGTAAGCTACGTGAGCGGCCTGCCGAGCGGTGTGCTCGGATACGTGAACGTGTCGGGTGACTCGCAGACTGTCGTGAATGCCGTTACCGTGAGCAACGACGACGCTAATGACGCGGATGACAACGACGATACCAACGACAACGACGGAGAGCTGAACGTGCGTATAAGCAATAGCACGTCAACCACACTCAGCGGATACCTGCTCACCGAGGTCTTCTTGGCTTCTAGTGGCGTCGTGACAGACGTGAAGAGCCAGCGATCGGCCCAGGTGGTCGTTGAGGATGGAGTGCTGGTGTCGAGCAGCACCACCGCCGAGGTGCAGGTCGAGGCCAGCGGATCCAGTGCCGTGTACGTGTCAGCGGCCAGTACGGCCGTGAGCGTTCGTCAACTTCAGCTCGATGCGGAAGGCACCGCGAGCCTTCAGTTTAACGTCGAGAGCGTGTCGGTCACTGAGGAGGCGCAGTTCGATGCACAGGGCTCAGCGACCATCTCACTCCTGGCGTCGTCGCTCGAGGCGGCTCAGCTGGAGCTGGACGCTCAGAACACCGGTACCATTTGCATTAGCGCGCAGCAGGTTACAGCGACCAACTACGCAGGTCAGGACGCCAGTCGGATCTCCATGCCTAACGCTTCCAGCAGGTACGACTCCACCGGATCCTTCGCGTGTGATGAGACCAGCGTTCCTGCCCGTGAGCCATCGTGTGTGTCGACCGCTTGTGCTGCGTCGTCCAGTTCAGGCAACACGGTGGGTGTGGCCGGTAGCGGCACGCAGACGACCACGACGGTGACTTCTGCGCCGGTGGCGGCCAACGACGACGATGCCAGCGACGACACGAACGCATCTTCGACTCTGAGTCTCGCTTCGCTTGCGGTCGGAATTGTGGCTGCTGCCATTGCAGTATTGCTTTAGGCGTAGCAATGTAGGACCTTCGCAGTTGGCAACGTAAGCTAGACTTATGATAGCTTACCGTGATAACCCAATCAATTCCAACCATTCACCGAGAATGGTCCTTCAGAGTACTACAGTACCGGTACATGTATAACATGATTGTCCTGTAACTATAGTCCTGGGGCGCGACCCAAACAAAATTCAAGCGTGGTGTGCTCGATCTTGATCACTCCAGTCTTCAGGATCGATAACCGTGTGTAGGCACATCTACAGCAAAGAGATACATTCGTGTCCCCGTAGTTAAAACGGTAGATTTTTTGCGCGTCATAAGTCTGGTCAAATTTAGATCAGGTTACAATATAATACATGTACTATTTATTATTAATATTAATATTTTAATATTAATATAATAGTATCAGAACAACGTATGCCGTCATCACGGAAATGATAGGGTGGTTATATTACAGCTCGCAAGCGCATACGGTATTAATTGCTTACCGGCCTGACGGGGCCGGGGAACTCGAAGTTTGATTTGAATCTATAAGGCCCACTCTTCAGTTTACCTCATGATATTTCCCACCAAAGTGTTTTCACTTACAAAACATTTATTTTACCATCCTGGTGGATGACTACGTCCGCTTTGACTTGATCAACGCCGCAATCAACGACATCATTTTCTGCTGAAGCTGAAGAGCTCCATTGCGCTCCTCCCTTTCGCGGTGCTCTCGCTCCATCTCTCTACGGTCGGTGTCTAGCTGTGCTTTTACTGCCAGCTCAATGATCTGGTGGTAGAGGCTCATGAGAGAATGACGCGGCTCATTCTCATAATCACCTTGCGTATGTAGTTCGACTCCCGCTTCGATTTCTTATTGAGGAGGTTCTACACCAAGCACTTGGGCTTCTATGATGTCAGACGGATCCGCAGTGGTGGTAATGGTGGTACCAGCAGAGTCGATGTTGGCACACTGCTGCACAGCATAACTTCTGTTGTCGGATAAAGATGGCTGGTTTGTTGGAGCTTCGAAAAATCACGTTGCTGGACTGATGAAGTAATTTGACCGGTGCAAATGGTCTCATTGTCCATTTGCATCTGCCACCCTTCACTGCATGTACCCCGTGGCATTCCAACACGCCAGCTCCTTGAAATGCCTCTGTCATACGGTCGTGTTAAGGTAGCGCTTGTTGATCCGCGCCTTAATGGTTCTTGCGAGTGTACGTACAGCTGGATAGGAATTGAAGTACGACAGCGACCATAAAGTAGTGAACTTCTGGCGCAGACGGTTGTAGTCCGATCAATCCACATCCGCTCTTTCCTTTCGGCGTACTGCGCTGTGACGTTCGCCCATTCAGTCGTCGTAACAGGCAGTATATCATCCAACATTGTTAGCTGCAACGTGAGTTCTTGCTTGTTATAGTTTTTAGTGCCATGCGCTCGTGCCATCTGCCAACATAACCAAGCGATTAGCACAACGATCAGCATTGCTATTCTAAGAGAGTACCTTCAGCGTGGTATGGTGGGTACAGCGCTAAATGAGAAGTGATTATGGAAAGATCAACCCACGGAGCTTCCATCGATACCTACCGTGAACTTGCAGAGAGGTGCACGACGCAAATGAGGATGGGGTGACACAAAATACTTCTATTATGAATTGAACCGTTTCTGGCTAACTGAAATTGCTAACATGTGAATGAAGGCTGAGCTACATGAGCTCGTAACAAGTCCTTTTTTGCTGTGTAAAGTTTTTCACCTTCCTATGTCTGAAAGTTGAGCCTCCTCTTCATCTTCGTTGCGTCTGTGGAGGGCTCGCTTCTTGCGACACGGTTGTTTTATTGGCTATATGCGGTAAATTTCGGTTTGACCATGACTCAAGACCATCCGACGCGGGTTTCTTTCGGCTCCAATACTCAGTTTTGATATGCACTGCGTAGGTCAGCTTCGTCTTCGTCGAATGCTTCATCTTGTTGCATCGTGTGAGCGGCAGCGTTGTGTCAATTTACATTAATTTTTTTATTGAAGCATACTTGTACAATATTGACATTGTATTACTCTCTACTTGTTTGTATACACTTGACAGCATACGTGTGTCAGATGTAAATCTTGTCCTTACATCATGTAAGAAACACTTGCAGCATTGTACCCAATCACATTATTGTAATTGTATGGTACATTATTTTTCAATTCTATTATTGCAATTAGAATACAAGTTATGTTCATCAAATCCACGGTGCTGCGCTTCTGTCACTTGCGCAGCTGTTCGCTGGGCATCTATTGCCTCGGTCTTGAGCTTGAAGTCTGGTGCAATCACCATAGTGCGCGCAAATGCAGAGACCTGACTTTGCGGTTCTGTGTACGCGTTTGGATCGGGGTGGGTGGGAAGCTTTCGTTGAGCTGGTATTTGCACGTTTGGCCGGCATATATTGCGCTGGCAGAAGAAGTTGGGATAAGCTTAGTCACGTGTCGTTCACAGTCTTGTATCACGCATGCAATAGACCAAGTAGGCAAAGCTCTTAAGTTGAACATAACTGGTATAACGACGAACACGTACGCAAATTAAGCTATGTTTAGTGCGTTCTCCGTGGCCCCGCATTGCCACACATACCAGAACACCGTCTCAACTTAGCCAGCCTCGTAGTTATGTACACAACTAATTACCCAATTGAAGGAAGTGGAGTACCCCGTGTTGTAGCCCTTATCAGAGTTTACCCCGATGTGTCCTTGTCAACGGTGAGTTGGGTACATTTATGTGTATCTTGCCATGAGCAATTTCCTTTTAAATGTACTACTGAGAACATAAGAACATATAATTGACGCTGAGTGCAGAGATTTGGCTGATCTTTTACGATGCCGATACTGATATCAAAAGCTAGGTTTCTGACATGTCTGCAACGGTGTTGGCAGACAGTATCTTTAGACGCTTTTCTTCAGTCAGGGCTTCTTCGCTGGGGTGGACCCAGGCTACCATTTCTGTTGTTATTGGCACAATAGTAGCAAACGCGTGTCGTGAGGTTACACGCGACACCAATAGAAACGGTTGCTCTTTTTTGTTTGCAATCGCCGTTTTGGAGCGCCATTCAGTGACAACCTTCCCTTCTAAGGTTTCTCCTTGAACCTTGTAAACAGTAGATCCAACGGCACACACCAGTGGAAACTGGCCAACTTTTACCGCCAAGATTCTCGATTCACCATTAGGGCTCAGTGGGAGTGAAAGCTCACAAGGTTTAAATGGCTCACAGTCGTAAAACAGTGGAAATAAATCAAAGTCGACGTCAATTGCGACAGATTTTGCCAGTGGGCCTCTAGCAAGCCTCTCTATCAACGCTTGTGGAGGCGCATGTGGTAGTTGCATGACCACACCGGATACATCATCATGAACGAGCCGAAATTTTGTCGCTGGTTGAAAAATGATTTTTCAAGAGTACCAAAAGTTCCATTGGCAACTAGTTTTTCAGCGCGAATATTTTGTGCAACTTGTATGGTCATGCCTGGTATTACGTCCAAAAATGGTGCCATTCGCCCAAATTTGTTATCGGGTAGTCGCATCACCATCTCAATATCGGAATGCCTTAGACCTTTCAGTCTTCCCTTGAAATTTCCAACAGTACGCGTTGGGTATTGTGCCTTGGATAAGCGAGAAGCTGTCGTTGCGATAAATAAATCGTTAATTGCTTGTCGCGTAACATTGTCCGGTGTCACAAATGTTGATATAATTCTGTTTTGAGAATTTGGACATGTGATATTGTTCGCATCCTGGCGGACAGCCCTTGAATTGATTAAACCAATGAATGCCGTCATCCAGACCCCCATCCGTGCAAGCCGACATCCTCCCCCACTCGGGGTCGTTTTTAAAGCGAACGGAGTCATCGAGGATGTCAACGCTAACAAATTTCTGCCACAATTGATACCCAGTTAGTGCTGTCGCTGAACATCTGGCTCTCAACCAGGGCTTGACGTAGCCCGGGTCGGCTCCAACAGGTGGTAATTGCAGGAAGTGGTAATTGCAGGAAGTCACCAACTAGAATAACATGGATACCCCAAACGGTACTTTAGCGTTTCGTGTTTCCTTCAGTAGACGTTGATCCAGCTCCACAAGTTGAGTTTTATGCATCATTGACACCTCGTCGATAAAAACAATGTCTAAGCCCAATATTGAGCCCGATTTTGACCCATTTAATACTAGAAGAAAGCTAGCCAATGTTCGTCCAGAGATTAAGGTCGCTGCCTTTCCTGTCAGCGCTGTTTTCAACATGCTGTCACAACGTTTCCAACTAGAACACAATTCCTGAACAGCACCGATTACGCGAGATTTCCCGGTGCCACCTTCACCACCTAGGTAGAATAGGAGCTGATCGCCGCGTAAAACTTCTTGAACATCCACATCCTCGTAATTCAGATCATCCGTTTTTCAGCGATTCAACAATGCAGATCCAATTTTGCGAAACGCAGCATGCTGTAGCCTGTTCAATCTGAACAAACTTGATATTTCAGCTATCGTTGCAAATGATTTGGATGGTACTGCATTCAATCCGCTTTGATGTGGATCCCACTGCATAGAACTTTCGCTGAGCGCTTTGTCCAATAATTCCACAAGCTGTGAATCTTGTTGGACATCGGCCTCGACAGGAGCTGCACCCATTGTAGGGTTGTCGGTACTAGGATCGCGCACCCACTTTTTCATGTATTTTAAAGTTGGAAACTCTGCATCGTAATCAAGGTTTTGAGATAGTGCTGTAGTGCGAGATGATACGCCGTCTAAAATCCCTGTTTTTGTAAACGCCATAACAATACTCTTTGTGTGGTCACTGTCGATTGAACAGCTCGGGCACAATGCTGGACTGAGTTTGTTGGAATCAAGAATATCATCAAATACTTCGCCATCAAACAACAAGATTCCATTTGAATCAATACGTGTTGGTCTACCATCACATCTCCAACAGCGAAAATATATGAATCACTATCATTACTACATGTATTCGATTGTGAATCTATGTCATCTTCTACCCATTTAAATTGATGCCTTACAGCTGTATTGGCTGCCTGACTTCTGCCAAATGTAAAATCGTGCATATTGGCCATTATATCCACAACAAAGTCACTACGGTCGGTTTCCCACACGGAATATGCCTATATCCACGTTTCCCCAATGGAAAGAGTTTGTCCAGTCAGCCCTGCAAGTGTTCGAAAACTCTTGAAAAGTACTAACGAACCAAAATCATGCTTTAGCTGTTCTTCGTTGCTCGAATCATCGGTAATGCCAGGGACTTGATACCCAATAATCATGGGAATATAGTCGCAATCGTGAACGCCAAGACAATGTGTTTCTGACAGCGGGTGGTCAGCTTCAAAAGAATACCGAGATAATTTCGGTTCTTCAGAGTGTCTGCGAAAATACTTCATCACAAACTCGTACACATTAACATTTTCCAGCTCGTTTGGGCGATATATGTAATCATCCAAAATGCTGACTGTGGTAGCGTTGGAATTCGAGGAGCGGTCGTTACTGGAACGGACCACCAATTGACACTGGTAGTCTTCGTTGGAACAGAGTTGTCGTATCATGTCTCCTAGCGGGAGTTTACTGCATGTAGCACTGGCATAACAGCATGTGCCAATATTCAAGTACAAAGCCGGCAACGGACCCGCGACTTCCTGGCGATTGGTCATCGAATACACTGTCGATGCAACTCGCTTCCTAGATCTTGCAATACCATCTGTAACATGAGCGAACGCGGCGTTTTCGTCTGCTTGCTCTTTTCTTGACGTCGTTTTAATGACGCTACCGCAATTGGAATCACGGAATCTAGTCTTCGTTGCTGTTTGGTAACGTATTTGCAGGCGTAGTACATGCGATCAAGTGCTTCAGTGCCACCAAAAGAAATTGGATATCGTGGTTGCACTTGAAGGTCGCCATAATGGCATAGTTGAACCCGTTAATGTATTCATGTACCAGTTTTCGGAGGATTTCCACTCCAGATGCCTTAAACGATCCCTTTTCAATTCGATTTCGCGGATAGAGATATCGACAGTAGCTTTCATCGTGGGTGGACCTCGAGGCTTTAAAACAACTAGCAGTGTGCCCCCACCAGTGTAGATTCAATAGCACCACCAGAACCGAAACCATATAATCGAGGGACAACGACGCCATACGGCGGTCCATAGGTGAAGGTGGTGTTAGTTCGATCCGTCGAGTAATTTGATCATTCTGAAAAATATCTTCGTCGGCTCTGCAATACGCCATACTCCGGTCATTGAACGATTTAAGAAAATCAGTGGCTTGGTCAGTCGTCATGTCCGGTGTTTCCATCAAAACATCTGGGCCCATGGATGCGTAGAATAGCTCTCTCATTTCCACAATTTTGATCGCTTCATCGTGTGTGTTTCGGCAGATTGCTTCAACTTCAGCTTGCTTCTCTGCGTCGACTTTACTGAGGTGCCCTTCCCAAGCCAGAAAAGTCTTCTGTAATCCAGTAACACCTGACGTAGAACGTGCTGAGAGCTAAACGTTGCATGACAACCCCGCACGCTACTAAAATATTCGCTGATCTTTCTCTTTGCTTTTGCACTAAACAGTCCACTGCATGGGTCCTGGCTGGAACGAGGATCAATATTTAAACCGATTAGATTTCGATAGCTCGATCCAAAAATTAGGCACTTTCCGTTTTCAATATCTAGTGGGAGGTCGTTCGATACTATGCTCTTCGCGTAGTTCTTAACAGATTCACAAAATTCACCTCCTTCAGGACTAGAAAGAAGTAGATCCACCTCGGCCGAATTACGTGGGCAATTTGCCAGCCAAATCAAAAAATGCACGTAGAGGGTACCCCTTCCTTTTGTCTCCACCATTCCAAAATACGCCGTCACATCTCCGAAGAGGCCATGGAAATTCATACGTTTCTTAGTCTTCGGGTCTATCCCAAGCACATGCTTGATGAAGACGTCAACGGCACGCATAAATAAACGAGTAGAAATACAGTCATTACCGAGGCTTGCTTCCCGCAACTCTGCCTTGGTTGGTAGCTCAGCTGCTAAGATATCAAACAAACTCTCCACGCTCGTGATACCAGCATATTGAGCCACTACTAGTGAGTTATTCGTGTTTGGAGTAAGTGTCAAGAAAAGCGTTGGTTGTCCAAACCGAGTCTGATATGCAAAAGCCTGCCTTCGACACTGCATTCTTTCTGCGTTGCTACCCCAAACGGCACATGGCGCAATATCCGCAGTCTTTAAGAATCTATCAACGACCGAGTCTTCATCATTCTGTACAGTGCTTCCTCCTTGTCGCCGTCTTTTGTGTTTTTTGTAACACTGCTACCAAAGCTTCCGTGTCGATTTTATCATATCCGTCAATAAATGAGGAAATCGCCGACAACGAAATAAGGTCTGGGTGTACATGTTTTGCATTGCAATGCGGTCGAAAGCAACTAGTACAAACAGTTCATCCTCCGCAATCGCCGACTGCTTAACATAGTGTAATGTTTCAAACATTGTTTCAGGGACACATTCACACATCGGTTTTCACCAGGGTGACCATGTCCAAATGGAAACAAATGAGGGAACATTTGTGCAAAAATTGTTCTTGAGTCGTCCGGACTGAAATACGTTAATCGTTTAATTAGAAAATCTATAAATGTTTCTGCAGCACTCTGACTGCCAGATTGACCAGCCATAGATGCAATTGACATCTGAGATGTATCATCCAGAAGTCCTGTGCGTCGTTCGACCACGTTCTCCTCCTCTTCTTCACTAACCACAACATTATCCCTCGAATAATTTCTTGCTCGCGATTCGCGTCCGCTTCTAGGTTCCCAGCATCATCAAGGACATCAAAAAATACATCACCATTGGCATAATCCTCACCTGATGATTCCACCTTAGACTCATCAGATCCAACCATAGAGTAAAACGCGTTATTTTGCTTGTAGAATTCAAACGCATTAGACACCACGGAACGACGAATCCTGTCCATTCTCCGCACTTTTGACATTTGTTTCTCCGTAAACTCACCCACTAACGCAACACGGAAGCACTCCACATCCTGAATTGATTTTGGAAGCATCGCGACGGGGGTCCTGGCGTGGCGTCAAATACAACACAATGAGAGCGAATACAACGGTGCCTTCCACCTCGCATAACTCGGGTCATCGAAACAACACTAGCAAGCTGTGTCATAAATCGTTCTGGAATCGTCATGTTGTCCACATGAAACTCACTTGGAAATCTCCCTACGAAAAATCCATTTGCAATAGCAAATTTTGGCATCTTTCTTCGACAAATGGAACGGTCACACTCGTGACAAACCATACACCACCACGGGTAATTCATAGAGTGATCCCGGTACACCCGAACTGCTGATTGAGATAGTATTAATCCTGGTAGCTCTCGCGCCAGTGTGGAGCAATCATACTGCTTGGACAATTCAGAGGGGGATCATGCCGGGCCCAAGTCAACACCTGCCTCATTTTGATCACATATTCTTCGTCGTCATCATCAATTCGAGTAGCTTCGCATCGTGGTACAAACCGATCACAAACACGACACACTCCCTCGTCCGGCATGTCCGGCCCCCGCGCCTGTTAAAGTCGATTCATTGCATCATCTCGTGTTTCAGTTGATACAGACTCCAAGTGACTCCGGCGACATGTTTCGTTCTTTTCAACTAGATGTTTGGGTAGGGATGTCGCCGCCGCACGTTTGCGGGCTCGGTAGTTCCCACTATTCCGACTCCATATCTCGCGTTTCTGGGCTAGATTCTCGGGTATGTCTTTTTCGGCCGCTCGTTTGCCGGCTCTGTAGTTCTCGCTATTCCGGCGCCTTATCTCGCGCTTATGGGCAAGATCATCGGGTATGTCTTCATCCGTGGTATGGTGGTGGGCTCTGTAGCTCTCAATATTTTGGCGCCATCTCCCATCAGCGAAATTAACACGATCTAAAACCATACTAAAACGGCATGGACGAGATTCGCCGCCCTTGTCCAATTCACCTCCATATCGACACAAGTCATTTGCAACGTCATGACGATCGTTTTCTTCGTTTGCATCGTCACCGAATACAACGTTCTCTAGCGCGTCACACATCTCGGCGATTTCCAGAGAACACTTATATATTCGTCAGCAGCTACCACCTCTGGAGTTGAGAGGAATTTCGGAAATGGCATGACCAGTAGACACATGATGTATTTCATAGACACATGTGTGATTTTCTTCTTCTTTCGTTATAGATTGAATTTGTAGTAGTCACAGTAATTCATAAACACTATGACTTATTGTCCAGATATATAATGGCATAAGGAAAAGTGAGCAGCATACACGCTACACACACATTCAGTGACGCTTAAAAACTGATTAAGCTCGTTTTGTGCAAACTACAGCAAACAAGACTTCCAATAATTCCAATAAGCAATACAGAACTGTAGTTACTTTGCAACGGGAAATCTCATGGATCAGTTGCGATGTCGTAAAGGTGAATAGTCACCTGCGGCTCAACGCCGCGAAACATGGTAGGTTGAGTGCAACGTTTGATGCGAATGATACTGCCGTCTGCCGGTAGACCATTTTCCGTGATGCGGTCTGCATAGAAGACCTTTGCTATGGGCAATATCGTGTTGACGTAGGTTTCCTTGGTGTCATAGTCATCCTTGAATGTCTAGTGTACAAATGAATATTAGTATGACAGTACAGTCTTGAATGCGTCAAAAATCACCAAACCTTCCATCTGCAGCTCTTCGACTGATTCAGGAGCCTGTGCGTCGACCAAGTGAATCTTCAGCATGTCCGCTTTGCCGTAGTTATGACGCGAAGTCCACACGACTTTCATGCGAATAACCGCATCTAGAGTCTTTGCTCCAATGCTTTGCGAGATCAAATCCGAAACCTCTGCGTAAAATATCACGTTAGTCCAATTTCATAAAATTTGTGTCGATGGGTCATATACCTTTTCGAGTAGTTACCACAGATTTTTGGTTGGGTGCCTTGCCAGATTTCAGCAACTCGCGCGTTTGTTGGCACGCGGTCGTAGTGTGCGCTTGTTGGTTGCCGTCGGCTGCTGCACATACAACATATTTAAATCTGTAAGGCTAACTGTTGCAGGCCAATGAAGATAAGTTGCCTTTCGCGCAGTGTTTTTCTGCAGCACTTCTGTTTTCAATATTTGCAGTATTGTCGCGGTCTCGCTTAGACATTCCCGCCATCTTGCAAATTTGCAAAGTGTAGCAACGTCAGTGGAGCTCAGATAAAAATGATAATCGATGTCGTTGGTAGAAAACGCCGCTTCAAGCATACGTACATGGTTGTGTGTAGCTATCCGATCGAAGGCTCATACGCCTACCTGGGAAATCATCCTGTACATCCATTCCTGATCCTTGATCTTCATGTACCAGGGGACAATGCGCCGTCGACGTGCCGGGACAAAATTATTTTTTGCCCTGCGCATCCTGTCAAAACCTGAAACCGTTGTCGCCGAAAGGATTCGGCGAGCGTACTGCCACGTTGAAGCTGTCATCACCACCTCCACCTCATGTAGCGAGGCAACCCGCCGCTGACGGGCCGGGACAAAATAAAATGTTTGTCCTGCCACCAAACTTCGGTCCGAAAAGACCCGGCGAGTGTACCTTAACGTTGAAGCTGTCGTCGCCTCCGTAGTGGGTCAGGACAGAGTATCTGAAAGTCTAAGCTACACGCTGCCATTGGCGAGGACGATTTGTCATGGCCCGGAATTATTAACCGCTCAGGCGTTGATCTGCGAATTGATCTACTTTGAACAGCTATTGAGCTGGTTGATCGATGTGGAGCTAGAAATATTCGCATCCTTGAACTCCAAGTGCAACAGGGACAACCCGCCGCAGACGTGCCGGGACCAAATAAACTGTTTGTCCTGTGCTTTGTTGAAGCTGCCGTCAGCACATTTGTCTCGCATTGTGTGTCAATCCCGCACCACGTCATAAACGAAAATCACCCTCGTCCATACACAATGTAACTATTTTGAAGCTACCTGCACTGGATGGGCCAAGGTTGGAGTGGTATTATTATAATAGGTTCCTGGTTGATCTCCATCCCAGATCTTTGAGCTACAAGATTCACAGGGACGATCGATCGGGCAAAATAAAAACTTTGTCTCCTCATCCTACCCGGCTCCCACTGTGAATATTGTGACCTCCGCCACAAACTTACTGCTTCGAATCGAGCTTTTTTAATAGTCAATGCAAGTTACCTGAAATTATCTTATACTACTGACCCATTCATTGGCTCGATCTCTATTTGCACTGGCCTGCATCTCCCCGTTTGAGCAAGCTAATTCTTTTGGCGATGATCTTAGAGCAATATGCTCTGCTCTATGGGTGACAAGACTTCCAATAATTCCAATAAGCAATACAGAACTGTAGTTACTTTGCAACGGGAAATCTCATGGATCAGTTGCGATGTCGTAAGGTGAATAGTCACCTGCGGCTCAACGCCGCGAAACATGGTAGGTTGAGTGCAACGTTTGATGCGAATGATACTGCCGTCTGCCGGTAGACCATTTTCCGTGATGCGGTCTGCATAGAAGACCTTTGCTATGGGCAATATCGTGTTGACGTAGGTTTCCTTGGTGTCATAGTCATCCTTGAATGTCTAGTGTACAAATGAATATTAGTATGACAGTACAGTCTTGAATGCGTCAAAAATCACCAAACCTTCCATCTGCAGCTCTTCGACTGATTCAGGAGCCTGTGCGTCGACCAAGTGAATCTTCAGCATGTCCGCTTTGCCGTAGTTATGACGCGAAGTCCACACGACTTTCATGCGAATAACCGCATCTAGAGTCTTTGCTCCAATGCTTTGCGAGATCAAATCCGAAACCTCTGCGTAAAATATCACGTTAGTCCAATTTCATAAAATTTGTGTCGATGGGTCATATACCTTTTCGAGTAGTTACCACAGATTTTGGTTGGGTGCCTTGCCAGATTTCAGCAACTCGCGCGTTTGTTGGCACGCGGTCGTAGTGTGCGCTTGTTGGTTGCCGTCGGCTGCTGCACATACAACATATTTAAATCTGTAAGGCTAACTGTTGCAGGCCAATGAAGATAAGTTGCCTTTCGCGCAGTGTTTTCTGCAGCACTTCTGTTTTCAATATTTGCAGTATTGTCGCGGTCTCGCTTAGACATTCCCGCCATCTTGCAAATTTGCAAAGTGTAGCAACGTCAGTGGAGCTCAGATAAAAATGATAATCGATGTCGTTGGTAGAAAACGCCGCTTCAAGCATACGTACATGGTTGTGTGTAGCTATCCGATCGAAGGCTCATACGCCTACCTGGGAAATCATCCTGTACATCCATTCCTGATCCTTGATCTTCATGTACCAGGGGACAATGCGCCGTCGACGTGCCGGGACAAAATTATTTTTGCCCTGCGCATCCTGTCAAAACCTGAAACCGTTGTCGCCGAAAGGATTCGGCGAGCGTACTGCCACGTTGAAGCTGTCATCACCACCTCCACCTCATGTAGCGAGGCAACCCGCCGCTGACGGGCCGGGACAAAATAAAATGTTTGTCCTGCCACCAAACTTCGGTCCGAAAAGACCCGGCGAGTGTACCTTAACGTTGAAGCTGTCGTCGCCTCCGTAGTGGGTCAGGACAGAGTATCTGAAAGTCTAAGCTACACGCTGCCATTGGCGAGGACGATTTGTCATGGCCCGGAATTATTAACCGCTCAGGCGTTGATCTGCGAATTGATCTACTTTGAACAGCTATTGAGCTGGTTGATCGATGTGGAGCTAGAAATATTCGCATCCTTGAACTCCAAGTGCAACAGGGACAACCCGCCGCAGACGTGCCGGGACCAAATAAACTGTTTGTCCTGTGCTTTGTTGAAGCTGCCGTCAGCACATTTGTCTCGCATTGTGTGTCAATCCCGCACCACGTCATAAACGAAAATCACCCTCGTCCATACACAATGTAACTATTTTGAAGCTACCTGCACTGGATGGGCCAAGGTTGGAGTGGTATTATTATAATAGGTTCCTGGTTGATCTCCATCCCAGATCTTTGAGCTACAAGATTCACAGGGACGATCGATCGGGCAAAATAAAAACTTTGTCTCCTCATCCTACCCGGCTCCCACTGTGAATATTGTGACCTCCGCCACAAACTTACTGCTTCGAATCGAGCTTTTTAATAGTCAATGCAAGTTACCTGAAATTATCTTATACTACTGACCCATTCATTGGCTCGATCTCTATTTGCACTGGCCTGCATCTCCCCGTTTGAGCAAGCTAATTCTTTTGGCGATGATCTTAGAGCAATATGCTCTGCTCTATGGGTGACAAGACTTCCAATAATTCAATAAGCAATACAGAACTGTAGTTACTTTGCAACGGAAAATCTCATGGATCAGTTGCGATGTCGTAAAGGTGAATAGTCACCTGCGGCTCAACGCCGCGAAACATGGTAAGGTTGAGTGCAACGTTTGATGCGAATGATACTGCCGTCTGCCGGTAGACCATTTTCCGTGATGCGGTCTGCATAGAAGACCTTTGCTATGGGCAATATCGTGTTGACGTAGGTTTCCTTGGTGTCATAGTCATCCTTGAATGTCTAGTGTACAAATGAATATTAGTATGACAGTACAGTCTTGAATGCGTCAAAAATCACCAAACCTTCCATCTGCAGCTCTTCGACTGATTCAGGAGCCTGTGCGTCGACCAAGTGAATCTTCAGCATGTCCGCTTTGCCGTAGTTATGACGCGAAGTCCACACGACTTTCATGCGAATAACCGCATCTAGAGTCTTTGCTCCAATGCTTTGCGAGATCAAATCCGAAACCTCTGCGTAAAATATCACGTTAGTCCAATTTCATAAAATTTGTGTCGATGGGTCATATACCTTTTCAGTAGTTACCACAGATTTTGGTTGGGTGCCTTGCCAGATTTCAGCAACTCGCGCGTTTGTTGGCACGCGGTCGTAGTGTGCGCTTGTTGGTTGCCGTCGGCTGCTGCACATACAACATATTTAAATCTGTAAGGCTAACTGTTGCAGGCCAATGAAGATAAGTTGCCTTTCGCGCAGTGTTTTTCTGCAGCACTTCTGTTTTCAATATTTGCAGTATTGTCGCGGTCTCGCTTAGACATTCCCGCCATCTTGCAAATTTGCAAAGTGTAGCAACGTCAGTGGAGCTCAGATAAAAATGATAATCGATGTCGTTGGTAGAAAACGCCGCTTCAAGCATACGTACATGGTTGTGTGTAGCTATCCGATCGAAGGCTCATACGCCTACCTGGGAAATCATCCTGTACATCCATTCCTGATCCTTGATCTTCATGTACCAGGGGACAATGCGCCGTCGACGTGCCGGGACAAAATTATTTTTGCCCTGCGCATCCTGTCAAAACCTGAAACCGTTGTCGCCGAAAGGATTCGGCGAGCGTACTGCCACGTTGAAGCTGTCATCACCACCTCCACCTCATGTAGCGAGGCAACCCGCCGCTGACGGGCCGGGACAAAATAAAATGTTTGTCCTGCCACCAAACTTCGGTCCGAAAAAGACCCGGCGAGTGTACCTTAACGTTGAAGCTGTCGTCGCCTCCGTAGTGGGTCAGGACAGAGTATCTGAAAGTCTAAGCTACACGCTGCCATTGGCGAGGACGATTTGTCATGGCCCGGAATTATTAACCGCTCAGGCGTTGATCTGCGAATTGATCTACTTTGAACAGCTATTGGCTGGTTGATCGATGTGGAGCTAGAAATATTCGCATCCTTGAACTCCAAGTGCAACAGGGACAACCCGCCGCAGACGTGCCGGGACCAAATAAACTGTTTGTCCTGTGCTTTGTTGAAGCTGCCGTCAGCACATTTGTCTCGCATTGTGTGTCAATCCCGCACCACGTCATAAACGAAAATCACCCTCGTCCATACACAATGTAACTATTTTGAAGCTACCTGCACTGGATGGGCCAAGGTTGGAGTGGTATTATTATAATAGGTTCCTGGTTGATCTCCATCCCAGATCTTTGAGCTACAAGATTCACAGGGACGATCGATCGGGCAAAATAAAAACTTTGTCTCCTCATCCTACCCGGCTCCCACTGTGAATATTGTGACCTCCGCCACAAACTTACTGCTTCGAATCGAGCTTTTTAATAGTCAATGCAAGTTACCTGAAATTATCTTATACTACTGACCCATTCATTGGCTCGATCTCTATTTGCACTGGCCTGCATCTCCCCGTTTGAGCAAGCTAATTCTTTTGGCGATGATCTTAGAGCAATATGCTCTGCTCTATGGGTGACAAGACTTCCAATAATTCCAATAAGCAATACAGAACTGTAGTTACTTTGCAACGGGAAATCTCATGGATCAGTTGCGATGTCGTAAAGGTGAATAGTCACCTGCGGCTCAACGCCGCTTGAAACATGGTAGGTTGAGTGCAACGTTTGATGCGAATGATACTGCCGTCTGCCGGTAGACCATTTTCCGTGATGCGGTCTGCATAGAAGACCTTTGCTATGGGCAATATCGTGTTGACGTAGGTTTCCTTGGTGTCATAGTCATCCTTGAATGTCTAGTGTACAAATGAATATTAGTATGACAGTACAGTCTTGAATGCGTCAAAAATCACCAAACCTTCCATCTGCAGCTCTTCGACTGATTCAGGAGCCTGTGCGTCGACCAAGTGAATCTTCAGCATGTCCGCTTTGCCGTAGTTATGACGCGAAGTCCACACGACTTTCATGCGAATAACCGCATCTAGAGTCTTTGCTCCAATGCTTTGCGAGATCAAATCCGAAACCTCTGCGTAAAATATCACGTTAGTCCAATTTCATAAAATTTGTGTCGATGGGTCATATACCTTTTCGAGTAGTTACCACAGATTTTTGGTTGGGTGCCTTGCCAGATTTCAGCAACTCGCGCGTTTGTTGGCACGCGGTCGTAGTGTGCGCTTGTTGGTTGCCGTCGGCTGCTGCACATACAACATATTTAAATCTGTAAGGCTAACTGTTGCAGGCCAATGAAGATAAGTTGCCTTTCGCGCAGTGTTTTTCTGCAGCACTTCTGTTTTCAATATTTGCAGTATTGTCGCGGTCTCGCTTAGACATTCCCGCCATCTTGCAAATTTGCAAAGTGTAGCAACGTCAGTGGAGCTCAGATAAAAATGATAATCGATGTCGTTGGTAGAAAACGCCGCTTCAAGCATACGTACATGGTTGTGTGTAGCTATCCGATCGAAGGCTCATACGCCTACCTGGGAAATCATCCTGTACATCCATTCCTGATCCTTGATCTTCATGTACCAGGGGACAATGCGCCGTCGACGTGCCGGGACAAAATTATTTTTTTGCCCTGCGCATCCTGTCAAAACCTGAAACCGTTGTCGCCGAAAGGATTCGGCGAGCGTACTGCCACGTTGAAGCTGTCATCACCACCTCCACCTCATGTAGCGAGGCAACCCGCCGCTGACGGGCCGGGACAAAATAAAATGTTTGTCCTGCCCCAAACTTCGGTCCGAAAAGACCCGGCGAGTGTACCTTAACGTTGAAGCTGTCGTCGCCTCCGTAGTGGGTCAGGACAGAGTATCTGAAAGTCTAAGCTACACGCTGCCATTGGCGAGGACGATTTGTCATGGCCCGGAATTATTAACCGCTCAGGCGTTGATCTGCGAATTGATCTACTTTGAACAGCTATTGAGCTGGTTGATCGATGTGGAGCTAGAAATATTCGCATCCTTGAACTCCAAGTGCAACAGGGACAACCCGCCGCAGACGTGCCGGGACCAAATAAACTGTTTGTCCTGTGCTTTGTTGAAGCTGCCGTCAGCACATTTGTCTCGCATTGTGTGTCAATCCCGCACCACGTCATAAACGAAAATCACCCTCGTCCATACACAATGTAACTATTTTTGAAGCTACCTGCACTGGATGGGCCAAGGTTGGAGTGGTATTATTATAATAGGTTCCTGGTTGATCTCCATCCCAGATCTTTGAGCTACAAGATTCACAGGGACGATCGATCGGGCAAAATAAAAACTTTGTCTCCTCATCCTACCCGGCTCCCACTGTGAATATTGTGACCTCCGCCACAAACTTACTGCTTCGAATCGAGCTTTTTAATAGTCAATGCAAGTTACCTGAAATTATCTTATACTACTGACCCATTCATTGGCTCGATCTCTATTTGCACTGGCCTGCATCTCCCCGTTTGAGCAAGCTAATTCTTTTGGCGATGATCTTAGAGCAATATGCTCTGCTCTATGGGTGACAAGACTTCCAATAATTCCAATAAGCAATACAGAACTGTAGTTACTTTGCAACGGGAAATCTCATGGATCAGTTGCGATGTCGTAAAGGTGAATAGTCACCTGCGGCTCAACGCCGCGAAACATGGTAGGTTGAGTGCAACGTTTGATGCGAATGATACTGCCGTCTGCCGGTAGACCATTTTCCGTGATGCGGTCTGCATAGAAGACCTTGCTATGGGCAATATCGTGTTGACGTAGGTTTCCTTGGTGTCATAGTCATCCTTGAATGTCTAGTGTACAAATGAATATTAGTATGACAGTACAGTCTTGAATGCGTCAAAAATCACCAAACCTTCCATCTGCAGCTCTTCGACTGATTCAGGAGCCTGTGCGTCGACCAAGTGAATCTTCAGCATGTCCGCTTTGCCGTAGTTATGACGCGAAGTCCACACGACTTTCATGCGAATAACCGCATCTAGAGTCTTTGCTCCAATGCTTTGCGAGATCAAATCCGAAACCTCTGCGTAAAATATCACGTTAGTCCAATTTCATAAAATTTGTGTCGATGGGTCATATACCTTTTCGAGTAGTTACCACAGATTTTGGTTGGGTGCCTTGCCAGATTTCAGCAACTCGCGCGTTTGTTGGCACGCGGTCGTAGTGTGCGCTTGTTGGTTGCCGTCGGCTGCTGCACATACAACATATTTAAATCTGTAAGGCTAACTGTTGCAGGCCAATGAAGATAAGTTGCCTTTCGCGCAGTGTTTTTCTGCAGCACTTCTGTTTTCAATATTTGCAGTATTGTCGCGGTCTCGCTTAGACATTCCCGCCATCTTGCAAATTTGCAAAGTGTAGCAACGTCAGTGGAGCTCAGATAAAAATGATAATCGATGTCGTTGGTAGAAAACGCCGCTTCAAGCATACGTACATGGTTGTGTGTAGCTATCCGATCGAAGGCTCATACGCCTACCTGGGAAATCATCCTGTACATCCATTCCTGATCCTTGATCTTCATGTACCAGGGGACAATGCGCCGTCGACGTGCCGGGACAAAATTATTTTTTGCCCTGCGCATCCTGTCAAAACCTGAAACCGTTGTCGCCGAAAGGATTCGGCGAGCGTACTGCCACGTTGAAGCTGTCATCACCACCTCCACCTCATGTAGCGAGGCAACCCGCCGCTGACGGGCCGGGACAAAATAAAATGTTTGTCCTGCCACCAAACTTCGGTCCGAAAAGACCCGGCGAGTGTACCTTAACGTTGAAGCTGTCGTCGCCTCCGTAGTGGGTCAGGACAGAGTATCTGAAAGTCTAAGCTACACGCTGCCATTGGCGAGGACGATTTGTCATGGCCCGGAATTATTAACCGCTCAGGCGTTGATCTGCGAATTGATCTACTTTGAACAGCTATTGAGCTGGTTGATCGATGTGGAGCTAGAAATATTCGCATCCTTGAACTCCAAGTGCAACAGGGACAACCCGCCGCAGACGTGCCGGGACCAAATAAACTGTTTGTCCTGTGCTTTGTTGAAGCTGCCGTCAGCACATTTGTCTCGCATTGTGTGTCAATCCCGCACCACGTCATAAACGAAAATCACCCTCGTCCATACACAATGTAACTATTTTGAAGCTACCTGCACTGGATGGGCCAAGGTTGGAGTGGTATTATTATAATAGGTTCCTGGTTGATCTCCATCCCAGATCTTTGAGCTACAAGATTCACAGGGACGATCGATCGGGCAAAATAAAAACTTTGTCTCCTCATCCTACCCGGCTCCCACTGTGAATATTGTGACCTCCGCCACAAACTTACTGCTTCGAATCGAGCTTTTTAATAGTCAATGCAAGTTACCTGAAATTATCTTATACTTCATTGGCTCGATCTCTATTTGCACTGGCCTGCATCTCCCCGTTTGAGCAAGCTAATTCTTTTGGCGATGATCTTAGAGCAATATGCTCTGCTCTATGGGTGACAAGACTTCCAATAATTCCAATAAGCAATACAGAACTGTAGTTACTTTGCAACGGGAAATCTCATGGATCAGTTGCGATGTCGTAAAGGTGAATAGTCACCTGCGGCTCAACGCCGCGAAACATGGTAGGTTGAGTGCAACGTTTGATGCGAATGATACTGCCGTCTGCCGGTAGACCATTTTCCGTGATGCGGTCTGCATAGAAGACCTTTGCTATGGGCAATATCGTGTTGACGTAGGTTTCCTTGGTGTCATAGTCATCCTTGAATGTCTAGTGTACAAATGAATATTAGTATGACAGTACAGTCTTGAATGCGTCAAAAATCACCAAACCTTCCATCTGCAGCTCTTCGACTGATTCAGGAGCCTGTGCGTCGACCAAGTGAATCTTCAGCATGTCCGCTTTGCCGTAGTTATGACGCGAAGTCCACACGACTTTCATGCGAATAACCGCATCTAGAGTCTTTGCTCCAATGCTTTGCGAGATCAAATCCGAAACCTCTGCGTAAAATATCACGTTAGTCCAATTTCATAAAATTTGTGTCGATGGGTCATATACCTTTTCGAGTAGTTACCACAGATTTTTGGTTGGGTGCCTTGCCAGATTTCAGCAACTCGCGCGTTTGTTGGCACGCGGTCGTAGTGTGCGCTTGTTGGTTGCCGTCGGCTGCTGCACATACAACATATTTAAATCTGTAAGGCTAACTGTTGCAGGCCAATGAAGATAAGTTGCCTTTCGCGCAGTGTTTTTCTGCAGCACTTCTGTTTTCAATATTTGCAGTATTGTCGCGGTCTCGCTTAGACATTCCCGCCATCTTGCAAATTTGCAAAGTGTAGCAACGTCAGTGGAGCTCAGATAAAAATGATAATCGATGTCGTTGGTAGAAAACGCCGCTTCAAGCATACGTACATGGTTGTGTGTAGCTATCCGATCGAAGGCTCATACGCCTACCTGGGAAATCATCCTGTACATCCATTCCTGATCCTTGATCTTCATGTACCAGGGGACAATGCGCCGTCGACGTGCCGGGACAAAATTATTTTTTGCCCTGCGCATCCTGTCAAAACCTGAAACCGTTGTCGCCGAAAGGATTCGGCGAGCGTACTGCCACGTTGAAGCTGTCATCACCACCTCCACCTCATGTAGCGAGGCAACCCGCCGCTGACGGGCCGGGACAAAATAAAATGTTTGTCCTGCCACCAAACTTCGGTCCGAAAAGACCCGGCGAGTGTACCTTAACGTTGAAGCTGTCGTCGCCTCCGTAGTGGGTCAGGACAGAGTATCTGAAAGTCTAAGCTACACGCTGCCATTGGCGAGGACGATTTGTCATGGCCCGGAATTATTAACCGCTCAGGCGTTGATCTGCGAATTGATCTACTTTGAACAGCTATTGAGCTGGTTGATCGATGTGGAGCTAGAAATATTCGCATCCTTGAACTCCAAGTGCAACAGGGACAACCCGCCGCAGACGTGCCGGGACCAAATAAACTGTTTGTCCTGTGCTTTGTTGAAGCTGCCGTCAGCACATTTGTCTCGCATTGTGTGTCAATCCCGCACCACGTCATAAACGAAAATCACCCTCGTCCATACACAATGTAACTATTTTGAAGCTACCTGCACTGGATGGGCCAAGGTTGGAGTGGTATTATTATAATAGGTTCCTGGTTGATCTCCATCCCAGATCTTTGAGCTACAAGATTCACAGGGACGATCGATCGGGCAAAATAAAAACTTTGTCTCCTCATCCTACCCGGCTCCCACTGTGAATATTGTGACCTCCGCCACAAACTTACTGCTTCGAATCGAGCTTTTTAATAGTCAATGCAAGTTACCTGAAATTATCTTATACTACTGACCCATTCATTGGCTCGATCTCTATTTGCACTGGCCTGCATCTCCCCCGTTTGAGCAAGCTAATTCTTTTGGCGATGATCTTAGAGCAATATGCTCTGCTCTATGGGTGTCATGCCAACATCCAAAGGCCCATGGAATTGTCGTTTTGCCTGCCGTTTCCAAACTTGCCAGCTACAAATACAACCCTCACAAAAATGCGGCATATCCCGAGATTACAATCGAAAGGGTCTGTCGTTCTCCACGGTGTCATTGGCGAAGATGCCGTGAACGCCCTTCGAATCATCGCCCGTCGGTCGCGTTTATCTTGGTCACCTAAGGATCCATCAAGCCAACGTATGCAGCGCGACTTCGCAATAGTACCGTCAATTCCAGCCGAACTGTTATCCAACATTCTACAGCGCTACTATCGAACATTTTTCCCGAACGTTGATGTCTCGGTGGTGGAGTGGCAATTCGTAAAGCCTTATGCTGGAGCGCCCGATGAACCGATCCATCGTAATTTTTCTTTGACAAGATTCAACTTGAATCCAATGGATGCTACAGCGCTCCCTGGTTCTCTGATACTTGCAACACAAGACGATACAGTCATCTATGGGTTCGGTTGGAACCACCAGGTTGCATTTGAGTCCAACCACGTCGAAATCCGCTTACGGAAGGAGACGTCCTTATTTTCGAGGCGATCTCATCCATGCACATGCCGGCTACTCGTGGAACAATCTGTGTGTTCATGCCTTTTTGGGTAGATTATGCTCTCGCCAGTTTCCCGGTCAACTGATCCCACTGTACGAAGACAACCCACGTGACGACGAAAACGACCTCCACTGTTATGTTTGGGGTGTCCCTTTGAAGGTAGAACGAAGCGCACTCTCAGCAAACACATCAGCCGCTATCACAACTTTGTCGTGCGCCGCCCGAATTCTAGAGGTTCAACCTACGATGCTCATGCTGCTGCCCATGAAGCGGAATTGGCGGACGCAAACTGACCAGCCGACCGCGGAACATCAATGGCAATTACGGTGATCGTGAATTACGCGCGAATTGTAGTTTACTTCGCGCACAATCAAATTTGCGGTCGATTCTCCAGCCACGGCGTCGATCTTGATGCACTCTGATGATGCTGAGATGGAAGTTCTAATTGCCACTGGTAGCGAATCGGAGACGGAGGTCGACGATATCTCGTCAATATCGGCGAATGAACCCCAGCCTCCAATTGTGCTTCAAGGCACAAATCCAGGGTAACACGGTGGAAACACACATTGGCCACACGTAAATACAGTGCGTTGCAGAAGCCCAGTTGTATTTGAAAATACCGGTAAGTTTAAATATATATGTTTGCTTACCGTATTAATATATGCCACTGGGCGTATAGGAAAATTCTGCCGAAGTATGTTAAAGTTTAAAATGTTATGTTTAGAAACATTTATTTTTAAATGTACTACTGTACTGTAAAAGGCAAGTACAGCCTGTACATGTTTTTTATCTTTTAATTGTTTAACTTATTTTAAAGCATGTACTTTTAAGTTTTGAACTTTTAAAAGTTTACAGATTCCAAAATACCGCCTGATGCCCCGACAAAAGATAACTAACTCAAGTCCTCTCGCATTGTAAACGGTGCTGGGGTTAGGCCGACCGATTAGTAAGGTACCTTACATGCCCTTGCATCCTTCACATGACTATGATCCGCCAGGAGGATTTTGGTGGCAGGCAAGCCCCTATCTCCGCGCCCCTGGCCTTGGACGGTTGCTTCTCATGATACTTCTGCGTGTGAATGATCAGCACCACGGTGAACGCTCTGGGTCTGTTAAGTATGTAGCAGAACGTCGAACACTCTGGGTTTCCGCGTGTGAGTGAGCAATAAATAAATATTAGTATTTGCAAGTAACATGTGTGAATCTCTGAGTGTGGGTGACTGACTGACTAGTAGTCAGTGACTACACACTGTCGATTATCGACTACACCGGTGGCCGTGAAGTGTGTAAGGCTGGTGTGGTGCGATGACGATGGCATTGGTCTGTGCCTGGGTCCTGTGTACGGTTGTTGTGGTGCGATGACGATGACATTGGTCTGTGCCTGGATCCTGTGTACGGTTGGTGTGGTGCGATGACGATGACATTGGTCTGTGCCTGGGCCCTGTGTACGGTTGGTGTGGTGGGATGACGTGACGATGACGGAGCACAGGGCAACAAACAAAGTTTTCCATTTCATTACAAACTTCGAATACATGTATTGTGTTCATTTATAATACAATAAATGGTATAAATAAGTCTTGAGTCGCCAAAGTTTAGTTGGATTGGATTCATATTTGTTGTCACTGGACCGATTCCCGTAGCACTTTCCGACAAGTTGTCCGTCAAAACCTCGCCTGTACAGATCGCGCACAAACCGTTGCTTGTGTGTGTATAAGCTCGGGCTAGATCTCCAACGTTGCGGACACCATAGTAAAACCAGGTTTGTTTGCTTTTAGACACGATTCTAGGCACCCTAGAAATCTGTCGGAGAGGGGAGTTCCAGAAGGATAAAGGATCAGATGCAACTGCTCGGGGCTTTAACAGAGCGTGGGTGTGCCGTTTTCCCAGTCCGAAGCTTGTGGTTCACGTTCAGGGACCAGGACTTACCGGTCTGTCGACGGCAATCAAGGATAAGCCCATCACAGCAAAGGACCCACACGCAAATACCGTTTGCGAGCGTGTGCAACTGGAGATAATGAACATTTGACGCGCTCGTCCTGATCTGAACGATCAATTGGAGGTGGTTCTCGTCGACGCAGCTTATGCCATTTGCGCTAGCTATCACACGGTTCTACGTGCGTCCCGAGCACAACTTTTGCTCTGAGATGACATGATCACGCGTGAACTCTATTTCGCCAACTGGAGTTTTCTCTCTAAGCAGCGGTTCATGAAGATCTTGCAGGACAATGACCGAGAGAACCGAAACCGAATTCAACATTTCTATCGAGTTGGTGACAATGTGATGCTGCGGATTCCAACCAGCGAACAGAAGAAAACAGATCCCGTCTCAAAAACGTCCATTTGGTATCAAGACTGTGTTCAACAATGGCAACGTCTTGGTGGACACCGGATCAACTGAGTACCGCACAAACATCCGACGAATCTTCCCATGCTAACTCAGCTATGAATCCACCTGTCAATGACAGATTTCCTGTCATGGGGGCGAACGACAACATCTCTTGCACCATGACTTCCCACCTGTCGTGTGGGGCCTGTCCCTGGCGAATGGGTGATCATTTCGATGTTAGTTGTCTGGGTTCCGTTGAACCCTTGCTCTGTGCACACTTCACGAGTCCTCAAGGCACTGCATGAGTAGTTCTAAGGCCAATTATCCAAAGACAGGTAATCTCCCATTCGATCAGTTCTCAATCTAGTTCTTGGAAAGCTTCGCACTTGCCTGCGTCGTGTACTTGCTTACAGAGCTTGCAGCGTTTGAAGCAGTAGTGCGCTGAGTGGGTGAGGCCACCGCAGGCTGCGCACGGACCAAACCGGCCGACATCACGTCGGTCTTGACTGCGGGGACGGTCGCCCCTTGGCTGATGATTGTCGGACCGGCTATAAGTCCCGTCTGCAGCAGCTCGTCGTTCAGTTTCATTTGGCTGCGGCGATGTGTCGGTCCTCGCCTTCGGAGACATTGCCGTCATCTAGTTCATCGTCATGGTGGTCCGGCCAAGACTCTTGCTCTTCACCCTCGTAATCTTCTTGTTGGTCCTCCGAGTACTCGCTATGGTCACCAATTGGGTCTCGGACTTGCAGCGCAGCAATTAGATCCGTTACTGTGGCATCGGCCAGCATTACGCGCGGCGGAATTTGGTAGTCGTTGCGACGGGCATCGCCGGGACGCCGGTCGTCACGTCGTTGAGAGCCGTCACGACCTCGGGGTGGGTCACGGCTCCGGTCGGATGACTGAGTTGCCACCTTAGCTGAGAAGCGGTATTCCATCTTCAAGATCTCGTTGATCATGCTCTCAAGGTTGTGGATGTCATTGACTTGAAAGTGTCCGAGACGATGTTGGAGGCTTTTGTCGCCGCAGGTCTTCAGGAAACGTCGGACGTGATCCTTTGCCTCTCGACCACCGTTAGTAAATCGAACACCGGCATACCGGGCATAGCCATTAAGTCGGTCCAGGTAGTCGCAAATGTGTTCCTTGTCTTTGCGCTCCGCTGAGTAATACCGAGTCTTTGCGCTCCGCTGAGTAATACCGAGTCTTTGCCGACTCGTTATACTGCGAACAATAGTACCTGATGAACTCCGCGTCGAGGAGCTGCTAATCACGTCGAGTCTTCTTAGGGAGTTGACGGTACCAGTGAAAGGCTCCGTCTCGTAGACTCAGCTCGAACGCCATACACCACTTGTTCGGTGGGGTATGTGTTCCTTTCATCTCGTACACGAATGCTCGGAGCCACTGCATCAAATTTTCTTGCTTGTCGCGGAGTCCGAAGTATTGCTTGATTTGAGCAAGAGGTCGGTGCGTCGAGATTTCGAGTTTCGGCGTCGACTCCATGCTTATGATATCGCTGGCTTCCCGCATTTGTCGCGCCAATTCCGCAGCCATGTCATCATCTTCTACCTCCGACATCAGCAGGTCACGTTCATCATCCGATGAGTCATCGTTACCAAACAGTGTCCAACCAGGACGCCGTCCGGATTCGCGTTTCGAATTCAGTGGTGTATTCGAGACCTCGGTCTCACGTGCAATACGTGCCGTACGTTTAGCCGAGCGAGGCGTCACCATGTGCGAGTCCTGGAAGTACGGGGAGCGCTCGGTTGAGGTTGAAAATTCTCCACCCGCCTGTCTTACATCCGCATCGGTGTTTTCTCGTTTCTTGGGGTATGGAGCAACGGAACAGTCACCAGGTCTATCACCTCTCCAACTCGGCGTGCGACGGGTGGCCTTTTGGTACGACTGGCACCGAACGCGATGCGCAGCTTCTTTTTCCATTTCTGCAGGTCAGCTCCGGCATCCGATGCTGACCAGTCTCTCAGCGCAGCCTCAGACGGGTACGTCTGAGCTTCTAAGCCCACCGCCATCAGGAGAGAAACCGTGTCGTCAGCCGCTTGACGAGAGCTCGTTGAGTTTACCGGCCACGCAATTTCGTTACTTATGTTTCACCAGACAGCTTGACGAACAGGTTTCGGCGTGAACATCGGTATCCAGGTGCTGTCCGTCCTCATCATCTCGAGACATCGGCCGAGGACCTTGTTCGCGATTGGAGTGTCACCGTTGATTGGTGGACGGTTTCCACGCGGCGGGGCCGAGGTCGTCTCCGTCCTCGCTGGCACCCGCTCTTCATCATCTTCATCCTCATCTTCTGCATATGCTGGCTCGGGTCCTGCGACCTTGTCCGACTCATCCGCGAGGTTCCGCGTCAGCGACCGTAGTCCTCCACTGCCTGTCACTGCTAGCCTCGCGCCTTCCGGAGAATCGGGTGTCACCATCGCTGGCTCGTTCACCTTCTCCTCCAGGTCATCATAGTCGTCATTGGCGTCGAGATCGTCCGCTGAGTCCTCAAAGGTGACCGAGCGCTGGGCAATGCCTGCCGTACGCGGGGCCACCGGTGGCAAACCCGAAGGCTCGCCACGGTTGCTGTCGGATTTCGTCGGAGTAGCTGGTACCGCTGTGGATTCTTTCGCGATTTTCTTCTCTCTCACACGTGTGTTTTGCTCGTAACTTGGTTGCCTGCAAACAAGCCACAACACACAGAAGGTCACACCAATCCCGGGTCGCGGCACCAGTTGTCGCGTAGGAACACGCCAGAATTATATCCTGCTAGTTTTCCCACCCACAACACACACCTCGTCCGCAAAGACGAGGTGAATATTGGGCGAAGTCTTGACCTGAAGGCCTTGATTCAGCCCTAGCACCGGCTTGGTCTGACCCTGCGTACTCCGACTTGTCGGTAGGGCAACCAATCAACTCCACAGCACTAGCCACGAGCACGGCTAGTCTGCAATACACACACACACAAATAAACCTCGCTGGCCCTCAGGAGAAAGGGTCCAGGGCTTTTCAGCCGGTAAGCGAGGGTGCCGGGGCAAAGATCCGGCGGGTAGGTAGGAAGGAGGCTTCGGTAGCACTCCCTCGGTCGAACGAGCTTTCTCGTTCTCTGCACACGCAGCAAATCAATCACACAATCTAGCTTCTTGGACTTGCCGGGTGGATGAACACTTGATTACTTCAACCTTCGTGTCCACCGGCAGGCATAATCCTGGCGATCAAGCGGGACCAGACGCTACGGACACTTACCGTAACCGGACTTGACTCTTGCGATCGGAAGGAAAATCTGCTCTGTTTGTTGCGCTCTGCGAGCATACTATTATTTCCTATGCCATATACAAATATCTAGTGTGAACTCGTCCGTTGTGAAACCACCGAGTCCTCGGAGACTGCCTGACAGAGCTCCAAGAGCCCTATCCGGCATATCTTCCAGTTGTGGCTGTTCACCAAGGGGCACGAAGCGGATATCTTCCTTGGACAACCGACAGCGACTACTCGCCAATGGCCACGGTCCGGAGATCTTTCCGGTGGCGACCTCTCGCTAAACTTGGCGTGCCATACTTCACCTCGCTCGTGTGCCCTGTCAATCTGCCGCGGATGTTCTCGAACAATCTCCGCCCCGTCGCACATTCTCTCCAACGGAATTCTGCTTGTCAATCACGAAAGCGACAGTGGCGACAGCAGCGGCGGCGAGAGGCAATTCGCTACACCACAGCTGTGCAGATAACGGCTCGGAAGCGCTCGCGGTTGCACCGCTACTCGCTGGAAGATGGTCTGCTCTATTACCAAGTCGATGAAGGTGATGAGACGCGAATAGTCGTGCCTAACGACGAGGGCTTGCGGCATCGCATTCTCTACTAGGGTCACGACACGCCGCTCAGCGGCCATCTTGGACGTGAGAAGACGTACACGTCCGTGGCGCGCAACTTCTGGTGGTCTCACATGTACAAGTGGGTTCGTAAGTACGTGCAGACGTGCGAAACGTGCCAACGTGTGAAACCCGCTCCCTCGTCGTCGGCTCCTTGTTGAGCTTGCCCGTGCCGGCCGATTGTTGGCGCTCGGTGAGCATGGATTTCATCTTCGAGCTTCCGGCGGATACGCGCGGCCACACTGGCGACTTGGTTTTCGTTTGCGTCTCAGCAAGATGGCGAGGCTAGCCGCGGTAAAAAAGAGTGTGACGGCGCCGCAAAGCGGCTCAACTCTTTGTCGATAATGTCTTTCGACATAATGGCCTTCCGGAGGCGTTCGTGAGTGATCGGGGTCCTCACTTTGTCTCACACTTCTGGAAACACTTGTTCCGTCTTCTCGGAACGGGATTGGACATGTCCACGGCGGACCATCCGCAGACAGACGGTCAAACCGAGCGGGTGAACCGCGTGTTGGAGGATGTGTTGCGCAGCGTCTGCGCCGAGGAACCCACAAAGTGGAGCACGCTGCTGCCGCAGGTGGAGTGCGCGCTGAACAATGCTGTGCATTCGTCGACGGGTTTTACCCCATTCTACGTTAACGGGCTACGCGATCCGCGTACGCCACTGTCGTTACTTCCGGCATCTAATTTGGGTGGGGGACAGGCTGACGCCGAAGATCCGCGGGGCCTTAAAGGCCTGCGTCCGTCCGTCAAACGGAACCTGTTGGCGTTCATCGAGACTGGTGAAGCCGTAAGGCAACGCGTCAGGGACGCTATGGATGCTGCTCAAGACACACCGAAGGAAAACAGTGATTGCCATGGGCGAAGGAACGTGAACGTGTTTAAACTTGGGAACCAGGTCCTATTAAACGCTAAGAATTTCCTATGCAGGCGGTCACTACGGTGGGTAGCACGAAGCTTCGTCCAAGGTTTGTGGGACCGTTCACGGTCGTTGGGGTCCATGGCAACGCGTACAGGTTGGACCTGCCGTCGGCTATGGCCACGCACCCGACGTTCTACGTGGGACTTCTCAAGCCATATCACCAGGCCGAGGCGAATGACTCTGAGAGTCCGACGAATTCGCGAAGTGGCGAAACATGCTCGCCATCATCTGCATCATATCCTGCGGAGGAACGGTCGCAGCAGGAGGAGCAGCCGCAGGTGGCGGAGCAGTCGGATAAGCACGGCTCTCCAACGCCTCGACGCGAAAGTAGATGTCGCGGAGCCACTCAAAGTGCTTCTGAAGCTCAGCACGGTTATTCGCGGCAGCCCTCTCGCTCTCCGAGCATCTATAAAGCACGTGCCAGAGGACCTCGCTCAGGCGATCGATCTGCCGCTGGCGATCACCGGCACGGTACTCCAGCTGAGCCACGCATGGAGCCAAGTGGTTCGCAGTCGACTCGACGGAGTGAAGAGACCCTCGCAGGGCCACTGCGTCAGTCCGCTGCGACTCCAAGAGTCGCTGGAAACCCTCCACGCCTGTCACGAGCTTCGTGTGATCGGAATGTCAAACAGGCGCTAGAGCGCGCGACTCCGACGCCTGACGCGGAGCGTCCCGATCGGTCGATGCGTCCGTTGCGTCCCCGCTGATTGATAATGAGGGCGCTATCTACTTCCATGTCAAGACAATACTGAGGAGCCGCGGGCGTCGCGGCCACTACCAATACCTAGTGAAGTGGCGTGGCTATCCAGAGGATCAAAGCACGTGGTAGACTGGCAGCCGTCTCTCGGAGGACTGCGCCGACATCGTGTCCGCTTATGACTGCTCTATCGGAGCCGGTCAGCGCTAACCGCGCCAAGAACACTGAATGGTTCAACCGGCTGCTACTGCCACAACTTCTGGATCTTCTGCACAACCTCCTCGAGGATAACGCTCGGGGTGCGCTTCGAGCGCTCAAGATATCGGCTGTGCCACTGGCCGTCCACGATGGACTTCGCCATGCGGAAGCAAAGTCGCCGTTGGACCAGCCAGTCGATGCGGTAGGGCGAGTCCGTGAACTCGGGCAAGGGGTACCCCAAGTGAAGCAGCCAGCCTGTGAACTCGCGTTCGTTGGACTGGCGGGCGAGGCCCGTGTCGTCGTGAAGGACGACGGGACACTCGTCATAGTGCTGCACCGTCTTACCCGGCTCACGACTCTGTCGAAGGTTCTCGCGGTAGTCCCGTACGGGCCAGTATCGCAGCGCCAGCAGCTGCTCCTTGGTTTAAGGTGCCGCTGGCTTGTGATCGCGCTTCGAAGTTTGCCGCTGCGCAGCAGCCTCCCTTCCATCACGGGCGCGATCTTGAAGGTGCTGGCGGTTGTCGGGCTGAAACAGCTCTTCGGGTACGTCATCACCGTCGCCAACGTTGGTGATGACTTGGGTTTCCCGCTTGGCGGCTTCAGCAGCTGCACTTGCGACAGCAGCAGCACTGCGAGGCGTTGCAGAACCCCCGGATGGAGACGCCGCTGCTGCTCTCTGAGCTTGGGTGAAGCGCTTTGGTCGATGACCTCTCCCGACTCCAGATCCGACTCGCTGTTGTCTACCTCGTCCGAGGCATCCTCCACCGAGCGCCGCTTCGCATCACTTGTATCACCCGGCTCGGGTTTGCGATCGGTAGCTGACGCAGCGTCCTTCGGTGCGTCGCTGGTCTGCTTCGCAGTCGCCGAGTGGGACTTGTCGTCGCCGGCCTCGGAGGCCTTGTCGTCATCAGCTTTGGGAGCCTTGCAGTTTCTGTTAGTGGCTTCGTCGCCGTCCCTCGGGACTTTGGAAGCTTGGCCATCGTCGCCAGCGGCTCTGTGAGCCTCGTTGCCGTTGTCCGAAGCTTTGTCGTCAGGGCCCGGACTTTGGAAGTCGCTGCCGTCGTTGCCGTCGGCGCACTCGCATCTCCGTTCTTGGAGCTTTGTAGCCTTGGTGTTCCGGGCTGTCGTCACCCAGAACTAGGTTCGGGTTGGCCTCGCCGTCGGAGTCTGACTCGTCGTCGCTGTCGCCGCTGCCGCCTTCGTACGGGCCGGACAGGGTGACTTTGGTGCGCTTCCTGCTGGACCGGGATCTGGTCGCAGCAGGCTTTGCCTTGCCGTCGGGTTCTTAGAAGCTTTCTTTGAAAGCCGGGGCGGCTTCTTAGCTTGGGCTTCGCCGCCTTTCGTCTTGGGATCGGCTGTGCGTAGCGCCTTGGGGTCGGAGCGCTTCGGCATTGCAGTGGTGCTGGTCTTGGACGGGTGTCCGGTGGGCGTCTTGGGTTCTCGGCGGGTGTTCGCTCGGGCGCGAATGGCAGAATGAGGCATTGCCTGTGCGGTTCGCTGGAATTCCCCCTGGGACAAGGTGCTTTCCGTTTGGGTGTGGGAGGGTGTAATGGGGCCACTTGACAGGGGGCGACCATTGTTCTCTGTGGTGTGGTCCACACCATTGGTGTCTGCCGCACGCGTGGTGTGTGGCACGTCAAGGACTTAAGTCGTACATCAGTCGTACTTAAGCAGTATTTCAGTTGTATTAAAGCAGTACATCAAATGGGTGGACCCCATTTGGACAGATCAGATTAGACAGGGATTCAGTATGCAGATAGTTAGCAGTAGTTAGAACTACAACAGTGTTCTTAATATAAATCAGTTTAACTCTAACCCGGAAGTTCGCAAGTCAATTGGTACTCGGTACCATATTGGGCAGGAAGGCCAGGCCTTTGCAAGCTTACAGCAGGAACGCCAGGCGTCTGTTGTGGTTAACGCGTTAACGCTTCTTCTAAAGCTAAGGTGCGTGTGACCCCGTCACAGCTTTAGCTGGCTGAACAGCGTAACCAATTTTATTACACAGACTCGCCCCCAGGGTTTAATTGACGAATATCGCTTGAGTCCATATGTCACCGATTGTGACTACGGTCACACAAAATATTTGTGTATCTTGTTGATGGTGGTGGTCCGAATGTTGTTGGGCGAAGAAGCTCCATCTACCTTGTTTGAGCGCGACAGTGCGCTATCTTCGTTAAACAAGTCACGCAGTCGCTTTGGCCCACGAAGGTGCGCGAGTAGGTAAGGTAAGATGCAGATTTGGAAGGGCGTCAAGGTTACTTTTCTCAGGAAATGCTGCACAAGCTATACTTGCGCATTCACCATTACCTTCTCGGGTTGTACCCGGTGTGAACGGGAAGTTGTACATGGTGCTGCTAGGCTTCTCGGATGTATTTGCAAACGCGTTTTCTCTTGCAAAGACAAAAGGATGCAAATGCACCGGTAGGGGTAGCCTACCGCTTTTCGTGTGCCCCTCCCGGCGGGAGGGGCACACGAAAATTTAAAAATTCAATGAGGCGCGAATTTAATTTAAAAAATAATCTTAGTCAACTGTCCTCCCAGCCTAATGCTACGCCTCTAGTTGGTACCCATGTGAACCACTCAAATGAAGATCAGCACCTGATTGGATGAAATGGGCCTGGCTCCCCATTTTCAACCAATCATATGATGACAGCGAAGCACACGCTAGCCATGTGCTTTCGATCCTACTTTGTATATCAACCTATATATGTCTACCTACATATGTATGTGGAATGGGTCCATTACATGGGACGTACAGCACTGAGAGACGGTATTCCTCGAGCAGGAACTTTCAACGCTTTACTCGAAGTGATGACTTCTGCGGGTAGAGCAAATTCTTGAGATCCGTGTGGATAGTTACAGGAAACCCAAAGAGTAGGTGCGGCACTCTTTGATGATTTCAATAACCGAAAGAAGCTCCCATTCCATGGTTGAATACTTGCGCTGAGTGTCCGTCAGGGAACGAGAGAAGCAGGCAATGATGCGCTTTCCTTAGACGATCACTCCACGTCGGCCAACTGGAACAAAATGCTGCGGATCCTGATTATTCGATGCGCGCAGCACAGTTTTTCTGCATTTCAAGAAGCGGGTTGTCATCCCAGCTTCTCTTCGAAGGGATATTGTACCGGCATTTCCTTGTCATAAGGGCCTAACCAAATGCGTTTGTGGTTAGGGTTACTGTACGAATCCGACGAAACTAAATGCGTCGTACCTAATCGAAACTTTACATAGATAACATGTCTCCCCGCTCTCCAAGTTGTGATGACAGGATGCAACGTACTGGTGCTTGTCTCCCACCACTCCAAAACAGCTCTGCCAGATCTTGCAAGACAGACAGATCAATACCCTTCTAGCGCTTGGCATACTACACTCTCTTTGACCATGTATTTCACGTGGGCTACGACGCTAAGCGCCCAGGGGGTCGCTAACCTCCGGCCATCCGTTTGGATGTAGCGATTTGAAAAATGAAGCTGAGCCAATCATAACACGTCGTACTTTCAAATGCATTGTACCATGGGCCCTTATCACAAAACAAACAACGCTGCTACATATTGCGTCTTGTGATTGGTAGAAACTGCTTTGCCCTTATGGAAAAGCGACCCTCTTATGACAAGGAAATGTCGGTAGAGCTTTATCACGAGCACTTGCTGCATCCTGGTGCCGAGAAGCAATTTCGGTTCATGTCGACCTTTGGTGACCAAACATGGAGACCGAAGTGAAGAAGTATGTCACAGCCTGCGTGTAGTACAAGCGAGCAAGGTTGCGCGGTGGGAAACAAGAGTATGGACATCTTCCACCGACGCCAACGGCAAACAATGATCGCCCTTTCGACGTGGTGTATGTGTACCTCGTCTGTCCATTCGAAGGAGATTACTACTGTCTCACCGCAATCGAACGCGCATTTTGTTGGCTAGAAGTCATGATGCAACACGAACCCACATCAGCTACAATGTCGTTTATTTTCGAGTGGTGCTGGTTGTGCCGCTATCCTCGGCCAAAACATGTGATTCGCGATCGATGACCGGAATGTACTGGTGAGGAGTTCTAAGTTCTTCTCTGGTCGACGGTAATTAAGGCCAAACCAATTTCGACCAAGAATCCGCAATCAAACAGCATTTGCGAGCGCGTTAACTTGGAGATAGCATTATACGCGCTCGACCAGATCTCAGCAATCAACTCGAAGTTGTGCTCGACTACGCTGCCTTCGCCATTCGCGCGAGCTACCACCGGAGCTGCGCGCTTCTCCGACCGAGTTTCATTTTGGAGAACATATGTTCAGTCGGAAACTCGATTTTGCAAATTGGAGCTTTTTCTCAAAGAAAGATTCGCTGCCATCCAGCAAGTGAACGATCGCGAAAATCTCACTCGAATTCAGCATTTCAACCAGGTCGGTGACCTAGTGATGCTGATGCTTTGAATTCCACCTCGAGATATCCGCAAAACGGAGGAGACCGCGAAGGGACCATTTCTTATCCAGCACGTCTACGACAATATAACAGTGCAAATCGACAATGGCGCGACCAAGGAAAGACTGAACACCAGAAGCACCCCCTGCTAACGTGTGCTTCACCATTCGGGAGAACGACAACGTCAAGCAGACAATCCATCCATCTCGCCCATTCTCACCCTGTTGCATCTGGCCAACTTCACCAAGTTTAAGGCGTCGTAACGAAGCGCACACGAGGGTTACATGTCTAAGGTAGCTAGCAAGATGCAAGCAGGAGGAGGCAGGACAGCACTAGCAGCTATCTCTCAATATCATTCAGTTCTTCATTTGTTCACAAGAGCTCAAGCAGCGGGGATCGTCAGACGACTCCCAAAGAAAAAATTGAAGGTGAACATGAACCAGCATACTACAACGTGGCGGACTGGTCAGCTAATTGGGCGATGGACCGAGGCAGCAGCATGATGCAGGTGCTGGCGAGTTCGGATGACAATCCAGATTTAGCGAAAGAGGTGCAAGACAGGGTGACCGTTGACATACAGCAGTGGAACATGATGAGGGGGTCGCTACACAGGACTACAGGAGAGTAGACACGGTAAATGAATAGGTCGTGGGCGAGCAGCGAGGGACAGGAAGATTGAAGCTTGGTACGATCAGGAACGCCAACTAGGAACGGCTATTAAAGTTTAGGTCAAACGAATGATTAACAACACAATACACTCGCGCCAGGTTAAATCAGCAACCCTTTTTGTGACTGTAACTCTATCAATATTTCGAGTTGACGCTCGCTGTTCTGATACGTTCGATCTATGATTGGTAGAAATACGCTATCTGTGTTAACGCGCTAGTTTTAGCAATCATTGACATGGCCCCATACATTTTGGCACTGCGCCCAATAAAATCAGCCATGTAGGTACATACAAAAATCAAAATGAAGTATATCATAAGGATGGTAAAATTAGTAGTGTAGTGAGCACAGCTACAAACGCGTGGATGGAGAGACCATGGGATAATTTCGCAAGCTACGAAGGACGAGTAAACCCCTCTACCTAAGAGGAAGCACCTTCCATTTGCAACGAAGAATCCAACACCCACCACGAAGAAGCGGAGGCTGACTGAGAATAAGCACGTGCGAATCGAACGCCTCCTCCTCGCTGGGACAGTGATCGTAGTATAGCCCCCAAGTCATCAGATTGAAACCCGATACGGAATTTATGATCCATTATAAGTAGGAGAGTATAGCTTAACGGAACACAATTTGATAGCGTGCCTCAATTGAAGGATGCGCTATTTGAGGCTTGGGAATCTTATCTTACTGCCTTGATAACTTCTCTCATTGAATCAAGTCCCGCCGGTGCATTGAAGTCGTAGACAGAAGCCGCACTACTAATTTCACCATTCTTATGATATACTTGATTTTTGTAAGTACCTACATGGCTGATTGAATCTGGCGCAGTGCCATAATGTATGGGGCCATGCCAAGGATTGCTTAAACCAGCGCGTAAACACAGATAGCGTATTTCTACCAATCATAGATCAAACATATCCAAACAGCGAGCGGTTAACTCGAAATATTGATAGAGTTACAGTCACTAAAGGGGTGGCTGATTTGACCTGACGCGGACTGAATACCACAACTTACTAGCTCTCGGGCGCGCTACGCGGACGCAGTGAACATGGTTTGTTGGAGGGGTAGGGTGGCGTCTCTGCTTCGCTGCGGTGGGTTTTTATATAGACTTGTATCTCACACAGGACCCTCTCACTCACTCAATACCTAGTGACTCACTCACCAGGGATGGATATAAAAGGGTATGGTCATATCAAAATCTTCTCAAGGCTATAAGAAGATAAAAGAAGATTTGTCTTATTATCAAAGGGTTTCCATGAAACCAAGGCAATAAAGGCGCCCCTAGCTAGGATTCACTGTCAATCGCGGTCTATCGTGGTCTCTCGTGTCGATCTCTCCTCGCTGCTGACTTCATCATAGCTGATTTCACCCTCAGAATCGCCGAGGCCACTGTGGAGAGGGTGGTCATCGTTACATGTAGTACACCAACTTGTCAACCCGCAGTCATCCAGCTGCGTAGCTTCGATTTTACATGTACGAATGATATATGAACGCAATGGCGGGACCATCTGCCTTACAGCCCTACTTCCGTAAATTCCCGTATTTCCATTTCTGTTCTACGTTCTTGTTGTGGTTGAAAGCGTAGTCTTTTAGGAAAAGCTGAAAATTTGTAGATGTTTCAAAGACACTATGCAGGGTTAGATGCTCTTGCCCGTGGAGCCGAACGAGGGCCACCTGCTCCATGATGGAGCCTGCGCTCCACGCTGTTGTGCATATATGGGCTGGTGGCTTGCTGAAGCTGGCTCGCCCTGGCAACTACTTCGAAGATGCAGTGAACGGTATCGAAAGATGATGGCAGGTCGAACTTAAGCAGATATATGCAGCACCTATTGATAATATGCTAATGAATTTGTGGTACCTGTTGATAAAGTTCCCTATCTACCCTCGTGACAGCAACGGATGTCTGTGATTGGGTGTTGGCAACAACACGTCATGTACCGCGCTCAGCGGTTACCTTCTCACCGAGGTCTTCTTGGCTTCCAGAGGCATCGTGGCGGATGTGAGTAGCCAGTGGTCGGCCCAGGTGGTCATTGAGGATGGGGTGTAGGAGTCGAGTAGCACCACCGCCGCGCTGCAGGTTGAGGTAAGCGGATCCAGTGTCGTGTATGTGTCGGCAGCAAGCACAGTCGTGAGCGTGCGTGAGCTGCAGCTCGGCGTAGATGGCGCCGCGAGCCTTCAATTCAACGTCAAGATCGTGTCGGTCACGGAGGCGGCACAGTTCGATACACAGGGTTCAGCGACCATCTCGATCCTGGTTTCGTCAATCGAGGCGGCTCAGCTGGAGCTGGACGCACAGCACAGTTAGCCGAACCCGCGGTCGACGCAGATTGTATCTTCGCGTTCGTGGGTAAGTGCGAATGGCCGAATAATGATGATGATAATGGAGTGACAACGACTGAAAACGAAAAGGACAGAAGTGCAAACCTCGGTGGAGGCGATGTGAGTGGAGATGAAGAAAGTGAACCAGGCGACAACGAGACCTGGGTCTCGAGTGCGGCAGCAGTGAAAACCCCGCATCGAGGGCTCGCCAAGACGGCGAGAGAGCGGCTGGGGTGGTGGTCATCTCAGAAGTTCGACCAGAGGGTGAGGATGAGAGCTTTGGTAACAGGAGCAGTGAACGACACGAGAACGCGGATACTGCTTGACACTGGAGCAAATGTGAGCGTCATAACTACAAAGATGGCTAAATGGCTGAGATTACGGGACGACCCAAACAACGACCGGCTCCTGGAAGTACAAGGAATTAAGAAAGGAAAATGGCCACCACGCGCCGGACGCTCGTCAAAGTGACATTGGGTTGGGAACGAGTTTACGAGTTCGAGCTATGGATTATGGACCACATCGCTGGAGTCGACGTGGTGCTCGGCACAGACTTTATGATACCGGCCGGCATCAGGCTCGACTTGTTCCATGCTACTGTCAAGCTTCCTGACGAGGTTAGGATTCCGCTGATTAAAACCCAGAATATGATTGAAGAGGGTAACCCTGGACAGGGGCATATTTTCGGCGGTCCTACCGAGGAGTTGACAATACTTGGACGAGAATGGGATGAATTCCGACTACAGAGACGAAAATCAGCATTGGAAATACGTACAGTGTGGATTCGACGAACGGACTACTTGGTACCGACCATAACGAGGTTTCGTCAAGGTCAGCTGGAGCATGTTCGAATGACGAACATCACTGATAACTAAGTGTTCTGTGCCAGTCGTGATGTGGGTTCCACATGGAGACTTGCCGGTCGAAGCAGGGTACGTTCGACTCGACTCGAGGAAGTACCAAGAGTGGTAAGTGATTGCTTATGCCGAATCGCGAGACAAGACGCTGTACGACAAGGAGGTCGAGTTGTACCAGGAATGGTTGGCGAAGCAACCTCCGGCAGTGGAAAAAGTTGACTACCCACTGCCCCGAGGTGTGCAAGGTCGACCGCCCGACTGATCAGATGATAACGCAGAGCGTCTCACCTGTGCTCAACGCTGGGACCGAATATTGGAACAACGCGATGAAGCGCAAACGGTTGATGATGCCGACAATGAGCCGGCAGGAGACCAATCGGTGCTGCCACCGATCTCTCAGGCCGTTGCAATCCCGGACACGGGAGACCCTCAGACAGGGGTGACCACCGAAGTCTCGGTCTCCAACGAAACACCGGCGGTGGCAGAAGAAACACTGACCGAACCATTTCCCAGGGGTGACACTGGCGGTACTGACGCCGTGGCTGTCTTGGAAGAGACGTTCGTGGCAGTGATGGGGCTGCTAAACGCAGACGGCCGCGAGATCATGGATGGTGATGGTGCGATGGATTCGTCAGAACACGAAGCCAATCATATTGCACTGGAAGACTATGCGCAACAACTTTTCTTTCTTCCTGACTTGACCGAAGCCTCGGTCACGGTATTGAATTATTCAGCGCCTAACGTGATGAACGCTCGGTTTAAAGGCGACTAGCAGCAACGTCTGGTTGACGTGCTGAAGAAGCACGAATAAATCATGATTTCGAGTGGTAATGCGCTTCCACCACCGGCATACAGTGTGGTTTGTGACAGTGACGTCAAAGGGCACGCACCTATCAAACAGCGTGCCCGACGAGTAGCGCTACGGCACATGCCGAAGCTGTACGAGTTGCTGAAGGGACTTGGCTTGGTGTCGTTTTCCGACAGCCCGTGGGCATCACCAATCGTCATTGTTCTAAAAAGAACGGTGTCGATATACGGTTGTGCATCGATTACAAGATGGTGAAGGCTATCACCTCAATCTTGGAATATGCGATGCCGCTTGTCTGACGGAATTGGAAAGCTTCCTACGGTTCTGTTCTCTTGATGCTGTCAGCGGATTTTGGGCGGTTATGATGACTCACCGAGCGCAGAAGATCCCGGCGTTTGTCTGTGCACTGGGGCACTTCAAGTGGCTTCGAATGCCATTCGGCCTCAAGAATGCGCCGATGATTTACCAGCGCATGATCGACAACGCGCTCTGGGGGTTGTACGGCCGAAAGGTGGCTGGAAGAACTACGCGATGCTTATGCAAGCTGCTGAAGAACGAGCCAAGCTACTACGCGGAGATAGTAACGACGAGTCGGTGAACCTGTCGACGAACGGACCGAACCCTCGAACGAAGTTTGATGCTGACCACGAGGCCTCGGCCACAATGGATCCGGTGTCACAACTTGTGAATAGTCCAGTAGCCGACATGTTTTCGACCGGAGAAACGCACGAGTCTAAGTTGATACCGGTGTTCGACCGACGCTCCTTTGTGGACGATATCTGTTTCGGCGGAGCAACGTTTGACGACTGTTTGGCTACGATGGATCGTCTGTTAAGTCGGTTTATCGAGTGTCGAATCAGCATCAGTTTTACGAAAAGCATCTTCGTCCAGTCGAAGGTGGACTTTCTTTCACATGAAGTGCCACCTGCCCGCATCCAAGCAGACTCTAAGAAGTTGGCCGCTATTACCGAGCTCTCGTTTCCGAGATCCAAGAAAGGGATGCAGTCCTTCTTGGGTGCGCTGAACTACTACAGAAGATTCATTCAGGATTTTGCTGTGTTCAGCTTAAGGACGACGACTTTGACCCCGGTGGCGATCTCTCGACGGCGCGACGAAGCTTCGACATGCTGAAGCAGAAGGTAGCCGATGCGCCTATTCTCCTTCATTTCGACCGAACTAAGGAGGTGCATGTCATGCTGTTTGCGAATGAATGGGCTCTAAGTACCACTCTGATGCAAGAACATGAATGCAAGTTGCACCCCGTACGGTTTTGTGGGCGAGTATTGAAGGATGCAGAAATGAATTATCAACCCCGGAGAAGCAGGTCTTAGCATTGCTGCTTCTGTTGAAAGTATGTCATACCCAGCTGGTGGGACAAACACTGAACGTGTATACGCGATTTTCGACGCTTGACTGGGTACACCGGTCGAAGTCACTGTTCGGAAGAGGGTGCAATTCTCGGTGCTACTCTCGCCCTGTTATTTGATAGTCCAGCGCATCAAGGAAAAGACAGTGTATTCGCTCAGCTCCTCTAAGCGTCTATTACGAATTACGTGGACCTTGAGGACTCGCTGGAACTGGTGGCACCACCTACGAAAGGTTCAGCCACCGTTCGAATGGACCCCGAGCTGTTGTACGCACGTCTGCCTCGAGATTACCTCATTGTGTCTTTTGATGTATCAGCGAAGACGGAGAAGTACGGTGGCTATGGTAGCTGCTCATGGATTGTATGGCGACTTCCTGAATGGCATGTAGTGATTACTGCGAGTGCGTATCTCGAAAGCACCACAGTTAACCTTGCAGCGTATACCGGCATGAACAACGGAGTGCAAGCCGCTTTGGAACACGGTGCTGAGGACTTGGTGGTGGTAGGAGACTCGAGACTCGCAATCCAGCAAGCACTAGGGGTGATCGCGTGCCGTAAGGAATCGCTGCTAGCAAAGTTAAGTCACCATAAGGAACTCACCGCGAGACTTCGATCCACGAGGTACCTGCATGTGCTGCGGGATTACAACGCAGCGGCAGACTCATTAGCTGGTAAAACACTCGAGACGAAGGTATCGAAAGTCGTTCTCAGCAAAAACAGGCAAGCCGAGCTCTCAAGTTTGAACAGGATCTCTGAAATGATCTACGAAGCTCCACCAGACGAAGTCAATGAGGTGAAACCGAGCTCCGACAATTTCGTTCAAATTTTGAATGTCCATGAAACACCAACGTGTAAAACATTCATTGATTTCGTGTGGCCATAGCGCGGAGAGGTTTCGGTATTGACTCGACGACAGATCAAGGCTCGGAAGAAGTACGTCAGGTTCGCTGATGAAGACCTGGTGGATACTCAAGCAGAATCAGCTGAGCAGACGGAAGCTACAGGGGCAGTCAGCGAAGACCCGGTGGGCGAGCAGCAACCTGGACCCGAGCTAACACCGACAACAAATGCAGACGACATCGACCCAGTGGCGGTGCAGGAGGAACGACGGCGTCGTATCTCCAAAGCGCAAGACGAAGAATCGAGGTGGTCTATCATGAAGTCGGTGCTGCGCGGTGACACTGGGAAGATTAGCTACAAAGATGCTCGTAATGCCTGGAAGATTTCCGACAAGTTCGTGCTGACAAACGACGGATTGCTTTACTACTTGGGTGCAAGGCGTCGGAAGACTGAGGACCAGCAAGACGAAGTCAAGCTGCGCCTAGTCGTACCGACAACGATGATCCAAGAGGTCTTGCAGAATTGCCATGACTCGCTGGAAGGCGGGCACCATGGCGTGGTCAGGACGTTCCAGCGAGTGAAGCTGGACTACTACTGGTTGGGTATGTACGCTGATGTGGAAAAGCACGTGAAGTCGTGCCTTGACTGCAGCTCTAGTAAAAGCCGCCCGCAGCTCCGAGGGTAAACATCCTGGCCGAACGACCATTCCAGATCGTGTCAATGGACTTTGTTATACCCTTGCCGATGTCTCGACGCGGCAACACAGCTTTACTGCTGTTACAGTGCTCGTTTACCGGATTTGTGATTGCCAAAGCAATGTCTGACACGTCTGCACTAATGGTGGCTCAAGCGTTCGAAGAATGCATATACCGACGCTTCGGCGCACCGGCTCTCATTCGGCACGACAGGGACCCACGCTTCATGAGCGAGGATTTCCAGTGAAGACGGTCATGCAGTCAGTGAAGGTGTACGTCGAAGACCCGTTGCAGCAGGACTGGGATGAGATTGCTGAGCGACTAGTCTTTGCGATCAACAACTCGGAAGATACGACGCGAAAGGAGACACCGTTCTTTCTGGTGCATGGGTGGTATGCTCACTCATCGCTCCACGCAATGACATCGTCGCTCCGGCGAGGTCCGGTAGGCAAACCGATACGCTGGCATGGCACAGAAAGTCAATCGCTGGCAAGGGATAGCGCTCGAAATGGCAAAGTAATACCAAGCAGCAGAAAAGAGTCGCCGGGCCAAGGAGCATAACGACGCGTTAAGTCGGAAGGAATTGCCAGCTGTGCCTCGACGATCCAACGACGAAACGACAGACGACCACCGGAATGACGAACCTACTGAAGTGGTGACGAGGTCTCTCTTTGAGCCAGGCAGCCGCGTCTGGCTCTACATGGAACGCGTCACTGGGGCAGCTTGTGCGCCCTGCGCGTGCAGCTCGTGACCTTGAAATACCAAGACGGAGCGGACATGCTTGCGCACATTAACGTGCTCAATACGTTGGATGGGCGCCTCTCTAACCAAGGCAAGCCAGTAGATGACATGGAGAAGGTCTGCCAGTTGCTGAGCAGTCTGCCAGCATCGTGGGACTCGTTCAGGAGCATCTACTACAGGTCTGCCAGTTGCTGAGCAGTCTACCAGCGTCGTGGGACTCGTTCAAGAGCATCTACTACATCCAGGAGTCACCTATATCGTGGTGCTCTATGGAGACGAATGTCATGGCTGAAGCTGCTCGCCGTACAGTAAGCGGATAACAAGGTGACGAACGACCTGCAGCGGAGGCAAACGCGGCCATTCAAAACGAATGAAAGCGTCCGAACTATCGCCGTCAAAGCAAGGGTCGCGGAGGAAACGGATATCAAGGTGGCGAAGGTGGGCGTAATAGTGATGAACTCGGCAAGCGTCGTGACCACCCAACTGATGGCGAGTGCCACTACTGTCACCAGCCTGGTCACTACAAGAGGGATTGTCTCATGCAGAAGCGACACCGCAGCGAGCAGCGCGGCGAGGCGAATGCCGACGTTGCTGTTCGCAACTGCGCTAAGGCTGAACCCGACGACCAACATCCGTCGTCTGCGGCGGTTGCTGAAGTGTGGGGGCTCGCAGATATCGTGGAAGATAGTGACTCTGACACTACCTGTGAGTGATCGTTGGTGATATCGGACTCGGATACCATTTCAGAATCCTCGAGAGGATCAGTGTCAACATCGTCAACGGAGAGGAGACGGAGCTGAGGTGAAAAAGAGGACGATGTGCTGCGAGGGTGGAATATTGCTGACGCATACTTGCACCGCCCTCTCGATGAGACCCAAGTAACTCAACACAGGATGCCGTTGGCTCATAGCGCTCCTGACGTGATGTCAATGTGTCGATCGGTGTTTGGTGTGATTGGTGACTCAGTAATGACACGTGGGTACGCTATCGGTGAAGACACATGGATCATTGACAGCGGGTGCTCCCAGCACATTTGCTTCGTCAAAGACATGTTTGATACTTTGACGGCGTGTGGAGGATAAGTGAAGGTGCCCAACAACGCGACGGCTCAGGTGCAAGGCATGGGCACGGTCAAAATTCACGTCCTGGATTCGAACAAGCAAATGCACATCTGGGTGCTATCGAATGTGCTGTACCTGCCGGAGATACGCAAGAATCTCATCTCGGTGACTCAACTTGCTCTGAAAGGAGTACAGTTTCAGTTCCATTCGATGCCAGGAAAGGTGATGATGCAGCGCGGTAGCATGTGTTTGGTGAGCGAGAGTCAACATGGTGTGTGCGTTCTTAACGGATTGAACAAGTTGCAGTTGGCTCTTTATGTTTTCCCTCAGCTTACGATGGATCTTGTCCACCGTCGTTTTGCTCATGCTTCCAAGTCTGTTCTAGCCAAAATGCACATGAAGAAGCTAGTTACGGGGATGAAGGTTGCTCACAACGACAAGGAGGACGCTGACTTTTGCGATGCGTGTCAGTTGAGAACAAAGCGTCGGTGCTCATTTCCAACGGCCCCGCGGAGAGGTGTGCTGTGTTGTAATGAGGCTGTCCACAGTGACGTTTGCGGCCCAGTGGAGATTCAGTCCTTGGATGGGAAACGCTACGTGCTCATTTTTGTGGATGTGCACTCGCGATACTGTCATGCTTATCTTCTGCCCAAGCGCAGTGAGTTCCTGGATTGCTGTGCACAACACAAGGCGGCTGTGGAAAATCATCAAAATCGTCCATTACGGAAGTTTGATAACGGCGGTGAGTATGTAGCCGACCAGTTTAAGGATTACTGTGCGGAAAATGGGATTGCACGCCACACCACCGTCCGCCATACACCAGAGCAAAATGGGATGGCAGAGGTGCGCTTTCGGATCCTGTTCAACAAAGTACGCACTGTTCTGATCGATAGCAATTGTCCGAAACAACTATGGGCTGAGGCGCTGCTACCTTCAGAACCGGACGATGAATGCCACGACACAGCGTACCCCGTTCGATGCCTGGTATGGATTCCCACCTGTCGTTTTTCATCTCCGCGCGTTTGGGTCCCTTGCATACGTATACTTCCCGACCAAAATTACGCCCTCTGGAGGTGGGTCGCGGTTGATCAAGAGACAGAAGCTCGATTATCGCTCGGTCCGAGGCATTTTTGTTGGCTACGCGCCCCAACAAAAAGGCGTGGAAGGTTCTCGACTGCTCAAGCGGGAAGGTGTCGATATCCTGCCATGTATCGTTCGATGAGATTTTTCTCCAGCTGCGGAGGAACTACGGCAGCAAGAGTTTCGTCAACTCAGCAACAAAGTCGACGTTGATTTCAATTACTACAGCAGGTCCGCGACCAGTGAAGTCGATTTTCTCTTCTATAGTCAGATGCCGGAGGCGGAAAGCCCACCAAGAGTGACATCGACCTCATAGAAGACTTTGTGATCTCCTTTGACTTGTCCGAAGTGAATTTGGCACAAGTGCGTCCTATTCTGCAGGACTACGATCCTGTGGCATGTGCTGTAATTGACGAGATCTCACCACAAGTGCTTACCAGTCGACCTATTGCGCGAAACCCAGTACTGCACGCTGCTCGCAAGCAGCAGGAAGCAGCAGCGATGGTGACATTGGAGAATGTGGAGGCGAAGACAAAAGTTGGCAATCTTGTCTCGAGTGGAATTGCAACAGACCCCAAGACATTCAGTGAAGCAGTTGCGAGACCGGATGCTAACGAATGGAAAGAGGCAATCTACAAAGAAATGGCTTCTCTCAAGGCAAACAGTACCTGGACCACGGTGCCGATGCCTCCGGGGAAGCGGGCGCTATCCTGCAAATGGTTGTTCAAGACGAAGTACAATAGTGACGGAACCATTGAAAGACGAAAGGCACGGCTGATCGTGATCGGGTGAAATACGTTGACTTTGATGCAATATTTGCTCCAGTGGTTCGGCTGGAGTCCTTACGAGTACTGCTGGCAATTGCGTGCATTGAAGACCTAGAATGTCACCAAATGGACATTGAGACCGCGTTCTTAAACGGAAGTTTAGATGAAGAAGTCTTCATGAAGCAGCCGCAAGGGATGGAAATCGATGGCAAAGAAGACTGGGCCTGCAAGCTCAACAAAGGTCTATACGGGCTAAAACAGGCACCAAGAGCTTGTCACCGAGAGCTAACAAAGTTCCTAAGCCGCGAGGGATTTGAGAAGCTGTCGTGCGAGTCGTGCATATACGTACGCAGATCTCGTGGAGAAATGGAGGTGGTAGCTATTTACGTCGACGACTTAATGCTGCTGAGTAAGACTGTCAAAGTTATGAAGGCGTTGAAGCAGTCCATCTGTGGAGCATTCAAAGCCAAGGATCTCGGAGAAGTGGGCTATATTCTTGGTTTCAAAATCACTCGCGATCGTGCTGCGCGCAAACTGTGGATAAATCAGCAAAGCAATGTTGACACCATCCTGAAAAAGTATCACATGTAGCATGGTGCGGGGTGGCAACCCCAACAGCAGCCGGTAAGAAGTTAACAAAGCAACAGGCTCCCACGAGTGAGGACGCAACGGCCAAGATGCTGAAGAAGCCGTTTAGACAAGCGGTGGGAAGTTTGATGTACCAGATGATGGGAAGTCGGCCGGACATTGCCTTTGCCATACAGGACGTAAGTCGCTACTTGGCTAACTACGGAGAGACTCACTGGGAGGCAGTGAAGCGAATTCTTCGCTATCTGAAAGCCACGCGTGATCATGGTCTCGAATTCAGTGGCGAAGCTGTAGTCCTGAAGGCTTTCACTGATTCCGATTATGCAGGGTGCGAAGCTGACCGACGCTCTGTCTCCGGGTATATAACCTTGATCGGTAATCGTACGGTCACCTGGAGCTCACGCAAGCAACGAATTGTGGCGCAGTCTACTGCCGAGGTAGAATATGCATTGCACCCGCGAGGTTTTGTTTCTCAGGCAGCTATTGAAGGAGTTGGGATATGAACAGCCAGGCATGGTGGTGAAGGATGACAACCAGTCTTGCATTGCCATTGCAGAGAACCCCTCACATCATGCCAGCGTGAAGCATATTGACGTAAGATATCACTTCATTCGCGAGCATGTGGAGCTCAAGGAGGTGATCCTGCAGTATGTGATGCCCAAAGATAATGCAGCAGACACTTTGACCAAGGGGCTGTCGAAAGAGCAGTTCGAATTTCTCCGGAAGGAGTTGAATGTGAAGTCACTGAGGTAATGCTTAGTGCCAGAAGAAGCAGTCACAGCGAGTAGGCTCGTGGACGACTGGACTGGAAGGTGCTCATGTGATTCACGGAAGTCTGTACGAGGTGCAGCCGTCTAAAACCTGGGAAGCCATGTCTGAAGCCTTTGACTGGCTGGAGGTGTGCTGACGAGATTCAAGGATCGGGGAGATCGGTGCGAGGAGCGCAGTATCGATGCGTGGCTGCTGTACTGGGATTCGCACTGCGGGGAGTGTTGAATTGGCAGTACGACCAAGTTGCAGGTCAACGCTTGCGATAGCGCAGGACACAGAAGTCTGAGCCAGGAGTTGGTTGCGTTTGTGTAGGACTAAGATTGTTGGTTGTTAGCAGTCCACAGGAGAGCTTCCTTGAGCTGCACGAGCTTGGAGCCACGAAGCTCTCCTCACTTTGGTTTTCCTTAATACATCAGAGGCGCAACTTCCTGGGAACTCAGCCTGCTCCCCTCGCACGTGCTCCACTTGCTCAGATCAATAGCATGCACATCGAGGCGAGAATCGTTCACAAGAAGCCATAGTTGCTCCTGTGACTAAGTCTTCTATTAATAAGAAAGCAAGAAAGGAGATCTACGATATACGAAAGTGCTATTTCGCACTTTCTCACATTTTCATGTGCAAAATATCGTAATGTTGAAAGCGAAGCCTCTCCTTGAGCATCTCGTTGAAGGCATCCTTATCAGATCGCGGGTATTCCATCAGCTTTTGCTTCAGGTGCATTTGCATCTTGTTGTCTTTGCCAGAGAAAACGCGTTTGCAAACACATCCGAGATGCCTAGCAGCACCATGTAAACTTCCCGTTCACACCGGGTACAACCCGAGCAGGTAATGGTGAATGCGCAAGTATAGCTTGCGCAGCATGTCCTGAGAATCGTAACCTTGACGCCCTTCCAAATCTACATCTTACCTACTCGCTCACCTTCGTGGGCCAAAGCGACTGCGTGACACGTTCGACGAAAATAGCGCACTGTCGCGCTCAAACAAGGTAGATGGAGCTTCTTCGCCCAACAACATTCGGAACATCACCATCCACAAGATACACAAATATTTTGTGTTACCGTAGTCACCATCGGTGACATATGGACTCAAGCGACATTCGCCAATTAAATCTGGGGGACCCGAGTCTGTGTAAAAATTGGTTAGGCTGTTCAGCCAGCTAAAGCTGTCCACCCAGTATATTTCCTAGAACACAGTCGTGGGTACAAACACGTAAACTTTATGCAGTAAAAATCTTACGGATCAACTTCAACTCGATTCTGAGAGTTGAAACCCTCAGTTAGAGTTGATACCGTAAGTATCACTGAAGACAGTTCACCCTACACGATTCTCCGGGCCAGATTGTCGACCAATTCCTTGCACAGCCTTGTATATTGTTTGAACGTATGCTCGCAAGGAGTGTGAGCTGAATTCCCTTGATGGTTTGAGGCAGCTTGTCGGATTATACTTGTCATGCCAGCGACGATATGCACGAGGGACCCCTCTCTCGTTGATGAAGACGGCAGCGGGTATTTCTAGAGGAAGTGTGTCATGTGCCTTTAGTAGACATAGTGCTCCAAACACTGGGCACAGGAATGGGTGGCCCGAGCGGTTCAGCATTCGGAGCGTGGGGGTACCGCGCTGGTTTGCCTTTGAGCCTTTTAGTCGAATTTGCGCTGATACAGCTTCCTGTGCATTTCTTGTTGCACTGCCGATGCGGTTGAGCACACTCACGTCCTCGGCCTTGAGCGCGAACCACGAAAACTTCTTTCCCACGGATGCGATTTCCGACCGTCGCAGGAGAAAGAAGAATGAAAGACACAATACCTCCCATAGAGCCTGGTCTGAAGGTGTCGAGATGTTCAGCAAGGCGAAACAGTGTTCTAGCAGGCGGAGCGACACCGAAGCTTTGTGACGCACGGGAGCATCGAGTCGGTGGATGCCCTTCAGAACCATGTGAATTTGTGGATGGTTGCTAGGAAAATCGAGTGTCGCTGTCTGAAAGAAATGGAGGGTACCGTGAAGTGTCGACGCGATGGTAGACCACCGGATTTGTCGCCCCGAGCCGTAGCCGTGCTGGAAGCCATGAATAATGAAGTCGGTGATGAACTGACGTTTGACAGCTAATGTGTAGCTGAGCATAGCTGGATCGATTCCGTGGCGGGTTGTCCAAGAGTACCAACTCTTTAGCGCGGCGTGGTACTTGGTGTATGTTGTATTCGCGACAGAGTGCGCTCGCAGATAGAACGCCAGATCGCTTCCAGACTTGGCACATCTGTCGTCAATTTAACCTGTGTCCAGCCAAGTGTTAGTGTATCGAATAAAGTAGTCATCTTGCTACTGTTGTTAGTCCGAGAGCCTGCATCAGCGATCAGGTTGTTTGCACCGGCCACATGCGTTGCCAAAAACGCAGTATGATAAACCTATTTGCTCGGGATACGATGTTGTTTGGACTCTTATCGAAAGACGCCAAGAAGATATGCATGATGACTCGCGCCAGTGAGGTGTGGACGGCTTTCGAACGCGATAAGACGAAGCGTGACTTTGCGAACAGTATTCGCATTAAGGGAAACTTTATGGTGCCAGATACGAAAAAGGGAAACATATGGATAAGTATTTGGAGACCCTTGAAGACTACAGACGACAACTTCAAAACATGAATGCACCAATTGACGATGCTGACATGGCCAGCATTATTTTCACTGGCGTCGAAGGAACGCATCACAATGTGGTGAGACTATTCAATCAGGAAGGAAATCCATCTGATTTGAATAGAGTGTTGAACACTCTGCGAGGGGAAGCAGAGATTGATGATGCGGAACAAGAGCGTCAGGCAGAAAAAGAATTTCAGAATGAGGAGAAGCTGATTGGTTCCGTGAAGTTTAACAAAGGAAGGCGGAAGGGCAAAGGTAAAATGAAGAGAGTTGGTCCTGGTAAAAAGGCGAAACCTTTCAAAGAGACCCGAAAGTGTCATTTCTGTGGAGTAAAGGGACATTTGAGATCTGCATGTCCTGACTACAAAGGTGACCAAGAGAAGAAGAAGAAGGAGGGTGGAACCGATAATAATGGACATCGTCAGCAGCAGAACAAGCAACAAAAGCAGAAAGATACCATTGGGATTATGCGGTGGATGCGGCGTCCTGATACAATTGGTATGATTCGCGTAAATTGTGATGTTGCTGATCAGGATATCAAAGCCTGTGATTCAGCGCCATTCTCACAAGAATGGATGCTGGTTACTGGAACTGGAGTGCATGTGTGCACGACTGCGTCAGCGTTTGATTATCTCGAAGGAGATGATGATATTAAGTTTCTTGATTGGAAAGGTGGGTGCGAGAGCTCTGGCGGTGTGGGTCCTGTAACGATGTGTGATGTTTGTTATGTGGGGTGGTAACACCTGGAGGAAACAAGTACTTCCAGCTCATTCCGGATGAAGCTTCACGCTTTAAGTGGTGTTACTTACTGAAATCGAAAGGTGAAGCTTCCAACAACGTCATGAATCTAATTATGCAACTCGAGAAGGAGCATGTGATTAAGGTGTTTTCTTGTGATCAAGGAAAGAATTTCTGAACAACGCTCTGAAGACATTTCTTACTAAACATGGAGTGAACTTGCTGACGACCAACGCGTACACCCCTGAGGAAAATTGTTTGGTATAAAAGCTAAATGGAAGCTTGCTGAACAAGGTACGGGCTATCAATGAAGCAGCTGGCTTATCTTCGTGCCTGTGGGGAGAAGTGCTTGGATATGTGGTGGAAGTCGACAATATGAGTACTACCAAAGCGCTGGCTGGTATGACACCATTTGAAAAATTGTATGGCAACAAACCAGTTGTCCGAGACCTACATGTTTGCGGATCTGTAGTGTTTCACCACATTACAAAGCAAAAGCGAAGTGATAGGTTGGATATGCGTGCAGACCCTTGTCTCTTTCTCGGCTACGCAAAGAATTTGATGGGGTGCCGGATTATTGATCTAGCTACAGGCAATCTGGTCGAGAGGCGAGATGTTATTTTCACGAGAATATCACCGCTGACCCAGAGTACGTGAGAAATATGATCGACCTGAAATACTTTGGCAAGAAAGTCAAGCTACCCACGAATATTGATTTTGTTCCGTTGCCTATTAGTCGAGTGCACACGCCACCGGATATCAACGAGGGAGATATGGAGGAGGACGAAGATGAGTTCTTTGATGCTAATGATGGATCTCATGCCAATGTTGAGCAACTCAGTGATAGTGATGGCTCTAATGAATACTCCAGTAGCGATGATAATGATGATAGTGACTTCAGCGATGCTATGGAGATTGATGGCGATGGAAATTCGGAAAACGCTTTTGAAGAGTATGTTGGTGACAATATCGTGCAATCCCAAATGAATATTCATGATGACTATGCTGGAGTAAGTGGGAGCAACGAGGTTGGTGTTAGTGGGAGCAATGGTCGGACAAGTCGTGGACGGACACGTGGAGCTAGGGGGCAAATGGTCAAGGCAATACAGCAACAACTCCTACGCGCCGATCCACACGAACTCGTCGGCCACCAAAGCGGTATAGCCCGACATCATGGACGATGGCGACAACTCTGATGCAGTGTATGCTGATTGGGGTCGTCAGTGACTTGTTGAACCCAACAACGGTACAAGAGGCACTAGCGTCGGAGCAAGCTGATGATTGGAAGTGAGCGATGGATGCAGAATACAAGTCTTTGATTGAAAACGAGACATGGGTATTCGTTCCTCGCCCGAAGCCGACACGAAATAAACCGGTTAATATCCTGGACTGCTTGTGGGTTCTAGCGTTGAAGCTGAATGAACGAGGCATGATCGAACGACACAAAGCACGATTGGCAATAAAAGGATACAGGCAAAGTATGGTTTGGACTACCTCCAGACATACTCACCGGTTGTTCGCATTGAATCGGTACGGCTGATTTTACGGTTAGCTTTGCTCTTTGGCCTCGAATGTCGACATGTTGACTTTGTTACGGCGTTCCTGAACGGAGTGCTGGTGGGTGTGGATATCTACATGGAGCAGCCAGAGGGGTATGGCGATGGCACAGGAAGAGTCTGCAAATTGCTCAAAGGACTTTATGGGTTGAAACAAGCTTCGCGAATCTGGAATAATACATTGCACAAGCACTTGGTTGCAATTGGGTTCAAGAAGTGTACTTTTGACGCTGGTATCTATTGGAAGATGGGCAAGTATAACAAGGTTTTCCTTACAGTTTACGTTGACGACATTGTGATTGCTGCGAATTCGAAGGACATCACAACGGTTGTTGAAGCACTTGGTCAGAAGTTCAAGTTAAAGGACTTAGGACGAGTGAAGTATGTACTTGGTATGGAGATCAACTATGAGCCGAAGAAGATGCTGTGCATATCGCAGACAGCTTATGTGGAGCGCATGCTCGAGATGTTCGGTTTGGCTACTGCTGGGAGTAAGATCGCCTCAAATGCACAATGAGCCAACTCTACCAGTCGAGAAGGACCCCAAGATGATAAATGACCCAGCACTACCGTTTCGCGAGATGGTGGGAACATTGCAGTATCTAGTGCACTGTTCAAGACCAGATCTTCCTAATGTGGTTCGAATGCTAGGCCGCTATGGAAGTGCATATACTAAGGAGAATTTTCGACAGGCTCAGCGTGTACTTCGCTATCTGCGTGATACGAAGCACATGGGTTTGGTGTATCGCCACACTGAGGTGTCAAGCGATGGTGTAGTGTTGGATGCATTTGCTGATGCTGATCATGCTGGCTGTCCTGAAACAAGTAAATCTGTCAGTGGGTGGGCTTTACGTTTGAATGGACAAAGCAAGAAGCAGGGAGTGTGACAGACGACACGTGTGCGGCTGAATTGATAGCAGCTCACAAGGGCACCAAGGATTAAAGTGGGGTCAGAAGCTTCTGAAAGATCTGCAAGTGGCGCAGCAAAAGACAGCTACGTTGTACTGTGACAACCAAAGCATGATCAAGGAAGTTGAAAACAACGGCAACTCACAGAACTAAAAGCACCTATCCAAGAGGACAAGATCAATTGCTGAGTAGGTTGACCTTGGACGTTTACAATTGGAATATGTACCGTCCGCAGATAATGTCGCCGAAATTTTTCGAAAGCTTTAGGGCCGTGCGTTTATGAACGACTGCGAGTCGCACTTAATGTTGAAGACGTCCAACAAGCTTGGAATGTTGAAGATGAAGTTATCGTGACAAAGATGAACGATGAAGATTCTGATTACGAAGCGGACGTTGACATGATTGATCTGTAAGTTGTGCTGCGGCCAACTGTGTTGCATACCAGTCCGTGTGATGTGGAGAGAAAGCTACTGATTGGTAATTTGGATAATTGCATGTTGTTTGAGTGCTCCATTTTGTTGGGTTGTGCATCCAAAGTGAAGTGGGAGTACGAGACCCCGACTGCGGTTGGTGGTCACTTGTGCTGCAACAACTGACTCATGTTGAAGGTAAGAGTGGTGGTTGTGAGGCGTATTGACTAGTACTTTTCCTAGATAGAGGTTTAAGGACTTCTAGGACAGGTTCGTGCATGCGTGCACTATTGTCCTTAACGGGTTCAAGTATAGTCAGTTGAAGTCTTCGGGGGTTTTACCGCTTGAGGAGCTTTCCCCTACACAACAACACTAAATCAACACGGATCACTCTGAAATTTCACTTGAACGTCACACATTGGACATAGTCTACTAGGACTTGGAGCAGATACATAACTCACGTTCTCTAACATATACCCGAATCCGAGGCGTCCATTTCGACGATAACAGCCGGATCAGGATTGTTGTGAAAGTATTCCATGGGAACGCCATTCAGCAGAGGAGAGCGAAGGATGACCAACCACCACACCAAGTCCTGCTTCATGGCCACTGTCATGGGAACCCGTTGTCACCGATGGAGGTGGCTCTCTTGTTGGCGGAGTCTTTGAAGAAAGGCACGAGCAGGCCGGAGGCATGTCGCTACGTGACGCAGATAGCCGAGCAAGGATCGATAGTCCGAGCGGCTCAAGAATGTTGCATGATAAGCTGCCTCGACGCAGTCCTTGGTCTTGTTGACTTTGTCGACCTGCCTGGAGACAGTTCCGGACACAGTGTCAAAGATGAGTCCAAGGGCCTTTGGGCGCGTGCTCCAGGGTGTGAACTTGTCTTCATTGACAGCGTCTGGACCCAGTATGGTGGTCATGGCGTGACTAAGGGATTGCTCCGCGTCGGCACAGTTGGAGCCGATATCAGCTGCAACGTTTATATGGTCATCAATCCAGTAGTAGTTGAACATTCCCTGCGGGTTGCAGTTGTTGACAGAATTTCCGTGGGTAAATGCGATAGCGCCGCCAACTACACCGTAGGTAGCTGGTGATTCTGACCAATCGAAGGCGGCAGACGTATCGATAACCAGTGCGGTGTCCTGATCCCAAACAGAAATGCCCGCTCGCTATGGGTACACACATTGCGGATTGCAGCGTTAACATCACCAGCCTGTAATTTGGCCTCTGCATTTGGGTGAGCTCGTTTCTGTTTCAGCGCTTCCACGGCGATGGCGTCGCATCGTTCGAAGGTTGACGTGCAAATGCTCGAGGTGTCGGTGTGGTCGTTTAGAGAGTGACCAGCTGGGAACGACAAGTCGTGTATGGTTCTGCCCGTTGTCAGCGGGTCCGAGTCGCCTTTGTCTACAACGCCGAATGGACTGATGTATACCTCCTTCCAGATCTCGAGAATGTCGAGGTCGAGCACGAAGCACCTCCAATTGTCTTGTTCTTTCCGAATGTTCTTCACAAGTACCTTGTACCGGTCAATTGCAGATTTGTGGTTGGCCGGGATTTTTCGTTGGCGTGGAAGCGAGCTTGACAATGGCACTCTAGCCCCGTGCGCAGCAATGTCGAGCAGTGCATCGTAGTGCTGGTAACCTGCACATGTCTGATGTAGGACACCTTGGATCATGCATTTGTTTGGTCGATAATCATCGCGGGTTTGTCCGCGCATGAGTTCGACAAACTGTGGTAGTGTAATGTGGGTTCGTCTTACAAACTCCGACAGGACGCTCTGGAGTGGTTTGTTAAATGACAGCGTGTCAGTTACCGGACGCGGGCCGTCTGGGAGTGTTAGACCCACCTTCTGTAGCGCTGTGTTGATGCCCTGTATCCGTATTCGCTCCCAAAGGCCCGCCCGCGTCTTGGAGTGAAGCCTGGATGCCCGGACACGAGGAGGACTCGGCGCGGGTTGCCGCCGTACGAGGTGTTCAAGGGATTGGTATTGACAGGGGTTCTGTTCTTTCGTGGATCGATGTGATGGGGAGGCGTTTGTGACGATTTAATGGTTCGCGTGTATCGCTGTATTTGATCGGGCGACGGCGGAGATGCCGCGCTGAACGCCGGACACAGGCTTCGAAGCGTGTCTAGACTTGTGGTCAACGCTGACCCAGGTAGAGTGCCATGGGCCGACTGACAACCTCGAGCGCCATGGGGCGGCTCCAATTCTGAAACAGGATCATGGGGCGCCTGACTGTCCACTGGTACATAGGTACCTGCTGTGGTTGTATCGCAGCCTCGAGGTATTGGCTCGATGGGGCTGGACGTTGTGGAGTGTTCGTTTGTATCACCAATAATGAATGTATTTACTGTGGTAATGCTTGGTGACTGAAGTGCCGACGAGCGGGCAACACCTCGGCCTCTTCAGGGGCGGGTTCGGCGGCTCTGTTGGCGGCTTCGAGCCGTAGTTTAGATCGATGAATTCTTGGAGCTCCCGTGGGAGGCGACCTTCCGATCTGTGCGTACGGCGGTGGTTTGCACACCACTCCGGGCTTCCATCGTAGCACATCCCACCAGCGATGAAGCGGAGGCGCGGCTCGCGGCCGTCGCGGTCCCGAATGTGGTCTGGCATGATCGGGACTCTGGCGGCTGGGCCGCGTCGTTGTTGTGTTTGTTGACAAGGCTGCAGTGCTGGGCCTATCGGGCTGGAGGGTCATCCACAGAGCAAGTCCATTTAGGGCTGCCTGCCAGTCTGGACTGTGGTAGTCCACTGCGCGTACTGCGTCGTAAAACTCGCGCCACCAGTAAGGTGAGTCCACGAGCAGGTGCGCAAGTGCACGGCCGATGAACTGGTTGACGTATAGCAGTGTCAGGGTAACCCGCTCAGGGTGTTGTTGTCGCGTTCCAGATTTGCAAGTACAAAGCTCATTGCTCGCGAGAGAAGTCAGCGCGCGTGGTCATACCACAGCTCGTCGCCAAACGAAATGAGGCCGCCAATTGCTGTCAGCAGGTCCTCGAAGGTGGCGCACTGGGCCCTCGTAGCCGGCAGCGAGGCTCCATCGCCTAAGTCCGCGGAGAAATTCGCATTGGTCGAACCGCGATGTAGCTGCTCCAGCTCTGACTGAGGGCGGAAATGCATCACAGTCAAACCCCTCGAGCCGAGTCTGCCGCTGTACATCGCCATCAGTACAGCTGGCGGAGCGTCAAACCTGACGCACTCGGCTTCTCGGACGTGCAGCACAAAGGACATTGGAGACCACCACGTACGTTCGTCAGTGTTGAGGTCGCGAAACACTCTGTACGCCGCGAGCTGGTGAGCTTGGGGTGGGTAATATTCGCCCTTAACCCGCGAGCGTGGAAGCTCGAAGCTCGAGCACCTCAGGTAGCAGATGGCGGCGGGCGGCACGTCGGCAGAGTTCCCGTTCAGAGGAAGTGTCCATGTTCCAGGATCGAGCATGGCCATGGCACCAGTGGAGACGTCCGAAGTGCCGGGGACTGGGAGGCGCTCAGAGCTCGTATCTGCCGTTGGTCCCGGGGCTGACGCACTCAATGCATGCATGGCTCGGATGGTTGGCTGGTCTGGTGGCAGGATGCATTGCTTGACGCAGGTCGCTGAACATATCAAGGAGCTTGTCAACTGTCTCTGCATGAGACAGGCGTTGAGTCGGCAAAGGGACCGCGGTCGATCGGTGAGAATGAGCGATTAAACCCGCCCAGGTCGAACGCTGCAGATGTGGGAGCCGCCCGTTGCGAGTGACCGAGAGCGAGCCTTGATGCAGGATCAATAGCACCTTCAACAACTTCAGCAGTGGAAGCACCACCAGCATTTAGAACATCGGCGTCGGACGCCATCGCACTGGCAACAGCATCACCAGCGTCGAGCCTGTCTGCCTTAGGTGAGACTGCATCGAGAAAATTGCAAAATCACTTGCAGCCGTGATGCCCAACACCGTTAAGTGGCAACCAGCACCAATAGTACCCTACCCCGGTTGATGTCTCGCGATGATGTACTAGAACGCCAACCTGAACGGGCAACCACTCCATAATTAGCAACTCCCTCAACTAGCAACACGCTCCTCATATGTAAACACCACCATTCAGAAAAGCAGCGACAGCGGCGAAATTGCAGCGCGGCCCACATCCACACGTCGGCGGCTTTTTTACAGCTCGGCCACTACCGCTCCGCCAGATAGCTCCGAGGGCAGTCTACGTGCGCGCGACCGGTGCGCAACTTCTGAAGTTGGTGGTGGTGGCGTGCGAGTTCTAACTGATGTGCTATGTGTGATTGTGTGCGTTCAGGCGTACAGTAACACGTCGGCGGTCACAGCTCGGTCCCCAGCGCTCCGCCAGATAGCTCCGAGGGCAGTCTACGTGCGCACGACCCTGCAAGCGCCCACTGATGTAGAGACAGCGAGAATATCAGGTACAGTAGGTGCATGAACCCTTTGAATAACGATGTTTTTGCATGACGCACATGTTGTTTTCTGTAATGCTACGGTCTTGTACTGTAGCAGAAGCACGTTGGTCTACTCAAGTGCAAGGGCTGCGCCGCTGTTCGACGGCCGTCCGACTGGCTGGACACGAGCACGGCGCCGGTGCTTGCGTGCACCTCGGTACACCAGCGTCTCCCACCCGTTCAGATCACTGCTTCCACGCGCGGCGAGCCTGCAAAGCACATGCACGCAAGATCCAAACTTGCTGCACATGCGGCAAGGACACACCTGGTGCTCAACATCTACCGGCCAGCCTTCGTCGGGCATCTTCTACCGCTCCATCGCAGCGGTGAGGCGGCTGAACTGCGGTGATTCTCCACCGTGCGGCTCGAAACCTCGTCGTACACTCGCGGGGTTGGTAAGCTCACCACACGAACGATGCTGTCGGCGTCGGGCACGCTTCTATCGAGCAGGAAAACGATAGCTCCCCGGTCCACTCGGCGTTCGAATAGCAGCCCCTCCGCTGCAGTGCCGCAGCGCGTCGAATGAGCCGTGCGTCCGGTGTAGGAGAGTCTGCAAACGGCCGCGACCGAACACTCTCACTCTCGCACAACGTGAACAGCTGATCCAGCATCGTGCCGACCTTCAGCTTGCGACACAGAGTAACGTCACGCTTCAAGGCGGCGTTATAGGTCTCGCACGGATTGTTTGTACTTGCGAATCCACTGGGCGTGTGGTTGCACTGCCAGCGCCACACCCTGCGGTTAAGCCACACCGAGGCGAAGTAAGCAGAAAAATCAGAGAGCTGCGGCACCAGTGCCCAGCGCCTCTGTATTTCATCCAGCTTCACGAAAACTTCCTCACTCAGTGTGAAGTGCAGCCTGTGCATATCCTCCATGACAGAGAGCCACGCTTGGGGTGAGGGACCGCGTCTTCTCGAAGATACGTGGAAGTAGCACATGAGAAAGCACACGTCGGCGCCCAAGACTTCATGTACAGCATTCCATTGCGCGATGTCCGCATCGCCCATCACGTATCGAACGTTCAGGGACTTGCCGGTGATACCAGCGAATGCTCGTTGCACTAGCTGCAGAACCTCCGTGTAGTGGGGCTGCTTCTGCTGCGATACGATAAACACCACGAGCGGGTGAAAGTGGCGAGCCCGATCCGACAGCCCACAGGGTAGCCCGCCTGCGTCAACTTGTACGTCGCATCGAGGTGTAGGATGAAAGTAGCCGGGTCTCGGTCCGCTTGCCGCAATAGCTTCTTGGTGCTGACACCGACAACAAACGGGCTGCTGTCGCTGCCGTTTCCAACCACGGGCTTGCCTTCGTCGTCGTGGCGCAAGCACAGTGAAAACGCCGCCGTCTCCTCTTCTTCACCACTAAAGATTCGGTCTCTAACTTTGGCCCGAACAACGTCAAGGATGTCGCTGCCTCCAAGACGACCAGTGACGTGGTAATGCACGAGCCTTTGAACAGCAGCAAGGCTCGGCATGCTTTCGTCGTTGAGGTTAAAGCGTTGCTGCAGCCCAGTCCAGACGCGCTTTGCCTTCAGCCCTTGCGCAGTCCAGTCTTGAGCGACCCGTTTCATCTCCGCTGACAGGGAAGGCGGGTGCTGCGGAGAACGCACAGCCGTGGTGTGAGCGTGCACTTCCTGCACCGTGACCAGCTGCAGCATGCAGCACCTCAACAAACGTGCTCGCCATGGACACGTCTCGTCCGGAGCGGCACAAGCGCAGATCTCCGACGAGCAGCGAAGTAGCTGCACTCGCATAGCGTGGGTGGCAGGAAGTAGGCAAACATGGCAATGGCCAAGGCCGCTCTTCGCGATCTTGTATCGCTTAAAGTCCTGGAGGAGCATCTCGACGTCCTCTTGCGGGATCGCGGACGCGAGGTCAGCCAAGGATGGCGAGGCATGGTGGCTTGAGTTGGTGTCGTAGTGAGCGGTGCTAGTTGTTTTGGTAAATGACAGCAGCGCTGAGCTTGTAAAATGTGCTGAGATACGCTACAGCTGTGATGTCGGCATTTCTTTGGTGCTGTTTTAGAAGAAGTCGTGCCCACCACTCATTTGAGTTGCCAATTATTTTATGCAAGTGCCAGTCGAGTAGTTTTGGTGTTTGCTGTACAATACGCGGTGTAAACCGAGCGTCCTCGACTGCATCGTGGGAATCACATGGACGGGACTCTGGTGGCGGCGCTGTAGACAAATCAGCATGCGGTGGCACCGCGCTGGAGTCGGGTTGCGCGGGACACGGACCGGCATCCGCCGGAGGCTGGGGTGTGTATGGCGCAGCGGCCGTGTCAGCCTTGCGTTTCTTCTTTCGAGCATCAGCAACTTCCAGGCCCGTCACGGGGCCAACAAGCTTCACCTTCCGGACGGTGGCTCGGACGATGCGCGCCTTCTTCTTCGCCTGGATACGCGCGCTTGTTCTCCCTGGCGACGCAGCGGCACCGAGCGATGGTGCTCCTCCACCGTCGACATCGATGACTTCGATCGGTCGAGTTGGTTGTTCTGGGGCCAACAGCACAAGCGCCTCGTCACGGACAACGGACGCAGGCACTTCATCGAGCGTCGGGGCTGCGTCTTGCGAAACAGGTGCTGCAGGTGCCGCCGACTCCGAAAGAGCAGGTACGGGTATAGCGCGGTCAGTGGTGGAGCATGGTGCGTCTCGTGGTTTGGGCGAGGAGGGTGAGGTCATGGTCGAAGAGGTTGGAGAGGTAGCTGGGTAGTTCGTTGCTTGAGCTGCTTGCAGAAACTTGAGAACCAAGCTCCTCTTGCCGAGGCGCCGCCGGCGCGACCAGCGACCTACTGGTTCGTATGTACTGAGACTCCACTGAGTCCTTTACCGATTCAACCGCAACCCCATTTGTCTCTCCTTGCGCTCGGCGAGGTTGGGTTTAGCCCTCCTTCTGTCGAGAAAACTACCATTCTTGTCGACCCGGCAAGAAGCTCAAATGTAATTTGTATCTACAGATGATGCGTACATGTACTCGAAACCAACCATTGACACCGTTGCTTCCGAAGAAGCTGGCGGGGAAGGAGGGTGCTCCGACTCTGAGGACGAGGACAAATTTACCGACGCAATTACTGAGATTGATATATCTGATCGAACTCAAACGCTCGTCCTAACCCAATACAGTACACCTCACCTTGACTTGACGCTCGTGTTCATAGTGCCCCATGCCTTTAATTGTACCCCACCTCAAAAGAACCCCATCCAAGCAGTGGGATACTAGCGCAGTACCCCATGAGGTTTTACACTATTTTAGTTTATGGAATCGATATGTAACATAGGTTTCGTGTTGGTTGACAGTTATCATCGTGTCACTATGACAAGACTAATACTGCTGCGGCCTTACTTGACGTTGGAGTAGCTCTGGCGTGAGGCCTTCTCGTCCAAGACCTCGTTACCCAGGTGGTCAAGCTCCGGAGACGAAGACATGCCCATGTTCATCTTCTTCATGATGATTAGGAAGAAGACGAAGTTGATGACGCTGACCGCGCCCACCGTGAAGAACATGTTCTCCAGGTGGTCCTCATTCAGGTTGTCGGACGGCAGCGACTTGGAGAACATGATGGTAAAGACCGACGTGAGGATGCTGCCCATGGAGCTCATGAACAAAATCACAGCCTGGGCCATGGACTTCAGCGACATCGGCACCGACGAGTACACCAGGTCGTAGGCGGTAACGTTGATCAGACACTCGGCCAGAGCAATGAAAACGTAGTTGGGGATGGCAGCAGCCCACGAAATATCGTTCATGGGCTGAGAGCTGCCACCGTCCAGGATCGGGTCTCCGTTTACGTCCTCAAGAGCACCAGCGTTACGGCGGATGACCTCGAAAATACCAGCCAGAAGATGCCGATGATAGCGACGACGAGACCAATAGCGGACTTGCCGAACTGACTGGGGGACTTGCCCACCCACTTGGTGTACGCCGGGTAGACAATCGAGTCCAGAAGCGGGATGCAGATCACAATGACAATAGGATCGAAGACGCCGAGCATAGCACCAGGGATCTGAGAGCTGTCCGGGTCGCTGGTGTCAAGACGCAGATCGCATTGCTGCGTGATAGACTGGAAATTGGCATCCGTTTGGTCGTAGGCGCAGTTCCAGATAATGGTGAAAGCCGCGTAGGGCAGCACACGGACAAGTTTCTTGTATCTCGTCGTCGAAAGTGCCGCCCAAACTACTCTTGGACACGTCCAGAAAAGACTGATTCTGACCGGCGTAGACCCAACCCACGATACCAGCCAGCACCAGCACAGCAGCCACATACGAAAGGATGTTGCCCACGTTTCCCAGTCGACCGTAAAGGCTGAAATGACGTTCACAACGAGCGCAGCCAGGAAGCGAAAGTGGCGGACACGAGGATGAATCCGTCACGGGTCTGGTGAGCGTTCGCCCAGCCCAGTTGGCACAGCATCGAGATGGAGCGGTCGTTGGGAGGCATGAACACGTAGCGCGGGTAGCCCACAGCATTGCAATGGCGAACAGCATCACCACCGCACAGATCATGTACGTCGCGAAGTAGCCATACTCAGCTGGAATTTGAGCCGAGCCATCCACACACAGAATCGACAAGTAACCGTACGAGAAGCCGGCGCCCACGTTGATACAGAAGTAAAAGTACGAGAAGTACGTCTCCTTCTGGTGGACTTCACTGGGGTCGTACGGGTCGAACTGGTCGGCACCGAGAGTGATGACGTTGGACTTGATAGCACCGGTACCAATGCCGATACCCACGAACAATCCGATGATGAAGATCGGGTTCACGACAGCAGAGTTGGTCATGATAGTCGGATATGCAGCGATGGCCACAAGGAAGTCACCCACACAGTACCAGATACCAAACGTCAGGATGGTACGGAAGCGCCCCACTTCTCATCAGCCAAGTAGGCACCGAACAGAGGAGTCAGGTAGCAGATAGAGGTCCAGTACTCTTCAAAGCACTAGCTGAGACGAGACTCCAGCCGATCTCCTGCATGAAGTTCTTGAGTCCTTGGTTGATGCCGTAGTAACTGAGACGTTCAGCCAGCTCCATCATGAGGATGAAGAGACACACCTCCAACAGGATGCTCTTGTACTTGCGAGGTCGAGCTTCCCACACGGTTTGCACGGTCTCGTAGGGCACTGCGGGCGAACCCACAGGCGACTTGATGGGGTGACAACTCCCATGGCGGACGACGGACTGCGCTCTCGGAGGAAATTGGAGAATGAGCTATTGCCCAATCCACCGGGAACGACCGTGAGCGAGGCCGAAGGTGATGGAGTGCCGAGACCTGCAGGCGGATGCACGACTGCACACAGGCCCATCTCCTTGTAAGGGGATGCGCTGGGCACTCGACTGAAGCAAAAAGAGACTTGACGAAAGTATCGGCGCGATTGAAGTGGATGCATTCGGCTCGAGTTTTGAGCTCATGAGATGCAGCTAAATGTGCGTTGCGTGCTATAATAGTGCTAATATCGCGCGCACTGTTTCGACATTATTTGCGAGGACGTACATACATGTATCCCGGCCCCGTGTTTTACAATGGAGAAAGGAGTGGGGTTGCGCCGCGCATTAATCGCTGGTCACGCCATCCGTAACTTATCGATTTTTTTACTCCGTCCAGACGTCAGCAATTGTGACGTTTATTAGACGTGTCAGGTCCGACATGTCGGCGAGTCTCGCAGCCTAGACCAGCACTTCGAGTCGAAGTGCTGGCGCCACTCAAGCACATTTACTGCTTGACGAGCAATGCACTGCTAGCATAGGGTACATGCATGTCTCGTTTAGCAAGCACTTGTCTACAAACTTTACTCTTTACAGTGCAAAGGTCATGTCATTACATGTACCGGAACCCCCGCGATGAGCAGGAAGCCGCCTCTCATCGGCAACCACGTCGGGTCGGCAATGACAAGCAGCGTGTCGGCGAGGTTATTGGCGTCACGGAACATCCGCTCTTTTCGGATTTGGCAAGCATGTCAAGTTGAGAAGGGGCACGACTTCGTCGACAACATACCGCCACCCCAGCTCAGCGCCTTCGTCTCCATTTTCGCCACCGGCTCAGCATAATGGTGACAACGGCTAATGTGGATGTACCGGTGTTGATCATGCTGGCGAAACGTGCCAACCTTCATAGCGGTGAAGCGAGTGAAAAGCATAACATTATTACACCGGTATGCGAACTCGACTTGCTTGCTGCTTGTTCGCAATATATGTGCAGAGCTGATGATGGCGCGGCGAAGTGCTACGACAAAACTTTGTCGAAAAGTATCCCCACTTCGAGTCGGAAAAGGAAGTGCGGGTCTGATTCAAGCACCAAAGAGTGCACCAAGCAGTCTTGCTGAGGCTCAGCACTGCTGGCTTACCGGGACCTCAGGAGCTACGAGTGCACACAACCAATCGACGCTGCAACAGTAGACTGCACCACCACGACCGAGGGAAGGCCGCATGCACGGGCAAGATAAGGCATTGCTCTGGGCTATAATAGCGATCTCTGTCGAGTCGATATTGGCGAGCAAGAATGATCGAGAGATACAGATCAACCACCGGGCTATGCGCGACGGAAACGCTGCACGAAATCAGTAAAATGGAGATGGGTGTATGCAAGTCGGCCGCCAGTCATCCGCTGAGCAGCAATGCCCCCACGTCGAAAACGTCGAGATCGTCAAGGTGAACTCTATTTAGTACATGTAGCACCTTATCGGAGGAATCAACAAGAAAGACGTCGTAGGCGCAATGGGATCCCAGTCTATCGCGACTCCAAGCAGAAAACTGCAGACGAAAACGGTGCGACTGGTGCAACGTCATAACGTTTCGTACACTAAGCACTACCCTATCCCTCACAAATCTCCACCACCCAAACTCAACTTAATGTGTCTCCACACCATTTTCAAGTGATTGGCAAGCAACAAAATGGTGCTCTACGTGGTTGGTCTGGGCCTTGGCGACGAGCAGGACGTAACTCTACGCGGCCTCAACGCCATCAAGAAGTCCAAGAAGGTTTTCCTGAAAACTACACGTCCGTGTTAGGTGTAGAACTCGACAAGCTGGTACGTTCTACCGTTCTACCATCAATGTATCAAATGTGTCATTTCTCACGGTTTCGTTCTACCTTCTAGGGAGAGTTCTACGGCCGCGAGGTGATCCTAGCCGACCGTGACTGTGTGGAGACCGGAGCCGACCAGATCTTTGCCGATGCTAAAGACGACGACGTGGCGTTCCTCGTGGTGGGGGACCCTCTGTGTGCCACGACCCACTCGGACCTCATTCTACGCGCCAAGGAGCTGGACATCCGCGTGGAGGTGATCCACAACGCCTCCGTCATGGGTGCAGCTGGAGCCTGTGGCCTGCAACTCTACTCCTTCGGACAGACCGTGTCCATCCCGTTCTTCCGCGACGAGTGGCGGCCCGACAGCTTCTACGAGAAGATCCAGTACAACCGTCGTGGTGGCATGCACACGCTCTGTCTGCTGGACATCAAGGTCAAGGAGCCCGACTTCGAAGCCATGTGTCGCGGCCGCACCGTCTTCCTGCCGCCTCGCTTCATGACGGTCAACCAGGCCATCGAGCAGCTCATCGAGGTCGAGGAGAAGCGCCAAGAAGGAGCCTACTCAAGGACACCGTGTGCGTGGGCATGGCCCGCCTCGGCCAGAAGGACCAGACGATCATCGCTGGCACCATGGAGGAGCTGCTGACTGCCGACTTTGGCGCACCGCTGCACTGTCTTGCTATTACCGGAGAGGTACACCCGCTCGAGGAGGAGGTGAGTGGATTGTGGAGACTTGGATTGGGATGAGTGTTGTGACGTTTTGGTTTTGTTATGCCCTGTAGATGCTCAAGCAGTTCTACGTTTAGAAGTAGAGCGAGTGTCGGCATTAGGAGATCCTTCATTTTTACATGATGCAATATAGCTAAACGCTTAGGTAGAAGTGCTGGGGCTTCGCGTCCTGCTTGCGATGAGTCACTCCTGGAAACAAAGAGCGATGCCCATCTCCATCCACGTTATCCCAGTGATGCGCATCTGCAGACGAATTTGTAGACGAATTTCGTCTACAGTCTTGCGGATATGGTGCGAATGGTGCTCGTAGAAAAAGAGATTCCTCTGGGAGCTTGCCCCTGCCGCTTTCGGTGGTCGCATGACGTGTTTCAGACACAAGGGTGTCGACTCAACACTGCCTCCATGGCTTGAACTTCAGTCCGAAGTCATAGCACCAGCGATCAAATCGATTACACCTCGGGGCTATTCGGATACGCAGCTGTAGCGCTGCTTGCGTTCTGCAGGAATTTACTCATGGCAGCGTATGGGGGCCGTTGAGCTTCCTTGTTGCCGTGACAGAGCCGTTTGCTTCGTACGTGTACAGGTCACGAACTGCTTGATGGACTTGTCTCTTTTGCGCATATCCCTTACTCCGCTTCGTCTTCGTCTGTATCCGGTGGCTATGCAACGCGTTTTCGCAGCGCTGAGCCCGTGCACAGCTCCAGGGCGTTCCCGGTCAAGAAAGCTGTTCATTTCTCAATTGGATCTCTAGCTCACACTCCGACAAGAACCCCGAGACCGCCATGGGAGTCACCACCACTCCCTCAAGTCACCCATGGGCTCACCCGCAGTGCCTTACGAGACCGTGCAAACAATGTGGGAAGCTCGTCCGCGCAAGTACAAGAGCGTCCTGTTTCAAGTCTGTTCCTTCATCCTCATGATGGAACTCGCCGAGCGTCTCAGCTACTACGGCATCAACCAAGGACTCAAGAACTTCATGCAGAAGATCGGCTGGAGCCTCGTGTCCGCTAGTGCTCTCAAGAGCACCTGGACATCCATTTGCTACCTGACCCCTCTGGTCGGTGCTTACCTGGCCGACGAGCGATGGGGTCGCTTCCGTACCATCCTGACGTTTGGTATCTGGTACTGTGTGGGTGACTTCCTCGTGGCCATCGCTGCATATCCGACCATCATGACCAACTCCGCTGCAGTGAACCCGATCTTCATCATCGGATTGTTCGTGGGTATCGGCATTGGTACCGGTGCTATCAAGTCCAACGTCATCACTCTCGGTGCCGACCAGTTCGACCCGTACGACCCCAGTGAAGTCCACCAGAAGGAGACGTACTTCTCGTACTTTTATTTCTGCATCAACATCGGTTCCGGTGTGTCGTACGGCTACTTGTCGATCCTGTGTGTGGATGGCTCGGCTCAAATTCCAGCTGAGTACGGCTACTTCGCGACGTACATGATCTGCGCCGTGGTGATGTTGCTGGCTATCATCATGCTGTGTGTCGGCTACCCACGCTACGTGTTCCAGCCACCTAATGATCGCTCCATCTCGATGCTGTGCCAACTGGGCTGGGCAAACGCTCACCAGACTCGAAAGGGTCTGATCCTCGTGGTGAGTTCGTTTAGCTTCCTGATTGCGCTGGTTATCAACGTCATTGCTGCGTTCACCGTCTCGTCAGGCAACGTTGGCAACGTTTTATCGTACGTCGCTGCTGTGCTGGTGCTGGCTGGTATCGTGGGCTGGGTCTACGCCGGTCAGAACCAGTCGTTCTTAGACGCGTCCAAGGTCAGTTTGGGCGGCACTTTCGACGACGAGCGCGTCGAGGGATACAAGAAACTTGTCCGTGTGCTGCCCTACGCGGCTTTCACCATTATCTGGAACTGCGCCTACGACCAAACGGATGCCAATTTCCAGTCTATCACGCAGCAATGCGATCTGCGTCTTGACACCAGCGACCCGGACAGCTCTCAGATCCCTGGTGCTATGCTCGGCGTCTTCGATCCTATTGTCATTGTGATCTGCATCCCGCTTCTGGACTCGATTGTCTACCCGGCGTACACCAAGTGGGTGGGCAAGTCCCCCAGTCAGTTCGGCAAGTCCGCTATTGGTCTCGTCGTCGCTATCATCGGCATCTTCTGGGCTGGTATTTTCGAGGTCATCCGCCGTAACGCTGGTGCTCTTGAGGACGCAAACGGAGACCCGATCCTGGACGGTGGCAGCTCTCAGCCCATGAACGATATTTCGTGGGCTGCTGCCATCCCCAACTACGTTTTCATTGCTCTGGCCGAGTGTCTGATCAACGTTACCGCCTACGACCTGGTGTACTCGTCGGTGCCGATGTCGCTGAAGTCCATGGCCCAGGCTGTGATTTTGTTCATGAGCTCCATGGGCAGCATCCTCACGTCGGTCTTTACCATCATGTTCTCCAAGTCGCTGCCGTCCGACAACCTGAATGAGGACCACCTGGAGAACATGTTCTTCACGGTGGGCGCGGTCAGCGTCATCAACTTCGTCTTCTTCCTAATCATCATGAAGAAGATGAACATGGGCATGTCTTCGTCTCCGGAGCTTGACCACCTGGGTAACGAGGTCTTGGACATCATGGACGAGAAGGTGTCCGTGAGTTCTCGTCAGAGTGTCGCGGCCACTAAGTAGGAATAGGTCGTTGTTTGTATGAATGAAAACAGATCGGGACATGGACTCGATGCACGATGGCTATCTGAAAATTATCTCCATTTCCAATCTCTCAAAAACAGCACCTTGTGAGATGACGTACATTGGGGGCTCGTGAGCTCCTCGTTTGCACCACCAATTTCGATTCGTTCAAGACGGTCAAGGCGTTGGTACAGTGTAAATATATATCACCTCCTTATTAGGGCAACTACTTCGGCTCATGCGCCGACCATGACATATCTTCGCTTCGGTGGTAAACGGTCTCTCTGAAGCCTCATTTGAGCCCAAAACTACTTAGCTTCCATCAATTACTTCGAAGTACTAAACGTTTCTAAATAAAATGTACATGTCTTACTCTGATGCTTGAATAACAGCCTCGATAAGCAGTTAAATTTGCTTGGCTTACTTCATTTGCTTGCAAAACCACCTCTGATCCCACTTGCTTGCGAACCATCCGCCATTTGCTCGGAAATAATATTTTCCGATATGAATTCAAAGGCAGCACTTGAAAAGTATCGAGGCTCAGTGGTACAATCCTTAGCAATAACAATTGTTTTGCTAAGCTTAATGTATTTTCCGTGATGCTCCAACACACGTACCGGTACGTGAAGTCATTTGTAATGGAATCAAATGGAGGTCACTGGGTCTTATTGGATTCTGTTTTCGGAGTGTCATGCAGTCTGCGGGGAGAACTTGCTAAGCTTATTTGTAAATCCGCTCGCGTTTCCTTCTTGAAGTTCGGAAGTTTTTACACTAAAAACAAAATCATAAACGGTCTTGTGCCACTGATCTCGTGCCATTAATGGCTTTAGATATGCAAAGAATTGGTGGAATCGCGATCTCGAGCTTTGCCTGTCTGGTTGGTGGTTGATCGTGGTTGAAAAGTACATGTAGAAATACACATTCTCTTCAGTTCGTAATTTGTTACGGAGGACCCAAGTTAATTAAGCAGAATACGAACCCAACAACTTAATGTCTTCTCAACTTATGAATATTCACGAATACTATGAAGATGGAAGATACAGCAAACGCAAGTCATTTCTCCGTCAGTTTGTGTGTGCCGCTCGCTATCGCCTTCCAATTTCGCAGACTGCGTATTGCCTACAACTTGGATGGACCAACTCCAGTCTCCGCAGCGCCCACCATACCACCATCACTCGTGATCACTTGTCCCGAAATCCACCCTGACGCCTTGGACGCCAGGAAAATTGCTAACCCAGCCATGTCGGTGTCTTCGCCCATGCGCTCGATAGGGATCGCCTCACTTATCTTTGCGAAAGGCTTGTCCGTCATGTACACGATGCCCTCCGTCATCCTCGACGGAACGTATCCCAGTGCGATCGCGTTCACGAGAATGTGACCACCATTCGGGCGACGAGCGAGTTTAGCTGCCAGAACGCGCGTCAGGTGGTGCACCGCCGCCTTGGACGAATCGTACACCATCGTATTGATCTTCTGCGGTCTCAATCCACCGATCGACCCAACGTTGATGATACGCGCAGCATCCGGAGACGTAGCTGCAACGTCCAGAAGCGGCAGCAGGAATCGCGTGAGAAGATAGGGCGACGTCACGTTCAAAGCAAACGTCTTGCTCCAGACTGGAACATCCACCACCCGATCGTTAGTAAACCCTCTAGTCTCAATCGAACAGACTACGAACCGGATGCCGGGGTGTTCTCCACCGGAGTTTCGACTCCATCGCCCGAGTTGTTGATCAACACATCAACGCGTTTCTCCCTTTGGGCGATTTCATCAGTGAACTTCTTGCACTCGTCCTCACTCGTCAAATCCACTTGCAGCTACAAAATGCACAACGTTTTAGACACTGCATAGCTGGATGTCCTACAAGTGACGTCTTCGTACCGGAATGCAGATACCGGGACCCTTAGCATTAAGCTCCTTCGCCGTAACCTGGCAGGCCTCAAGATTGCGCGACGCGATGTACACTTTGGCTCCGTTCTGCACGAATCCGTCGGCGATCATTTTGCCAATTCCACGGCCTCCGCCCGTGACTACCACCACCTTGTCCTTGACATCGAAAAGCTGCGTCAGGTTCAGAGAGCTCATGGTTAGCAATTGGTCTTGTCAATCGGGGTCGGATACTTGTGTGAAGAGCTTTGATAGCTGGGACCGTCAACAAAATTGAGACCACGTCAAACAGAAAGATGCTTACGAACCAAAGTACGAATCGCGACAAGTTCTTGAAGAACCTGTCCTAACGAACTCATGTTTACAAACCATTTGCTCGAAAATCTAAAATATTAGCGTACCTTTCACTCGTTGGAAAGCGACAATGATACATTGGTTCATTGCTACTCTACTTGTTCTTCTCCTACTTCTTCCTTTTTTTCTTGTTCTTTTGATTCTCGCCGTCCTCTACTTGTTGCAGTCCTCGGTCATTCGCCAACAAACACCATATTCGCTCTTCGAACACGTTTCGGTTCTCCTCTCGGTCACAGACAACTTTATCCAGCACCTGTCGCTCGAACGATAGCGCTCGTGTTTCAGTCAGGAAGACTTGGTTTACTTCCAGTTCATCGTGATGGAAATTCATCAATTCCTGCTCGCGCTTCTTGGGGACGTAGGCGTCCAGGCTCTCACTGAAAATATCCCCGGTTCTCGAATTGCTGCTCGCTGCACTTCCGCTTTGTTGCCGTATCGGCGCTTGGTGTATGTTTTCGATAGTGATTCAGCTGTCAGCTTGGTCGGAATCGACGACTTCGACCCCGCTTTGCGGCCTCGAACTGACAGGTACTTCTGAAGCACCGAAGTCTTCACAGAAGGCCCTTTCAGCTGCGAGGTGCTCGAATTGCCCTCGATTTCAGTCGCAGTCGCGACCAATTCCTGTGTTGGTTGCATCGCTGTTTGCGTCTTGAGACAGTTTACAGAGGATCATTACAACTAACTTTAGAACTCCTGTATCGCTGGGAGCGTGGTGAGAGTTCACCTCTCACGATTCGGTTCGTGCCAAAGATGAACTCTGACCCACTTGTGCCTTTCAACACAGCTTAATTACGCGGGCCGTGCCAATACCCATGTCTGTACTTTTGATCGAGCTCGTTATTCATTCTGTCTTGGTCCTTGCCGGGTGAATCTGCCATTCCTTGAAAGCCGTTGCACGGGATGACTTGCGAGCAAGTGGCGTAGCACCATTGGAGATTCTATCTGCTGTCTCATAAACATCGTGTCGATCCCACAAATTTACCTGAGCGTGCGTTCGCGAATGTGATCAACTCGAAGTAGAATCTCGAAGTCGCTGAAATCCATGGGCAACATTATCTTCGGACTTCACCATCATGTTCTCAAAATCGCTGCTATCCGACAAACTTCTCCATGGGCACCGATTCCGTGAGCTCAAGATCACGTAAGCTGACAAACGTATTTTGAACAAGTAATTGAAGTGGAATGTATTCAAACATGGATCGTGATGCTACGTGAACTCACTCATATACGTAGTGCAGCCGTGGTCGGCCCCATGTCGTCTTGTTAGTACGCAAGCGCCGCGTTGACGACTTTCTGGGCGTTAATGCGGCCGTAGCCGTACTGGTTGTTCGGGAAGGTAGTGTCCGGTGTTCCGCCGCATGTCAAAGCAGCTTTCGGCAAGACTCGATCGGTCGAGCTCACCAAGATGGACTTCATCGTATCGAAGCAGAATCCTGGTCGCGCACTTAAAGCCAACGCAATCGTCCCCGCAAGATGTGGGGCAGCCATACTCGACCCGGAGAGTGACATGTAGTCCGAGTTGTTACCATTCCAGGCAGAGCGGATGCTCACACCAGGCCCGGTGAAGTCAGGCTTGATCAATCCATTCACAGAGGGCCCAAGACTACTGAACGCTCCGAGGACGTCGTTGGGGTCGGTTCCTCCAACAGCAAAGGCCTTGGCCGAGTCACCCGGAGACACAACGGAGCCACAACCATTCGCTCCAGAGTTTCCAGTCGCGAAAACAGGTAGAATACGAGCGGCGTGCCAGGCGTCCAGACTCGATTGAAAGTACGTCATACCTTGGCCAACACCCCAACTGTTGCTCACGATGTCTGGTGCCTTCGCAGGATTGCAATTGTTGCCGTTCGTGTCCGTCGGGCACAACATGAACTGCGCACATGCTAATAGTAGTGACAGTGTGCACGACGTGGCTCCACAGCCCTTGCAAGTCATCCACTTCACCCCAGGAGCAACCCCCACACCCATGCCTCCTGCAATTGTGGCCAACGTGTGAGTACCGTGGCCATTGGCATCAAACGGGTGGCAGTCTTTTGACTCGGGTCATACCATCCGTACGGTCCGACCCAGTTATTCTTTAACGTCTCGTGTGTGCTACGAACCCCGGTGTCGATGGTGCCTACGACCACATTCTGGCCAGTATTGCTTGTAGCCCAGACGTTCGTCGCTTTGATTTTAGTGGGGCCCCAACCAGCAGTGGCGGTGTTGCTCGTGGAGGCGGCAGTCGGTCGAGGAGGGTCAAGATTGATGACAATATCAAAAATGATCTCCTTCACCACGTCCAGAGTAAGAAGCTGCTGGACGAGAAGCAGTGGGGCATCCAATATCTCAATCGTGTTGCTGATCCAATGACTGGTAAAATCTAGACCCGTGAGCAGCGACAGCAGCTGAATCACGGGGCCTTGGCTTTTTGGGAGTGCTCCTTGAGTGCGTTGACGATATTCTGGATGTTCTCGATTCGCTGCTCTCTCGTCCACATCGCCGTACTGCTATTGGCGCTGGCCTCGATGATTGCTTTGGTGTCGCCTTTCATGACTACGATGATACGTCTCGAGTCGTAAAGCAGTGAGCCCACAACTTTCACCAACGAGGACAGTGTATTCGTTGTCACTGCCGTGACCGTGCCCAAAAGGTTGCCAACTAGTCCGGCCGGAGCGCCCGACACCACCAGCAACAAAGTGGCGAAGACCAACAAGAGTGACGCAAGTTTGCGGTGCGTCATGATCTCCTTGCAGCCGTGAAGAAGTCACTTACGTCGGTTTGTGTCGCGAGTGAAGCTTGTAAGACACCTAGGAGGTGAATTGAGGAATGAGTTTTGGTGAATATCGGGGCGATCAACCATCAAGACGCTCACCTGGGCCACACTTTCAGCTCAGGATAGGTCTTCGCTCTTGCTTCCTGCCTTCAAAGCACTAGCTTGGAGGGTTTCAAGCGAGTTGGTAACGTTGTTAAACACCGGGTTCAAGCCGAGTAATTTCCATGGGCCATTCCTTGTCAGCGCACGACGAACGCTGAGGCAAGTTTGTCAGAGCCCATTTAACAAACTTATTTTCGATAGAAACGTGAGCTACGGGTCACCCCGCTCCGTACGTCTGCACAACATTTCGGTCAGCGTAACTGGTAACTGGAACGCACACATAGGTGTGTAAGAAGTTGATGCCACAGACATGTTGGAGACGGCTATCTTAAATCGTCGGGTATCGCGACTTCTTTCTTGGTGCAAGACAAGTTTTGACGAGCGAATTCCAGAGGCAGCATTACACTGAAGTAACCAAACTCTTGGGACATTCACCAGCAAGACACCATGGTGGTAGTCTGATTGTTTCTGTTGAGTCCAGCAGTAAAATCTCACCAAAACTCAGACGGGATGGCAGGTCATTGCCATTGCCATTGCTGAGTCTTCCTTGGAATTTTCTTGGCTATCGGTCCGTAGGTGAGGCCGGTTAGTCTTGTCAAACCGAGGTTGGAGTGCAGACATCTTGACAGGTGGAATATCAAAACCTTCGGACGACACTCGCGTTGCTGCAGTCCCCGCAAACGAAAATTGACGCCTTGTTCAACTCGAGATGCAAATCGGACCCCTCGAACTTTTACCAGAGTTGACCCCAGGCCGCCGCTACAGAAACATAAATCTTGTCTCCACGTTGCTGCCTATCTTGTGACTGTTCCCAAAGCAGCAAGCACACGTGCTAAACTACTGTTTTGCCTTTCACATGGTAACTTCATCGTCGACAGCATAAATTTTCCACACTCTCATCGTGTCGTAAACGCCACTTCTCCATTCCTAGCGTAGGAATCCTAGTGGTCATGCTGGAGTGGTTAAACATTCCCATAATCAGTTGATACTTGCTTCAGGCGAGAGGAGCAGCCAATGGCAAACTTCGTACTCCGAGTCCGAGTCACGACGTACGTCGTGAGCGCTGGCATAAAACATCGACTCAGTACTAGCGTAAGCTGTCAGCAAGTTTTAACCTACCGAAGCAGTGGTACCTGTGTCTTCACGACGTGGTCTTGAATATGAAAGCCCCACCTTCTGCCCTGAACAATCTAACGAAGAGTCGATTTGGGTCATTTTGTTGTCTTCAACTGCATCCGATCAGCGCACAAGTGGCACACGTCGACATCTATTAAGCGGAAACAAAAGACCGAGCTCCTCACACGTAGATATTATAGAAAAAACGGGTCTGCGAATCACGCAAATATCGCCAAACCAATAAAAAGACAAGCGAGAACGATTTAAGCAACATGTTCCATTTCGTTTACATGCAACGCACTCTACAGTAGTGTTCTTGGCGTCTCAGTTTAAAATTCCTAGGGTTTTAGGAGTGTCGAATCAGCAATCTCATGTAGAATTTGCTCCTCCACGCGCTGCGCGCCTCAGGAAGCGTAAAAAGTCATGCTCATCATTTCCGACAACAAAACAAACACACGCAAATAACCTCCCAAACACTCCTCCGATCAGGAAATGGTATGGAGATGGTTGGCTGGTAAACGCCGTACTGTGAAAGACTGAATAAACAATCATCCGTTCGATAAATACGGTACACGGTTCGAACCGGGTCAAGTGAACCGTTAACCGATTGATACACTCGACCACCGAAAGGCAACTTGAAGGTTTACGCGAGTTCTGCTTGTTTGCCAATGACCCAATTTCTCCACGTAAAGAAGCACTTTTGCATCACTCGATGAGCCCAAAACTCCAGCGCCTCCTGTTTACGTTTCGAGCTCGAATGAGGTCGTTCCGTCACTTGACGTCGGCGTGATTTCTTGGAGATTGTCATTGCTCGCGAAAATCCACTCTGCAAGCGGCGGTGGTGGCTCTGAGCGACAAGGAACCAAGCGTGCAGTACGTGGGTCATCAAGACGCGATTCCGTTTCAGCTGAGTCTGCAGAGCCCTGATGTCGTAGAAAATTCCAGCTTTCCGACGTTTATCATGTACTCTGACCGCTTTGCTGCCAGTCTGTGAGCGATGCAGTTGCTGAACGTAGTGTTCCCACCGCCGCTTCTGGCGACAGGCTGCAATGTATGCCTTCCACTGCGTTAATGTCTTGCGTTTGGCTTCAGTGATCACCCTTTTCTGGTAGCGAACAAGCCACAACTCAACGCGCCAGCGAGCTAGGGACCGACGCAACACATTTCGTGCCGATCGCCCACAAATTTCACGACAAGCTTGTTGTTGGAATGCGTAGCATCTCAGTCCTCGAAAAGTATTTTGCAACCGCGAACGCTGCTTTGAGCGTTTCCACCGACTTGATACCCTCCACAACTTCCAGTGGGCCCAGCACACTTGCCTCCATCTCAGTGACTCTCGCTGCTTCAGTTGCGATGTCAACCTTCTAGCTTCAACCAGTAGAGACCAGGCTGCGAACAACCTTTGTTGTGTTCGTTGCTGCTGCATGCGATACATTGCGGCAGCAACAGCATATTGTCCGTGTCGAGCATCCCTGAAATCCTTCCACTTCAAAAGACGTTCTCCAACCGAATACGGTTCAAAGCGTGACTCCACATGGCCATTGCCACTTGACGGCGTTTGGTGACACGAAGAAGAGCAGTCCACGATCGAGTCAAAAGCGCCAAGGAGTGAAACTGAGCAGCTTTGAGCGATTGTTGCTTTTCCATCAAGGCGGCTTGCCAAAGCTGAAATGCGCGTCGACCAACTGCTTTCCACGTGAGCTGTTGTTCGAGCAGTCGACAGCGGCTAGTGTGTCTTGCAGCTGCAAACCATTTACCAATTACGCTCTGCAAAAGAACTGCCTCGTGCCAGGCTTCGGCCTCAAGTTCCTGTTTGCGACGCGTGATGGCACTCGCTGCGGAAATCTGCAACAAATAAATTGCCTTTTGCTTGCTGCGTCGTCGAAAATGCGCGTCGGCCTCGCGTCGCCGTCGCATGACCACGAAATACTGACGCCAAGAACCCCAAGCACGCGCTAAACGACGTCGTCTTGCGTATGAGGTGGTGGCACGACTGCGGATTACGGTTAGAGCGTACATCCCGGACAGATATCGGCTTTGGAGATTTCTGCTCCAGAATGTATCTGCCCGTCGCACGGCACTCAGTCGCTGTTGATTTTCTTTCCATCGCGTAAGGACACCGCACAAACGATGTCGTCCATCAATCCTTTTGAGGAGACTGGAACCCATACTGTAGCGTCGCACTTTACGAAGCCACACCGTGATGAATGCGTGCTTTAGTAGACGCACTTTTCGCAGCTTCTGCACTGCGTTTGCAATACAGCGCATCTCCTGACATTGAAATGCATGCAAATACCAGCGTTGCCAACGCCATCGAAGCTGAACAAGTCGCTGTAATTCCTGTAAGTGCAGCTCGCGATGCTGTAGTTCGATAGCCTCTTTCCACGAGTTGAAAACCTTACCATACAATGTTGTGTGTCGTGCACGTACTACCTGCCTCCAGTGATCGATGCACTGACGAGCTCGTCGCTGTCGTCGTCGTTCTACAGCAGCGGTGATTTTCCCGATCAGTTCTCGTCTGCCCCAATACGCCCATCTAGCCCAGTGTTGTACCATCTTTCTCGCTACGTGCTGGGTTGCGATCGTATTAAGATACGTTTCTCGGTGGACGATGTGGTGAGCTATTTTCCAGGATGATAAATTTTGCCGGAGAATTCTACGGCGACAAAATGCTGTGGCCCAGGCTATCATATTCTTCCGTTTTCGTATGGAGTTGACATGAAGACGCCACACAACAATTATTTGCAGTAAGTGCCGTACACCACGCCTTTCAATAATGCTCTCCGACGTTAGTTGGATCAGTTTTTGCTGATTCACTGCAGCAATAAACGCCACCCAAAATTTTATAAGCTGGGTAGCACGCCGACGCAATGTAAATTGACGCAGCGCGACAGCGCGCAAGTAAGTGCGCCGCCACGGATCCCAAGCAGCGCTTTGCAATATCATGCGATCATGATTCTCCTTTAGAAACGCTGCACGCAATCGAAGCATTCGACATCGATGCGAACGATTAAACCACGTCCATACAACCCGACGAGTTTTCCAGTCCTGGAGTGAGCACTCTCGCTCCCGCTCATGCTGCGCGTTTAGTCTCAAGTGCATAAAGGCACCTCGGCGCTGCTGTTTCTGCAACACAACAACAATTGCTCGCTTTCGTGCTTGTGCACGTTCAACATAACTTTTCCATATTCTCAGCATCTCTTGAAGTAAGCGACGACGTCGGCGCCGAGTATACAGCTGCAAAGCTTGGCGCATACTTTTGGTGTGTTCATGAGATTCCATCCAGAAGTCGAACGCGTCTCCCAGAATCCGCCTTTTACTCCACCGAACAGCAAATTGCCATTGCTTGCACTGTTCAACATATTCTCCCCAACGAAAGAAACAACAGTCCATCCGATTGATCACTCGCCGTCTGCAGAAGCACTCGACCTCAACATTTAGCACCCGCTGGGCCTCAATCCCTGTTGTCAACCACCGCCAATAGCGTCGAAGTACCTGCCTCGCTGCCTTTCGTTTATACCGCCTGTACATTGCTCGCTGACTTGCTGCGAGTACCCACGTGCAAAACACCTCACACTTGACTCGCTTCCGTCTGCGAAGACAAAACTCTCTCATTTTCGCCTCACAGTGCTGCACACTCGTCCATGTCGTCCACACAATGTCCAACGTCGTAGTTTCCTCCCGCTTCTTCACTAACCTCGCAGTTGCATGCAACCACCTGCAATAGTTCACTCTGCATCTCCACGCATTGAAAACTGCTGATGTAAGGCGTTTTTCTCCACGCCTTCGAGCTCGAACGTGAAGCCTCGTCACAACAGCCGCCGCGTGCGAAATTCGTTGCCATTCGCCCAGAATCTGAAGCAGTAAATTGCGTCTCTCACTATCCGTCATTTTACGTCTGTTTTTACCATTGATAGAGCATCTATTAGGCTCTAAAGACTGCGATTTGAGCCTTTTTGGGCCAGAAGAGCTCCGTTTGCGACCTACAGACGCCAGTAGCGCCGTCACTTGGGCCCATTTGGGCGCCAAACTCTCGGAGGACTCTGGTACCTGGCTCCTCTCGTTGCTGACCACTCGCTGAGCGTCGAACGCCGCGTTGATCTCCTCCCGCAGCCGTCGCAAAGCCTCCGTCGCCATACTCGTATCCGTTGACGCTTCAACTTAGGTACTTCCTTCTGATTCGCTAAAACCTTCTCTAAAACTGTTTATTGGTGTAAATGATTTGTGATTAGATTGCGTTTAGTGTTAACAATTCGTCTTCGTTGTTGGGAATAAAACCATTGGTTTGGTCAGCCAAACTACACAGCCATGAACATTTCAGCAAGTTTTGGCGTACTTACCTAGGAAATACTCTCTTGGCGATTTCGTCACGATGCATTTGGACAATAGCGTCAGGTAGAGAACGAGAGCATCGCTGTACCCGTATCTGCTGTCTGAGCCACTTGGGAATCGAATTCGCGAAGACGTTGCTTTGAGAGCATTTGACGTCCGTCATGATCTCATTGACTCCAGGTATTTTCACACAGTGGAAACCTTAATGATGGACGTTCTTGAAATTTGACAAGTTGTTATAAGCAAAGTTGTCAGCGATTTAAAACCTGGAAAGCGGCACCCTCCTCAGCTCACCTTCCCAACGAGGTTGTATACTAAACGCAGAGATATCGTCAGGGGTATCGCCTTGTCTTAGGTTCTTGAAAGTGTGCTCATCGATACTCAGCCACTTGGTCGTTCTTGCGCGCGAAGAACATCCTCACAGCTCTGTTGGGGACTTTTAGTGCGAGTTTCGCCTTGATTTCGGTTTGTGCTTCCCTGGATGCCGTGTCCACACGCACGAAGACAAGGCCAAGCCCGTCGATGGAGAGCCCAATCCTCATGCTCTTTAGCTGGAGAATTCAGGAATGACTGACCCACAGCCATATATGTACGTTACTTTTGCAGTCGAACGTATCAGGCTGGTTGTCGTTTTGGAGCGTTGGGGATGCTATTTGGCAGCTTCATATCTGTGCTCGATGAGCTACTATTAATATTAAAGCAGGTAGTGCCCGAGAACGAGGACAAACGCAACCCGGACAACAGCGCGACACTGCCACTGAGTTGCTGGAAGTCGATTAGCATGCTAGTACTTTAATGTCGTCAGTTCCCGAACCTTGACTTGATCACCTTGATTCAACCACGCTTCTTTCAGGCATGGGGTTTTATTCATGACGGTGTTTTCAACGCTGCTGTGCCATGTGCATGACGTACAGGGTACTTCGGGCGATAACTGCACTCACTTGTTTATTAAAACCTGCAAGAACGAACAAGACAAGAATCAAAGCTAGCACGCGTACGAGTAAATGAATAGCAAGCTTGTTGATTGTTCATCTGTACGCTGACTAAAACTAATGTAAGACGGGCGCCTAGAAGCGGACCATGCGCTCAAGCATACGCTTCTTGTCCTCGAGCTCACGGAGCGTGGCCTCCTCGTGGTCCTCGAGCCAGTCGCGAGCGTCACGGATGGCGCTCTCGGCGTTGGTGTCGCCCTTCTCGCGCGCCGTCTCGATGGCGCGGTAGATGAACTGCTCCAGGTCGTTGCGGGCCTCGATGCGGCGGAGCATCTCGGCGTCGTCCTTCTTGAACTTGTCGGCCTCGGCGACCATGCGGTCGATGTCCTCCTGACTCAGACGGCCGCGGTTGTTGGAGATGGTGGTCTCGGCCTTGGCGCCGGTCTTCTTGTCGCGAGCGGACACGTTCAGGATTCCGTTAGCGTCGATCTCGAACGTGACCTCGACCTGCGGCTCACCGCGCTTGGCGCGCTCAGGCCAGAAATGTTGAACTCGCCGAGCTTGTTGTTGGACTCGACGCAAGCGCGCTCGCCCTCGTAGATGCACACGTCCACAGACGTCTGGTAGTCCTCCTCCGTCGTGTACACGCGCGTCTTGCGCACAGGGATGGCCGTGTTGCGCTTGATGAGCACCGACATGACCTTGCCGACCGTCTCAATTCCGAGCGACAGCGGGGTCACGTCCACCAGCAGCAGCGAGTTGGTGGCGTCGTTGCGGATGCCGTCCAGGATAGCGCCCTGCACGGCAGCGCCGTAGGCCACGGCCTCGTCCGGGTTGATGGACTTGGACAACTCCTTGCCCCCGAACAGCGACGACAGCATGGTCTGCACCTTGGGGATGCGAGTGGAGCCGCCCACCAGAACCAGCTCCGTCACGTCCTCGGGCTTCATCTTGGCGTCCTCCAGCACCTTCAGCACGGTCTCCTCACAGCGCTTGAACAGCTCCTCGTTGAGCGACTCGAACTTGGCGCGGGTCACCGTAGACGAGAAGTCGACGCCCTCGAAGAGCGAGTCCACCTCCACCGACGCGGACGTCGTGGTCGACAGCATGCGCTTGGCCGACTCACAGGCCGTGCGCAGACGACGCATGGCGCGGGCCGAGCTGGACGGGTCCAGGTTGCGGTTCTTGCGCTTGAACTCGGTCAGCAGGTGCTCGACCATGTTGTTGTCGAAGTCCTCACCACCCAGGTGCGTGTCGCCGCCCGTGGACTTGACCTCGAAGATGCCGTTCTCAATCGACAGGATCGACACATCGAAGGTACCGCCGCCCAGGTCGAAAATAAGCACGTTGCAGGCCGAGCCGTCCGAGCCGGCGTTCGTGTCCAGGCCGTAGGCGAGGGCAGCAGCCGTGGGCTCGTTGATAATACGCTTGACATCGAGTCCAGCAATGGAGCCAGCGTCCTTGGTCGACTGACGCTGCTGGTCGTTGAAGTAGGCGGGCACGGTAACCACGGCCTGGCTGATGCTCTGGCCCAGGAAGGCCTCAGCTGTCTCCTTCATGCGCAGCAGCACCATGGACGAGATCTCCTCGGGCGTGAAGCTCTTCTTGCTGCCCTTGAAATCCACCTCGATCAGGACCTTGTCGTCGTCGCCCTCCTTGATCGTGAACGGAAAGTGCGTCGCGTCCTTCTTCACCACCTCGTCGCTGAAGCTGCGGCCGATGATACGCTTGGCGTCGAACACCGTGTTGGTGGCGTTACCGGCGGCCTGGATCTTGGCAGCCTCACCAATCAGACGCTCGCTCTCGTTGAAGGCCACCCAGGACGGGGTCGTACGGTTGCCTTCGCTGTTGGCGATGATCTCCACCTGGCCGTCCTTCCACACGCCCACGCACGAGTACGTCGTGCCCAGGTCGATGCCGATGACCTCCGAGAAGCCCTTCTCGGCGCGCAGCTCGCTCCTCGCGCTCCTTGCGGGCCTTGTTGATCTTCTCCTCGATCTCCATGCGCTTCATCTTGCGCGTGGCCTCGTCCATTTCGACGCCACTGATCTCCTCGTCCTGCACCTGCTGCGCGGCCTGCGCCTGCGTCAGACCGGCCTGCAGGGGCTTGTTGCCCTTCTCCACCGTCAGACCCTGCGTGTACGCCGTGATGGCCTTGGCGTAGTTCTTGATGTAGAAGTGGGCAGCTCCCAGACGAGCATAACCCTTGGCGAACTTGGGGTCCAGCTCAATGCACGACTTGGCATCCTGCATGGCGGGCGTGGCCTGGCCAGCCGACAGGTAGGCGGCCGAACGGTTGGAGAAGTAGATGACGTTCGTGGGCTCGTACGCGATGGCGGTCGTGAACTCCTTGATGGCCGTGGCGTGGTCGCCCGAGGCGAATGCGGCGTTTCCGCGCTCCTTGGCCTCCGCGCCCTGCTTGGCGCGCTCCTCGGTGGAGACGCTGGCGTACACGTCCTTGGTGGTCTTACGCGAGCGACGCTTCGGGGCCATTGTGACAGAGAGAAGGAGGAAAGTGACTTGCCTGCGGGTTCCCGAGTTTGAAAATGACGTCGCTGGCGATGAGGGGACTACGCGACGGGCGCTACGAGCCAACCAAAAATCGGGGGAGGTCAAATGCGCACGCTCTGTAACTTTCCCTGCGGGCGGTCTCTGATTGAGCCAAATTGACGGAGCCTTCTCTGTAACTTTCCCCTAGGGTCTCTGCTGGCCAGTAGTTCCGGCTAAGTGCGCACACGTTGAAGCGGCCATCTGATTTGATTGCTGTATTTGCGGTGTGCATCGGACTGGGACGAGGGTGAATTGGGCAAGTAGAATGGCTTTTGCCTGCATGTATGCAGCGTTTGACGCGGGATGGCGACTTCGTTGGCAGACAGTCGTCTATCGAAGGCATCGACAGCCTCAAGACGCATCTGCGCTGGGCTAGCTGCAGTATTATCTTGACGCATGCTGCCAATGCCATCACTGCATGTTCAAGCACAGACGTTGCTTTGAAAAATGTAGTGGTGCTGTTCAGCTTGCAGTTCTTCACGTCGCATGCGGATTCCCAAGCACAAATGCAGCAAAAGGCTGTTGCCAATTGGAACAGGCCGGAAGTTGCTGCCAAGCAGCCTTGAGCGATAGCCAGTCCAATTCATCAGTCAGACAATGCGCTCGCCATAGTACATGTACCGGTAATCCTCCAGCGTCGTCGGAACTTCCGACTCGGAAGAGCTGCATGGTATCTAGCACTTCACGGTCACGACAATCGTCTGCAACGTCAGCATAGTACTTAGAGTAGAAACCTCAACACCGGTATACCGATACATATACCGGTCGGTACCGTACCCCCAAACGTACCCCTTAGTAAATCGCTGTCAAACATTTCCTCCTCAATCATGGCCAAGTCTTCCAGCGCCACCTCCGATGCCGTCGTCTTCTCGACGTACCAGGGCGAGAAGCAGCTCGCGGAGCTGGTGAAGCTCATCGACAAGGACCTGTCGGAGCCCTACTCCATCTTCACGTACCGGTATTTCCTGTACAACTGGCCGCAGCTGAGTATCCTGGCGCGCGTGCAGCACAAGCTCGTGGGCGTCATCATCTGTCGCCAGGAGCCGCTGGGCGCCACCCCGAGGAGACGGGCGACGACGGGTTACTCGCCCAGGAGGACCCCAAGCGCCGCTGGAGGGTACATCGCCATGCTGGCGGTAGAGAAGCAATTCCGCCATCGCGGCATCGGCTCGCAACTGGCGCAAAGGCCATCGAGCGGATGCGCGCCGGCGGCTGCGAGGAAGTGATGCTGGAGACGGAGATCGCTAATAATGGCGCCATCCGCCTGTACGAGAACCTGGGCTTCGTGCGCGACGAGCGGCTGGTCAAGTACTATTTAAACGGGGGCGACGCCTTCCGTCTCAAGCTCTGGCTGCAGTAGAGAGTAGTAACTAAGGTTCTTCAGTCAATGGGAAGCACAGGTCTACTGAATGAGAGTGAGGCGCGTGCCGTTGCTGGACAGCTGCACAACCTCCAGGTCCTGGTAGTGCTCGATGCACGCGTTGAGCTGCTGAGACGTGAAGCCCTTGCGCAGCACCACAGGCTCCAGATCGCTCATGGCCACCACGTTCAGCTGCCGGTCGTTGGTGAACTCCAACAGCAGACGGAAGATCTTGGACGTGGCGTCTGTGGAACCCCGTTGCTTGCTGCGCCTGACCTGCCGGTGTTCCCGCCGCTGTCCTCCTGCTCCGTCAACGACGACTTGGACACGTAAACGAGTCGGATGGCTTCGTCGACGTCCTCCTGGACGACTTCCGTGGAGAAACGCAGTCGGGCGAGCGACTGCGAGAGCCGTAAAATACTCAGCAGTTGACGGGCTGTCATTGCTGTCTGCGCGTCGTTGGCACCGCCGTCGCCAAACTGCTGGCGGAATTGCTGCTGCTGTCGCTCACGGGCGTGTTCGTTGACGTCCTGCTGGCGTAGCGTGACGTAGGCCTCGACGATGTAGCCGCAGAGGTGTTCTGGGATACTGGGCTGGTACTGCTTGGCAATAGCGATGAAGTAGCGCAGTACTTCGGGGCGTACGGGCTCGAAATTCATGTCCGGGTTGCGCGAGAAGCGGTGCACAAAAGTAACGTGGCGTGCGAGTGCCGCGTCCTTCTCGTAGTTGGCCACGTCCAGCAGCAGGAAAAGCAGGTCGAAACGAGACAACAGCGCGTTGGGCAGGTTGATGTTCTGCGAAGCGCTGAGTTTCTTGTTGTAGCGACCGAGAATGGGGTTTGCAGCTGCAAGAACGGATGTACGCGCATTCAGCGTCGTTGTGATACCCGCCTTGGCAATACTCACAGTCTGCTGTTCCATGACTTCGTGAATAGCCGTACGATCGCCCTCCTCCATCTTATCGAATTCATCGATGCAGCAAATGCCCATATCGGCCAAAACGAGTGCGCCGCCCTCGAGTGTCATCTCTTTCGTGGTAGCATCACGCACCACCGCAGCCGTCAGACCGACGCCGGAACTACCTTTACCTGTAGTGTAAATACCTCGCGGAGCTACGGTCGCAATATGCTTCAGCAACTGCGACTTGGCCACACCGGGGTCTCCCATAAGCAATACGTTTAGATCGCCACGTAATCTCATACCCTCGTCCATGCGTTTTGTCACACCGCCAATGAGCAGCAACAGCAGCGCTTTCTTCACGTCCTCGTGGCCGTAGATTTCCGGCGCTAGCGACTGCGATAGCATCTCATATACATTAACGCCACCATCCTGTAAACGCAGGACAGCGCTTTCCATTGCCTCGGAAGATTCCATGGCTGAGTACCGCTTCTTGTGATTCACCACGTCTGTAGCCTCCAGATAAGTCTCCGTGACAAGTCCCATTTGCATCTGTCGCTGCGCTGAGTACGGTAGGGGCAGGAACACGCCGCAGATTGTAACCAACGCACCAGGCTCGCACGTTCGCGTGAGCTCGCCACGCAAATACACTGTGAGAGAGCGAGGAATGTGTCCCATCGGTACTTGGTCGGGTAGCTCCTGGAACTTCACCTCCTGGTATTTGTCGAACTTGGACGCCTTTGTTTGCATGATCAGGCGGCCCTGAGCCTTGTTAGTTTGGCAGCGCTCACTTGGGCATTGCGTCAGTGGATTAAACTGTCGAGATTTCACTTCCTGGTAGACCTCGTAAGCGCAAGCTTCACACGTGTATGTGGCCACGGTCAGCAGCGGTTTCACTGTGGATACACGAGTCACCATGCCTTTAATGCGCACCAGGGCGCCGACCTTAGCTGCTTTCACTTGGCGAATCGGCACAGCTTTTAACTTGACTCCCGGCACCAAATGCACCTCAAATCGCCGCATCAGCGCCGGGGAAAGATATTGGCAGTGTTTGCAGCCGGTTGGCCATCAGCTTGGCTCTCATCTGTTTGTCGTTGCTGGGCCATCTCCTGGGCGCGAGACATCCGCAGCACATCCAGAACATCTTGAGAGTCGGAAATATCTCTCGTTGGTGGTGGCAGGTTCTCCTCCACAGCGTCAGAGAAGAGCGAAACGTATCGTCGAGCATTGCGCAGGACGCGCGTCACGAACGTCGGATCATCTCTCTCGAACTAGCAGCAAGTAGCAAAATAAACTCGTCAGACAGTCTCAATACAGCTACTGAATCATTAAACCCAACGTACAATCAGCATGTCGTCCAGAGAAATCGGGATCGACGTCCTCTCCCTGTTGGCCACTTCTTGCTGCATTGAAATAGCGTTATTACCACCGCTAGAGAAGAAATTTAACGACGTTTCGTACCAGCATCCGCGTGTATTTGGGCCCTAGCGCTGGGTCGTCCAGATTCGACGTGAAATTCAGCAGAAACTCGGCGCATTTCGCTGTCAAAAGGAGCAAATTGTTAGTCGTTGGATTTCGATGGGTATTGAGACCAATTTAAGCAGAGTTTACCCTTTTCCTCTGCATAGTTGGACATCCCCACGCCCCCTGAAGTCGGATCCGCATCGGCACCCGCCGCGACGCCCCCGAAGGTCTGCGAGAACGACTGCGACGAAGCCATTTGCGTAGCTTCTGGCGTTCCCGCCAAAAAAATGTGGCTTATTTACACCAATGAACGGGTACTAACGTTTCGGCGAACCAGAATGTAGATTGGTTTTGGCCTATCACATATTTTGATATGACAGAGCACGGACAGCCCGGTCAACTGCCTCGATTCCGCCGCTCTTTTCCAGTGTTGCCTCAACACTATCTTGTCGCTTCAGCCTTGCAATCCGTAGCTTTGGATTTGTGCTACCTGGATTTTGTAAGGTTTGTTTTTACTATGAGAACACTTTCGTTTGGTAAAAGCAATGCAAGCGAAACTTTTCAAGAGGAGTGAGCTCATTGGCGCGACACTATATGTCGCTGGTTAATACGCTTCATCACACAACTCGCCGTAGTCGTCTACGAGACACTGGGTACTTCCAGTGGTCACTTGGGTTGCTTTTCTGTATCGTGCTTGTTGAATGTCCGAGGACAGAGAGCGGTGGTTGAGGTCTTTTGACCATGTACCGTATAACTATGAGGGAGAAGAAGAGAGTTCTTGCTGGCGAGGCCAGTGGGTTCTGAAAACTGCTCCTGCATGCGTGCAGCTTCCTTCTATGGATGCGGCCAGTATAGTCTAGAGAAAACAATGGAGGTTTTATCGCTCGAGGTGCTTTCCTTACAACAACACTTAAACAACAATCACACAATTGATTTTCTCTCGAACTACGCACTTCGTTTTCTACTTTTGACTTTTAGTTGACACTCAGGAATTATTGTTCACCTCGTCATTCAGTATTCCACATAAGAAGTGATGCGACTATCTCGTAGGTTATGAGCCCAAGTGGTTTCTGTATGGATTTAAGAGTTGAACAAGTAGAAGAATGCATTATAGAGATTTTCCGGGTCGTGGCAATCGTGCGAACAACCAGTGCAACAACAAGGTCTAGTACCGCAAAGGCAGGCGGTGCAGAAAGTGATTGCAGCTACTAAAGAGCCGAAGTACGATGCTGATGGTTTTTATTCGTGTCGAGCAAGACTAGAGTCGTCTCTACGGCAGAGAGACTGCTGGAATGTTGTAGCTGGGGCTAAAGGCCCTGTTGCTAAGGATGAGGACAGACAACGAACCTATGAAGAGCGGGATTTGTTTGCGCGAGACGCATTGCTCTTTGGCATTCTCCCGAAGGATGCGAAGAAAGTCTGCAGGTTTGTTCGTGTGAGCGAAATGTGGACTGCCTTCGAGCGGGATAAGACAAGACGCGATTTCGCTAATAGTATTTCTATTCGTGCTAAATTGTATGGTGTGAAGTATGAAATGAGAATGAAATGTCTAAATACCTGGAGGATCTGGAAGATTATCGTCGCCAACTCGATAATATGAATGATGCTATTAATGATGCGGACATGGCAAGCATCATTTTGACAGGAGTGGAAGAAACTGTTGTTATCTTGGCCGAAGTTGTATGTATGAATAACCGTCAGACGGATCGGCAAATTCAAAAGTGAGTGCCGTCCCCAGCTCTTCATCCGGTTGGGTTCTCTTTTCCTTTGTTGGCCTTGGTTGCCACTCAATAACATCTCTTAAGCTCAGTATACTTATAGTAATACCAAGTTCTAACCAATTGGCATCTGTTTCTAACTAAGATTAGAAACCAGGTTTGTTTACCAAAAGTTGGTACTTAACCTTAACTACAACCCTCCCACAAAGAGATGCACAACCGATACGCTCAAGCGATACTTGCTTCGAACTAGCAAAATCTACTCTATATAATCTTTTTGCATACGTCTTATGTATATATAGTTAGCTTAACATCATCATTATCATGCATGGAGAGCCGAGGGTGCAAAAACTATAATGGTATACCCTTTTTTACCCATTTTGACCCATTTAATCGACACTCATTTCACCTGTAGCTGTACTCATCAAAAGTGGCTTACGTTTTACGTAGTGATCTCTTATCAATGCAGTCCTAGAAACTTGTTGACTTATTCGCATAACTTTAATCGGGCTGCAAAACGTAGGTCTTGTCTGACGGTCTTATTGTACCTAATGTACCTAAGCTTATCTTATGATGGGCAACTCTTACAAATCAAATGAAAGTGTTAAATCAGTTTATTAACACGATTTGAAGTGCCACGTTATCGACGTCGTCTACGAAGAGGAGGGGTTGTGAGACTTAGCTTGCCTGCGTATTTCCTTTGCAGTTGTTGGCTTCAAGGTTTCTCACCCCCATCAGCTCTCGTAGCTTTCAGAAGTGTACTTGGGGCAGTGCCTTTGTCAGTGCATCTGCTACCATATCTTTGGTATTACAGTACGTAATGGCGATACGATCTCTTTCGTATGCTTCACGGGCATATAAGCATCTCGTCTCAATATGCTTAGTCGACGAATGACTAGCAGGATTCTTAACTATACTTATTGCTGCTGTATTGTCGCACCAACAATAAGTTGGCTGCTTTTGTTGCCATCCTAGTTCCTTTAAGAGCAGCCATAACCATTCGCTTTCCTTTGCACCCTCACTTACGGCAACTAATTCGGCCTGTGCTGTGTGCAAACTGACCATATCTTGTCTACAACTCTTCCAAGAGACACATGCATCAGTGAGTATTGACACGTAACCAGTAACTGATTTACGATATTCATTAGCATTTGCGAAGCTCGCATCTGTGTATTGTTCATAAACTACATCTTTGTTAGTTTCTTCAAATACTAACCCATACATCGATGTTCCTTTCAGATACTTAAGTACTCTCTGTGCAGCTCTCCAATGAGACTTATTATAACAAGAGAGGAATTTACTTAATTCTCTTACAGCATTTGCAATATTAGGTCTAGTTCCTCTAACCAGATACATGAGAGAGCCTACCAGTCCACGGTAGTCATACGGCTGTGCTGCAATAGCTTCAGCGCTGAGACTTGTCACTTTTTCTAATGTAATACTTGCTGCTTGAGGAGTAGCTACTATTGAGCAGTCCATCATATCAAACTTTTCTAGCAAGTCTAGAATATACTTATGTTGCGATAGGCTGAGTTGCTTACGAGCTCTATCTCTTCTGTTCTCCATTTTCAACAGATAATGGACCTCTCCAAGGTCCTTCATTTTAAAGCGTTCTGACAACTTTGCCTTAATTTCATTTACAGCTGATAGCTTGAGTCAGCAATGGTTAAGTCATCAACATATACACATATTAAGACGACGTCGGTTACTCCATTAACCTCCCACTTTTTCTTGTACAAACAGTATTCCTTTTTGCATCGAGAAAAACCTAAAGACTCAAAAAGGTGTGCAGCACCCTGTACCAAATTCGTGGCGCCTGTTTTAGTCCATATAGGCTCTTTATTAGTTTACAGACTTTGCCATTATGACGTTGCCTAAATCCAAGGGTGGAACCATATATATTTCCTCTAGTAGTTCCCCATTTAGAAACGCAGTTGACACATCCATTTGGTGGATGTGGAAATCCTCTATTGCCACAATTGCGAGCACTAATCTCAATGACTCATATCGGGCTACCGGTGAGAATATCTCGCCGTAGTCAACTCCAAATCACTGTGTATTTCCCATTACCACTAGTCGCGCTTTAAATCGTTCTACAGATCCATCTGCATGATATTTTACATCTAAAACCCAGTGACAGCCTAATGCCTTGCGTCCTTTGGGTAAATCAACCATTTTCCATGTCTTATTTTCTAAGAGGGCCTGATACTCAACTTCTAATGCACCGAGCCATGATTCCCGGTATGGCCCTGCTAATGCCGCTTTTAGTGATTTCGGAATTGGGATACGAGTCCTGTAAACTGTGACCCCTAAAATTGGGTTTATTGTTACTTCATATCCACTTAGTCTTGGGCTTCGTCGCCTCTACGCAATGCACGTGGCTTATCGTGGTGTTCCACAGAGCTAATATCCTTTTGTGTGTCTATTAACATTTCGGTTGAGGTTGACCTTTCTACAACCTGAGAAGACGACTCGTCACTATGACTAACATCCGACTTCTCATCCTCGTCACACTGAGTGACATCAGCTCCCACAGCTCCCACGGCCCCCACACTTGGAGTTGGCGTGTCTTTAGACGGGTTATCTTTGCCACTTATGCACGCTCTTATATCTTCCTTTTCTTTAGAGGTTAGCGCATGGTTCCTGTTTGGAAACGACCTGGCTATCACAGCCGATTGATCAACTGTATCAAACTTAACACTTCGAGCTACTAAGAACACATTGTTGACAGTATCTAGCAATCTATATCCCTTATAATCGTTTGCAAGGCCGAGGAACTTGCATTCTTAACCTCTTGAGCTCAATTTCTTATCCTTTCTCTTAGTATTTGGGATATGAGCATAACATACACTTCCCCATATTTAAAGTATGTTGCCATCCGGCTTTTTACAATGTAATGTTTCGTAGGGCGAAGTGTTTCCAAGCCTAGAAGTTGGAATTCTATTCAACACTTCAACGGCGTATTTTATTGCATCTGGCCACCAGTGTACTGGCATAGCCGCTGTTAAAAGTGAACTCTTACTTGTCTCATTAATGTCTGATGGCAGCGCTCCGCGCTCCCATTCTCTTCTTGACATTCTACATTTGATTTCTCAAAACTGATACCTTTCGACTGCAGAAATGTCCTCATCTTTTGATTGACAAATTCTGTACCGCCATCACTTCTAATCCGTTTTATTTCATAGTGATGCTGATTTTGTAATAACAGTATGAGATTAACCACATGACTGTAAACTTTTTTGTAGACCTCATCACAAATATCCACCTATAAGAAGTTGCATCGTCCACAATTGCTAACGTGTACTGATAACCGTATCCACCATAGTTACCATTAATTTTCATCTTTCCCAGTGTCCATGTGCAAAGTGTACAATGGCTGCTTAGATCGGGTCCCTATTTTATTTCTATAAGACATACGTGTCGAGTTAGCAACTTCGCAAGTCGCACAGAAGAACAGAATTTCTTTTAGCTCATTCTGGGGTATATGAGGAATTCCTTCAACTAACTTATGACTAAATATTGCTATTAGTCTGGCTCTGTGGACGTGACCAAGTCTAAGATGCCATTTTTCATCAACGCAACTTTTTGTGCCTCTGTAAAGCTCTTATTTACGGTTTGCACCTTAATCTGCCTGGAAGAGGGCAGATATTATACTGCCCCATTTTGCACCGCAGCAAATAATAGATGTCCTTTCTTATTGAAGAAATATAAAAACTCCCCATCCTGAGATTGAATGTGATTATACCCTTGTTTAGCAAGATGACAAGCACTAATTAAATTGCTCCCACATTCCTTGTCAAACGCAATGTTCTTAATCTTGAGACCGATAGACATATTGAAAGGACTTGCAACATGCATTTGTATTGAGCCAGTTAGAGAGGTTTCTGATGTGCTACCGTTACCATACTCAAACCTATGACTCGAACCTTTGTGTAGCAATTTGAACCAGCCTTTGTCTGGGCTTATTCCAAATCCAGCTCCTGTATCAACAATCCACAGATCATCCGTAACTGTTAGTCGACGTAACCAACTCAAATAAGTATCATATCGTTTACGTACCGAGGTGTCGATTTCACCAAATCTCTTCAAACAGCCTCCGTCGCCATCTTCCGAATCAACTTTCTCCGAAGCCGAAAGGCTGAATTCTTCTTGGCTACCCGCTGCACCGTAGCAATATTATTGGGGTAGCTTGAGGCCCGTTTGGATTGTTGAGCATCCATATTCGTGCGGAAGAGCGGTACACCTTCACCATTGGGGTCGCGGTCGGCCTTCATACGCTCGCACTGAACCTTCTGATGTCCTTTCTTGAAGCAATAGAAGCACCCCTGGTCCTGAACATTGGTGCTTCCGTCCGATTTGCGCTTCTTCGAGTCGTAACCGCGCGCAGCCCGGTCACTCTTGACGTTATTGATGCGCGTCACCGACGTCACATCACCAGAACCGGTGATCATCTTCTTGGACCTGTCACCGAAGAGCTTGTTCAACGCGATCTCCACTCTTTCAGCGCTGAACGCTTCCTCCGAAAGCTCAATTGACGACGCCCAGATTTCACTAGGAAGCTGCGCCAAAACTTGCACGCACATCATCGTCTCTGTCATCATCTCCTTACCGAGGAGCTTCTTGGACTTCCGATTCATTTCGTTCCGCGCTTGGTTCAGCAGCGAGAACAGAGTCATGGTGTCTTTCCAATTTGAGTTGAGAATCCGATTCCAACGGTTCGTCAACGACACCAATCCTCCAGCGTCACCGAGCGTGAACTTGTGCTCGAGATGCTGCCAAATGACGCACACCTCCAGGTTCCTCACATCGTCTGGCAAGGACGACAGGAACGAGTTTGGGAGGGTCGAATTAAGGACGTGACGCAATGCTGCATCCGCCTTGCGCCATACCATGATCTCCCTGCGCAATCCCAATTGCTCATCAGGAGGAGCTGCCTTCACGTCTACATCCGTCAGACGTGGCGGCGTGGACTCCAGGAAGTCACGCATGCCAACCTTCGGCTCCGGTTGACCAGTTTCGAGAAGCCGATTCTCGACGTCCAGGTCCAACTGGGCCATGTGCGTGAGCAGCTTGTCTTTCCAAGTAGCATACTCAATTTGTCGGCCTGAGAACTTTTCAAGTCCGACGTGCACGGTCTTCTCTTGCTTGGTCAAGACACTCATCCGAAGTATCTGAAATATTGTTCTCTTGGCCGAAGTTGTATGTTTGAATAACCGTCAGACGGAGCGGCAAATTCAAAAGTGAGTGCCGTCCCCAGCTCTTCATCCGGTTGGGTTCTCTTTTCCTTTGTTGGCCTTGGTTGTCATTCAATAACATCTCTTAAGCTCAGTATACTTATAGTAATACCAAGTTCTAACCATTGGCATCTGTTTCTAACTAACATTAGAAACCAGATTTGTTTACCAAAAGTTGGTACTTAACCTTAACTACAACATTTGGCTTACATTATCAGCCAATCGGGAGCGAGAAAATGTTTCGAACATTTCCTCGCAGTCGAATTCAATCGACAGTTGAGCGCCACAGTTGGCTGCTCATATTTTCCCAAGTATTCTGGCCTCCACATCGGCCCGCGCAGCGTGCCTCAAAAAGACTCGCCACGGCGCGAAAGCGCCTTCCAAGACTAAGACCTCGCGGTCGAAGTATAAACCGGCCAATCCTCATGACGAGGCTTCTGCTCTGGACGAAGTCGTCGCAGCAGCGCAGGCGGTTAGATCGCCACGGCGAAGTCCGTGGTTTTACTCGTTGCCGGACGACAAACCGAATCCACGGTTCGTCTATAGGGATCACTGTCCCGGTAGTTCCACCAACGCTGAGATCAATGCTCTGGTCAATTATTCAGGCGATGAGGCTGGCCTGGATGACAATGCGTAGTCGCCCAATGGCAGTGAGCGTGGCGATGATGATGATTCCAACCCTGCTGCTGCTGGTTCTGAAGAATAGGCAGATACAGCCGCGAACGACGCTAGTGATGGCGACGTCGAGGACGCCTCGCTGCCCAAGAATGTTACCTTGTCGTAAGGTCGCGCGAGCGCGTCATTAGGGACCAGCGCGCCGCGACAAAAAATGTGTTGCTTCACAGACGCCTCTCCAAGAGGTGACCACGGCGGATAAGGACCTGTCATTGTTCTCGCCCTCGTCCAATTCTGAGGAATAGGACGGTCAGGTCCACGTGCCCGAGGAGTTGCCAATGCTCTTGACGAGGAGCAGGAGCGCCTTGCGGCTGCTCGTCTACGAGACTCCTTGCGTCCCGAGTCTCGCTAACCAAGATTTTTAATACCGTTCGACGAGAACACGGGGTCTCCGATGTTCTTGGAGCGACTCACGGCACCGCGTGACCTAATTGGAAGGCAAACTTCCATGGGCGCCTAGAGAGCCTTAGTTGTGTTCCACCCGTCGTTTTGAAACAACTTGGAGGTTGCCTGATGTGTGCTGTTGGCACCACACCGAGCCCCCGCCCAAGGAGTTCACAAGCTTTCGCAAGAAGGCTGAGAACAAGGGTGGGCTTGCGCTCGTTTGGGGTTACCCTGGGTACAACCCGAGAACACCCCGATGAGTGTTCAGGCGGAGGACCTGTTCTGGAAGTGGGCCCTCCTTCGGGGTTACAGTTTTTTTGAGAGGAACTCCTGGAAATGTGCGACGTCAACGGTGTTGAAGTCCGTGTAGTCCACCTTGTACACGACTATTTGTGCCTCTCCTTTCGCGACAGTAAACCAGTGCTCGCAAGTACGTGTGAAGCTACTGGGTTGACATCGTTTCTGAGCCATCAGCTGCCTGTTCTAAGACCGCACAACTTTCATTTTCCAGGCCCGCCGTCAAACGTTTGTCCTTGACTCGTTGCAACACCGTCGTCGTCGCCTCGAAATGACACGACTCCTCGCTGCATTCGGCACAACTGTCCTCAATCGAATCAGTTAGCAATCGCCAGTCAGAATAGCTTCAACGTTGTCGATCCATATTGACGCTCGTAGCGGTTGGCTCAGAAATGGGTTGGTGCGCGAAACTGGTGGTGTATGGCCCGCCACACGTGCTCGGGCGCCACGCGATGAGGAAAGATGTGGCATTTCTTCTCTAAAGTAGTGAGGAAGAAATAGCCGATTCTTCCCCAGCGCGGGGCGCCCAGCATGCGCCACATGCATGGTCGCTGATGGTACTAGCCAGGTACAGCTACAAGGACGCGCCGCGTGAAGCGTGCAATCCGATCTATCCGTATGCGTAGCTGTAGTCGTTGGTGAAACCCGCGCTGCATGTGCAAGCAGCGTGCTGCGTTCAGCAAATGTAGCGTCGTTGAGTAGCAGCACGCTTTGAGCTTGATGTCTTTCAGAATGCAACTGCCGACAAAACCCACTGTCAGTGTGTCGTAGACGATGACTCTCATGAACATAAATCTGACTCCGTGTACTATCTGTTTCACAGCATATTTTTGGCCAATCAAGTACAAATATTTTCTTTTGAAATTTATGAATACAAATCTCAAGTTATTTCTAATCCGGCAGATCTTACCTCTTAAATCTTCCAGCAGTAATATATCTCTATTTGGGATGGCTGTTTTGACATACCGGCATTTCCTTGTCATAAGGGCCTACCCAAATGCGTTTGTGATTAGGGTTACTGTTTTAATCCGACAAAACGAAATGTGTCGTACCTAATCGAAACTTTACTGTAGACAACAAGTCTCCCCGCCTCTGATGACAGGATGCAACGTACTGGTGTCGGTCTTCCACCACTCTAAAACAGCTCTACCAGGTCTTGCGAGACAGACGGATCAATAACCTTCTAGCGCATTGCATACTACACTTTCTTTGGCCATGTATTTCATGTGTGCTGCGACGCTAGGTGTCGCCAACCTCCTGCCATCCATTTGGATGTAGCGATTTGAAAAATGAAGCTGAGCCAATCATAACACGTCGTACTTTAAAATACATTGTACGGTACGATGGGCCCTTATGACAAAACAAACAACGCTGCTACATATTGCGTCTTGTGATTGGTAGAAACTGCTTTGCCCTTATGACAAAGCGACCCCTTATGACAAGGAAATGTCGGTAATCGCTCATGATCTAGTCTTGATCTTCAGATCTGCAACAAGGGGTCGCAGAAGCATTCTGTCCGTCGGTGTAGTGCACTCTCATATGGTATTGTCCCGAGACAGAACGGTGGCAACCGTCTTGGCTCGGAAGCAATCCGGCTGGACGGGATTGCTGCTCAACTTCGTGCTGAGCAGCAACGGGAGGATGAGTTGGCTGCCCTGTCGCAGCTACGGAGGGATGGTCGCTCGGTGACGCAACTATAGCATTTGGCTCAGTTTGGTGGGACCCTGGGATTGGTGGAACCAGGGCCCCCATATTTTGAATGGCGGCAAGCGGCGTGGAAGAGCGAGGAACGACGGCGTTGCGGCGCTGCAAGGACGGAAGGCATGGCCGTGAAGGAGGGCAAGGACAAGGACAAGGACGACGCAGGAGGGGTGTCGTGGAGGCACGACAGGATGACAACGGATCGGTAAGTCAGGAAGTAGGAGGGACGGCCGCACGGCACGCCCCGAGTTCTAGTAGGAGCTCAGTCGTGAAAAAGCCTTGGAACCAGCAAGTTAATATCTTTTGTATTGATTTGTTGTTGTTATTGATCTACTCTCCTAGAACGCACCTGCCTGCCATACGCCTCGAGGACCGTCCTAAATCAAGGCGGCTCGCGACAGCTTGGTGGAGAAGCAGGGTACTGTCTTCGGCGTGCAGCAGTGTGCCCTGATGGAGCGTCTGGAGCGCGGAATTGTAACCGCTTCGATTGCAGTGCGCTTACGCTTGGCAAGGACCCCGTACGTAGTCGGCCGCGCAAGGAACCGCGTTGGAGGCCGCGTCACGCTCAAATTCGGAAAAGCACTCGTGCCTAGAAGGCCATTGAGAACGGTCTGGGTGTAGCGTCGCCTGGGAACGGGCAAAGAACGGTAGAAGGCGTGCAAGGAACGGAAGCGCGATCTTCTAGTGGACTGTGAGAGGCGGGCGTCTGAGGATCAAGCAGCGCAGCCTACGGTTGGTGAAGTGGAACGTCCGGCGGACGGACTTGGAAGTGTCGACGGTTGAGCGACTAGTAGCGCGTCGAGCTACGGAAATTGGGTGCACGGAGGACCTAGGAAACGGTTAGCACAACTGGAAAATGCCGCGGCAGGACGATGCGCGCGATGATGGAAATGGAGATGGCACGGAACACCTAGGTGGCGACCGTGAAGTGGATCAAGGTGACCAAGCTACTGGTGTAGTACGGTCTGAAGTGGAGCGGCTGGAGTCCGAAGAGCGTCGCCGGACCAGTCGAAGGCCAGCGATCCTAGGAGAAGGAACTCGTTCGAGATCAAGAGCGAGCAGTCGTCGCGGTAGTGTAAGTGGGCGGTCGGTTCAGGCCACCACGACGCACGGTCGCGAGACGTTGCAAGGAGAAGTGATGAGGGAACTGTGGAACCAGTATGAAGATGAGTCTAAAGCCACAGAAGGAGGCGAGCCCGCCGAGGATGCAAGCGAGCACGCCGGGGATACGGTAATAGATCGGAAGTGTCTTCCCGACCTCGGTCTCGACACCGTTCCGTGCATCATCAACACCGGGACGAGCTGAGTCAACACGGTGAACCGCGAGAAGAGACGGTGGTGGAAGGATACGCCGCTGACTATGAAGGAGGCTATGGAGGATACGGAGGAGTGCCGGCTTCGTACTACGCCCCGTATACTGGTGCGTATGTCTATCCGTATCCGGCCCCAGCTCCACCAGAACCGGTCAAGGAGGCTCCTAAACGGTCTCCTAGTGGGTTTATTGCTCGGTACACCGGACCAGAAACACGTCGAGTGGCGCAACCCTCGGTTGGATGGGATTGGAATGTGAAGCGTGAACCTGTCACGGTCCCTGAGCCTCAGGAACGGAGCGGCGCGACGCCTCCGGTTCCGTATATGCCGTATTATCCGGGTATTGGTCCGTATGGTACGCCTGGATGGTTGCAACGTCCGTACCAAGGAGGTCCGCCTCCTCACGGAACGCCGAGACCGACTGGAACTCCTGTGGTGACGCCTCGAGGTGCTCCTCCGGCGAGAAGAAGTGTGCCACCGACTGGACAAGCGACTACGACTAGAGGAACGGCTCCTCATCCGAGAACGAGTGCTCCGCCTGCGCCTAGGAACACACAGCCTGTACGTCAGAGTGCTTCTCCTGTGCCCCGGAACGGACCTCCACCCCGAGACCGCCCAGACAGAAGGTCCGGCGCCTATACAGACTGGATTTGGAGTGGCTGGACCGGTGGCATCCGTCCGTACTTCTGAGTCTTTTGCGATGTCAAGCCTGGTTTCGAACGCTTTGAAAGTGCTTCCGATGTTCTACTCGGACACGACCACGGTTGAGAAATCACGTGACTTTCTGGGAAGCATTCGAGTCTTACACTGAAGGACTACCAGAACGGTCAAGATTACTAGTGTTCCGTCAGAAGTTGAAGGCCAAGGAAGGTGAGCGTTGGTGGGGTAATTCGAGTATCAAGACCTACGACACCCTGCGCACAAGGTTCCATAACCACTTCCTGAGCAGAACGGCTGATGAGCTGTGGGAGCGGTTGCATACGACGAAGCGTGAACATGGAGAATCAGTGGAAGAATGGGGTGACCGTGTCTTCGATCTGTGTGAAGCTCTGGACTATCCAGATCCACGGATGCGTTATCAACTGTTCCGTCGCGGTTTAAGGAACAAGCGTCTACTGGCCACGCTCGACTCGAGCCCGGCTTGCGATATTCCTGCTGCGTGTGAGTGGTTGATGTTCAAGGACATGCACCGTCCTATTGAGGAAGAGGACCAGTTTGAAGACGGAACTTCGAAGCGTGGCAAGAAGGACAAAAGCCAATCGACTGTCGAGGAACTGTCCCAGAAGATGCAGTCGTTCATGACTAGGCAGGAACAGTGGCGGGAACAAATGGAGCAGGAGCGTTGGCAACCACCACGGTCTCCTCGCAACCGTGCTCCTACCATTGCGTCCGTGCAGGACTTGCCTCCTTCACCGTCTAGTGGGAACCAAGGGAACGGACAACGGTTCCGTGGCATCAGCATGGCTGCGGACGACCGAACTCGAGAAGGAATAAGCGTGTGTGGACGTTGTGACCGGAAAGGATGCAGTCGTTTAAACTGTCCTCGGCAGAAGATGACTTGTCGGCGTTGTGGACGGCTCGGACACATCATGTTGGAGTGCGAGGAACCGTACCGTGGTAATGGGATGCAGAATGGTGGCCAAGGTGGACGGTCGCCTACTCGAAACTGTTTCCTATGTGAAAAACCTGGTCACATCGTTGCGAACTGTCCTGATGTTGAGACTCTGCGGACTATGGCACGGTCTAGGGAGAACCCACCGTTGCCACCGTCTCCTCGTCAATGACGGAGGCAGGAGGAAGGGGAGGAGAGAGTCACTCCTTCCTCTGGTCTAGTGAATGACTCGAGTGGTGACCGTACCGTGAAGACTGGACGGACGATCATCAGGTACGAAGATGAATGGGAAAGAAGGGGATTTCTGCAGGTCGACTCGGATGAAAGCGTCGACTTGGAGGTGAACCGAGATGGAATAATGGAACTTGCGGAAGATGATGAAGATGACTCGGATGACTGTCTCGCCGTGCTGGAGGACGCGGAGTTCATGGATTTGAACGGTGAGATGGAGTATGGTGACAACGAGGGCCTGGTGAAGAACCCATCGTTTGGGAAGACCAAGAAGTGGTGGCCGAATTGAACGGTCTGGAGATCGAAGAAAACAGTTTTGAAGCCTTTGAAAACGGTTTCGACGCTGAAGAAGACGATCTCGAAGAAGAACTGCAGGAAGCAGAGGAAGTGCATGACCCAGTGGTTGTTTACGGCACGGTAGCCGACTCCAATCAGGAGGTCGTAGCTGCAGAGCCGGAAGCTCAGAAGAAGGTCGCGGTGATCGCAAGTATCCTACGCACGGCTGAGAGAGTTGCTGAACCGGTCTGGGTAGACGACGATGGTCTAGACAATCTGGACCTCGGTGAAACCGTCTTCCTAGGTTGGGAGAAACCGGCGGAGGATCCACCCGAACCTTCGAATGGAGAATTGGTGAACTTGGCTCGGAAGTGGACAAGTCGGAGGACGTTGGAAAAGACAAAGACGGTACGGAGGCTGTGGACAAAGCCGAACAGGAAAACCCGTCGCCTCACGCCCGATTATTCACGGATGATGAACTGGACGCATTGAAAAATTGTGTTCCGGGCCAAGAAGCAAGCGTGATTGCTAAAGAAGAAGTCGCTGTCGAAAAGGAGGAATATGACAAGGAACTCGAGGAACGGTTGTACCCGTTGGACGAAGTGGAATTGAAGCGACGTGTGAAGCAGAACGCTGAGAACCAGAAGGAACCCACTCTGGAAGAGATGGCACGGTTCCTCGGACTGGATACGGATGTGTTAGCTCGGACAAGGGAAGCAACACCGGAGGGTACGAACACGCCCGAATATTGGCAGGATTGGTTCCGTGCCACGTTGGAAAATTCGGCAGAGGCGAAAAGGGCGAACCGTGACTTTTCGACTACTGTGCCTGAACATGTGGCTAGTACGGTCAGGAAAAGAACTGAGACCGTGACTAAGAGCGTCGAAGTGAGCGTGGTTCCTGTGGATACGGTACTTGACGAATCTGAAAGTTCGTGTAGCGACTCTAGCGTGGAAAGCGAAAGCGACTCCGAGACAAGCTATCAAGCCGGTGGTCGAAGACGCTGAAGCGATAGTGAAGGAAAATGTCGCGTTCTCGTTGGAGGTCGAAGACATGGTTGCGTCAGTGGAAATAGCGGCCATTGCGAAGTATTCGCTCAAAGGACGGTCCGGCCAAAGGAAGCACGGACCATCGCCCGACTAGCCGTGTATCGGATGCTGAAAGAAGTCAAAAGGAAATGGACACGGAGGAAAAGCTGAAGGAGCTCGCACGCGATGAGAATGAAGCAGCTATGATCCCTCCCTTGCGTGACAAAAGTCCTGAGGTGGACTGGGAACGGCTACGTTATTTTGTCGACGAGGTAGTACGTGAACGAGGTCTGCTTGGTCCGTGCTGGGACGGTGTGTCCTGGGTGGAGAACTACTTCGCTGAGAATGCAGTTCGAATCTGGAGAAAGCTGTGTGACCGGACTGGACGATCGACCACGCCTGCGGCTAAACGTCGTCGACAGCGTCAGAAAAAGAAGACGGTGTGTTTTGACTGTTCGGCTCTATATCGAGACCGTGCTGAGTATTGGGCAAGCTGGAATCCCGGTTCGAGTGTGATGAAGACGCTTACCACTATGTGAATGTGCTGAGGCCAGAGCGTCCTAAGGCAGAACCTCCCCAGAAAACCGGTCTGGTGGAAGTTGTCACGGTCAACCTACCTAACGGATTTGGAGTCCGTGACGATGACGGAGAAGAAGGCTTTGATGTACCTCGGATTGTAGAGGAGGACGGCGTGTCGTGTGCTCTGTGGGGAGCTTTGAGGCACTCTCTAGCGGTTACATTGACTGTCTACCTTCACAGATGCTGGCTGGTACGGGTGTGACCTTGAGTTTGGTTGACCGTCAAGTGATGAAACGGTTAGGCCGTGCTGCTGAAGCTCTGGAACCGTACGACGGGCGTGTTCGAAGCTCGTCCGGCCATCGTCTGCGTATCCGTGGGTACCCATCCGTCTGGGGTCGGTTGAAGTTGCTTTACACGTACTAGTAGCGGACCACTTACACGTGGACGCTATACTAGGGTAGACGCTCTGAGCGTTTTCAAGGCCGTGATCGATGTGGAAGAACGGACCTTACTATTGAAGAGAACATGGGAAGTGCTATCTCTCGGAATTACGATTGTGCAGGGCGGCTATGACTAACTCGATCCGTCTCCCGCCTCGTGGACAGGCATTGGTAATAACAAGCGTGATCGGTGACATAGAGAAAGGAGCTACGGTTATGGTAGAAGGGTCTCTGAGTTTACCACCTACTCTGTGTGTGGGCGATCTCTTGGAACTGTTGAGGATGGCAAGGTTATCGTGGAAATGTGCAATGCTTCCACTGACGAATACTGGATCCGGAAAGGAACGATCGTGGCTGCTACTTCAGTAATCCCCGAGGAGGCGTTCGGTTTTGAACAGTCGCCTAATCCGGAACGACCGGAAGGCCTTCTAGTGCTCCGAGTGAAGTGGGTCAAAGGGATGAGGTTGCTGCGACGCTGTCCGAGGAACGGAAGGAAGTCGAGGACGAGAAGGTAAAGGCTACTAAGCCTGATGTCCCGCCTGACAAGCTGGGTAAGATGTCTGCTGACTTTTCTGAGTCCAACTGTCGATGGAGCAAAAGGAACTGTTCCAGGCCGAGTTGAACCGTTTTCGAGACATGTTTGTGGAGTCTTCTAAGGAACCTGGACGGACGGAGTTGTTGCACTTTCAGATTGACACAGGGGACGGTTCCCCGATAAAATAACAACCGTACCGTGTCTCGCTGGCTGAAGGTGATATCATGGAGGCCGAGATTCAGCAGTACGAGGAACTGGATCTAATTCGACCGTCTAACAGTCCTTGGGCGAGCCCGGTATTGATGATCCGTAAACCGGACGGTGGGATCCGTTTCTGTATCGATTACAGACGATTGAATGCCGTCACGGTTAAGGACTGTTATCCGATGCCTTTGATTGATGACATTTTAGATGTGCTAGGTGACGCCCAACTGTTCTCTACGATGGATATTGCGTCGGGCTATTGGAATGTGCCAATGCATGAAGACAGCGTGTCTAGGACGGCTTTCACGTGCAAGTACGGTCTATATGAGTGGCTAGTTATGCCCTGTGGTCTGTGCAATGCGGTACCGGCATTCGAGCGTCTCATGGAAACTGTGCTCGTGAATCTGAAATGGAGGATCTGTCTAGTCTACTTGGATGACTGTGTGATCTTCAGCAAGGACTTCCCGTCTCATTTGGTACGGTTGCGCCAAGTGTTGACACGGTTCCAACAAGCTGGATTCAAACTCAAGATGAAGAAGTGTCACTGGGGCGGAACCAGGTGGCTTTCTTGGGGCACATCGTGACTCCGTCCGTAATCTTGCCTAATCCCGAAAAAGTGAAGGCAGTGATGAACTTACACAGGCCTCAAGACTTGCACGGAATACGGTCATTTTGGGTCTTACTAGCTATTTCCGACGGTACATTCCGGGGTATGCTCTGATTTCTGCTCCACTTGAACGGTTGAAGTTGAAGGATGCACCGTTCCTCTGGAATGAGGGCTGTGAATCTGCCTTCCGATAGCTCAAGCGTGCACTAGCGAAACCTCCTATTCTGGTACATCCTGACGCAAAGCACCGCTTCAAGCTATTCGTTGATTCGTCACGGTATGCTGTGGGAGCGTGTCTTATGCAGGAAGTGGACGGTCGTAACCGTGTAGTTGCTTAAGCTAGCAAGTTGCTGACCGGTTCGCAGAAAAACTGGATCACGAAGCAAGATGGTATATCTGAGATTGAGTGCTGGGGCGTGGTTTGAGCCACTAGGAAGTTCAGATGCTACTTGGACAAGCGTGAGTTCGACTTGTACACGGATCACCAGGCTTTGACTTGGGTCTTCAGTCCAGGAAACCGTACGACTAACTCGAAATTGGCACGCTGGGCTATGGAGCTTTCGAATTTGCAGTTCAAGGTGTTCCACAAGCCTGGAACGACTATGGGTCATGTGGACGGACTGTCGCGCTTACCTGCGGACCGTGTCGACGCTGTAACTCTTGCTGACTTGCTCAACCCGGTTCAGGGAAGGAGAACTCTTCCGATGAGAGACCTAATGAATCCAGAACCGTCTGATGAAGGGCGGGTTCCAAATTCAGTTGGGGGCAGTCTGACCAAGCCGAGGAAGGGGTTGAATTCGAATACGGTGAGGACGAGGAAACCAGGGACAGTGAGGAACCGGGTCAGGAGACTGAACCCACTCCACTAGAGGGTGAAAAGGAACCCGGAGCGGATGGGGCTTCTCCTGGAACGGACGAGGAACTTCCGCCGCCGAACCGTCCTCGCTCTCCTATGGACGTGTTCCAACTGGAAAGAGAACAGTTCTTGCAAGAACAACGGTCATTGTCTTGGGTTGTGGCGCTGGTGGCGTTCTTACAAGACCGTGCTCAACCGGTGGATCCGTTCTTCAGAGCGAAGATTGTCAAGATGGTTCCTAAGTACGAAGTCCTGAACGAAGTGTTGATGAGAAAATACATTTACCTGAGGCGGTGGGACCAGCACGGACGATAACCGTCCCAGTAGTTCCGGCCGGTTACCAGGAAGTCGTACTGCACTACTGTCATTCGGACATTCTGACCGATGCAGCGGATGCCAGTAGCTGACTTGACGGGTCCGTTCTCCCTACTCGTAGTGGATGCTATTGGGCCACTGGTGACCACGACGGCTGGCAATAAGTACATCTTGGTGTTTGTCGACTATTTCACACGATGGGCTGAGGCGTTCGCTGTCGACCGGTTAGACACGGTGACGTTCGTACACACCATGGTGAACGGTGTGGTGGCAAGGCACGGAGTACCTTCTCGTTTGTTGAGTGACCGTGACTCGAACTTTATTTCTGAACTCGCTAAGTCGTTTAACGAGACGCTCGGGATCAATAAATTGTACGGTGCTGCTTATCACCCTCAAACGCAAGGTCTGGTTGAGAGATTCAACGGAACGCTCATTGGAATGCTCTTGATGTATGTGAGTGAAGCGCAGACAGACTGGGATCTCTATTCACCACGTGTGTTGTTCGCCTACCGGACCGCGTACCACGAGGCGTTGGGGGACACGCCGTTCTTCTCTTTATACGGTCGAGACCCGATTCTCCCGTTAGATGTGGCGTTCCTGAACTTGGGCGAGAAATGGAAGAGCAATGAAGTGGCTCAGTACAGACGAGAACTGTACCGTTCCATGAAGGATTCACGGATGTTGGTCGAGCATCAGTTGGTGAAAGCACAAGATCGGCATGAGCAGAGGTTGTGTGGCGAAGCGCCTAATAAGATTGGCGGACCGGCTACGAGAAAGACGGGTCAAAGATGAGAAAAGCACGATCCCCGATCCCACCAGAGAAGCTTGGGTGTCTCACGGGGACTATGCGTCCACGTCATGGGTTGATGTCGAAGGGGCGAGATCAAGTGAGATAAAGAAGATGGTACCGCAGATGAGTCCAGATCGACCTCGATCGGTGCGTCGGAATCTCCCGATTGACGATCGTGGCTCGATCGCTGAGTCAGCTGATCGTACCTCGATCGCCCCTCGATCGTAACACTTCGATCGCTCTTCGATCGTAACACCCCGATCGCTCTTCGATCGAGGATCCGCCGATCGACCAGCTGTCTTTCAAGATCGGGCGAAGACGACATCGACGAGTGTACGAAGGCACCGGGAAGGATGGGTAAGAGCGGCGGCAGGTGACACGCAAGGCATCTAGCGGTTGTTTAGTGGAGTTCAGACTAAGTGTTTGGCTGAGATAGACATAACCATAAATCAGACTCGAATTTGCACTGAACATCGCAAGTGCCTTCCAGACAGGAAGAACATTGGCCCCATAAGGTGTTTGCATACTAGCGTTAGTAGATCTAGTGTTGTAGCGTAAGGATCGGATAACACATTGGCCGACCTTCCTACGCCTAAGTCTCTATCGTTCTAGTGCATACCTCGATCGACTGGATTACTGCTTGGCCGTCGATCGTCTTCGAACTCTCGTCAACTCAAGTCCCGCTATTGGAAGCGGCAAGCACCCAAAGGAAAGGAAAAGGAAGGAAAACAACGCCCCACAAGGCATCCCCAGGCTTCGGATCAAGTCCAAGCCCTCGATCAACACACCCGATCGAGCCATATACTCGGCTGTAGCGTGAAGACTTCCGCGCTACTCCACCCCGTCCCCGCGTCCCGCCAGGACGTTCAAGACTTCTTGTCACTGCACTCTTCGGAGTCCCGAGAGAGCAGATCCAGCCCACCAACGGGTACACAAGGTGAGACCAAGTTCAGCAGATCACGGATCATCGGGGACCCCCTCCGTTAGTTGGTGTCTGGGCGCAGTGGGAAGTCGGATCTGGCCTTAACAAGATTTTGGCTGATCCCGCTACACCACAATGGTGCGCGTGCCCGGATCTCTTGGTGACTCAGGATTTCACCGTGAGTCCGATAAAGAAGAAGTGCAAGTGAAGATTGAACAAGGGAACAAGCGTCATCGGAGATCGGATCGACGACGACGCCGCTGAATGAAGCGAGATCCGCAGATCGGCAGAGTCCTGGGAGGAGCTCTGTCGACAGACAAGATATAGAACCTCGATTTCCTCCCCAGGTCCCTTCGGGGACCTCCGCAGATCTCGATGCGAATCGAGATCTGCAGAAGAACACAGAAGACCAGGTCAGCCCTGAGCCTTATGTGTTCTCCGCTTTCGCGGCCCCGGCCGTGAGAGAAGAGAAGGTCAAACGTGAACCTTACACGTTCGTCCCGTCCGGGACTCCCGCGTTCTCGATCGCGAAGACCGAACGCCTGCGTTCACCGGTGTCGCGGCTTCCGAAGTTCCCAAGCAGATGCCGAAGAAGAAGAAAGGCAAGACTGCGAAGAAGAAGCTGAAAGCCCCGGAATCGGACACCGAAGATCGGAGCGGAAGGAAGTTAAATTGGAGCAAGAACACGATGGCGATCGAGAAGATGTATCACGAGAAGGTCTTGCGTGACTTCCTATCTCAGAACCCAGTGATGAGATCGTTGCAGATCACCCGGATCGGGGACCTGAGTGGGCCGGTTAAGAGTCCAGATCCGTCGACCAATCCGTTGGAGGCGGTGCAGAGCCTGATGGATTTCCTGGACCAAGCCGGCCTGATAGCGGAAGCGTTTGATCCGGATCAGCTATTTGATATGGACCGAACCGCCATCCAGACGTCGACGCATACCCTGTTCCAGATCGTGAAGTCGCTGGTCGGTGAAGCCCCGAGGATCGCCAGTCGACAGCCATCTACGTTGACTGATAGCCCTGGAGCTCAGACGGGGTCCTCACATTACGAGTCGGCTGCGTCGGAACCAGATTCAGGAGGCCCGACGGTCCCGCAGCGAATATCACTAGGTCCGTCCGGCGAAGCGCTATTGCGATCGCGCCTGAAGACCCCGAACCAGACAACGTCGCCTCTGGGCAAAGTGCCCACGTCGTCGCCGCTAAGTCGAACTCAGAAGACCCCGACGCATCAAGATCTTGTGTCGACGAAGTCGATCGAGCGTCGAAGGCGGTCGATCGGGTTTAATACTGTGGGCTGGGAGTGTCGGTCGCCTGGCAGTACTATCATGCTCGCAAACGATCGGACGAGTCGCCTCTAGAGTATCTCTACCGTTTGAACGTCGCTGGTCTGCGGGCTAAGCTTAAGGTCAAGGACGGAGATTCGAAGGAGCGTCGGGAACATGTGAAACATTACATCGAGACGTTGGGTGATCAGGAGCTAGGAGATCAGCTAACGCTGCTCCGACTGGCTGACGCCGATGAGTTGGAGGAGGTCCTCCGCGATCGCGAACGAGCGAAGAACAGACAGAAGAAGTCTGCGTTCGGATCCAAGTATCGGCAGAAGACATCGAATCCCGCACCGGCAGCCCCGACCAAGCGAGCGGTACAAGCGATCCAAGCGCAACGTGCAGACTCGGGATCGGATATAGGGTCGGACGGGTCGGATTCCGAAGGTGATCTACGTCGGATCTATCTCGCTTCGGCCGAAGAGAGATCGATCCCGGCCGGAGAACCACACCCGGTCCAGGATCAACCTCGACCGCCCCAGACGGCGCCCGATCGGCCTCTCCCGGATCATCGGAATCAAGTCCGCCACGACGGACCGGATCGAGGGCGATGCTCGCACTGCGGGTCCCGGAAGCATACGGATCTGGGCTGTTGGAGACGTCTCATCTGCCAGAAATGCGGCAAGAAGGGTCATCCCGCGGACCACTGCCTGTTCGTGTGCCGAGGATGCGGAGAGCTGCATGACATGGGGAAATGCCCGATGGAGGAATTCTACAACCAGATCCGCCAGTGGTATAACCCGACGAAGCATGCGGGCATGTTGCCTGAGACTGCTGAGAAGATGTTAAACTAGGACGCTCGTCGGGTTGGAATCCCGTACGAGCCGAGCGTTCTAGCTACTGCATCTATGCATTGGTGAACCAGACATCGGTAGATCGAGTTAACAGTCGACCAGATCTACGCGGTAATACATATGATCTGCACGAGAAGCGAACTGACCAGGTCTCGAATCTTCGTCGATCGAACGAGTTCGACCGATCGGATGCCGCGACTATGACCTTGGATCTCCACTCCGGAGAGCCTAGAGGTTATTGGAAGCAACAAGAGAAGGAAGAGTGGTTCAGACCTGCAGATGGTGAGATTACTGTAGTCGCCCCAAATCCTGGAACTCCGCGCGTCGGTGAACTCCACCGATCGGATGCGTCCCTATCGCCCACAGATCTCCTACCTGGAGAATCTCGCGGATACTGGAAACATCATGCGCCGGGAAAGTGGTTCCGACAAGCCAAAGTGACTGGCAAGATCAACAATGAAAAGGCGATCTTGCTCCTAGACACAGGCGCCGAGGTGTCCATCGTGGATACCACCTTTGCTCGTAAGGTTGGGTGCTATGTCGATCAGAGTGAGAGTCAAGAGTGCCTAGGAATTGGAGAGAATGTGTACGTCGCAGAAGGACGGACCAGGGTCAAGATCACCCTCGCCGGAAATCTGGTGTATGTCTTCGATATCTGGGTGGGAGATCTGTCGGGACAAGAGGCGATATTGGGTATGGACTTCATGGTCCCGGCCGGGATCCGGCTCGATCTTGCTAATGGGACACTGTGCTTACCGGATGAAGTCAGGATCTCGCTAAGTGGACGTCGACAACTCTATAGCGGAAAGATGAGACTGATACACATGGATGACTCCCTACAACTGGAGGTGGGCGAGTCCGTGGAATTGCCATGCGTCGTCGGACCAAGAGAAGCTCTGGGTGACGCGAGGACAAGACTGGGTACCGACGGTAATCTCTGGACGGGGTCGAACTCGGTATCTCCATATCACAAATGTGGGGACCGGTCTGCTTCGGATCCCGAGGAATGAGCGAGTCGGAATGTGGCTGACAGGAGATCGCGTGCCTCGATGGCCAGGATACGTCTCAGTCGGGTCACGTCGCTATGCTGAGTGGCAGAATTTGGCGTTCGAAGCTACGACCGATGCTGACCTGCAAGGATCGGATGAGCCTGAACAACAAGGACCCTTAGTCGACCATCCGCGCAATCCTGCGTAGAGGATCGGGCGTCACCCCGAAGGTGTTGTCCGGTGTAGTCATTAACGACGAAGGCCGAGAGGTCGACAGCCCAAGTCTGACGGACGGAGACGACCGAGAAGTATGTACTCCAGCTGCCATGCCAGTGCAGTCGGCACCGGAGCATGAGAGGGAGTCGGAAAGTCCGACACGAGAACCGCTGCTGAGCCAGTCCGACTCTGATCGACCAGAGAAGGAGAGTCCCACTGAGGAGTCCGTAGATCCTGTCGCTGTGGTGGACAACGAGCCAGGACCCGAGCCGGTCGAGGTCGATCGACCAGGGGCGGACGTCTCTGAGCCGACTTCGTCCGACTGCCCGAAACAGTCGGACGCCGAAGGTGATATATCAGGCAACGTCGGTGCAGATCTGGCGACGCCTGTTAACTACGGGCCAAGACCAGCTCTGACCGCGACCGATCGCTATGGCCATGTACCGTTAGGACCGGAACGATCGAAGTCAGCGGAACCCGAAGAAGGTGAAGAGGTGTATGTCCGTGATGGTGGCGAACTGTTTGCGGAGGACGTGCAGGGAGAGCTGGCTGTGCTGCCCGAGGTCTCGACCACGACCGACGAGGTGACGATCGATGACATACAGGTAGGTGGTTCCGAAGGCGCCGATCCGGTGAAGATCGAGACGCTTCGACAGATTATCTGGCGGAAACACCACCTCTTGCTCGGTAAGGAAATGCTCTGCCGCCCGCAGCGCGGGGTGTGGTCTGCGACATCGACGTAGGTGGTGCCAAGCCGATCGCCCAGCGAGTGCGCAAGATCGCGCCGCGATTCAGGAGAAGGTGTCAGATCTGCTCAAAGAATTGTTATCTGCGACTATTATCAAGTATTCGACCTCACCATGGGCGTCCCCGATCGTGATCATTATCAAGAAGAATGGAGTGGATATACGCCTATGCATCGACTACCGGCTGGTGAACAGCCTGACCAGGTTGATGGTCTACCCCATGCCTTTGATAAACGAGCTGCTAGAGAACTTAGATAAAGTCCTCTGGTACTGCTCTCTGGATATGGCTAGTGGATTTGGGTCGTGACCATGACCGATCGGGCGCGGGCGATCTCGGCTTTCATCACCCCTTCGGGCTGTTTGAGTGGAACCGGATGCCATTCGGTCTTAAGAATGCGCCACAGATCTACCAACGTCTGATCGACAACGCCCTATATGGATTTATGAAGATCTCTCGATCTGGTAACTCGGAAGGTCTCGTCGACCTGTTTGAAAGTGGGGAGCCCCTGGCCCTGGTCGACCGTCGGTGCTTGGGCGTCGATCTTACATCGACGATATCCTGGTGACCGCTGGGTCGTGGGACCAGCTCTGTGGCCGAGTGGAAGCTCTGCTAGAAGCGTGTGATGAGTGGAACCTGTCGATCAGCGTCGTGAAGAGTTTCTGGGGCATGCGGAAGGTGGACTACCTATCGTCATTGCCAGAGTACTCCCAGGCGGAAGGAGCTGCCCGTCTGCTGTTACTGCAGGATAGCACTTCAGATCGGAGCTCTGAATATGTACATGGTAATCCTAATTCTGGCTGGTGACCAAGCTGGTAGAGCTACTGTATCCACAAGGGCAAGGACTCATAGTTGCCGGTCGATGGTACCTGTGCGATTGAAATTCACTGTCACTTCACAATTTGCTTCCACAGCATACGCCCGCGTGCCGCGCAGATATCCATGCGTCTGAGCTGCCTTTTGCTCTTGTCGGCAACCGCTCTCGTCGCGACGCTCGATATTACGTCAGCAGCTAGTGGTACCAAGATTTTCAAGCCGATAACGGAAAATGCAATGGATCCGGCCAACGCTCATAAGGGCATCAGAAATGACCGCCGATGCCTGAGGAAGGACGATGTTGTCGACGACGATGACGAAGAGGAGGAGGTTATCGAAGACGACGACGATGGCGAAGAGGAAGACGAAGAAGAAGAAGCGGGTTCATGGACTCGGCAAAGGCTCTCAAGGTGATGGCGCAGCTAGGTCTGGCGAAATCGGAAGATGAGATGGCTAAGATCATCTCTTCAGTTCGAGAACCCGGCATATTAAGCTCTGTTTATCAATGCCGAGGGCCAGCTGAAAAGTTACTTCCCTGGCTACTGGGCGGGCATGTCTGTGGACGACTTTTACCTGATGGTTCAAAAAGCAGGTATGTCGGATGACCAACAAGCGTTGATGGTTAGCGCATACTCGAAGTATATGTCTGTGGCTTAAGACGTTAGATACCGGTAGACGACCCAACACGAGCTTAGCTACCTGGATTTGACTTTCTCTGATTGAAGTGCTGCTCTGAATTACTTCTCCAACGTTAACTCCGTGTTGTCCAGGTACTGTAGCTCCCGCACGAACGCTAGCTGTATTGCTGCTTGCAGGATACCGTTTGTTCGTGTAAATTAAGTATACAGTAGCAACTGTTTCAAACAGTTTTAGACAGATCTAAGCTCATTCTAGCATATTATTAAAACGTATTGTACATGTATTCTACTATTAATACTTGTATTCAAAATCCATTTACTACCAATCATCGGATCGTCTACAGAGATCGCGTTTCCAACTCGACCACGCGATCGCTGTAGACGGTGCGTCGTCAGCCCGTATCGTAACTGGTGTGTCCTCCACAGCATTTTCCGGGGCTATATCCGTCTATGTTGGTTTGGTTTTGAGCTTTCATTCTGGGCGGGAGTATGAATTCAAAGTACATTAGTACGGTTTATATGTAAGTTTATAGTTAAGTCAGGCCCATGGTCAGGAAGTATGTAAGAAGAAAGGTTGATTTAAGAACTTCTCTTTAGCTCACGATGAACATGTATGAATATATCGTGAGCAGTCCATATTGTCAAAATCCAGGATACAATCAATTCCAAATGTCGCTGTATAAACTGAGTCGTGCTCACATGTCAAGGAAGTAGAGAGCAAGAAGTTGTATTGCTAAACGGTAATCTTGGGCAGTTAAATAAATGACCCGCGGGCGCCAGGTGATGCGATCGGGTATATTATCCCGTCACCTTCGCCAGTCGCACGCTGAAGTCGAACGAGATCAACTACAATGTGGTAGAAAAGGAAGTGTTGGCGCTGTTGCGGATCCTAGATCTGAACTACAACATGTTGGTTGGCCGATCGATCCGGATCTTGTCTCGCCATTCCACCCTGGCCTGGCTGTTTATGTCACCCGGTTTTGCAGAGGCGGCTGGGACAGTGGGGGCGCTCATGTCACCTTGGACGTTGGAGATCGTGAAGTGTACAAAGGGAGAGGACGAGATCCTCGAGACGATCGCAGCAAGTATCACCCCTAGGTCGGAAGTGGACGAAGCCTTGATCGCGATCGCCCCGAAGGAGCCCCGACGCCCAGTTCAGGCCCCGATCCCAACTATCCAGGCCGGAGAAGAGCTGTGGGTGGTGAGTTTCGATGGATCAGCCCGCGTCAAGCGCGGAGGTGGCGCCTACAGTGCGATCGTGTGGAGTCTGCCTAGCTGGATGGTGGTGAAAGCTCGATCTGGCTACAGCGAGGGCATGACGGTGAATGAGGCTGAGTATAATGGCCTCCTACTGTGTTTCGACCTTCTGGGAGACCTCGATCGAGGACGGCTGGTGATCTGTGGCGACTCTAACCTGGTAATCCGACAAGTCCAAGGGAGATCGATTGTAAAGCACCCGGTCTGACACTATTGAGACAGAAAGCGCTCGATTGACTTTGAGAATGGTCAACACATGAGCTGTTGCACTCACCAAGGCTCACTACATGTATCCATCATGTTGGTACTCAGTACAAGTGCACAGTGCTCATGCGCAGTGTTCGGCAAAGTGATTCTGATTCTAGAGGAATCATAGCGCGACTGGAACGCCAGCGCGGACAGTCTCGCTAGCGCAGCTCTCCAACGTCAAAGGGGTGATCGTGGAAGGTGAAGAGGAGTGGCAGGATTTGGCCACTCTGAATCGGTTGGGCGAGATCCTGACTGTTCGATCAGAGGAGTCGGTGGTCAAAATCTCACCCGTAGTCACGCGGTCAGGCAACAGGTCCAGATCTACCCCGACGGTGTTGCGAGAGGAATACATTCGCAGTCTTCGAGTGGACCGAATCAGACAGTCCCAAGACGAGGAAGTCTGGATCGCGGGGTTGAAGAAATACTTGGTCGGCAACGTATCGGATCTGTCTCAAGAAAAGCGCGATCGTACGGCAATATCGCGACGGATTATGAGGTAGACGACCAAGATCTGCTGTTCTACTGTCCATCCGGGCAAGGATCGAGCGTCGATCGAGACGAATTGATGAGACTGGTGGTGCCAGAAACGCTTCACCGAGACGTTTTGCATCACTACCATGCAAGCCTAGAAGGAGGTCATCAAGGTATCGGTCGCACATATCAACGGATCCGGCGCCATTTCCACTGGAGAGGGCTGTATCGGCGTGTCCAGCGCTAAGTCGGAGACCGGCAAGGGGCGACCCACGATCAGGGCGAATCTCCGGGTAATATCCAAGCGACGTACCCTTTTCAGGTTATCGCGATGGATCACATACCCTCGCTACCAAAGTCGGTCAAGGGCAATACGGAGCTGTTGATCTGGGTCGATCTGTTCACGGGCTATGTGATCGCGAAAGCAAGCGCATCCAGAACGGCACAGACGATCGCCGAATCCTATGAAGAATGCGTTTTTCGACGATTTGGGGCGAGCGAAGTGATCCGACACGATCGAGAACCGGGATTTATGGCAGATTTCTTCCGATCGTTTAACAAGATCCTCGGGCAACGTCAGAGAGCGACTATGGCCTACCGACCTCAAGCCAACGGAACCGCAGAGCGAATGGTGCAGACCTCGACAAGAGCGCTGAAAATGTACGTTCAAGATCTGGATCAACGAGATTGGGACGAATATGCCGAGCGTCTGATGTTCGCGATCAATACCGCTCAAGATCGAGTTCGTGGAGACACTCCATTCTACTTAGTGCATGGATGGGACCCGAGATCGACCCTGGAAGCGGTCATACCTGTGGGCAGCACCCGGAACCACGATCGAGACGCTCGACAGTGGAGGTACCAAGTGCAACGACATTACACCCAAGCTAGAGAACAGGTCAACGATCGTCTGAGGCAAGCGATAGCCGATCGGGCCGACCGGCATAACGACGAGATCCGACCACACTCGATCGACGTTGGATCTCAAGTCTGGCTGTACTTGGATCGAGTGAAGGAAGGGTATGCGCGAAAGCTGGCTCATCTGTGGCATGGTCCTTTCCGAGTCGCGGAAAAGGTCAACGAGTACTCGATGAAGCTCCAGACAGCCGGCACGGATTATCGTCTGTTCCCGATCGTGCACGTCTCGAAGTTGAAGCTGGTCCGCGACTTTCCAGATCGGCCACAGGTAGAACTGACGGATCCCGACGCGGATCGACTAGATTTCGACGAGGTCCTGCTACCTGAAGACAGTTGGACACCGGATCTCGAGGACGGAGAGTATGAAGTGGAGAAGATCACCGACATGCGAACCGGTCGACGGACCAGACATATCGGGAGTTCTTGGCGCACTGGAAGGGATATGACGACCCGAGCTGGATCGACGAGGCCGATCTCAACTGTGGGGCGCTCCTGCACGAGTTCCTTCGCGATCGCGTAAACCGGAATCGTTTCGGAGTGATGCAATCTCACGAGGAGGAGTGAGATCGACTCCCTCGGGGCAGATAGGCTGCTCCGGGACGTAATCGGAAGACGGATCTGCAGGGAGGCTGCAGATCGGCGGAAAGGATATTTGTATGAGTTTATACATATGCATGTATATGAGTCTCGGAAGTCTAGGCCGGATCCCGCCTCACACGATGAGGTCGGAGCCAGACACTGCTCGATCGAGCAACTATGTCAAGAAGTTGGAGAAGACCAGACAGATCGGGGCTCAAGAGGAAAAGAACGTGTGGAATTGAGAAGTAAAGCGGTCGGATCTCAGACTACAACTCCGGATGTCGAATGGCAACCGCCAGGAGGCGTAAGTTAATGGATCGAAAAATCCCGATCGGTCGTGTCGAGATCGTGCGAGATCGTGTGGGATCGACTGACGGGTGCGGCTACGGGACGAACTTGTTCCGCAGGCGGTTGACTCGACGAGCAGGGTGTTCCTGAGGAAGATCGCGGAATTGGTTGCGCCAGTGGTCAGCGTCGTGGCTCTCGTCCAGAGCCTCGAGTAGATCATCAGGTGGTGCTCGGTGGTTGGCAAGAGATTGTTGACCTGGGTACCAGGTCGTCTCAGGAGCTGTGGGCGGTATGTGAAGGATCAGCGGATCTAGCAGCAAATCCACGTCAGCCCAACCATCTCGCATCAAAGGTAACAGTTCGTCCAAGAGTTGACGCCAGTGTACACCTGCGTCGATCCGACGCCGTCGGCGTCGGGCGTGATAATCCGCGAGGACAGGATCGGCGTCCATCTGCGCGGTCGTGATCGGCAGGTAGTGGGTCATCTCCCAGAACGCTTGGAGATACTGCTCCTCGAACGCCAGATACGCCCGGACCCACTCGCCCAATGCAGTGCGGGCAGCCAGGTGTCGACGCACGTCGAAGGTCACCGCGTCCACAGTATTCTCCATGACTTCCCATGGCGTGGAATTCATCAAAGCAGTGACGTTCGGGCCGGTGATAAGGGTGTCCAGATAGCCAGTCCCAGGAGCAGGCCCACGAACTCCGCGCATACGCCTAGGGAAGTACCAGCCCGCTGGCATCGAGAAGTGATCGAGCAGCGTGCGGCGGATCATCCCGGTTAGCTGCAACTGGTTCACGATCGCGGCCGACCAAGGCTCGACGTCGGCTTGGTTAAAGTGGCGGGGACGATCGAATCCCGGATGGAAGTGGATAGATCGAACAGGGGCGGGGTCAGTCCGCCTTGAGGCCCTGGAGATGGTGGAGGAGATCCACCTGGCGATCCGTTCGGCGACCCGTTCGGTGATCCAGAAGGAAGACTCGGGGCCATCGGAGCCGGGGGCCTCGATCAGGTGAGAAGGCTCGCCTTCAGACCCAGCGGATCGGCGACGGGCTTCAGAGCGAGATCGAGACAAAGCTGCCAAGGCCTGATCGTCGATCTCGTCTTCATCTTCCTCCCTTCCTCCTCCTCCTGTTCGTCGGTGAGTGTCGTCTTCCCCCTCTCCTCTTCCTCGTCGGCCTTTTCTTCGGTTGCCTCTTCTTCCTTTTCGATGTCGCGTTTTTCTTCCGTGTCATGAGGTGGGACGGACTCCGGAGGGTCCCGAACAATTCGTAGTCGTCATCACCGCCGTCGTCTTGGATCTCCTCGACCGACTCTGGTTCTTCCTCGATCGACTCCGGTTCTTCGACGTCGGAACCTGGGGTGTCGGTGATCGGCTGGCTGGAGGTGCAGAGTGTTCACGCCTCTTGCGAGAGTCCGGCTGCTGCGAAGGAGACGCCGACCGACTCCGATCTCTCTTCCCGTGCAGATCGCGAGCGGCGAAGAAGGAGCCAGATCGCAGGACGGTGAAGGAGAAGCAGACAGAGGCCAGCCGCCGCTTGGAGACCCGGCTAGATGGGCTGTGTGCCACAGATTGCGAAGTGCTGATCGTGCCCCCAGACCCATGAGATCGCTGATGTCGCGAAGTTGCCGATAGGCAGCCTGTTGATCAGCACTCTGGTTATCCAGGGCACGGGCGACCCGCTGAGCATTTGCCAGCTCCTGCTGCGCGTCCGTCAGTTCCGTCCCTGTATAGTGATCAAGATCGACAAAGTCAGATCCGAGAAGAAAGGGGCTACCAACGACAGAAAGGGTACGTACGCAGTCGAGCGGAGTCAGCTACTGCGACGTTACGATCGCGAGTCACGGCGGCGAGACCGGACCGACTCGTGGTCTGTTCACGACGCAGATCCTCGTTCTCCGCGCGGAGTTGATCGCGCGTTCTGGCAATTTGATCGAGGACCGATCGCATCACAACTGGGTCAGATCCATCGGGACGCGGAGTGGCGGGTGCTGTCGCAGGCTGGGCAGGCGCTGCGCTTGCATGGCGCAACCGAGCCTCCGCTCGTTGAAGCTCAAATTCTAGCCGCGACACCTCCGATCGAGCGTGGTCACGCTCCACCTCCGCTTGCTCTAGCTGAGTCCGGGCTGACTGCACTCGAGCATCCACTTCCACGCGATCGGACTGAGATCCGGCCGTCTGGGCTCGAGCCAACTCGTCCTCTGCGTGACGAAGCGCCCCTCGGTATCGGTCGAGACTGATCTGGAAGGAAGAAAGGTCGTCGCGAGCGAACAACAGCTCACGTTCGTTGCAGTCGACTTGCGCCCGGAGATCCTCCACGGTGTCGGAGGCCAGATCGAGCTGGTAAGCCAGATCTCGGTTGGTCTCCTCCGCACGAGCCAGCTCTTGCTGCATACGGGCGAGACGGCGTTCCGATCCATGGAGATCGTCACTCTGTTGCTGGACTTGAAAGCGCAGATCTTGGAGTTCTTCCGACGCGGCGAAGCTAGCAGGCCCCTGCTGACGAGCGTCGATCTCGGCACGCAGACGTCGGATCTCCGCGTCTTGGTCTTGGCGGAGGTGCTCCAGACCTCGCAGTTCGTTGGACATCCGGGTCATTGTTTGGTCTTGCTCCGCGCGGTCTTGCAGCAGCTGATCTCGGGTGGTCCGAGCTTGGCGAAGCTCCCCTTCCAGGAATGCAACTTGCCGTGGGGCGCCGAATGCAAAACGAGCCGAGGCGACCGATCTGCGTGAAGCCATGCCCGGGAAGGTGATCGCGACCGAGGCGGGGTGTTGCTCGGAAGTCGCTCCGAAGTCTCGGATGGATGATCGCTCATCTTGAGGCGGCTTGGGTAGCAGGGAGAAGATTGGCGAATGAGCGACCGAAGTTCAACCGCTGTACGGCCCCAACTTCGGACGAGGGGGTTGTGGCGAAGCGCCTAATAAGATTGGCGGACCGGCTACGAGAAAGACGGGTCAAAGATGAGAAAAGCACGATCCCCGATTCCGCCAGAGAAGCTTGGGTGTCTCACGGGGACTATGCGTCCACGTCATGGGTTGATGTCGAAGGGGCGAGATCAAGTGAGATAAAGAAGATGGTACCGCAGATGAGTCCAGATCGACCTCGATCGGTGCGTCGGAATCTCCCGATTGACGATCGTGGCTCGATCGCTGAGTCAGCTGATCGTACCTCGATCGCCCCTCGATCGTAACACTTCGATCGCTCTTCGATCGTAACACCCCGATCGCTCTTCGATCGAGGATCCGCCGATCGACCAGCTGTCAAGATCGGGCGAAGACGACATCGACGAGTGTACGAAGGCACCGGGAAGGATGGGTAAGAGCGGCGGCAGGTGACACGCAAGGCATCTAGCGGTTGTTTAGTGGAGTTCAGACTAAGTGTTTGGCTGAGATAGACATAACCATAAATCAGACTCGAATTTGCACTGAACATCGCAAGTGCCTTCCAGACAGGAAGAACATTGGCCCCATAAGGTGTTTGCATACTAGCGTTAGTAGATCTAGTGTTGTAGCGTAAGGATCGGATAACACATTGGCCGACCTTCCTACGCCTAAGTCTCTATCGTTCTAGTGCATACCTCGATCGACTGGATTACTGCTTGGCCGTCGATCGTCTTCGAACTCTCGTCAACTCAAGTCCCGCTATTGGAAGCGGCAAGCACCCAAAGGAAAGGAAAAGGAAGGAAAACAACGCCCCACAAGGCATCCCCAGGCTTCGGATCAAGTCCAAGCCCTCGATCAACACCCGATCGAGCCATATACTCGGCTGTAGCGTGAAGACTTCCGCGCTACTCCACCCCGTCCCCGCGTCCCGCCAGGACGTTCAAGACTTCTTGTCACTGCACTCTTCGGAGTCCCGAGAGAGCAGATCCAGCCCACCAACGGGTACACAAGGTGAGACCAAGTTCAGCAGATCACGGATCATCGGGGACCCCCTCCGTTAGTTGGTGTCTGGGCGCAGTGGGAAGTCGGATCTGGTCTTAACAAGATTTTGGCTGATCCCGCTACACCACAGTTGCACCGACAACGGCCAGTCGAGTATGAACTTGGAGATCCGGTTTGGGTGTATCAATTCTTCAGGGCACAAGAGGCGAGAAACGTACGAAGAAGCTGGCTATCACGTGGCACGGTCCTTACCGTGTTTTAGGTAAGCTCGGTGAAAATACGTACCAGATTGATATCCCGTCGCACCCGGATAAGAAGGTGACCGTGAATGTCAACCGTCTTAAGAAGTTCCAAGGACGGTGGACCAGACCTTTTCTTGACGAAGTACCTGAGGGTGTGGTGGAAGATGGCAGCGAACCGAATGGTGGTCCTCTGGAGGAGTCAGATCTGCCTCCGTCTAGTTACACGGAGCGGTTGACAATTGGTCACGAGGATACGGTTATAACGGGTGTGGATTCCCCATTGTTGGAGGTGGTATCCAAACGGAAGGCTGGCAGGACCGTGGAATATTTGGCGTTGGCGGCCAACTTTGAGACTTTTTGGCTACCGCGGGCAGCGTTGATGCCGGAATATGGCCCGTTGGTTACTGCTTTTGAACAGTCTGAGAGAGTGAAGAACCGTCTACCTGAGCTGCGTAGGAGTGCCCGTTTGGCTGAGGCAAATGCAGAAGTGGACGAAGACGACATACTGATGGTGTAGGTCGTGGGGTGGAATTCTTGAACCTATGGAACGGTTGGATACCTATGGAATTTGAAATGGTTCGGGAATTGAACGGTGGTGGTAAATGGGGAATTTTATTTTTAAGTTAAGTAATGCTGGAACGGAACGCTCGGAGGTAAAATTGGAAAGAAAATGGAATGGGAGCGTTCTACTGCGTGACTAAAGCGTCACAGATTTGGACTTGGGCGATTTAGGCGACTTGGAGGGGTGACGGCTTCTTGTCATCAGTGCCAGACGATTCGACGTCCTTACCGCCGCCGGATTTGTCGTCGGACTCTTGGGTGTCGTCCTGCGAAGCTTTGGGGTCCTTCTTGTTCTTCTGGCCGCCTTCTTCACTGTCTTGGTCGTCTTCGTCGTCAGGTTCGAAGTCGGAGTCGTGCTCTTTCTTGATGTTCTTGGTCTCGTGGTCGGATTCATCGGTGAGGCCGGTGTGGGAAGAAACGTCGAAGTCTTCGTCGACGGCCGGGCCCTTGGTTTCGTGGTTAACGGAGCTTCGGGAGGCAGCGCGGTGAACTCATCGTCCTCTTCGAAGTCCAAGTCGTCTTCCCCATCTCTGCAACACGGAATGGCTTTTCGACGAGCGTGGCGGCAGACTTGTTCTTCTGCAGCAGTCGGGCGACCTCGAGTTGTGTGGTCTTGAGCGTCTTGTTCGCCAGTAGTGTCTTCCAGGAGCCGCGTGTCTTGTTGCCTACTCAGGATGGATTAACGGGTGGTCCTTGACGGATGTCGAGCTCAATTCGAGCAAGTGCGTGCAAGGAGAGGAGGAGGTGAGCAGTGTGAGTGGGGTCGAGTGCATTGGACCGTTCCAGCAACTCTGGATGGAGGCGTACCCATCTTCATCAACCGTCTGCGGGTCGGACATCCGTGCGATCACCCTCTCATAACGGGGACGGTCACGGTTCCACAGAGCCAACAAGTCTCCTTGGGGAGGGTCATCGTCATGGTTGTTCTTGGCACGTGCGGAATGCTTGGCTGCCTTGCCGCCGAGCCACATCAAGTTGTCGTGGATCTCGTCCTCGAAGCGACGCATGAACTCGTAGTAGCCGAAAACTTCAATGTTGTCACTGATGAACTTGAGGCGCTGTTGGTTAGCGATGGTCTTGTGCTTGCGACGGGCTTCGGCCTTGTCGGTGGGAGCGTAGAGAGCGCAGTCGAAGAAAGTGCGGCGGTGCTTCATCCAGAAACGGTAGTGAGCGAGGTGGACGTCCTGATACTCGGTGGAGTCATACCAGACTCGTTGGCCACGCCACAGATACGCCACTCGGAACGGCGCCTTACCGAGCTGTGCAGCAGCCTTGACGAGACCGGCCAAGTCTTTCTTGACTGAGGACGGGGCTCCGATCGGCAACTCGAGCTTGAAAAGGGCGTCTTCAATCTGGACTTGCCCGACGTTTTCTGCTTCTTGGACGACTTGAGCTTGTCGGAACTGCGGGTCACGGGACGCTTGGAAGACCGTGACGTAGAAGCGGAAGTGGCTGAAAGAGATTGTGAGATGGTGGTTCTCCGGGGTCTTGATTTTCGGACGGTGGCAGCAAAATGACCGGTTTGGTAAGCGTGGCGGGAAGGTCCGGGTCGTCGGCCATGATGGCAAGTGCGAGGTCATCCAAGACCTTGAGCCCGCGGGATTCGTTATTCTCGGCGAGGGCAGGGCAAAGACGGCTCCAGAATTCGTACTGGGCGCTGGTAACTGTGTCTGGATCTGGGGAGTCGTCGGCGTCTTCAACGGCGGCGCGAATGCGTTCGACCGCGACTTCCTTGGGGTCGGGTGACGAGGAAGTCGACTTGGAGATGACGATGGGTGGCGAGGCTGGGAGTGGAGTGAGCAGTGGACGGCAAATTGGCGAATGGTCAGTGCTATTCCCTGTTAAGCTATGATGGATGGCTCCTGAACCTGGTCGGGTCACTTCAATCTACTATGGAGGCCGGAGGCACGGTGTCAACCGTTAAGAGCGGCCCGAGTGGAGCGAAAGGGGACTGCGGAAACTACAATGTTAATTGACTGTTATGGACTTACGGCTTTTGACACGGAAGGGTGAACAACCGTGTGGAGAATGACGCTAACTGACCTCCGTGATCACTACGGTTGTGGTGACCGGGTCGTTCGTCATTTCTAATCTACTATGGAAAAGGGGTTCGTGTGGAGCGTGGTACAGTGGTGCCTGACTACGGTGAATGTACTGGGAGATGGTTGCCATAACTTCGGAGGCACGTACTGGCGCGAGGTCCTCTGTGCTTTATGAGGAGTGCTAGTGTGGGTAATCACTCAACCTCTCCGTGAGGTCGCTGTTCGACCGTGCTTGGCTATTAGTTACTTCATCTACAAGTGGGCTAAGATCGTGAAACTGTGCATGCGTCGCTATCGACACTTTGTGCGTGGACCGTCGGTTCAAGACCGCAAGCGTGGCGCTCGTTGGTGGAAAACCTACGAGGCACTGTGGCTGACGCCTATGATTTTTACAAGCGCGGCATGAACACGAAGAAGGGCTGGGAGGGCTCATGTACAAGTGGATCGATGCGAACTAGATTCAGGTTGGCCTCGCCGTCGGAGTCCGACTCGCCGCTGCCGCCTTCGCATGGACCGGGCAGGGTGACTTCGGTGCGCTTCCTGCTGGACCGGGATCTGGTCGCAGCAGACTTTGTCTTGCCGTCGGGCTACTTGGAAGCTTTCTTTGGAGGCCGAGGCGGCTTCTTCGCTTGGGCTTCGCCGCCTTTCGCTTTAGTGTCAGCGGCGGGTAGCGCCTTGGGGTCAGCGCGTCGGCATCGCAAGTGGTGCTGATCTTGGGCTAGTGCTCGGTGGGCGTCGTGGATTCTCGGCGAGTGTTGGCTCGGGCGCAAATTGCAGAATGAGGCGTTGCCTGTGCGGTTCGCTGGAATTCCCCCTGTGACAAGGTGCTTCCCGTTTGGGTGTAGGAGGGTGTAATGGGGCCACCTGGCAGGGATTCAGTATGCAGATAGTTAGCAGTAGTTAGAACTTCAACAGTGTTCTTAATATAAAACAGTTTAACTCTAACTCGGAAGTTCGCAAGTCAATTGGTACTCGGTACCATATTGGACAGGAACGCCAGGCGTCCGTTGTGGTTAGCGCGTTAACGCTTCCTCTAAAGCTAAGGTGCATGTGACCCCGTCACAGTAGCCGCAGCCACTTTCCGCACCGCCTGCCTTTGTAGCCCTTGACCTTGTTGCTCGACTTGTTGTTGGCCACGATTGCCACAACCCGGTAAAGCTCCAAAATCCATTCTGCTTCTTGTATAACTTTTAAATACACACAGAAACCACTTGGGCTCATAACCTAGGAGATGCGTCGTCGCACTCGCAGCACTTCGCATGTGGTGACGAGGTGAGCAGGAGTTCCCGAGTTCCAACTAAAAGTCAAAGTAGAAAACGAAGTGCGTAGGTTGAGAGAAAATCAATTGTATGATTGTTGTTTAAGTGCTGTTGTAAGGGGAAAGCACCTCGAGCGATTAAACCTCCATTGTCTTCTCTTAACTATACTGACCGCAGCCCTAGAAAGAAGCTGCACGTATGCAGGAGCAATTCTCAGAAACCCACAGGTCTCGCTCGCAAGGACTCTCTTTCTTTTCCCTCATAGTCAAAGCTACATGGCCAAACGACCTCAACCATCACTCTCTGTCCTTGGACATTCAACATGCATGACACATATCCAGTCATAAAATCAACCCAAGTGACGACTGGAAGCACTCAGTGTCTCGTAGATTGTGCTGCTCATCGCTCCGCTGTTTTACACTGTCAAATGAGACCGCTCAAAACAAAATCGCATTTTCTAATATTATTACAGTGGAGATACAGCCGTTTGTGTGGAACGCGGCGTTCCTTCGAACTTAAGCGAGTTTTCAAGAAAAGACGTTTAGGACATTTTGAACATTTTTTCGTCTGACGTTTTGAATGACATTCCTGCAGGGTTTATGAGGTGGCTTCAGGGATCTGTCAGGGATCTACAGCAACTTCAGTTCTGTCAAAAGCAAAATAACCCCTTACAGCAACGTAATTGGTGGATGGGTGTCATGGCTCTCAAATCCACAAAATCGAAGGTCCTCTCACGTTTGTCTCGGCACTGATCGCAATACCAGGAGGCTTTTAACGCACCTCGCCTCGTTGAAATGGACAGAATGGGGTTAAGCAAGGACTAGAGAAATCAACGATTTCAAGCCTCTCTCGTGAAGTTGTCCAAAACGTATATGCGGGAGTTTGCCTTCACCCTCCTTCCAGAAAATGTACGCATTAAACGACGTCAACGTGTCCTTAACCCGTCATTCACCGACACATACCCAATATGTTTGTTGAAAAATCGGCATACATATCCGATGTACGTGATTTGCCGTTTATAATGGCACAAGCTTGCAATTACTGAACGACCATACAAATTTCATATAAAGAGATGAAAATACCTGTCAGTCATTTCCTATTTATGTTGGTCGATGCACATGAAGATGTGAAGAGAAAAGTGTATCTGGAGCCGACTAGCAAATACATGGTAGAAAGTCTGCATATAGAGTGAAGCCGGGACTAAACATCAACCAGTGTCTAGTCGAAAGCAAGAAATCGCGATGTGTCGGATCCAAGAAGTAAACATTGAGAACAAAAACAGTAATTGTATTACGTTTTTGTTGCGTTCGTCCATTCCTACTAGTGGTGAACTATGGTCTCTCGGGAGCAGGCAATGTGGTCATATGACCGTGCACGCGGAAGCAGTGGAGGTGACCTGTTTCGTTTGCTCCGTGAGCGTGTTCAGCCACGTGTGGGATGGTTTGAAGCGTCTTCGTTGGGAAGATCACCGTGGAAGAAGGTCGGTGCTGCGTTCCAAGAGTGGAAGGAAGACATGCAGGACATCGAGCACGCTCAGAGACTCAGCGGGTTATACTGGGCCAAAGACAGTCGCCGTGGACCCCGACCTGAAGTGGTGTTGGCCGGTACTCGTGAGGGTCGACGTGCTATGACTGAGCAGGTTCGCAACGTTCGACGAGAAGCGGCTCGAAGAGGGTGTCTCGGTTCGGTTGGGGAGGATGTCCCGAGTCAGAACGGTGGCAACCGTCTTGACTCGGAAGCAATCCGGCTGAACGAGATTGCTGCTCAACTTTGTGCTGAGCAGCAACGGGAGGATGAGCTGGCTGCCCTGTCGCAGCTACGGAGGGATGGTCGCTCGGTGACGCAACTATAGCATTTGGCTCAGTTTGGTGGGACCCTGGGATTGGTGGAACCAGGGCCCCCATATTTCGAATGGCGGCAAGCGGCGTGGAAGAGCGAGGAACGACGGCGTTGCGGCGCTGCAAGGACGGAAGGCATGGCCGTGAAGGAGGGCAAGGACAAGGACAAGGACAAGGACGACGCAGGAGGGGTGTCGTGGAGGCACGACAGGATGACAACGGATCGGTAAGTCAGGAAGTAGGAGGGACGGCCGCACGGCACGCCCCGAGTTCTAGTAGGAGCTCAGTCATGAAAAAGCCTTGGAACCAGCAAGTTAATATCTTTTGTATTGATTTGTTGTTGTTATTGATCTACTCTCCTAGAACGCACCTGTCTGCCATACGCCTCGAGGACCGTCCTAAATCAAGGCGGCTCGCGACAGTATAACTTAGTGGTGTCGCGGCTATGTGTACCACAACCGTTACGTCTACAACGCCACATTCGAGTGGTCAACTTCAACGTGGCTCGATCTTCGAGAAAGCAATAGCAGCAAGCCTGTGGAAGAACGCACGGCGTGTGCAGGAGAATTTTTATCTAATGGATGTGAATTGAACATCTGATGGATGTGATGGCAGTTGCAGCCATTATTGCTGCGCTGGACGCCTGCCAAAATAGCATAGGCACCTGTCATATCCACTGCAGATAAGCCGGGCTTAAAAATATATGTCAACATATCGGCCGGAGGCGGCACCACAAATACCGTAAATGGACGTAGTGTGTCGGACGAGAAGAGCCCAGGCCCCTGGGAATACGGATGTAGCCAGGCGTTCAACCTGACACTTGAGTTCGGACACTGTACGGGGCAGTATCCTTCTTCGTTTCACTTTCGAATTTCCCGCCTGGCTGCGGTCATGGAGGAGAGCGACGACATGGACGCGCTACTATGCCTCACGGAGATCTACCTGAAGTATGAGAACGACTTGTACAAGGCTCGCGCGGAGGTGCACAGACTGTTACTCCTCGAGGCGTGGAGGATCGCCATGCGGAACCGTCATTACCTCACAACCGAGCGCTTGGACCCCGAGCGACTCAGCGTGGATGACGCTGTACAAGTACGCAAGCGACACAAACTTCCTCAATGCCACCAGTCTTACCAGGTAAGATCTTGTCGTAGTCATTAATCCCTTTTGGTTGCCTAGCCTAACCACATGCTGTGTGGTCAATAGACCTACGTTCCTCCAATTGCTCCAGCGGTTTTCTAGCTTCTACACTCTACGCGCGCCTTCGTCACGCGGCCGTCCTGCGAAGCTTCGATACCTCCACCAAGTGCTGGGTCTTGTTCTCTGCTTTTACATTGGTTCGATGGAGCAGAGCACGCTCTGTATGCTGTTCGGAGTGCCGCCAGCGACTCTCGCGAGGACGCTGCGCAGGGCCGAGAAGGCTCTTTCGCAGGCACTGCTGGGGTTTGCTCCTGCGCGGATATCTTTTCCCTCCCCGCACAGCAAGTAAGGCTGGCCAAGCTGGTCAAAGCGAGGGAACCCCTTCTGAAGCATACCTTCGGGTTCATAGATGGCAAGAATCTTCGGGTACGGACTGATACGGAAGTTTATTTATCTTTCAGCCCTAGCTAATGCTTGAACTTCTTGCGGGTGATGCAGCCGTCCAGCGCAGACCTCCAGAACGCCATGTACAATGGCTGGCTGCACTCGGTGTTCGTGACAGGCACCATCTGCTTCGCCGCGGACGGCTGCATCATTTGGTGCAAGCCCAACTGCCCCGGGTCGTGGAACGACTCAGACACGTCGTTGGGCTTCCACATGAAGCTGCTTGATACCACAGTTTGCCCCGACGTCCGTATGAACGTTGTCTCCGACTGAGCGTTTCCCTGCTCGACGGAGATGACGGCCGCATATTGACCCCGCTGAAGGACGGAGACATCGATCGAATTGTTCCCTCACTCCGCAGCTCGGCGAGGACGCTGCACAACGCCATCACGTCGGTGCGTCAGGCTGCGGAGTGGGGCATGGGTAGCATGCAAAGGTGTACAGTAGGCTTAATCTTCCCCTGCCGTACGACCCCGTGGTGCGTGGGCTCAGACTGAATAACATTTTCAGGCTGGCCAATTACCAGGTTCGCACCGTGGGAATTTCACAGATACGAACCACCTTCAGTGGTGAGCTGGAGCTGCCGACGTAGTTAGGCTACTACCACGTCGTAGGAGCTGATTCCAGAGTCTGCTTTGATGAGTTGCGAAAAGTATGATCGTTTTCGTATGTATGTACCTCTGCGGCTTTGCTGGCTACATGTTGAATTGCGGACGAATTGTAGGTGATGGTGCCAAGTGTCCGGTTCAAGACGCGAAGCGAGCACTTCTTCCTCTACTTCTATTCTTATGTTCATGTACATGTGTTGCAGTTGCATTAGGAGTTAGCAGAGGTAGTTGGTGATGAATGAAACGCTACAAGTAAATGATCCTCTTCTGACTTGATCCGTAGTTCGCTAGAGCTCCGATGCACGACTGAGAGATCCAACAGACCTTGGAGATGACAGCCCTCAGCAACTATTCCTTCTTGAAGATTGCGCCGATCAACATGATCATCTCCTGTGTTCGCAAACGCGCGTCCTCTTTGTCACGGCGCGCGCTCGTCGGCCTCCAGCTTGTCCTGTCGGCGGCGCTCCTCGGCCTCGACCTTCTCGGCTTGGATCCGTGCTTCCTTCGCTGCAGTTTAGTGGTGGCGCTGATCTTCCTCGGCACGTCGAGCTTCCGCCTTTCGTTCGTTTTTCGCGGAAAAACAGCATCATCTCAAAGTTCTGCTCCCCAGGTTGCTGCTGGCATTCTCAAGGTCCGCAAGTTTTTCAGCGAGGTGGTAGTCATCATGGCGCGGAGGCATTCCGCCTTGACGAAGCTTGCTTCAGCTTCATCCTGGTTCCTCTCCATCCCTCGCGCGCTTGGCTCCAACACTATCGCGGAACGAGTACAGATAGCCGCCCCCAAGGCGGTTGGATGAGCTTTGAAGCGATGCATGGCGATGGTCTTCCTGTTCATCGCGCGAGCCAAATTTGAAGCCACGCGCCGCTGTAGTCTTCGACGTCTTAGCGGCTGCCACGGGTTCGCAGCTATTCGAACTCGGGGAACTGGCCCTTCGTGGTTTCTTCAAACCCGCCGAATGCAGCTGGCGGGTCGCCGGCACGGACGGAAGTGGTGATGGTCTCGGCGTGGGGGCAAACGCCTTCAGACCATCGACGCCAACATGCACATCGCACGTATCTGGAGCCTCGGTGTGGCGGGGGGGCGGATAGCCAGAACGTCGTTCACGAGTTGGTCGCACGCAGATTCACTAGTAGTACAGCCACCGCTGTCGCATGGGGTGCTGATTGGGCTGGCGATGCCAGCCTGAGTCGTACATCCGACACCATCTCCGACGTCAAAGTACGGGTCGAAGCTGAAGTCCGACTCGACGAAACCCTCGTCGCCCTCCTGGCCATTTTCACCCCTTCATCCTCATCAGCCACGTCATCCATCTCGACGACGTTCGCCTTGTCGTTGATGGATCGCTTGGCCAGCTTCGCCTTCTTCACGTGCGGGGCATCTCGGCAGTACCAGTCGGCTTGCGCATGCTGTAGAGGGCCTTGAACTTGCGTTTCAGACTGTCAAGGTCTCGTTCGACCCAGCTACGGCCTCGGTTCAGGTTGTAGTCGGAACCAATCCGCTCCCACTCGTCCTTGCCGAGCGGCAGGTGCTCTTCGACGATTTCGAGAAGGCGTTCGATCTCCACGAGCTTGTAGTTAGGGCTCCCGCTTAGCTTAACCATCTGCAAGACAGCCACGTAAATATTACGACCAGGTCGCGCAAGATTGAGCAGTATAACGGCGTACCGCTGGCGTTTGTTGGAAGAGTCGAGGACGTGCACTTGGAGGTGGTGGCGCGGGCGGAGATGAAGCTTGAGGGCTACCCGGAGAATCCGAAAATGAGTTGAACGACTGCGGTGGCGGCGGCGGAGGCAGCAGGATCAATCGCCTCCACCACGTCGCCCGTAGCTGCTAGGGCAACGAATACACCGCTGAAAATCGTTGGCTAGCCAGCTTCAAGGCGCGAAAACTCGCGCTCAAACACCCAGCTACGACCCCAAAGATTCCACCGTGAAGAGATGCGATGCTTGCGTTCGCGCCAAATCCATCGAACGGCTGCCGTCGCTCGAAGCAACAACCTTTCGAATCACCAGCCGTGCGCAGTGCTATCATCAACTATCCTTCGTTATTTGCGCATGCAGCGCATCAAACCTTACCAACACGATGCAACGCATGTACAACTACACCTCGGTCTTACTGTTCTCGTCCTCGCTACGTGCCATCACTTGCAATGGATCACGTTGGTCCTGGATGTTGCGGTGGCGACAAGTGTCAGCTCGGCATCGACAAACGAACCAGAGATCGTCGCCGTAGTCGACAGTAATCTCCTCACCTCGGCGAACACACTCTGTGGTTGCTACGACGACGGTCGTGCGTCTCTCTTGGCGACCTCGCGGAACTCGGCGACCGGGTTACAGGAGTGATTCACAAACCTCATGATACCACCCATCCTCTCGGCGTTGATCGCCACGCGCACGGGGGTCGACGGGAGATCGGGGCGCGTCTTCATGACCAACCTGTACCCGCGGTTACGGGGACGGTCGCGAGCGGAAGCGCGGACATGCTCCATTTCGCCCAGATATTGACCGAGTACCTGGCCGGCGTCAATGTCATAAGCCGCAACCACGCTCAGCGAAGACGTGCGCGTGTTGCGCATGAGACAGACGAAGTCGGATTCCGCGAGACCGTTTCCGCATTTGCCTTCGTAGGGGCAGCAGTTGGCGTTGCAGTACAAGTTCATTGCGGCGTTGCGACAGGAGTCCGAACGACACGGTGCAGAGCATGCGCACCAGCCAAAGTGCGCTACCGACGGGAAGACCGTTGTACTGCTTGCGCAAGTGCGCCACATTGGCCACCGTGCGAGAACGAAGACGTCGTCCGGGGCCGATGCTCGAGACGGGCGGCGCACCTCGTCAGGTAGGGACAACGTGATCTTGGGTTCTGTGTAGTCGAGGGCACCACGATCAGGTCGCCGAGCCGTCACACGTGGGCGAGTACGGAGCTGAGGCTGTCCGGCGAGACTGTCGTCGGTCTTGGCGCGAGAGAGCCGACGTCAAACGCGTGGACATGATGGGCGAACGGGGCGGCGTTTCCAGAAGCACTGGAGACGACGTTGTCGGGCTTCGCAGGCGGAGCTGCACTTCTGGCGAACTTGACGGCGGATTCGTTTCGCACTTTGACAATATCAGCTTACCAGGTGCAAGCCACGGGAGTGTCAGTGTGCCAGCGGACGCGTCGTCGGTTATGGATTTCACGTCGTGGCTAAAGCTTGAGATGCCGTTGCGCTGCGACGACTGATCTCGCTGCACGTTCGGCGGCGTGTTCTCCTCCTCGCTTGATGAGTCCACGACACATCGGAGTTTCCATCGAACAGTCGAATTCGTCAGCCGTCCCATGGTTTCTGCAGATGCAGCAGCAGTTGTTAGAATCACGCTACAAGTAACAATACAGCAAACTTTTTGAATCCAAGCTCACTTTTCAATGTGGTCTTCGCGCTTTTGACGCAGATTGCAGAGTGAGCGACTTGTCAAAACGTCGGAAGATATATGTCGGCGTTTAAGCCACCAGAGTGATGGTATGTTAGATGAGAGTGATGATTAGCATAAAGTATACAAAAAGCAAGACTAACCGTTTAGATGGGTTCACTGCATAAATCTAGGGGTAGGTGGGTCTCGTGAGACCAGATTACATGTCGACATATTTTGCCTATCTGCAGCAGATATGACAGGTGCCTATGCTATTTTTGGCAGGCGTCCAGTGATCGATCTAACTGCCTGCCAACCTTAAATGAAAATGCTTTCGTCGCTCTTCATTCCTAAGAATGCCTTTCATGATCATTCTGGTGGAAAAGCTCGAGGCTTATAATTCTTGCGCGAACGCGGCGTTCGGTAACTTTGTTCGGAACCTTTAAAGTTCGTGCATACACACAAAAGTGTCAGAATACACCCTTCCTACTCATGTAAACACAGTTGAAAGATCAGAACCTCATCAAAATCGATGAATTAAAACCAAGATGACGGCACCCACATCCAGGTTTGAGGCCCCCGTGAAGGTCCGGACCAAAGCCTCTATACCTGCAGGACCACTGCAGCCAAATCGAGAAGAAACACCCAAGATATCGGTGCCGTGTCCCTTCTCGGCCGATTCGGTGCGCGCGGTACATACCTCGAAAGAAATCATGGTGCTTGTGTATCATGAAGCGTTCGCTACGATCACATGTGAAAACGAATTTTGTGAATTGGAAGTCTAGGTTTGTCTACAGGCGATCGGTACTGCCGTTGTTGCTGTAGGCCAGCGGAAGTTTTGTAGGAGATTCGTCTTTTGCTCGGATCACCTTTTTCGCCTTGGTCCTGCTACTTACAAGCGATTTAACGCCGCTACTTCGAGAGCTGTTTATACTAGGGAGGAGACGCCGTCCCCGCGAGTTCCTGCAGTGCGAATCTTGCTGGCCATGTTGCGTTTGGCGCTGAGTAGGGAGTTTTGCAGCGTCACTACAATTCCGTGCGCCTCACCTAGATACGTGGCTGTGATCTCCTTCCCTTTCTTGTAGGACTGCAGACTGAGGTCCCAACACTTGAGAAACTCCTGCTCAACGCCCACGTTGTGGTACGCGATGCCCAGTACTGCGACGCGATCCAGTTTAATGTTTGGATTGGGGTCGCCGCTCTTCCCACCGAAACCTTTGCGAGTTGGACTCGATCCACCATTAATTGATCCGCCACCACCATCTCGACCCAATTGCAGCTCTTCATGCAGGAAAATCAGTGCCGACTGTGCGTGACCCAATGCGCTCTGGTGCTTACCAAGTTGCGATAGTACCGCGCACATGTTGAGGTGTGTGTCTGCCTTGTTGGGTAAATTGTCAAGCCGCGCCTCGATCTTGAGCGCTTCAGTTAAATAGGTCAGTGCCTTGTGGAGGTTGCCCTGTCGTCGGTAGTAGCACGCCAAGTTGTTGAGCGTGACAGCTCGGCCTGCCGGATGTCTTTCTGTGAGGATCTCCGCCTTCTTCAACAGCTCCAGCACCACGCGGAACTCCTCCTGCTGTAAATACGTCATCGCCAGGAGATTGCACATTTCCCCACAGTCCGACAAGACGCCCAGACTTCGTTGCTGTCGGCCCCAAAGAAGTGCTGCCGGAGCACGAGCCCCTTCTCCATGCACTCCAGCGCTTCCGTGTACCTGCCCTCCTGCTGCAATTGTGCGCATTTGTCATCGAGTCTCTGCAGCGCCACGAGCTCCTTCTGGTTCTCGATGAAGTGCGTCTCCTCCAGCTCCTCCAGCACGGTAACTCGCTTCGATGGAGCTGGAGACGGCGATAAAGCAGGGGTCTTCACCGCCTCCATCGAATCGTTCACGTCAGTCTGTGGGGTTGGCGACCCATCATCATTCGTGTCAACCTCCAAGTGTTCAGCATCTCCAATGACCGACATCGTCTTCTTTTCCATCTTGCCCAATGTAAACCCAGGTAAATCAAATGCAACTTATGCACATGAAGGGGTGCAAGTCTTCAACTATTGATAGACTACATGGCTACACTATTGTACCACTGCAATCGGTACAAACGACGTAACGGCCGAGTCGAATGGCTACCCTCGCTTGTTCTGCTGGACGCGTGCCACGTGAGTCAGAAATCCTTCAGCAATTCACAGATTTTCTAAACATCTTGGTGTCTGCTACTTGGTGACAATGGGGGCGGCTCCGCGTGGCGATACCGGTGCCATGGTCCAACAACAGGAACAAGTCGATGATGACAACATGTGCAGAAACAACGGAGACCAGGAACAAGACCAGGAGGAGCTTGTGACGCATATCGTCTCGTTGCGGGTACAAGTCGATGATGCTTCGCAACGGGAGGTGCTGCTGGAGTTCGAGTGCAATTGGACGCCGGGTATCGGCGGATCGGTGTGGACCAGCGGCAAGCTTCTCGCAGCGCACCTTGAACTGCAACGCGAAACCTACCGTTCGATCTTTGATGGTGCGCGTGTGGTGGAGCTCGGCAGTGGTACGGGTTTTGTGGGTCTCATGATCGCTTCCTGCTTCAAGCCGTCGCATGTGTTCCTCACAGACCTGCAGACGCATATCCACGGCTTGCAGCGCAATTTGAAGCGGAACGCGGCGGCAGTGAGGCTTGCACGTCAAGGAGTTGAGTTGGGGGTCAACTGAACAGGAGACGCGTCTGCTCGAGTCGATCTCCGCAACGAATGATGACCTTGAAGGTGCACAGGTAGATGTCATCGTGGGCACCGACGTAGCGTATCTACGGGAGTTGTACGACCCCTTGCTGCACACGATAAACCGCTTGGCGACGTCGCGTACGCTGGTTCTTCTGGGACTCGACCGCACCGACACGCAACTCACTTTCTTCCGCCAACTCGAAAAAGACGGCTTCAAGTACCACAAGATCCCGGATTTCCAGCTTCCGATGGAATTTTGGGGTCGTGACTTTGACTATTCGAGATCCGTCGCGCGGCCAAGTGTTAATCCATCAACCCAGCTTCGGAGCAAGTTGCACCCTGAACGGAGTGCAAAATTCACTGGCGTCGTCCCGGGAAACTTCACTCTTGGTTGCAACAATTGCAGCACGCTATTGTAGATATTGTACCAACACAACCGAAGCAAGACATTTACAGTCGTAATAGACTTCATATACACGAGTTGCTTCATGTCGGCATCGACTCCGCGGTCATGACGTGGCAACGAGGAATCGTGAAGCCATTTGGCCGCGACGCGACCACCGTACACATGGTCAAAGCGTGCGACAATATCCTCAACCTTCACTTTTTCGCAAGATCCGTTACAGTTTAAGTATCCTAAATGCACGTTTCACTGCGCTGCCAGAGCACTTCAATGGTTATTGCTGCAATGCCAAGGTGTCGGTCAGGGACCACCCAGGTGGGAACAACTGCAGTGGCGTGAACAACGAGTGCAGTCGGCTGCGCTTCAAGGGCGATCGGATCGGGCTCACTCCACAACCGGACGGCGAGATTCACCCCCTCCACATCCGACTTATTTATACAGGACCTTCCACCGCGACCTCCGTCCCTGCGGATTCTTGCGCGCACATTCCTGCGCATCATGCAGTTGGGGTTTTCCTCCGCTTGCAGCCTGCATTGCAGCGGCATCAAAGACTGCTCATGGTCCGTCGTGGCCAGCTTCTCCACGCAGCAACAAGCTACTCACCATTCCATTTCCCCCAAATATTATCAAGACGCTTACGATTTTCTTTGGCGTTACCCAGCCCCGTCGCAGAAAAGGTATCTTCCCGGGGTTAAACTCCAAAACCCCTCCTCCTCCATCTTCCACCCACCTTAAAACCCGCACTTACCGTCATAAAACCCACGTCCCCTTCCAACCGGCTACACAAAACCGCCATTCAGTCCTCACTAGGAAAATCGCCACCACCCCCGCAAGTCGATTAGGGCTCCTCAGGTTGAAGCAATCCAACCGCCATAATGAGCAGCTCCGGGAGCTCGTGGCAGACGCAAGTCAAGCGCCAGAAGCAACAGGCCAACAGCAAACTCGGCTCGTGGTTCGTGAGCAAGTTCAAGGGCAAGAAGCTGCTGGAAGAAGACACACAGACCTTAAGACGACGTCCAGTGGGGACTCTCAGTGCCGTCACCAACCAACAACAAGCCAATGCTGCACGTCGTGATGAGATGGGGCGTAACCCCATGAGACAGCGGAGCTTCCTACGTCAACAACTACAGGAGATGAAGAGACAATCGGCTGAAGCTCTGCAGTTAGTTCAGAAGAGGATGGACGGACAAGTAGTTGAGGAAGAAGAGGAGGATCTTGAAGAGAAATCATCGTCTTCTGAGGAGGAGGGACTTCATGTGGTCCACGACCCGGAGGATGCTCTCCGCACCAGTGTCAGCAGTGACCCGGCGAGGTCCCGCAGCTCTTCGGTCAGGAGGTCCAGCACGTCGTCGCGACGTCGTAGCACGGCTGAAGAACAGGAGCGAGCGGACGAACATTTGGCCCATGAGACCCAGCAGAACGAGTACTCGGAGGAGGTGAATCGTCGGATGAGTCAAGCTACGCAGTTGTATGCTGAAGCCATCAGTACTTTGGACAACGCACTGCATCCGAACAAGCAACCGGACGTGGAGCCGTCTCCCAAGCCACTACTGCTGGGAGTGAAGAAAGGAAGCGCTAATATGCCCAAGAGTGAGTGGATTTAAGAGGTTGGGACGTGAACTGACGGATGAAAGGCAGTTGACGGTAGCAGAGTGGAAAGTTGACGGATGTATAGCAAGAGGTGAGCGTAGCACTAGTTTGGTATAAAAGGCGATATTTTATTTTTGGAAGTACTTAGGAACAGCACTAACTACAGTAAGAGAGTATGAACGGTGAAGTTGCAGTTTGGTGACTCATTCAGAGCGAGAGAAGGCAACGAAGTGGGGATCTTCTAGTGGATGACTTTCAACTCGGTCATACCCGTCGAAAGTCAACTTGTCCGTCTTCATCTCGGCAAAAGCTTGACGTTGGATCTTCACGTCGAAAGGCAAATAGCTGAAAGTACACATGAGCAACAAAAAACAATGTTTTCAGTACGCAAATAGTCCGTGTTCGGATAAACACAGCCACGAACATGAGTTCCAATGACGGCGTCGTCTTGAACGCGTGCTCGTCGACGACAACCAGGGGATTGAGGTCAAGATGTCTACCAGAATATCATTGTGAGTCAGCAAGACAGTCCAAGTGCAGCGTTCGTGGTGCAACCCACATGGTTTTGAGTTGCGTCAGTGGGGCTGTCTGTTTGGTGAACACGCCCTCGCTGTCATTCACGAAGCCGAGAAACATTTGAGGCACGACATTCGCGAACTTGTTCCCTGACAAATCCCTGCGCCGGTGGTTCAGCCAACGTAACAAATGAGATGAGGCATTCCGTCCAGCGTGCTGCAACCCGTTTAACATCGTACAAGTGCGTGGTGGTTACGGGGATGTTGCTTGGCACTTCCTGCAATCATGGAGGTCAGCATATTGGTCAGGCATACAGTCTCACTTACCACCCAGCTTTACTCAAAAGCTCACCTTAAGTCCACGAAAGTCGCAGTAGACGGACACTCGAACATGGCCGATACAATGGCACTCCGTCGGGCACGATCCAACGTACTCAAGCAGCGCGAGCCCATGCAGGACGAGTGTGAGCAGCTCACACCACCACATCCCAGGAAGCGGAGAACCCCTTTTAAAGATCCAAACGTCGCGAAAGCGTTTTGAAGGGCATGTGGCGCGTCTTGCGATGACTGGACGCAATTGACGCCACTCGCTGCAAATACGACCCACGTAAGGTGATTCTCGATGGTCAGCCACAGCTCCGTTTGCTTGCCGGCTGCACTTAAAACCATCGTCAGCTAAAGCTCATCTAGCGACTGAAAGCAGCCTCTGGAAATCACTTTGTGATTTTTGAGCGGTGGCTACCATCCTGCTGCAGTGCTGAGACCGCAGCTGAAGCATTCAGCCCGGTAACTGCTGGCCGCTTCTCGCTTCTTGCTGTCGTAACGACTCGGCCGCTGTCTCATGGTGAGTTTTGCGCTGCGCCGTCTTCCATCTCCTCTGCTTTGGCTCTCGAGACGATGTTCATGGGGCGTTTTGAGCTGATAGCGTTCGTTAGCGCCAACGCAGCACTTTGTCTCTCTTCCGCCGTCTCATTTGCAACGCTTGAACTTGGTCTTCATGCAAGTCCGTTTGCATTCGGCCCAGTCATCATCATCACCACGCTAGACTCGCATGAAGTGTCTTCCAGGAAATTCTCCGGCGAGTAACGTGCGTCCTTTGCAAGGCGCTTGCTTACGGGATCCGACGCCTGGAGTCGCTTCTCAGTAATATGGCCGATAAGCTCCGACACCATGACCCATTCGGCCTTTTGCCAGCCACTGCGCAAGTCGTCGTCGGAGCAGTACAAGAAACAAAATGGAGAACCAATCTTCCGTCGCGACTGGTGCGGTGCACTCGGTCACCTACCGCTTGACGTGTGGGTCAAAGCCTAGTGGCGACACTCATCGTACCCTCAGCGTCACATGTCGGCATGAAGACTCTCGACGTCGGAGAGGCTCTTGGAATGGAGCTGCTGACATCGGAGACTCGGATGATGACTGCGATAGCCCTCGGAGACCTAGCACGACTAGACCGCGCCCTGCAGTAGTCTCACCGACACGTGTTCGGCTCTTTTACGAGGACGAAGCTGCCAAAGCGCGAGTATGCGGGAACGTGCAGCGTCTGCTCAACGTCGTCCAAAAGGACCCGGAGGCTACGACCACCAATGCGCAGGTGGCGCGCAAAGTGCTAAAGTATCGCCGAGTCATGGGCAGATTGGACGACGTGAACGTGGAAGACCCAGACTTCGACGCGTCCGCGTTCTTCGGCATCGAGTGGTGTCGCGTGGGTGCCCCTCAAGTTGAAGTCGTCCGTTCATGTTGTAGTTGTCTCCTCCGCTGCGAATTGCATCGCTGCGAGGAGAAAACTACAAATCTGTGAGGCTTTGCACCAAGACAGCATTGGTGGTGCGAGCTCTGCTTTCCACACTGCGTAGCATTGACAGAGGTCACGTAGGCAGAGGCTGAATACATTGTATGTGACTTGCAATCCGTTTCTGGTTCCGGCGCTCGAAAGTACCACCTTCCAGAACAAAGTTAACTCGCATACAGGCGTTGCTGGTAGGCTCGGATCTCTGGTGCCCCGACAATTGAGCTAGGCAACAGCGTCAAAGACAGTGGGCCGCATGTGCTTCTAGAAGTCCAAACACTTTGGTACGTCGACAACGATGGCGATAGCGGCTAAAGTGTTCTCGAGTAGTAGTGTGGCGAAGGTGTCTACCAAATGGAGTAGGGTCCTTGATCGTTTCTCCCACCGAGCTGCGAGGACAGGATATTCTATCCTGTATGGGTGGAACCACTAACTGGCCTCGTGACTGGGCTCACACGTCGAACCAAGGTGGCAACTCGGGGTTGTAAGTTGGGACCACGGCTCGAGAGAACTAACATCGTGATACACTGTCCTGAAGTGTGAGGCGTACTCGCAGATTCGAATCTCGAGGCTCGGAATCATTCTACAGCAGCATATGCCAAGCCTACTTACGCCGTACATGAACGCCTCGCTGTTCAAGACCAACGTAGCGCGTGTGTAACGCGCAACTGTGCCCTCTTGTCTTGTCGCCGCGAACAGTTTGTAGCAGGCACCCGAGGGACTGCACAGCATGTTGTGGGCACGTTGAAGTGTCTGCAGACAGCACCGAGCGGACTGGCCTTCACACTGGCGCTAATAACAACGTCGGCAGGGTATGTTCACTACTGTAGTGTAGTGTAGTGACTACACTGTACATGTAATACCTTGTGGAAGAGCCTACCGGTACGTACATGTACGCGCCATTCGCGTTCACTAGCGCCACATCGCACTTCTCCCCATTCTGACCTGCCCCTTTCAGTGCCGAACTGAAAAGGTCGCGGTAGTTGGGATGGTCATTTTTGCAGTTTGTCGTTCCAATAACCGCCGCTGTTATTGCTGCTGATCAAGAATTTCTAACAAACACGAACTGTATTGCGAGCGCTGCAGTGCAAACTATAAAACATTTAACACCACTGTTTGCAGAATTGGTTGTTAGCGTACGCCGAATCTAACTACAGCCAACACGTTCGATTCACATTGATTCATCTTGGAGCTGAAAGTCGAGTAACGAAAAACATACTAACACGTTTTCAAACATCACCAAATAGTTCGTTGTTGTGAACTGTAGCAAAATACAACTACCGGTAGGCTTATGGTCAAGGGCAAACGGGGACACGTTGCTGCTTGGCTGTTCACAGGGCTATTATACACCTCGCCCCATGTCGTAGAGGAGGAAGTCATCGCGCCACGTCAACAGGGGATGCGTCCATCTTGTGTCCCTCTGTATCATCTCCACCACTGTACAAAAATATCCTTACGATTAGACTCGCACGTAAGGCACTTCAACGTACACTGTCACTTGATCATCGCCAAAAAGGACTTGAAAGAAGCGAGTTTACACGTAGAGACGCGACAAGTAGATGCAATGGCCACTTCGCTTCTCGTCCTACTCGAGCGAGACACGTGCATCAAAACACAAAACTTGTGCCCATTGCTGGCAAAATTGAGTGCCAAAGCCCAACGACGCCTGCCATCCTTGTCGACTGTGCAATCGCCTGGCCAGCTTCTGACTACAATTTGCAGCGTGATACATGCACGCCAACTCACGCCTCCCTCTGAACGCAAAGCGCCCCAATCTCATCTTGGTTGCCCCCAAGCCACTGAGCATGTCCATGCGTCGAGGCGATAGAGTGCAAGTTGCTGTGTGTGGGATGATCGAAGTTGTGTTTCTACATGTACAGTAGCGAACTGTAACGGCACTTTCGTGTCATGTCTGCCAGATCAAATGTGGCCCAACACCGAGATCTCTCGAAAAACTGGTGAGCGAGCAACACACCGCTGCAGAGCAACCGACGCTTTCGAAAAGCGAGAATCTCTTGCTTGCTTCTTTTCACCATCAAGTTGGCGAGTATCGCTCAAAGAAAAGACTCGAAGAAGGTCGTGATGAAGGGCGGGGCGGACCTCAATGAGATGTGGACGCTCGCCCCTTCCTTCCTCATTTGCAGTTGGGAGCTGTCCGACGAGGCTCGACCTGAGTGCAGAAGTACCGCCTGCCATCCCTCTGCCCCTCCACTGCAATTTGCATTCCCTCTTTTCGAACGGAGGCACCAAACGGCAGTGGTTATCGAAAGAATACTTTCGGCTTCATCCAGGGAGGACGAACCTTCACTTTTTGGACAGTTCGGGACGTACGCTCGAGGTGGGATATCGTCGGGAAATCGCACACAAGCACGCACCAAGTAGAAGGCGACAAGCGGACACAGTACATCAACACGCCAGCGACAGATCCCACTAGGGAGAGAAGGAGTACGGGGCCAACTTCTCTTCATTCCGACATCTATCTCAGATAGATACAAGCTGAACTCCGTCGCACTTCACGTTTGCCATCTCCGCACCATTGGTACCAGTACTCGACACCGTCGGAAGCCAAATCGGAGCTGAGCGTCGCCAATCCTCCAACAGCTCGGAGCGTTTCTACTGCGCGGCAAACCCCATCGCAAAGCACCAGTCCAAAACGGTCCTTGCAGCCCAACGCGTGCTCGTACTTTGAATGCCGACGTGGACACCGGTGGTCGTCCTCGGTGACTTGAGCGACAGCAGCGAGACTGAAAGCACCAGCACCCCGGTGAGCACGTACAGCACAACGGAGCCCATGGACGCACAGAAGGGAGACAGTCGTCGTCGACGCCGTCGGAGACCTGGCGAATCGGTTCCAGAGTCTCCGTTAATGACTTTCGAAGCCGACCATGGATCATCTGCCCCAGCCACTGCTGAATCACCTCCATCCACGCAGCACCGCGCCCCACTCGCACCTATTTCGCTGGTCACCGTAGACCACAGCCACGTTCCCACCACGTGGTCCGACCCGCCAAGTCCTCGGTTCAACCCCAGCACAGCACGACACACAGGCAAACGTCGAGCCTCGGGTGAGATGATCCACCACGAGGAAGAGACCAAGGCGATGCAGCCAGCCACGACCCAAGCGGGGAATGAGATTCGGAGCCCGGATCTTCCAGCACGGGGAGTCGTTTCGACAGCGATGCACACCGGCACTGACCAAGCAGAGCAAGCTGCTGTCGAGACTCATAATTCAACCCTGCCTCAGCGGGTGTCAACGCGACGCACTACGACGACGACGAGATGGTCTCCTTCAATAGCTGACGGTCGGGGGCAAAACTCTCAGACAGGTGTACGGTCGAAAGCAGCATCACGAGTGACGCCACCCGCTCGCCCGATTTCCAACGCAACGAAAAACATCAACTTCGACATGTTACAGCCGCACTTTGAGCGGCCTTTGCAGCAGGCAGCGGACAGCTTTGGGGTCTGCACGACACTACTCAAGAAGATCTGTCGAAGGAACGGCATCAGCAATTGGCCGTATCGCAAGATCTGTGGTCTGCGCAAGAGCATTGCATCCATGGCCAAGCAAGTCAACTACTTCGACGGCGAGCAGAAGCGCGCGTACGCCGATCAACTGGAAAAGCTCGAGCATGAGCTGCAGGCCTATCTGAGAACCGGAAACGAACCCACTGAAGAGTTATTGCGATCTTTACAGGCAGAGACTGAGTCGGCCGCTACGGAGGACAAGCGGGCTCAACCGGATGTACGCACGGTAGGGATTGACAACGAGGATGAGGAAAAGGAAGCGCAGGAGGTACCAGCTTGGACAACCCGACCGAGTATTGCTCAGCCTCAATACAGCACTACGCAGCTCGCACACAGTCCACACGAAGTTCAGACTAGCGGGAATTCTTGGAGCTCTCGCCCACAGGGACCCCGTTGCAAGTATTTCCGACAATCGCTACACACCACCGTGCGTTACCGTCGATCGCCTCCATTCTTCAGCACCAGAGCTACTCGAGTCCAAGTCGAGCGGCCTCGACGCAGGATCCACGTCAAACGCCAAACGTTTCGCAATACGAAGCGGACCCGCGTCAACCTCCACAATGGCGCTACTTTCCTTCGACAAACGACGACTCAGTATGACAAGCGGAGAGAGCAGAGCGTATTTATCGTCGCTGTGTACGAGCCCAGTGAGATAGAAGACAATAGACCGAATTCATGTGCAAAAGCTATTATACTGTACCTGCCACTCAGGATTCGTACGCGGATACGATGAGACGATGCGTATTAAATTTGACAAGAAGGACGTCTGGCGGACAATCTGATCTGACTCATCCCTTCAAGGATCCACGTGTGAGTGACGTGATACATTGTAGAAATCCAAGTTAACTGGTGCCCAGTAGACTAGTTGGTCATGCCGACTTTCACCGAAGACTTCAGTCCCAATTAGCACACAGTTGGGGGTGTCGACTCACCTTGGCTAAGAAAGCTTGTCGAGGCTATTACCAGGTATCGTGCACTGGTGGTGAGTGCCGTACAAGAAAACTAGAGCTGTTCAGTCCGTCGCCACTTCAACTCCCACATTTACATTTATCCTGTTCCAGCTGAGGACAAGGAAGGCTGCATGGAGGCGTGCTGTGTTCCACCAGTCTCCAATTAAACATAGATGACCTCCGTTTGAAAGTGATGAAGAACCCCAGCTTAGGTATTAATATCTGCTTCGTCATGCCACGCGTACACGTGGATAACATCAAATGGCTGCGCTGTGCCCAATATTTGGCCAGGGCACCGACCCTTTCGCGCCGCAGCTCGCTGCGAAAGCCTCCACAGAGTGATGCGGGTGCGTGTTGCGCTGCGTCTTCCTGCAACGGCGGATTCATAAATACGGTTTGTGCACCTTCCACGAGTAGGATGCGCTCGCATTGCTTTCGGATGGAAATCGGACACAGCGGGTGCTGCCTCAGTGCGTATCCGCCATTCGTTTTGCTTCAACCTCAAGTGTCGGTGAACGGTAACGGTCTGCTCCGACAATGACTTGAGGTCAAGAACTGTGTTGTAATCTCCCGCGCATGATGTCGCCGAACCCAGCAGCTCTTCGCGCGGTCTATGATGTGTCGAGGTCTGGTCGGGCGGCTTCACGTTGCAGCTCTTCTTGGGGTGTCGCTGCTGGTCTCCACGAACAGGTTTCGCTCTCTCTTCACCGTGAAGTTCACGTCGCAACGCGAACAGCTCGACGGCAGCAGATCACTGCGATCGATCGCTCTGCCTGCTGCTACAAAGGCAACGTCGCGGCGGAAGAAAATGGAAGCGTGCTGCACTGCACAGCTTCTGCTCGATCGATTCTTTGTCGACTTGAATCACTTCGAGCTGTGCCAAGCTCAAGCTCCAAAGCCCACGCTTCACGCTTTGCCTGTCTGCGCGGACCCACCCGGTGACGACGAGCCGGGCAGAAAACCGGAGCGATTGCAGCTCGTGGACAGAGCACGGGGCTGTAGGCGCCGGCGCGGCGCGACATGACGTCCGCCACGTCCTGCGTGGGTGGAATATCCGCTCGGAAGTCCACTTTCGCCACCACGAATGCAACCCACGCGCGCACTGCACGGCGCACGACGCAGCTTCGACTGCCACCTTATCCTAGTGGTCTGCACAATGCAGGATGTGCCACCACTTCGTTCGACGTCAACGACGCACTCATCGAGGTCAAACCTGGCAGGTGGGGACCTGACCTCGCCGCGGTCTCAAGTGGTACATGTACGCCACTGCGGTCTCCCCAAAGGCTCCAGTATCTTGAATAAAGAAACGTCTCGAAGAAGAAGCACCTCCACTTCGCCCAGGCAGCAAAGTCTCACTTTGCATTCCACCTTCGAAACCCGACCTACGAACCGACCGCGAGACATTTTTCTCGAAGCGCGAGGAACCAAGCCACTGCCCGCAGTCCGATCCTGCTCGAGCTCTCTTTGAAGTGAGTAAGGAGATAGGTACATCCGGAACACCCTGTCGTCAAGCTGACAAGGACCAACATCCGCCCGACAGCTTCCACCGCGACAGAAAACGGAACTTCCGTCCCCTTGTCCTTTTGCTCTGCTGGACAGACGCAGCAGCAAGACCGGACTCAACAAGGTTTCATTCAAATCCAGCGCCTCCAGTCATCCACGAACGAAGCGCGCAGCCATCTGACAAGTCCGACGACAGAACTTGCAGTCGGCCTCACTCACCTCTCGTTTCACGCTCTAGACAACAAGTGAGCAACCACTCGCTCTAGAACAATGGAGGCTTTTGCATTTCCCGGAGGTGTCACCATCGGTGAACCGACCACTTCAACCACTTCCAGCACTTTACCGCCGTTGGTGCACAAGCGTCACCTGTCAACCGCCAATGGTTCACCCGTCAAGCGACGCAAACTCTCGGAGCCCGTCTCATCGCCAGGTTCGCCCATGTCAACTTCATCCATTGGGTCATCCAAGTCGGCGTCGCGGCCCAACATGACCGCGTCAAGCAGTATCACGTTGGACATGTTGCGTCCGCACTTTGAAGAGCCATTGGCCAAGGTGGCCGCTAACTTCGGTATCTGCGTGACGCTACTGAAGAAAATTTGTCGACGACACAGCATCGCACGCTGGCCGCACCGTCAGATCACCGGCTTGCGCAAAAGCATCGCCTCCATGGAACACGCCATCGGCTACTTTGACGGAGACCGACGCGAGTCGTACGCCGAGCAGTTGCTCAAGCAGAAGAACAAACTTGCAGCGTTGTTGGAAGACCCGACGACAAACAACCCATTGTTGGCTTCGGAGGACGATGAAAATGCTAGACCGCAGCCCAAGGTTTCGTCGACCTTCAACGCCTACGAAGTGTCACCTGCTTCGGTGACCCGGGCATCGTCTCCTACCGGTCCATTTCTGGCAGAATCGCCATACTACGGTGCATCCGCTGCAGCGGTGCCATCGCAGACGTCGCCGCTGTGGCTTCCAGCTACAAACCAAGCTGAGTCGAACTACACTCAGCAGTATCTCCAACTCTGTCCTCCACCCAAGATCCAACAGTATCGTCCGGAGACGTATCCTACGAGCTATTGCGTGCCCAGGGCGGTTCCTGCTGGTTTGTCCCCAGCCATTTATCTGCCACCGCTGCGACGAGAGTCGAGGCCGGTGCTGCCACCCATTTCATCGCTAGTTGTCAACGGCAATAACAACAACCTCACCTTATCAATGCTAACCCCAAGTTGGTGAAGGAGACTCAAGACAGCTTAGGACATGAAAGATAATTATTGAAACAACGACACCACTATGAAATGACAACTCCAACGTGATGGTGGCGACGATTTTCATGAATTTAACATGAATTTACCAGGAAACGAAAGTGGTAAAGGAGTGTTTAGCTTCGACTGGTGCTGCATTGCGCGATCAATCATCGAGATTCACGATTCATGAAAATTTCCATTTTATCCCGGCATAGCGCATGGGATAGTCGGGTAACCCAAGCAGACATCGATGTCTTACACTCTTCCCGACGCGAGCTGGTCGATTTCACGTTTCAAGCAAGTTGATCCCGAATCCCATCTCGATTCCGGCTTGACGTGAATCCAATGCGTTGAAAGACAAACGCATTTATTTGGCACAACAGCCTTATTCAAAAACTTCCTACCGCAGATAAACCTAACGGTGACGACGACTAATGGCGTTGAACTCGATCCGTCATCTCCTTCGACGGCATGCTCATATTTACCACAACGACCAACGTTGCGGCGATGCAAATGGAGACTCTACAACCGAGTCGGACAGGACACAGCAATGCAAACCTTGAACGAACGCCTAGTTTGACACGCATCGGATTTGACACTTTCCGGCTCACTAAATCGTGTGTTCACCCTGTCGAACCCGTTCGTCGTCGCTTTCGTCCTCGGAAGAAGAACCGTCGTAGACATCGGAAGCATTCGACGACTCAAACGAGAACTTCGGGTATCGACTGTCCTCCGCCAGCATTTCGGTGTTGCGTGCCTCGACATCACGCATCGTGATGGGGTCGACAATATCGTAGTCGCTCCTCATGCTGCTCGCCGTGGACGCCGCGAAAATCTGAGGCTTTCTACTGGACTGGGGGACAGGAGGAACCGCAATCTGGTAGTGATCGGGGTGTGGTTTTCTGCTAGCATAGGCCTGTTCGTCTTCTTCTTCGATAGACGTATCAATGAGCTGACTAACGGTCAAAGGATGCTGTCGCACCGAACCGATCGATGACTCCCGGTTGGCCATCGCGGTGGCGTTCACGAAGTTGTTGTTTCCTCTTGCAGATGGAGGCACCGTATTGTTGGCGAATTGGTGCTGCTGTCCAGCAGCCGCACCCGCCACAAGTTCCGGTCCCGTGCTCACGCTGTAGTCGTTGTAGTATTGGGACTCGGTCGCGTACTGCGAGTCTCCACCGTAGTTGGAAAAGTCTGCCTTCGACCTCGGTGTCGAGCCGCTGTTCGTCGTTTGGTCATACCCAGGTCCGTACGCACTGCTCGCCTGCGAGTCGGAGAGCATCGAAATGCCCTTACCAGCTTCGTCCTTGTAGCTGTACGTTGAGTACAAGTTGCCACCGGAGGCACCCCCGTACCCAGCGTTCTGTCAGACCACGCACTGTTGTGCGAGGAGACGGTGTTTTCCTGCGTAGCGTACATTTTCTTCTTCTTGACCACTCGACGAGCGACGAACGCGATGACAATCACCACAAGCACCACGGCACCACCGATGAGTGCTAAGTTGACAACCGCCGGGGACCCGGAGGTGGTCGCGGTGTTGCTCGTCAGGGCCTTTTCGGCACCGCTACTGTTGGTCGAGCTGCTAGAAGCCGTTTGCGTGGACTGGTGCTGATCCACCGTAGTCGCGGATGGGGTCGACGTTGCGTCCGTCGATGACCCCGATGAGGTTGTGTCCGTGGACGGGGTCGTTGCATCTGTCGATGGCGTCTGGTTCGAGTTGGTGTTGCTACCAGTCGAACTGGAAGCTTCAGATGTCGACGTCGTTGGGGCGGTCGTGGCGGTCGGAGTCGCAGTCGTTTTGGCAGGAGCTTTCGTCTTTGGTGTTGGTGCTGGGGTGTCACTGTTGTTATCACCGCTACTATCCCCATTGCTCGTGGTAGGTGTGCTCGAAGCCGACGACGTCGAAGTAGACGCCTTATCGCATTCAGCGTACTCCCTGAGAAAGGACACGCACCGGAGGTGTCTCGACTGTAGCAGGAGAAATCACCGCCCGACAGGGCGTACACACAAGGTGGACACGTCCCCGAGGTGAGGATGCATACGGTGGCACCCTCCGACAGACACGATGCTACTTCTGAACAACTCGACATTGCTTCCAGAGACCTGCGCTGACGTATCATATAACGGAGTCCCGCGTGACCTGTATCCCTGTTGCAGTCTCCTCTGATGGCTTGTAGGAATCTCGTTTGCGTGCTGAATTGGCAATCACCGAACGTCAACGCTTGACGCTTGCGGGGAACGCAATGAGGGAATGAGAGTGAGGAAAGGAGACCGACACCGAGGCCGATCTCGCCGATAGGCCTGGGTTGGCATGTGGTCGTCTTTACGTGCCGCAGGGTATTGCAGAGCGCTCGTATCTCGAGATCGACCAATTAGCCCGCTGTTCGAGCGACATTCCTCGGTCTCTGTTGGCCAGGATAAAAGCGAGATCGGACACACGATAGGCTCAGAATGTCCGCAACGCAGCGTTGTGGAGATTTCGCTCTGTTACTTCGAGCGAAGCAACGCGTTCATAATCACTCGGCAGCAGCGACAGTTTGTCCAGCTTCGAGTCATGCAGCGGAGCGAAAGGTTTAACGACGTCTGAAGGTATGGAGCACTGAACGGCATCCGTCACTTTTGGTTCTCACCGAATGACGCATCGTCTCAGCTACCAGGTAGAGTGCTGGCGGCGAATATATCATACACGTACTTGCCAAGCCTTTGTCAAATGGCAAGTCGAGCGGTGCCAACATATCGGATACTATTAATACGTACTTTGAGGCACCAGCATGTGTCGTTGGTACATGTAGGTTACAGACACTGCAAAATTACTAAAAATCGTAAGCCACTCATGGTCTAGCACCAAGCTGCAATTCAAGCAAATTCTTATACTCAGTTGGTCGATGATACTTTTCCTGATGTTATCTATCAACATGCAGCGCGGTGGAAAGCGACGACGAAGCAGTACTTGATACGCTCCTGGCAACGGCTACTCGATTTCGCCACAACATTGTCCTCTGCTTGCAGGATATAGATACGTAGACTGAAGAGGAGCGCACGCAGCAAGCTCGCACGCTGCTCCATTCCAGAATCTCTGGTGTCTAGCCCAGGGTTTCGGGCGACGAGCTTACTCTACACCCTGGGTGACGTTGTGGGGCTGATTGTGGCAGGCACAGATGCATCCACCTCGAGCACCTCTTCGGATTGCCTGTTCTTGCCAGCATTCTCGGCATACGAGGAAGCAGCACTGCTTCTGTCGCTGAGACTCGGACTGCCAGCCGAGAGTTGCATGAGGTTCTGGAGCTGGTCCAAGTTTTCCTGCTGGAGTTTCTCGCAACGCAAGACGGTCTCCGTAAGTAGCACAATAATGTCGCTGTGCATCTCCTCCTGCTCTCTGCACCAAACCTCAACGTCCTCGGATAACGTAGACGACGTCGACAACACCGACGTCGTCGTTCCGCGGTCCGCCGCCTCACCGCTGCTGGACCTGAGCTGGCCACTCACCGCGTCTCCGTAGCCTAGATGCTCGATACTCTCATGAACAATGTCACTGCTCTCGTCGTCCACCAACCCGCTCGAGTTCAAGTGGCTGGCTTCACTCACCGAGTGTCTGTCCGAAGACTGTGGGGACGCCTTCTTCTTAGACCCTCGCGAACCACGGAAGAAGTGGCTCGATCGTCCAGATCCACTCACGCTGCTAAAGCTGCCGTTCGAGGGGGACGTGTTTCCTCTCGGTGACGTCTGCACGTTCTGGTTGGTGCGGAAGCCCAGCGAGATGGGGCGTCTCGTGGTCTTGAGCTTGTCGACGATCTCCCGGAACCGCAGGTTGTCCACGCGGTCATCGTTGATGGTCACCAACTGGTCTCCAAGTCTGCAATTGCTGATGCCCGTGGTGACGCCGTCTGCGTGTTGCAAAACAGCAATCTGCGCTCCGACCTTGTTGTCTTTCCGTGAAAAGTTGCGCAGCGAGATGCCGCACTCACCACTCACCCACATGACCGTATAAGCGTCGGGTCCGACACGTCCATTGGTCATGTGACTCATAGAGTACGAAGGTCGTTGCTGTGGTCGCTGCTGTACGCGGCGGTGCTGGTGCTGCTGACGCATCATGATGGACGACTGGCGACTCACGAGCGTGTTCGAGTAGCGCGAATCGTCCAGTGCCGAGTCCAACGCCGACAGGTCTTCGAGCGTCATCTGACTGGCTCGTGGGTCCATCTGCGAGTTGGCGAAGGGCGTGAAGATGCTGCCGCGCATGCCGCTTTGGCTCAGGTCCAAGGACGCGTCCGACGTGGCGTTCGAAGCGGAGGGCTCCAAAGCGTCGCCTCCGTGCAACAGCAGCGCGTCGTAGAGCTTGGACTTGCGCTCCATATCATCACGAAGTGCCTGGAGCTGTGCCACGAGCGCTGGCAGGTTGCGCGCCAGCTCCACGGCCGCCGTGTTGTCCTCGGCGCTCTGCATCGTGCGGGGGTATCGACTGTGACCAGACGCGAGACTTTCTGTGAGTTACATGTTGAAAAAGAGCCAGAGCTGGTAATTCGTATCCTTATTCGGGGTTTATTTGAGCGGAACGAAGACGAGGCTTACAATTAGCAAGAAAGTGGCCGTTACTTTGGCAGTTACTTGGAAGGTTAAAATCGAGGAGACTGGAGGTATTAAGGGTGTAAAATATAGTCCCCCATTCAAGGATTGATACCCTCTACCAGAACGAGCACTTCTCGGCTGGATCAACTTGGAACGTGGCCACTGCAGGGCTGCAGCGAAGAATTTTAGTCGGGATGATCAGAGCATGTACTCCAGCATCTCATCAAGCCTGGATCAAATCAATACCATTCTCAGGTCTCTAGGCAGCAAAAGCAGTTCTTGTACAGTTTGTGGGATAAGAGCTGGAAGATGCTGCTACGTTGCATGCAGGATGCCAGTCAGACGACCACAGTCGCGCTTGGCGTCACGGCAGTGCTTGCCAATAGCAACGCGAGGTGTTGCAGCGCTGAGCTGAGGATGATTTGGCCCGGTGTAATCTGGCCAAACAATGGATGTGGTGTCTGGCGACGAGCCAACCTAGGACGCAAGGTCACCGATATTAATATTAATACTCCGAGAGCCTCTCGAGCGATACAATTTGCGTAACTTACGGAAAGCTTGATCGGCGGTTGTAAATTACAACTTGTAATCGATACTTGCTGTAGTAAATACGCCTACTGTTCATGAATGTAGTATCATACTACTACGTAGTACTACCGGTACCGGTAACATCGAAGGCAAGGTTTTGTGCAGGATAATTATCACCACCGGCCTCAAATACCAACATTTTCCCAACCGGCCACATTTAAGTCGACTCAGAGATTTCATTGGCCAATTCTCTTGTTATAGCTTTTACTCGAATTTATCTTCAACAGCAGCATGAGCTGCTGTGCATGACATCACACGTTGTTGCAAGAATGCCGTTCAAAAAGCGAGAATGAACGATCGTATTCCTACACCAGCACAAATTGCGACAACTCTCTTATCCGCACCTGAACGCCAGGGTCTTCGTGGTCAATCGCCGACTGGAGAAATACTTCGAGCTACGCTTCAGCTCTTGTGTACCGGTAGATTTGCACTGGCAGGATTCGGGCTGGGGTTGGAGAATGGAGCATTCCCTCTCTCCCCATTTGCACGCCTAACGCGCAGCGGGGCTTCTCAATGAGAGATCCTTAGTCCTGTATAACCTTAGTAACTCAAATGTGGGCCGGTTGGGAAAATGTTGACGTATTTGTGGCCGGTGGTGATAATTATCCCCTTCCAAACGAAATTCCGCGAAAGTGTATTGAGTGGGCTTGAGCTGGCTTTAGCTTCTCATTTAGACGTTGGGTTGAGGGTCTATTTGCAACTAAAAGAACGGGATGGGATCCTCGAAGTGGTGTGGGATGCCCAGCAAACGACAAATGTGCGGGTTGCCCGCATCGCATGGCTGTCTATGCAACTATTTTCGTGTGGACACCTCCGTTTACATTGAAGGATTTACCGGTAGCACTTTGGTGTCATTGTAGGCCGTGGTCGACCTCTGGTGCAAGAATTTTTACACCACCCGACATGCTGCACTTCCGAAGCCCCCTGGTCACCTTGAGATACCACCCAATCGTTGTTTGAACCGCACCACACACACTGCGAGCACTTTGCTCTAAATGAAGCTCACCTTGTCCACGCGCAGTGCCCAACGTGCGCAAGGCAAATACCCCCGCAGTCGCGTAAATGAAACCTTCGTTTAGGTGGTTGTCCACATTAAGCACACCTGGCAACTGATGGGAAAATGAAAGTGTTGACGGCAATGCCAAGATTTTCTGCCGGCAAGTTCCAGTCTTGTCGAATATCTTTACGGTAAGTTTTGCAGCTGAGCTCCTGCCATCGGGAGATTTGATTCCCGGACTGGAGGCTCGCCGTCCTCGAAGTACTTGAAGTTGCCTTTAACAAACAAACGCCTGCTGCTTGCACTTGGGGATGTGTAGCCCTTGGTGAATTTCGATCGTGCTGTCACTCACTGACGACCGCACCGGGCGATCCACCGCCAGCGCAGCATCCGAGCAAGGGAGATGGAAGTTCCATTGAAACCCGTTCCGGTCCTTTGCCACAAACGGCTGATTTACGCCGATGACGCTTGGACGCGGAGCACTGACAAGACTTGCTGTTGTTCAACAACAACTTACTGCCCCATGCGGTCGCTCTGACTTGTCAAGTTGCAGCGCGGCTGGTGGCTCCACAGTTCGTGTGCAAAAGATACAGCTACTTGAACTTGGACCTTACCGAAACCAAGTCGCTTTTGCATGCGTCGCCTCGTGGCAGTGCACCAGAATCGCCGACGTTCAAGTTGCAACTTCTGCTCGCAATAGGCGAGTCGCAAACGCTTTCTCCATAAGATATCCCATACAACAGTCCAAACATTATCCAGACTGACCCAGCATTTCGGTCGGCGAATGCCCGTCGGAGAACCACCCACATCACTGGTCGCGCGAGCGTCTTACTCATTACCAGGCTGATCAAACTGCGTCCGTCTCTCCAAATATCACTTGTGACAGTCCTTTCAACCCACCGCCTCCCATGCTTCCTAACCCGTACCGTGCATTTTATCAAAACAAAGAGGTGTTTTTCGAATCTCGCATCGCACCGGAACCTTCCCACTAAGTACGTTCTAACTTGCACCTTATGCGACCCGTTAGCGTGCAATAGACGCGGCAATTCCTGCATACCAGGCATTCATTTCCCAAATTGCTCGCTCCCGCGCAAGCCACCCAAGCCAAAAGCCCCAAAGCCAACGAATGTGCGACGTGCTCCAGCTTCAACCCGCCGGCGCCTTCCTGCGTCAGACGCAGACTCTGCGCCGTCACTCCGACCCCATTGCGGTTGTGGGAAGCTGCACTGACATCGACCAAGTGCTGCGTCTCAAATGTGACGAGGAGGCTCTAAATCCGGAGCAAGAAGAGCCTGAAGACTTCCTCACGTCCATCCGCCGCGGGCTCGAGGAGCTCGAGGAGGAGGACAGTGACGATGAAGACAGTGACGACGAGAGCTGCTACTACCAGGCCAGCAAGGACAACACGTACTACAGCCCGGACCAGAAGCTGCCACTGGACGACGCTCTGGATCTATCGGACACGTCCACAGCCTCGTCAACGCAGCTCGTCTCGTGGACTCAAGACGAAGAGGAAGAGCAAGAAGACCTCATCTTCCAGCTCGAGATGTAAAGTGTCGATAACCTTATTTATGAGAAATCAAAGACTGTATAAACGTCAAATTGAACCGTTCCGCACTCCTCCAAGCGGTCGTCTAGTCGACCTCGTGAGTCATCCACAAACATGGTGGGTAAAGATCAAAGGTATCGTACTATCATTAGCTGCTGAATCTAAGGCCTTCGTCGCGAATCAATCCGTTGCTAGTCGACTTCGTGAGTCATCCACAAATGCGGTGGATAAGGACATCCAAAGCAGCCAATGCGAAGCTCCAAAAAGCTATCGTTGCTAGCAGTGAATCTTCGTGAATCATGTTGCAGTTGAAGTGTCCCTAGGTCGATAACGGATACGTACACGTTGGTATTTCTTTAGTTTATTGTGTTCTCTCTACATGCGGACGTGTGTGCTCGAGAGGTCCAGCTGAGCGTCTTCGATGCCCGAGATGGACTCAAAGTTGCGTGTGACTGTACTAGGATCGGTCTCACTGTTGAGTTCATCACTGCTAGTTCGAGGGAAGTCGGAGTTCTCTCGTAGTATGGCACCTTCTGGATAACGGGTTCCCCGCAACTTCATGGTCGTGGTCTTTCGAACCAGGTTCACTGAAGGTGAACGATACAAACGACGTGTTCGCACTGGCGATCCGTGTCCCGTTGTCCAACATCGTACCAGTGTTGTCATCGCGGGCATTGTAGTGCTGACGTAGTCCCTGAATAAAGTCGGTCGGCACTCGGTTTAAAGCTCATACCGTTGCCCATGAAGTGATACAGTTCATTGCGAGCGAGCGAGTAGCGCTTGTCGAGACCTGGGTCCAGATCGTTCAGTGTGATCGGGAAAATGGGTCGACCCTTGTCTTCCGCGAACGCTAACTGGTCTCGTACTAACTCGCTGGTAATAGTTTGTTTGGACATGATAACCAGGAAGCACGTGCAGCGAAGAATGGCCTCTTGAGTGGCGTGAATACGGTCCTCAAAGTCCTGACCTTCCACGTTGCGGTCACCGTAGCACACCACCCCGGAATCCGTGAGCTCGCGGTACAATTGCTGCACGAAACCTGTGTGCTTGTCTCCGTGCGAAAGGAACACAAACTGTTTCTGGGCACCACTGGCATTCGGGTCCCATGCCTGAAAGAGCCTCGAGAACCCGCCTCCACCTGTCGTCGCTAAGATGGTTCCCGTAGCAGTCTGCTTGAGGCCTTGGTTGCGACGGCTGCTGGCAATATTCTTCTGCTGAGTAGCATCGCGGTTCTTCTCGATCTCATCACGCACTCCATCCAGCAACAAACGGAACTGCGACTTGAATTTCGCTTCGTCGTAGTCGTACTCGATCTGCCGCACATTTGTGCTGTTACGTCGGGTCTGTGTGATTGAAGGTTCGAACGGGATAAGTTGGCGAGTGTACAGATACACTTGGAGATCCTCGCCAATGCTCACACCCTCGGTTGACACGGCCAAGATAGGCGTTCCGACCTGTTTGGCCAATGCCAATTCTTTTAGACACCACTCTGATTGAGCGTAGTCTTCAGTGAGAAGACATAACACCACTGCAGCATTCGTGATACCCCGCGCAATTTCCTCTCGCCAAACAGCGCCACCACCAATGCCACTCGGGTCCATCAAGTCTAGCCACGTCGTAACGTTTGCGTCTTCAAGCGCCTTACGGATCTTCTTGGCGAACTCAGCATGCGAGTGCGTGTAGCTGATCATCACATCGCGCTGGCCAGCAGCACGTTTGATCTCGAATAGTAGCCGTGTTGAAGTCGTGCAGTCCAGCGGACGCAGACCCTCGATGTTCATCTTCATAAGGCTACCACCGTTGGCCAAAATGGCAAGTGCAGACTGCTGGTTCTCTTCACGTACAGCAATGTGCAGCGCCGTATCTCCTGTGGTTGGCAACTGGTAGTTGATATCGGCACCTGCCGTTGTAAGAACACCGAACATTTCTCGGGTTGCATCAAGTCCACATGCAGCGCACATCAGCGGGGTCATGTAGTCCAAGTCCACCATTTTCGGATCGGCACCAGATTGAAGCAGCGAGCGCACCACGTCAGTCCTATTGAGTCGTGCCGCCCAGTGCAATGGTGAACGTCCACCAGCATCTTGGAAATTAGGGTCAGCGCCGGCTTCAAGCAGCAGATCAACAACCTCAAGCGAACCGCTTATAGCTGCCCAGTGCAGCGGAGTTCGCCTGTTAAGCCCCACGTAGCCCATTTCACCCAAACAATCAACGTCCGTCTTCTTCCGTAAGAACCTGCGTACAGCTAGCACGTCATTTCGGCCAGCAGCAGAGTGAAATGGAGTTAGGGCGACATCGCCACCCCACTCTTCAAGTTCTTGAGCGACCGCATAGTTGCCACGCAGATATGCCAATTGTAGAGCAGTCAGCGTGTTCATGAAACCTGGATCGGGAACTGCAAGAGGGTCAGCTCCATGCACAAGTAATTCGCGTACAACGTCTGGGTGCTCTGCAAGGAAAAGAGGAGGAACTCGATCCGATCGGTACGATGATCGTGCAAGTGTACGCGCTGATGCACCACGTGAGCAGCCACCGAACAACTTCTAGCTGACCTGTGGATACGGCACAATGCAGTGGAGTCACCAATGTCGTACGGAAAATCGATGCAGCCGATTCATCGTCACCGCCTCCTCCTTCAGCTCCTGGTCGTGCCACGAAAACCGCGCAAAATACCAGAAGAGGTCACCCGTTGAAAATCGTACACGACTGAACTTGTCCATCGCAGTGACGTCGAATCCTCGAGTCTCGAGCAATTCCAACGCGCGAATGTTTCCATGATAAGCAGCTACGTGCACCGGGTTCTTTCGTGACTGCGCGAAAAGACCCATGAACAGAGAAGCAGTGGCGTAGCATTTCCGAGGAAACCCTTGTTCTTCGCTAGTCAAACCTGCAGCTTCAGCGTAGTCCAAAATATCACGCATTTCAGCCAAATCTCCTTGTCGCGTTGCCTTGTAAAGCCGTTTGCGCACCACCGCCAAAGCCTTATCGGACTGGTTCATTAACTGATCGACACCCGGATCCATGACGTGGTTGCGCACATCACCCGTTTGGTCACTTTCTTGAAAAGCACCAAGTAGCATTTTCACGTGTTCACGGAATCGTGCGAAGTACTGTAGCTCGGTGAAAATCAACCGAAGCACACGATACTGACCAGTGCAAAAAGCTGCACCGCGTGCATATCGCAATCAAACACGCCTCCTTTCGAGAACATGTAGAGGAAAAACATGACCACGAGAACCTGAAACAGTAGCAGCAGTACCGCTACCAATTCGCAGAACTGGAAGACCAGACGGCGCTTGATCTTGGTCAAGTTGCCATTATCCTCTTCGTCATCGTCAGATCCATCCCACCGTTGCCCGTTTCCATATCAGTCTTGTCATTATGTGCTCCAGGAGCTGCTATGGAAGGTTCGTCCCGTTTAAACGGCTCAAAAAGACGCCAACCGGATCCTGGTAAAGACAGTAAAATCACTGCTGGTAACGTGTGGTAAATCAAAGCTGAGAATCCCACAACGTTCTCACAACTTTTGGCTTGGAATGTATACACCAGGTTTGGCGAGTGCAACATGAAGCCATAAGTGGTAGGCAGGTCAGGGTTTAACACCAGCCATTCTGGCTTGTACAGGTAATAAAATCCCAGTCCGGCAGCCAAGACGACCGCCAAAGGCATCCCTGTATGCAGCAAACGACGTGCAAAGAACGTGTTGTGTCGGAAGCGCGCGTTGAGCCAGTGACGAGGCACACGCGGCATTTTGCCCCGTAACGCGGTGTTACTGTGGGTGTTGTAGAAGGACCTTTTCTTGCTCGACATGGACGACGGAGGACGTCTGCGCAGCTGCGACGTGGCCAATTGATTAAGCGACAAGTGGGACCCCACGCTGAGACGGGAGACGACGCTGGACGCTACTGACTTGGCTGCACCTTGGCCCATGAGTGGGATCATGGGGATGCGCTGGACGTCCTCCTGGTCGTCCTCTCGCGCGGCGCCGTGTCCTCCGACAGATGCGGACGACTGGCGGCTTTCATTGGACAGCGTCTTGGCTTCCGAGTCGGACAGTTGAGGACGCAACGACGTCATCTTGTCTCCTTGTGGGGTGGACATTCCCTCGTACATTTGTCACGAAGACTGCGGTTGCCTTTCAGTTAGTTCGTCGAATACTGCAGTTGCCTTTTGCAGTCACTTGGTCCTGGTTGCACCGTACGCCTTGAGCTCGTTTGCGACCGTCAACGCTTTCCACTACTGGAGCTCGTCGGGTGAATAGCGGAATGGTACGGAGTTTCGGCACCATCAGGACTCGAGCCCGAGCCCTGGCTGGCGTTCTTGGAGTTTCGGTTGCTGAATTTTGCAAGCTGTATAATAGTCCCACCTGTCGCACTGTCATCCCTCGATACTGCGGCAAAGGGTGCTGTTGTATGGGTTTACTGCGGACTTTAAAGAAGGTTGAGGAAAGTCTCAAGTGGTCGCTACGTTGCAAGATATCAGAGGTCGAGCATACTGAAATCAAGTGAGATAGCATGAGGGGGCGTCAGACAGGGCTCACAACGGAGGTGAGCCATCTTGTTCTTTAGAGCCTTCAACGCAGTTTGCAGCACTCGATTCCAGTAGTGGAAGACCAAGCATTGCTAGCCAGTATGTCGTGGCTGGCGTGCTTTATCTCCCGCACGCCAGGTGCCGCATGGCCAGCCAACCAGCCAATCAGCACGGTCATCATATCCCGGAAACTCGGAGATTACTGGAGCTGTAGGGATGTGGGTCTTCCAAGCTTGTCTTCGACGCCGTATAAACCGTGTGACTCGGAACTCGGTTGGGATCCAGTCGGAGCAGCGACAAGGATCCAACGGTATCGACCTAATATAATTCGTGGATGCCGATTAATTAACGCTGAACTATCATTCTCGAGGGAGGGCAAAGCTGTAGCGACCTCGACCACAAGACTGACAACTCATTCACTTTGTTAGTCGTGCCGCACAACTCGTGCGTTACCAGTGGGTTCAAAGAGCTGCTCGGCGTTGGAAACGATATCGTATGAGTATGTACTGTACCGGTAAACTAACAACAGTGGTCACCAATGGTGAAAAGGAGCTCACTTCAACATGTACCTTGAAATCGGTACGATTGTGGGCATGAAACGACGCGACTCTAAATAGGAGTCCAGCATGACGTTGTCAGCTCACTTAGTTGTCGTTGTTGATGTGTGTCTGATTGAGACCGTCTTTAGAAGCGTGGTGTGCAACATGCAAACCAAAGACGCAGCTCCAATTGAGACCGCCAGTTTACCAACCCCGTCGTCAACAGAACGGGACAAATGGGACATCTCACGCATCAACAAGCACTGGGAGATCGACGCGGACCTGCGGCGAAGTTTGCCGGCGCTCGCACGTATCAAAAGACCCGAAAACGAATCGGCCAGCAACAAATTCTTACGTCTCAGCAAACTTCCATTGCCTGCTCCGCCTATTCCAGACCCGCTGCTGATGGACCTAGCGACTCCGATTCGAGGCGGCCGCAACGTCTCTCAGCGTGCCATTACGCTGACAGCAGAGACGAAAGCGAAATACTTCGGGAAGGCCGCGAAATCCGAGTGCTACTCGGTTTTCCGTCAGCTCGCAGCACAAAAGTACATCTCGCTCGAACCGCTGAGTGAATTCCTCGCAGAGCAGGAGAAGACTCGGCAAGAGGTCACGCGAGATGAAGATGGCAGTCGTCACGTGCCTTTTCTTCAAACGGAGTCCACTGATCGGTCTCTCAATAACAGTACCGGCTCCAGAAGGAATCCTTTAGGCGCTCCGTCGTCTACAACTTCGCGCTCCGGTCAGCGTAACGTTGGTACTGTTTTGAGCGGTGATCCGTTCACTGCACGACACAAATTTGCATCGTTGTGCCTCGAGCGCGACCTGCCACCGTGTATTCGACTCATCATACGCCAGTACTTCTCTCCAGAAATCAACGTCTCGCACATGTCCATAGGCGACGATCTCGCCTGTGTGTTTGCAACTTGTCTACTGGATTTACCCATGGTCACGGGACTCAATGCACGCAACAACCGTCTTCGTGATCGAGGACTTCAAGCCCTTGTTAGCGTCGTCGTGGCCAAGCCAGATCTGTATCACCTTGATCTGTCCGAGAATAAGGTCGATGACAATGCTGCCCACGCACTCGCGTCGTATCTGGGTTCGACATCCTGCAGGTTGCAAACACTACGTCTAGCTAGCGCTGATGTGGATGATGTAGAACTCGTGCCTTTTGCACGCGTGCTACATTCGAACAAGTCTCTCCTAACGCTGGATGTATCACGAAATGCTGTCGGCAGCAGTGAGCACCTCAATGTCGTCCGCCCTTCAGTCACTACCGGTGGTGAAGCTCTCGCCACGATGATCAGTATCAACAGTACTCTCACATCTCTCGATCTGTCATGGAATTATCTGCGGCTTGCAGGGGCTGTGGAAATCGGGAAAGCCCTCGCATACAATTCTGGACTTCGCGAGTTGAATTTGGCTTACAATGCCTTCGGAAATGCTGGTGCACAGGCTGTAGGCGACGCACTGCTCTCAAATACAACACTGCAGCGTCTGAATATGAGCCACAATAATATCCCGGCCCAAGGCGCTCTCGCAATTGCTAGCGCACTCAAGATCAATTATGGGCTGCCGCTAACAGAGCTTGCGCTAGGTGGAAATCCGCTGGGTAATATGGGTGGTAGGGCGTTGTGCATGCCGCTGCTGCGTGTGCAGACAGAAAGAAATTGTCGGTGTCTCTCGACGGTTGTAACTTTGATGCATCCGGTGACGGAGACGGCGGCTTTGACCCGACAGACCCCACTGGAAGCTACGATTTGAACATGGAGATTCCGTACGAACGTGCTGTTGCGCTTGAACTACTGCGGGTTGCAAATACGAAACAAGGCTGCAAGTTTCTGTCCATCGTGCACACATCTACAGTCAAAAAGCAGCGTCGTAATATTCGCGTTGAACTGCGCGAAACGCAAGAAGGTGTCGAAGTACGACGCAAACTGCTCAAAACGGCAGGGATTCTTACCGATGTCGAGGCCCCCAGCGCTCGAGAAATGGTGTCTAAATGTCTAGATCGACAGTCGCTTGAGGATCTCTTTCATGAGTTAGACAAGGACGACTCCGGGTTTATCGACGAGACCGAGCTTCGTTTTGGCATGCGCAAGTTAGGATTGCAATTTCGAGATGAAGAAGTGCCACGATATGTGGCGCTATACGATTTGGATGGCACGGGTACTATCGAGATGGATGAATTTATCGAGTTGATGGAGAGTTTCAATCTAGATGAGATCGACGGAGACTTTGCTCGCGAGTGCGTGGACATGGAGACGAATTTGCTGTTTGAAATCCCGACTGAAGGTCGACTGCAGCTTGACTTTGTTGATCTGCACGTGTCATCAGGCAACGATAGCGCACACTCGGAGGCAGGCGTGGAGCGACTCATTGAAAACATATCGTCGAGCAAGAACAAAACGCAGATGCTGTTCATGGCGAAGACAGGTCTCATTTTCAAAGCACATGAAGCTCAACTACTTCTTGAAGCCGTGCGTGACGTATGTGATACCCCACAAGCCGTTATAGCGCTACTGCCTCACATGGTGGATCCTCGCAACGCGTACACGCTGATGGAACGGAATCTCAACCCTACTGACCGACTGCGGGTACAACATCTTATGGGTCAAGCGCTTCAACCTATGCTGGGTATGGCGTCCGGGCACTATCGCATTGATCTAAGCAACGATTTGGACAGAATAACTCTTCGCAAACTCGTGGAGAATAGCAACCGAACAGCTTTCTTGCGCAAGAAAGGAGGACTGAAAGATACAAGCCAACATGCTAACTACCATGGCTTTCGCAACGAAATATTTCATGGGAAACCTTACATATTGGACCCCAAGTTTTTGGACACCGCACCCCGATTCGGCTACTTAGAGCTGGATTACGTGCAGCTCGGGCGAGCCCCAACTCATCCCATCTCGGCCAAACGTTTTGAGCAAATGCTTCAGCTCTGCCAACTTGACCGCATGGGAGCAGGTATGGGAGCACCGCGAGTTGAAAAAGTGTCCGTGGGGATAGAAACTCAGTGTCAGCTCCTGCTTCTGCCCCACAAACTACAGGGACGAAAACATCGGTATTCCCATCACAACGTCCGTTCAACCATAAAGTGTTTGAGGAGTACGAAAAAATGAACACGTTGAGGAACTATATCGACTTTGGAGCAGGTTTAAATCGCTCCATCGAGTTATCGCCGCTACCTGACGAGCATCCCAACTCGCCAAAGGTCGATAGTGATGATGAAGACGGCAACGGGGTCGCTTTATCTGCTTCTAATCGCCTTGATGACAGAGGAGACCGGACTCTAGTGAAGTAGGAGGGGAATCCCGCGCAGAAGATGGAGGAGCTAGTCGCGTATCCACTCCTGCTATTTCAGCAGCACCGAATATCTGCACTGCGCGTCGATTGCTCTTCAACATCCAGTGGTGTTTATCTACACGCTGGATAACAGTACAACAGGCTGTCCAGTTGCTAAGTGTGTGGCCATCAGCCTTTGCAACGTCCCGCTGCGATTTGGTGTGTACAATTTTCGATCGAGTTACAGATCTTCACAACTTCAGTGGTGTTTTATCTGCTCTCAACGACGAAGAAGCAGCACAGGCATTATACCGTCTAGGAATGCTGAACGTGTTGACACCACTGTGGCCTGACAACTACTACGAGCTTGCACTCGCACGCTACGAAGAGCGCGAAATAGTGAAGGCGCTTGTGCGACTTGCCATTGATGAACCAGGCGAGAACTGGCAAAACGAAACGTTTGGTTGGAGTCGGGATGAAAGGTCCCAGGCTGGGAGCTTAACTACTCGTGGCTCAAGGATGGCGGCTTCCCTGAGAAAGGGTATCTCAGTCTTGAGTACTACTCGGGCGCAGATAAAGGCTGCGGCCCAGTGTGGCCGACGCGCCGCCAGTTAGCAGCTCACACGTTGTGTGGCTTGCCCGAGAATCTCGAGGCTTTCGAGATGCACATTGACGCGCTTGGTATGAGGAACGTGGTGCAAGGGCAACAATAATGAACTTAGTGTGCATAATTATGAAGTCAAAACACTAAGAGCGCAGAGATGATGAAGCGGTGCACAGGTAAGCACAGACCATCACTCTATCCAACTTCAGCTTGACCAATACAAACATCAAGTATACGCATTGAAAGATACGGTTTTCCGAGTGGGTGTCAGCTTCCAGCCGCTTTCGACGCCACTGGTGACAGTTTCCGGTCGTTGACACGGCTGCTCGCTGAACCAAGCGCTCTGCGGCTCGACGCTGCGTCGAGTGGCGTACCACGTCCATCAGAAGGCGAGCACTCGTTCGATCGTGTCGCATCAATGGTGAGTTCTGCTGAGGTTGCTTGGTGTTTGGTTAGTTTAGCGTAACGCTGACCAATTTTGCCACGCGCGACCGCAGAGGCCGCGCATTTTCACAGCCGACGGTCAATGTGACAGGATGGCGAACCGTACAGCGGGTCTTATCAAGAGAACTTCTACGCGCAGGCAGGCGCAGTGATGCATGGGTGACCCAGAGCGAGAGAGCGAGCGCTTTCGCGCAGACAGTCGCGACGCTACGTTCTGTCAACGGCGGTCAGAAGCGTTGTCCGTCGGCGAGACAGAGGCGGGCGGGGACGGACCACGTCAGGATTGTCGGTGGCCGATGCTCGACGTGTTGAACACAAATGTTATCGTTGCCCGCGCAGGCGAACTGTGCGCGATCGCCGAAAGAAGCTGTCGGATGGATTTTCATGTAGCAGCGAGCGAGCTGCACGCACCCAAGCAGCAGAGACTTGAGGAAGGCGCTTTTGCATCCAAGCGAGGTCACCGCCGAACTTCGTGCTCGGAGCAGCTGGACGAGGCTCGCTGCACGCAGCCATATCTCCTGGAGCAGCGATTACCATGCTCCTGGTAGCGATCAATCAAGCATGCTGGATGGCCAGCACTACTAGAGACTTGCGTGGCCACGAGGCGAAGCAACCGGAGCTCGGATCGCTGGCTGAAGGTAGCCATCTGGCCAGTCAAAGGACACCGGCTTCACAAGGGGGACCAGACGTGCCCGTGACGGAGACAAAAGTCATCGCGATGGTGACGCTGCTTACGAAATTGATCGACGATATCTTATGCGGCCGAGTTGTAAAATTTTATGCATCTGATGCTTTGCCAGAGCGCTTTGGACCAAAGTTTCGTACAGGTGCATGTCACTTCAAGCGCGGATACACCGATCTGGGCTGGGCCAGATCCCGGATCTGCGGAGACTTCGCTCAGGCACCGAGCTTCGGCTGAACCAGCTGGCTGTGGAATGGGGAAGACACTCGAAGCAAGGCAAGAGCATGCATCGCGAGCTGTGTGGGTCCCTGTTGCTGGGGTAGCAGCCAGAAGTACATGCATGTTAATTATTTACAGTGAATGTAAATGTTCTTGGTGGCCACTTTTGGAGGGCAAAGGTGCTGATCTTATCCGAGCCTATCCAAGCAAGTTGGTGGTGCGTACGGGAGGCATCCGTCAAAATTTGTTTTAGCGTTTTCATTCGCTTCTACACGTGAGCAGTCGGCCAGGTGTGGCGTCCAGGTGGATGGATGTCTGCACCCGGGTGGGTGTTGCAGTGTCAATGGTTCCGTATCGTCGGCAGCAGGATAACTCGTTGAAGCGAAGTGAGGATGATGTAGAGCAATAAAACCTGATCAGTACCCCATCAGTACATGCATGGTGTTTTACGGTGAAATTTTGCATGTTGTTTTACGGTGAAATTTTGCTGGTCCAAGTTGAAATTCACCATGGACCTTCATCATGTTACATGTAGAGTGATCAGTAAAAAGAGTACATGTACCAATCTGCGGCAAAGCTACAGGGACCAACCCGCTGGCTCAGGAGAAGGCGAAAGCGGACAAGCATGATGCTTGTTTTGTATCAGCATCGATGGCGCAAGTTTAGCAGGAAGTGCCTCGGGACACGACAACGCGACCGAGTGTAGTGCCGTCGAACAGCCGCCACCAGCTGACAGACGGCAACAAGAGGACGGACAAGCTGTCAAGACTGAGCAGGTGTACAAAACTGAATTCATCTCCAGGGCTCACAAGATGTGCGACCCACGCTGCTGTCTATGCAGTCAAAATAATATAACTGCTTATTTTAATAAAGATCAAAGAGAGTATACATATGTAGTTGCTTCTGCCCAGGCAAAAAAACTTTGCGTCTGATTCTGAAGAATTATGTTGAAATTTGTATTGCCGATGTTGAAGTTGACAAGGAATGAAGGCTACAGCATTTTCCACAGACAGGTAAACACCACTAAATCCTGAAAGTCGAAGCTCTCCCGCGTATACCGGTACACGTAAGCACGCCAAAGCAATAGTCTCCAATAATACGACAAAGCTCTAGGAACTTTTACGCGCTCCCATCATCCTCGCCCCGCCTTGCTTCGCTTCAACGAGTTATCCAGCTGCCGACGATACGGAACCATCGACACTGCAACACCCACCCGGGTACAGACATCCATCCACCTGGACGCCGCACCTGGCCGACTGCTCACGTGTACATGTAGAAGTGAATGAAAACGCTAAAACAATTTTTGACGGATGCCTCCCGTACGCACCACCAACTTGCTTGGATAGGCTCGGATAAGATCAGCACCTTTGCCCTCCAAAAGTGGCCACCAAGAACATTTACATTCACTGTAAATAATTAACATGCATGTACTTCTGGCTGCTACCCCAGCAACAGGGACCCACACAGCTCGCGATGCATGCTCTTGCCTTGCTTCGAGTGTCTTCCCCATTCCACAGCCAGCTGGTTCAGCCGAAGCTCGGTGCCTGAGCGAAGTCTCCGCAGATCCGGGATCTGGCCCAGCCCAGATCGGTGTATCCGCGCTTGAAGTGACATGCACCTGTACGAAACTTTGGTCCAAAGCGCTCTGGCAAAGCATCAGATGCATAAAATTTTACAACTCGGCCGCATAAGATATCGTCGATCAATTTCGTAAGCAGCGTCACCATCGCGATGACTTTTGTCTCCGTCACGGGCACGTCTGGTCCCCCTTGTGAAGCCGGTGTCCTTTGACTGGCCAGATGGCTACCTTCAGCCAGCGATCCGAGCTCCGGTTGCTTCGCCTCGTGGCCACGCAAGTCTCTAGTAGTGCTGGCCATCCAGCATGCTTGATTGATCGCTACCAGGAGCATGGTAATCGCTGCTCCAGGAGATATGGCTGCGTGCAGCGAGCCTCGTCCAGCTGCTCCGAGCACGAAGTTCGGCGGTGACCTCGCTTGGATGCAAAAGCGCCTTCCTCAAGTCTCTGCTGCTTGGGTGCGTGCAGCTCGCTCGCTGCTACATGAAAATCCATCCGACAGCTTCTTTCGGCGATCGCGCACAGTTCGCCTGCGCGGGCAACGATAACATTTGTGTTCAACACGTCGAGCATCGGCCACCGACAATCCTGACGTGGTCCGTCCCCGCCCGCCTCTGTCTCGCCGACGGACAACGCTTCTGACCGCCGTTGACAGAACGTAGCGTCGCGACTGTCTGCGCGAAAGCGCTCGCTCTCTCGCTCTGGGTCACCCATGCATCACTGCGCCTGCCTGCGCGTAGAAGTTCTCTTGATAAGACCCGCTGTACGGTTCGCCATCCTGTCACATTGACCGTCGGCTGTGAAAATGCGCGGCCTCTGCGGTCGCGCGTGGCAAAATTGGTCAGCGTTACGCTAAACTAACCAAACACCAAGCAACCTCAGCAGAACTCACCATTGATGCGACACGATCGAACGAGTGCTCGCCTTCTGATGGACGTGGTACGCCACTCGACGCAGCGTCGAGCCGCAGAGCGCTTGGTTCAGCGAGCAGCCGTGTCAACGACCGGAAACTGTCACCAGTGGCGTCGAAAGCGGCTGGAAGCTGACACCCACTCGGAAACCATCTGCCGCGTCACGGTGTCAAGAGGCCGGTTTGTGCGCGGCAGGTGACTTGACTCCGCTCGTGGCTGCAGATCCGTTGTCCTGCCTTTCCAGTCGCTGGTGCCTGCTGTCAGCTCTCGACGAGAGAGAGCCATGGGCCCCTGTCCGCCGTGCCTTCTGGTCTGGAACCGCTTCATCCGCCCTCATGGCGAACGTAGTGTGAGCTCTGTTTCATTATTCATTTGGTCGCTTCGAGGACACACAGGAACCAACCTCCTTGACGATCATGTCCACGTTTTCCTCGATCCGATTGCCGCACCTGACGACGACCGAGTCGTTCCAGATGCACCCCCAACAGTATCAATGCCAGGGCTTTGGTGGCATGCCGCACGCCTCCAACTACACGAACCCGGCACAGGAGCGCATGGCACTACCCCCACTCAATGTGCTACCGTCGCGTGTGTACGCGGGTTACGCGCAGAAGCCCATGTCGGCTCCGGTGGCCTCTCCGGCCGCAACGCTTTCGTCGCACCAACCTGCCCAGTCGCCGTCTAAGAAGCGTGTGCGTGCACTACCGAACGCGTCCAAGTCCATTACGCTGGACATGCTGCGACCTCACTTCGAGAAGCCGTTGGCCGAGGTGGCCAACATCTTTGGCATCTGCATGACGCTCATGAAGAAGATCTGCCGCAAGAACGGCGTGCCACGTTGGCCGCACCGTCAAATCCGCGGACTTCGCAAGAGCATCTGGTCCATCGAGAAAGCTCTGCGTTGCTGCGAGTCCGAGGCCCAACGCCGTTCGTACAACGACCACCTGCAGAAGCAGCGAGCCAAGTTGCTGACTATTCTCAAGGGACCTGCTAGTCCAAGCAGCAAGGCTGCTTTCGAGCAGGTGCTGTCGGAGCCGTGCTCTCCTATGGGCGAGTTGGCGACCCCCACTGCTACGGAGAAGGCGCAGAGCCCTGCGTCTCACTTACTGCCGGTGGTGTACTCGCAGTCACCACGCAACCTGTACCAGGCTCAACAGCCTCAGGTGGGCAATGTGTCGCCCAAGCTGCCATCCATCGCTTCGTTGCTGATGAAGACGAACGAGGAGCAGCGTCTCAACTACCACTACCAGTTCTAACTGGTTGATGATTGTGTCTCCGTGTGAGTTCAAGTATGTGCCTTGTATGTGTTCCAGTGCCGTCAAGAGTAGTGTAGTTTGCAAATTAGCGTAGCTTTGTGTTAAGTGGACTGTAATGAGAATCAAAAGGATCGATTTATCCATAGCAACTTCAAACGAGAGTTCCTCCTTTATATACTCGGCTACTTTTGTCTTCGAGGACAAACTACGGCATTCGGATCTGAAAACAACAAAATGTTGCTACATGTGCAAGTACAGTCGTTAGTTCTCCCACTTTGCACACGACAGCGAGAACTACTGGTAGTTGTTGAAAGAATTGCACTCGGTGATGTCAACCTTGAATACGATAATTCAAGTCGGATGAGGGGGGCAGAGCTGCTCATCAAACGTTTTCAGGACAAAGAACTTGATTGTCCATCAGGCTGAAACTGAAGTGTAGTTAGCAAATTGAACAACGTCAACCAAGCCATCCAGAAAAATGAGTCATAGTACAGTTTATTGCTTGGCTTAAGCATTTTCGTTCGCTTGGTGCAGCTCTGCGCGACACCGTATTACCCCGTGTGTCTATCGCAGTTCTCAAAAGCAATCTGCGCAACCAGCTTTCCTCGGCAAGCTCAACGTGAAGATGAGCCTGCAATAGATAAGTGGGATGGAAAGCTGAAATCGACCTGGCAGCAGCCAGGACTGGCAAGGGTCCCAGTCGCACGCCAACGCCTTCATCTAGTGCTGCGTCATCACAGCAGGGTCCGCCATGCGTCGAGCCGCCTCCACCGCCGACGAGCTGTAGCAGCACGGCTGCGGAGCTGGTGCCACGGGTGCAGCCGTCTGCTCGTCGCAGTGGATAAGTTGCTGCTTCAAGAGCGTCGGACCCGTAGCGTGCGCTCCCTCCTTCAAAACCACAAGGCCGCGCGGCAAGTCCATCGACTGGTCCACACGTTGCATGGCCTCAAACACGCGCGAGAGTTTCACCCAGTGCGGAGGGTACTTGAATCTAGCCACGTCCATCAGCAGCACCATGTCTCTCTCGGCATGGTAGCCTCCAATCGGCGAAAAATGGCCGTCTCCAGTCTGTCCAAGCACCTGACGACTGTAATTCAACACCACAATCTCCGAGCTCGTGGAGCAGCTTTGCTTGACAATATCTCTGAACTGTTCCAGCGTAAACTCACTCGTAGCTCTATAGTCCTCGGTCTTCACGCCGTTGCAGCGTGCAAGACAGATAAACTCCGACATGCTGATCCCCTTCTCTTTAGCCACACTGAGCGACGTGCAGCAATCAAACAACTCTTCACTGAACCATCTCCAGGGTCCTTTCCAGAGTCTACCAGGGTCAATCTGCAGTGCATTTAAGCACATGGCAAGGGTGGCCAAGCCACAAAAAGCTGGCTCTGCTTGGGTGATGAACTGTTCTGCCAATGGGAAGTAGATCTGCATGAAGTTGGTGCTGCTGTTGATGGCGTCTGTAAAGAGCTTGCGGCCTTCTGGACTGGAGAAGGCGATGCAGTCCTGTGGCAAGTGTCTGCGATGGAAACTGCTCTGTACAGTAGTAGCTGTGGTTTGCTTGACCATCTCGTGCATCTTGTCGTGGTCGCTCTGCTGGTTGCTGCGCTGTCTCTTTTCTGCGAGTTGCAGCGCCTCCTTCTCCTGTTGCTCCTTCTCGCGCTTGGTCTTGCAGCCGCACTCCATGTCCATAGGAAGGTCACACTCGGAAGCGGTCACTGTAACTGCGGGTCTCTTGGCTATTGGGATTCTGCGGAACGGTTTGTGGAGAGGCGGAATGAGTCCGGAGCGGGTTGGTGTAAGGTTGGTGTGTACAACCCGCGGATGGAAACGGGTTGATTGCGGAATGGGTTCGTGAACATGACCCGTCGGCGGCGACGACGTCACGCGGACGGTGCTGTGGCGGTGGTGTGGGGCACTGGCTTGGGTCTTGACGACGGATGTGGGCAGCTGCTTGTCTTCGCGCAGGAAGAGCTTCCAGTGGGTCGTGGGCGCGAAGCGGGTCGGCAGTTCGCGGGTCCGGGCCCACATGGGTTTCTGGGCTTTAAATACGCGGGTTTCTGTGGCTGACGTCCTCAAACTGGTGCCTGAGACGGAAGAAGTTCTGAGCTGGTGCTGCTTTGCCTACAAATAGCCGAATGCCAAGTGACCGATCGATGGCTTGGGCAGGAATGGCGAGAAAACACGTACGAGGCGGGAGATGCGGCGATTGGTGGCGGGAGTGGACCTATTTTTGAAGGTACCTAATTATGACTTGGTGTTTGTATCGGATTTAGGTATGGACTCAAATGTCGCCTGTCGAGAAATGATCGGCCTCAAGTGCAGAGACGGCCGCATGGGCTTACAAAGAGCAAGTGAAGTGACGACTTCAAGCGATACTAGACTGGAGAAATACTGGAGCGCCCAGGTCTTTGTCGGTAAACACGTGGACGACCAGTGCTAGGCGTGGGCCAATGGCAGGCTGCTGTTCGACCGAGGCACGCGTCCACGCACAGCATTGGGCCAGGGTGCAGGCCAACGCGCTTCCAGCAGACGTGAGCCCGTGGACACACGCTGCCTTTCGCCAAGAGCAGCCACGCAGATGGATCTTGCGCTCTGCTGTTCGCCGACGGCGAGTCGCTGTATGCACTGAAAGAGTTTACTTCTGTAGTCAAGATCGAGGGTGTATTCAAGGAAACTGATGTACGACACACCACACAACTTCAACTTGAAGAAGACCTTCATTTTGCGTTTTGCGCAGTAGGGCGGAGGCATCTTGTGGGCTACGAGATTTTCGTTGAATCTGCCCATGGATGGTACGTGGCTGCACAGTGCGTGGATAATATCCTGCGCCTATTGGCTTGGTAGTCAGCACCGAGTGAAGTACATTGACAGTTTGAATTTGAAATGGTGTTGCGATGAGTTGTGACCCCCTGGTGACATGTATCACCTACGGAGACGCCTTCATGGTCGCTACACTGGACAAGTATAACGATGGAATTATCCTAGAATTTATTGCTGGTGGCAAACGACGTGATCGAGCATACTCGTCTCGTGAAATATTATGATGTGGAACTTAACGAAGCCGTCTTCTTTACAAGGCTGACGACGTCTCGCCTCGATGAAGGAAAGCCTGGTGCACGAAGGTTTTACACAAAAATCTGGATCCCAGCCGTGCACATTGAATCAATGAAACCTGTCCAAGTTGGTGGCAGGGACGTAGTGCGGGTGTAAGTTGGTGGCAGGGACGTAGTGCGGGTGTAAGACTCTGTGAGAAGCAAGCGAACAGATGAAGATGCACTCACTTCCTGTTAGACAGCTCAGCGCGGCCAAGGAGTAAGACACCAAAATAGTGCTACCAAGCTACGACTGTACGCTGAAAGGCGCAGCGACATTGTGAAGCAGAGGTGACCACGAGGTCGAAGAGCGTAGAAATGGTCATTTTTTACCTTTCAGGATCCGACCCTCGCAACGCAGCAGCTATTCAGCATGGGCATGACGATGCAGCCCTAAACGGAATCGATCAGCGCGTCGACGTTGCAAGTTTTGGTTGTTGTTACGCCTTTATGCTGATCTTGCCGCTAAGAAAGCTGATGAGCGCAGCGGAACCGACGCACAGGGCTAGCACCAGACGCTTGACCACCATGATCTTGACAGGTACTAGTATCACCCCCTTCGTCTCTTTCCAGCTGCTATAATTTTTTGTAGTGATCAGCAAATATATTGAGACGCAGAGAGTTGCGAAAGTGTTGTTGTTTACTCTTTGGACCTATTTTGCTGGCAATGTTGCAAAAATCTGGTGCAGGTCAGCCGATTCAGCTGTGGTCATGGCGCAAGGACGATATCTAGGATGTTTCATCTGAGTAAAATCAAAGGACTTTCAAAGTATCTCAACTGAAAAACAAAACATGACAAACACAAATGAAACTTTATGCTGTAGTATGTTGCCACGAATTGTAACTAGGGCTTAAACTAGCGTGTTGTTTGCTGCTGATACGCTGAGTAACATCCATCTCACGTGTTGAACAGAGCGACAGCTCGTCAACGAGTCTACCAAATCGACTTGAATCAGTGCAAGGTGTCCAATCTGGACTTCAGGCCCCAGATCAAAGAGAGCCCCCTCATGGAGTCTTCCTGCATGACCGACTAACAAATACTACGACTGATGAGTTTCTGCAGTGCCGAGTTGTGCAACTCTAGCACCGAAATGCGACTAGCGAAGTGTTGGCACCACTTGAATCCATAGCTAAAGGTTATCTATTCAACTTCTTCCGCGTATATGTACAGTCTTCTTACTACTGCAACATGAATGACAAACTACAACGACACACTTTCTCCAGCCTCCTCCTCGCCAGTCTGAACTTCATGAAGCTGGCACAGCGTCCCTCGTCGAACCGCTCGCGAGCATCCATGGTGTTCGCAGCGTTTGCCACCTCCATGCGAGATGCAGAAGCCATTGCCTCGATCTTTCTTCTCGCACGAGCCGAACTGACACTTCCGGATCCCTCCGTGCACGTAGCAACGGCCTTTACGCTGTTGTCCGCGGGTGCAACCCGGGAATTCACAGCGTTTTCCACCTCCGTGAGCTCGACAGAAACCTCCACCTTGCGAGCTTCTAGTGCAACCACCCGGTCCATTGAACTGACATCTTGCACCTCCTCCGTGAGCTTTACAGCGGCTATTGGACTGAGCTCGTCTGGTACAATCAGTTTCAATGCACTTCTTGCCCTTGGTGACCTTACCATTGACCTTGCAACTGTTTTCTTGACTCACAGGTGAAGCTGAGGTCCGAGCAGCTTTAGCTTTTGGTTGAGTTACGTCGTTCCTGCTGGATCTGGGACGCTTGGTTCTAGAACCTATCGTGTCTAAATCCGCCGACACAATAAGTTCCTTGACGAGAGAAGCTGGAGGTGAAATGGTCAATGAGAACGGAGGTCTCTCCACCGACGTCTTGATAGCGTCTAGAGGTTTCATACTGGAACGTTTCCTGTCTTGAGCACTTGGAGATGTAGAAATCCACAGTGGAGACGGATGTTGAGTTGTCATTGGAGGTTGGAACATATCCACAGCTCCTGGACTTGGTTGTTGCAGCATAATATTATTGGAAGCCATTGCAGCACTGGACATGGCCAACATCTGCTTCATAGTGTGCACTCGTTGGAAGTTATTCCCTCCAGGCGTTGATACATCGTCCTGCATCCAGGATGGAGACTGGAAGCTCAGTATCCATTATAGTAGCCTGGAAATACCGGTATCATACTCGTGTCCTGGATGTAGCCATCTCGATTAATCGTCGTGTCGTTGTAGAAAGTGTCTCTGGAGAGCTCCAAGGGCTCTAAAGTCGGCGGCTTGACCTCCTTTTGAAGCCGTGGAAGTCGGCGAAGTCCTGGTCACTCAACATCTGGCTCACCATATCGTCCTCATTGAGTCGCACGAAGAGCTCGGAGGTCGGTGGTTGGTACGGCGTCTGCAGTTGAGAGAGGGCAATACCCCGCCCAATAGCGAGTTGGGGGTGGAGGGACGGAGTGGTTACTGCCAGGAGGCGTGCACACATTGCCGCACTCTGCCATTAGAGCTTTGACTCTACCGCATGACGGCGGGGGTGACGGGAAGAGACTCGAGGCCGACCGCATCTCGGGCGCGAACAGCGATTCCACAAATGCCACCTCGTCCATGGCTCGACCCGAAGTAGAGAAGCTCTTGGGGATGGATGCACACCTGCGTCCGTTGCGTGTTGAAGTTGCTCGAAAAAGTCACAGCTACATCGAATTTTACACGGCGAGTTAGTATGGAAACGAGCAGACGCGGCGGTTAAAGGTCGCTGCGAAAAACCCGAACCTGATTTCCCAGTGAGTCCGCCCTTGGCTTGCGGCAGAGAATGGAGAATGTAGTGGCAGCTCTGGTTGCTGATGCTGCAAGTCTTGAAGACTTCGGAGAAGGAAAATTGACCGAGTTACTTGCGGGTGGAGGTGGTAAACTGAGCTCCACGGGCTTAGCTGAAGCCTCGAGAAGGCCGCAACCTGGATTTAGTGGGCGCGAGAATGAACCAGAACGTCGAGCCATCTGGACCGAGGCACATGGCACGGCGAAACTCGTTGCCCTGCCCGCAATGCGAGTGCTGGTGGCTACAGTATTCAAAGGTAGCTAGCTGCGTAGGTCAACCTTTTAAAGTTAAAACTTGAAAGGTTGCCACAATGTTATGCTTGCGCGACGCTTCACGATCAGAGGCAACTTGGACATGCAGACTGCATTGCATTACAGTGCAATTTGCAGCGCACCGAGGAGTTCTTTTACCGTGGAGGTGCTGGCGCTATTGCTTGGCTGAGGAGAACGCGGCATCTGTCGACGACATCTGCGTATATCGCCAGCGGGTCTGAACTGCTCAGCCTGACGACCACCAAGGCGAGTGCTTACCAGTCCAGCTGACCACACCGCATGCTTTAGAGCCGAGGGAGCCGTAAATCAGCGAGCACGTATACAGAGGCGTCTATCCGGCAACGTATACATGATCAGGTTCGTGTATACTGCTGCGTGGCTGAAGGCATGAAGCCAGCAATGAGTTCTTGTTTGTAGCCTGGCTGGAAGCACTGAGTTACGTCGAAAGCCTCGCTGTAGGGGGTAAACATTGATCTCAATGGCAAGGTACATGTAGTTGCCCTTGCATCAACGGTTACCTCGTCCTGCAGACGTCTATGATATGAGTTTCAAGCAATTTTCAAGCGTGGGATCGCTCGTCATAAGCGAACACTGCAATGCAGGGTGCACTCGTTGCAACCTACGCTTTTAGCCGCGGGAGAGCTCTAGGATAGCACAACGCGGATATCGATCACTATAATCATCTTGGTGAGGCTTTCGCGCGTCAACAACGTCAAGCAGGACTGGCAACACGCCGGAGGAAGGCTTCGAAGTGACCCTCGCACGGTTGCGGCATCCAGACGCTACGCTGCCAGAATGAGTCCAGCAGCACCATGCTACGTTGGAATTTCAAGGCCAGTTCCTCTCCTCGAGCGCTTCAACATGACACCGACTGCAATGGATATTCCAAGACACATCTTCCTGCAAGTGACTTTGCTATTATATAATACGGATGTCGTCGTCTTGACGCCGACTTCGCACGAATCTCCTCATCCCGCCGTGGATCCTGTGTCCGCAGGCGTTCAACTTGAATGACTGCAGTCGCAACTTGCGTAGCGGCGGCCCGGCGCAGCGTTCGCTCGTGTTTAGATGGGCGAAAGACACGATCCCCATCGTGTAGCCGTGCTCGCGGCGTTAGTGCCAGGTCCATGAAGCAAGCTGTCACTGCGGCGAACATAGTGTCAGCATGGCTTCCAGACAACGACATCTTCTTGCCGCCAAAACAACGTCGACTCGACATACATGTACCAATACGACGTTGTCAAGGACCTCGTTTGACTGGCGTGGGTCCGTAGTCAGCCAAATACATGTAAAAGCATTCGACGACAGCCACCCTGGATATTACGAAGTATTATTTTGCTGGCGACTTGCACTAAGTCTGACACGAAGGATAGGATACCATCTCAGTTCTTATTTGAACTTTCTAGGCGACGAAGGCTAGCGTGGTGTTTGCACCATCCCCGTTTGCGCTGTGACATCAAGTTGGGCTGTTTGGTCGCGTAAGACCGTGTTGGGCGATATTGAGCTTGAGTCTCGAGTTGGTGCGCGTTGTCGCTGGTTTATAAATTAAAATTCTTGTTGCCTCGCAGTGCGAACGAGGTCTTGCACAGCTTGATTGCAGTTAATTTTTTGCCTGTCCCTTACCATGCAGATGCTAGCAATTGTTGTGTAAGTAATTCCCGCTTGTTGACCGTTCAACGATTTTGCGCGGGGCACGTCATGTTGCGCTCCTTGTTGCTTCCCGTCGTTTTGCACAGGTTTTCGCCATGCGGAGCCATCCCGTCATACACTGTACCGTAGTTTCAATGTTCGTGTTTGGCCTCAGAAGACTCAAGCCGAGCCGGTCGCTTGAGTTCGGCCGCGCACTGGGCACTGCGCATCCGGCGTAGGTTGAACATGTTCTTCCTGGAAAAGAAAGATTCACAGCTAAATAGGTGAGCGCGCAAGAAGCTTTGTTTTGGCCTTCCAACGCGTATTTCTCCAGACAACTTGTAAACTCAAGATAAGATGCACCTGCGCATGGACAGCCCGCGCGCTGTCGCTCCTTTCCGTAGCAATGCGCACTTCGGATCAAGTGCAAATGCCGCAGGATCACGCGGTGGACGCATGACGCGACCTCACCTCACTAAAAACCCGGCACATTTATTAGCATACAAACACCAAATGCTCGGCCGAACGGTAAACCCGCACATGTATTACGATTCGAACATGTATTACGATTCGCAGGGTTCGCAATGCCACAACAACAGCTAAAAGCAGTAAAACAACCCCAGCGAAAGCGTACAGACACCTCTGCCGACTTCCTTGGGTCCAGTTTCGCACTCAACGGATCATTCACGCCCCTGGGTACCAACGCCCGGCCTCTGTGTAACTCGCACATGTTGGGCCGCGCAGGTGCGGCTCACCAACCGGTAGCCTGGCATTTGTGAATTCCTCGGCCGGAAAAAGCACATTGAGTGCCTCCATCTGCTCACGGAGACAGCGACCGGGCGTACGCAGTGTGAGCAACTGTCTGGGCCCATCGTCCCCCGTCCGCCGTACAGCAGCAGCACAGCTCAGTCATCTCGGCTTGCGGTCACACACACTCAAACCCAGCCGACGAGTCCGTCGAGCGTGCATTTCCAAATCCGGCGAGCGCTCCGCACGACAGATTACCAAAGTCCCCAACGTTTTGCTCTCGAGCATTCGTACAACACAGCCCTTCAGCCCCACAGCATGTTCGACCCGCGCCTGTGTTCACCCGACTCGCCCGTTGACTCCGCCATGTTCCCTCCAGTGTACAACCGTTCGTCGTCCGCGTCGTCCACCACTTCGTGTCCGGATGCGGCCCGCGTGGCGCCGGCCACGGCCAGCCACAAACCAATGGTCTCCTTTAAGCAGGAACTCCTGGGCCCGCCGGCCAGCACGGAACTCGAACCTTTCGAGTTCCGGCCGCGGCCCAATGCCAACCCGACGCCCCGTTCGGCCGCCGGAACGTCACTCAGTTCGGTGTTCGGAGACCAAGACCTCATCGACGCCATCATGTGCAGCCTCAACATGGAGCAGAGCGGCCAGCACGCTGCCACGGTCGGCCCGAGCGTGGCCATGCCGGCCATCCGTCCGGCCGCCTACGCGCAGGTTCAGGTGTCGGCTCCGCAGTCGTTCACTGCTTTAATGCAGCAGCGGCCCGGGTCGGCCATGCTCGGCCCGTGTCCGCGGAAGCCCGGCACGTTCCTGAACAAGGACGGCCGCTGGATCAAGGGCAAACCCTGCCGCATGGAAGGCTGCGATAAGCGCGCGCAGTCCAACGGCCTGTGCAAAGGCCACGGAGGCGGTGCACGCTGCAGTTTTGCAGGCTGTAGCAAGTCGTCGCAAGGCGGCGGCTTCTGTCGCGCCCATGGCGGAGGCAAACGCTGCATGCACCAAGGCTGTGAGAAAGGCACGCAACGCAACGGTTTTGCTATTTGCACGGTGGTGTGCGATCGTGCAGTGTGGAAGGTTGTGACAAGAAAGACCGCGGCAATGGCAAGTGCTTCTCGCATGGTGGCGGCCGCAAATGCCAAGCGCACTTGTGCTTCAACACGATCCGGCGAGGCGCCTTTGTGACTTGCACAACAACAAGTGAGGGACTTTTCGCCACGCAGACACTTAAGTTAAGAGCCCGGAGTTCAGCAAGACGTGGCGTCATGATCATATAAACCACATGCAACATAATACATGGTGTCATGGTAACACTGCATTTATTCCATCCAGTGTTCATGGTTTTCGTTGACTTGGGGTGGTCTCCGATCCAAGGTTTGGTCTTATCCGACAAGAAATTTTTAAGATGTCGGCCACGTGGTGTGCTGAGCAGGACGAATTGAGTGCCGCAACCCGCGAGCACACGAAGTTAGGAACAGAGATCTCACGCATGCTAACGACGTTTTGCATGAGCCCGCGAGCGACTGAATCGTGCCTCGGATTGCAAATCGACGCGCGGATTTACCGGTATTAATACATGTAGGTGCAAGTCCACTGTCTTCGGTCTTCGACAATGACTCGGACCCGAGTGCAACAGCCAAATCGACGCACGCGCCATCGAGCCACGAAGGCCGCCGTCTTTACCAGACAAATCGCCACGCAGGACTTGGATGAATTTCAAGATGGCAAATTGCAACTTTGATGCCTATCGGTCGAGATCGTGGCACCTCGCAGACGAGACTTGTGATACGGCGATCCGATGGAACGACGTCGAGCGCTGAGCATCCTCCCAGCAATCAACAAACACGAGAAATGCAAGCACTTCGACTCGAACCAAACTTGCAGTTCGATGCAAACTCGCTATGTATTTTAATATTAAAATACTTGTCCGAGTTTCCATTGCAGAGCGATAAACTTTTGCACTTTGCCTCGGATTTTCGGGGACGAGCCGGGCGGTGTTGACTCCGATTGACACCGCGAGCGTGCGAAACCTGGCTTCGCCAATCCGACGAAGGTCGGAAGAGGCCTGTCCGCGACCCCTTCTGTACCGTAGCATAGCGAGGCTGTCGTTGATGCTTCAAAGCACCAATTTTCGTGAACAAATTGGCTGTTGCAATGCAACTTGCACATCAATGCCAAAGGGTTTGCACATCGCTGCAAAGGTGTTTTTCTGTGGAGGACCCGTAACTGCAAGTTGCAACGCAAAAATAGGGAACTATGACCGACTGAGTCACGCGACTCGGCCAAGAGCTCGTCCGCCATGATCCGGCCATTCGATGCCGAACCTCCCACTTCGCTCACTTACGAGGCGGTTCTGTGTTCGGAGCTGCCAGCTTTCGACCCAGTGCCAACGTTGCGCTCGGTGCTGCTGAGCCCATCACATCTTCGGCGGTTCAACGTGTTTTTGCGCAAAACGGGGTGGCTCACCATGCCAATTTACGGCTGTGCCTTGGTGTTGCGGATCCTCGTGTGTTCGGTCCCTGCACCGTTGGGCCGCGAACTTGCACCGTGGGCTGCAATTTTGCACCTTCCGCCGTGCATTGTATTCGCAGCAGGTATCCGCGTGGAATTCGTGAAGCTCCTTTTGTCCACTTTCGACTTTTGGTTCCCTTTTGCGGCGAATACCATGTTCATGGTCGTGTTTTGCGTCGTGTTGCAAGATTTGCGGGCCTTGCTGGTTGTCGCAGTTTGGATCGCGTTCGGTTGTTCGTTTTTGCAGGAAACATATTTTCGCGATTCGAGAAATATCGCGGCTTCAGCTTTACTCGAAGCTTTTTGCTAATACTGGTCATGGGTAGTATTTCGCTCAACATTATGGACGATTTGCACCACGCAGACTTGATAGTTGCAGATAACCACAGTCTCTCGACGAAAGAGGTTTTAGTCAACGTTATTGGGACAATGGCTACATTAATGGTCCGAACAATGTACCGGAGACTTCGGTTGATGAAACGACAGAAGAAAATGAAAGGTACCGCCGTGCAATCCCTCGGGTATCGATGTTTTATCGCGTTAAGTCCCACCGGTCCAGGAATTTCGGCGCGAAACAGTGTCGTACCCGTTCCACTAGGACCCTTACTTTTTTTCACTTCCAAGACGGGACTTTCGCGCAAAAATACTTCCGTTCGACGCAACAGTCGAGGTTTGGTGCTACCTCCACTGCAAATCCACGTCGTCAAAGATTCGAGGAGATATGATCCTCGGGACACGTTTTGGCGCGAAATTAGTTCGCTTGAACCTTTGAAATCGTGGCAAATATTCGCTTTTCAGGTTTGTGGAGGGACGGGGTTTGTACTCACGATTCCGACGATTTTTACGCCTCCGTGGATGTTCGGGATCCAAACCGCTGGAACTTTGTGTGTTGCAACTACGGCGATTTTCTGTGGGGTGAGCACCCGCTCCTGCCAACGGATATTATTCAAGCGCGTCGTTTTTTCATTCGACTATTTATTCCTGATTTTACAGTTGTTAGCTGCCCATTTGTGCCTCACTGACATTTTTCATGGCAGTGGGCGTCCACTTGTGGTATAACGTCCAGTTATCTCTTAGCACAATGGGCGTTGACGATCGATTCGTTAACTCCAACCATGAGGTATCGACTACACGTTAAAAGCTGGATGCCCACGTGTTGCATCGTGCTTTTCATCATCATCCAGTTGCTGATGCTGCTCGATTTCATGGTTTTGGACTACGCTAAAATCCACGATCGGGTCTTCTGGGACTTGATTTCCTGGGCCACCGCGCGCAATTCCGAGTCGTGTCGTTCCTGTGGAGTCGAGTGGTGACCATTTTCGTGTGGTACGGTCGACTCTACTACATTTTGACCACGCGCACGCATGAAAACACTCTCATTATTTTACGGGGCAACGTTGAATTCGACTACCAGACCTGGAGGCAGCACGCGAAACAAGCCCAAGCAAGTTGGAGGATAGCTAAAGCTAACAAATCTACTGGGTCCGCTATATTCTCGATTCCAGAGCAGTAGTCATCGAAATTTAGGAATAATAGACTTGACAATTTTGACACACATTTTGAGACCATGTCATCTTACCACTGCGTCCACATTTGGCGAAAGTATTGATAGTTCATGGTTTGTGCGCGTCCACCAAGTTAACAGTGAGCAGCATGATCTATCCCTTTGATGCAGCAGTGGACGGTGAATTTCAGACTAGCGGCGATGTTCGCTACAAAATCACCGCGTGGAACGAGCTCCCAGCTTTTGACCCTCTTCCGATGTTCAAGACCGTTCTAATGAGTCCAAACGCGGTAAAGCAGTTCAATCGTGTCGTGGTAATGGTGACTCCTTCGCTAGTGCCCTTCATTTTCGCAGGACTCGTTTTGCGGTATGCAACTTTCGTGGTATCTGCACCCGTAGGACGCGTTCTGTCTCTGATTTCAGCTATTCTGCAGATTCCCGGCATCGTTGTGATTTTTGCTCACATGCGCACCGAGTACGCCAAGATTATTGTGCGGACATTTGACTTTTGTTTTCTTCAAATCGCCAACACATTATGGGCGATCACAATGAGTTTAGTATTGAGGGACCTGCGTATTGCTGTTGTGTTCGTCTGCTGGCTCAATTTTGCCTGTTGGCTGCTCCAAGAAACGTATTTGAGCAACTCGAACCTCGTTGCTGGCGTTGCTTTATGGGAGTGGCTGTTCTTCGCCATGTTATTGCTGCTTTTATCGCTGGATCTCGTGGATGAGGTCGAACACTATAGCCTTTTCACTACGGGAGACCATACCATTTCGACCAAAGACGTTTTAACGAATGTCATTGGAACAATGGCCATGCTGTCGCTTCGGATTCTCTGTCGCAGGGTTTGGTTCGCTAAATACCAAAAGAGAAAATCAGGAACAGCAACTCCAGCTCTTGGTTATCGCTGTAAAATTGCGCTAAGTGAGATATCGACGTCTTTAAATGCCACATCTTGCCTCGCAAGGTTAGTAAATCAAGTGAAACAAGCAACACAGGAAATGTGTCCTCTGCAATTGTGAAACTCAACAAAATCCCGCCACTGCAAACGCATCTACGTGTAGCTGCAGAATCAACTCAATTCAACGCTGAAAAGACTATCTGGCCTCGAATTGGAGCTCTAACCCCTTTATCAACCTGGAAACTAGTCTTACTGCACGCAAGCGAGTTATTTGGAGGAATAATGGCGACGCTATCGCTTTTCCTTCCTGTTGGTATCTACGGAGCCGAAGTCATTGCGATCGTAGGGCTCACATTCAGCGCATTCTGTAGTGGCGTGTACCTTTGCTGCTGTCAACGACAGTTGCTCAAGCGAATCCTGACAACTTTTCACTTTTGGTTTCTCTCCTTCCAAGTCATGACAGCCGGCGTTTGTGTCATGGATATCTTCCGTTGGCGATGGATTCCAGTCTGCGGAGTGGCGTCAAGTTTACTTGTGGGGCATAAAATTTTGATAGTTGATGGCCTGACTCCGATCATGAAGCGCCGATTGCGGTTCAAGTACTGGATGGCAACCAGTGGCATCGGTGTGCTTTGGGTCGTTCATATTCTGTTGCTTTTGGATGTGATGGTGTTTGGAATTTGGGGCCTCCGAGACCGAATTTTCATGGACTTTTCATTTTTCGGTCGGCGATCCACATTTTACGTTGTCCCGTTCCTGTTGAGTCGTATCGTGACCATTTTCGTGTGGTCCGGACGATATTCATACGTCGTTCTCACTCGACAAGATGGTAATGCGTTGATTTTACTTCGAGGAGAGGTCGAGTTCGACTATGAAGATTGGAAGAAACATTTGACACTCAAAAGTAGTGATACCAAGCATCAAAACTGAAAACCCAGGGAATAATGGAGTATGAACGTTACTGGGCAACACACCACCATCCCAAAGCCAACTATGGCAATGGCATTTTTTAGATCACATCAGTATTGATAGTCTGGTGGTTGATCAGCCACTTTATCGATTGACCTGCACCACATGATCCATCCTTTAGCGTCTGCAAACAGTACAAGGACGCTCTCTCGTGCAGTATGCTACCAGATCGTTGCATGGGATAACACTCTGCCAGCTTTTGACCCACAGGTTATGGTGAAGACAGCTCTACTGAGTCCAAGTTCTGTCAAGAAGTTCAATCGTCTCGTTTTCAAATTCAATCAGCCTCTGCAGCAATACTCCGTTGTTGTACTTGGTTTACGCTTTGCGACGTTCGCAGTATCAGCATCTGTGGGGCGTGTGCTCGCTCCGATCACAGCTATGCTGCATATTCCGCCCATTTTGATTTTTGCGGCCGGAATGCGCATCGACTACATGAAAATCATCCTACGCACCTTCGATTTCGGCTTTTTGTTTGCAGCCAGCGCGCTTTGGGCTGTCGTATTCTGCGCTGTGTTGAGAGATTCTCGCGCAACGCTCGTGGTAATTTGTTGGGGGAACTTTATCAGTTCTCTGTTTCAAGAAACGAACCTGCGAAATACTTCCTTCATCGTTGGGGTGACATTGTGCGAGTGGCTGTTTCTCGTGATGCTAATGGTCTGGATTTCCCTGGAACTTGTTGACGACGCGAACCATTATACATTTATCACAGCTCAGGGTGGCGAAATGTCGACGAAAGACCTTTTGACCAACGTGCTTGGGACGATGGCGACGCTGTCAGTACGGAATCTCTATCAAAGGTACCTACATCTAAAACGTCATAAAAACAAATCGGGGAAGGCGATGCGAGCGCCAGGGTGTAGATGTAAAATTGCGTTGGGTCTGCCAGGCCCGTTAAAAACTTCCATCGGAATTATGCTTGACCAAGCTGGCCAACCCATTCGAAACCCGACAAAGGGATTCAAAAGAACAAAGTCTAGCAAACGACAGTTGTTGCAAATGCGTCTCGCTGCAGAATCATATCGTTTTGACCCTACCAAGACTATCTGGCCTCGAATTGGAGGCCTCACTCCAATTTCTGTTTGGAAACTCGGTATAATCTACGGATGTGGAACAGTTGGGGGCCTGTTTGCCGTACTTTCCCTTTTCCTTCCGTCTAACGTCTACGGAGCGGACTCGGCTGCTGAAGTCATTGCTGTAGTTGCACTTGCAACTAGTATTTTTTCACTGCGGTCTTTACGTGCTGCTGCCAACGTCAATTACTCAAACGCGTCATGACATCGTTCCACTTTCTCTTTCTCTCAATGCAGATCCTTGCTGCTTGCTTTTGTCTTATCGACATGTACACTTGGCGGTGGGTTCCAGCGTCTGGTATTACCTCAGGGGTACTTCTCGCGTATTGCATCCTGACCGTCGACGGATTGACGCCGAAAATGAAACAACGACTACGCTTAAAATATTGGATCGATGTGAACGGTATCATACTGTTCTTGCTGGTGATGCTGCTATTGCTGCTTGATGTCTTGGTGCTGGGCAATTGGGACTTGCAAGATCGAGTCTTCTTGGATTTTTCTCTGTTCGGCCATCGAGCACAAGTTCGAGTGGCGCCTTTCTTGCTAAGCCGCGTTCTCACCATTATGGTTTGGTCTGGACGTTATGTGTTCGTCGTTCTGACTCGCCAAGACGACAACGCTCTGATTTTGATTCGTGGCAATGTCGAATTCGACTACGAGGCGTGGAAGAAACAAGCAACGCAAAACTTACAAGGAAAAGGGAGTAACGAAGCAAGAACAATAGCGAAGCAGTGAATGTAGTCGTGGTTATCAAAACAAAAGTCGTTCTACATGTAGGTTAGAGATAGTTGAGACGACACGTAGATTATGCTGAATCACATCGCATTTGTGTGTTTTCCTTCGTCCGTTGCACAAGTATTGATAGCTAGGACAAATTAACTCGTAGCTTCTTCTTATCATCGTCTTATGTGTGCAGTCCATTATGATTCACCCTGTTAATGACAGCAAGTCTTCTTCGCTTAGTGAAGTATACTACCAGATCGCTGCGTGGGACTCTACGCTACCAGCCTTTGATCCACTTCCTATGCCTAAAACGATTCTACTGAGTCCAAGCTCCGTGAAAATCTACAACCTGATAATGATTAAGATCCATCCTCTTGTCAAGCACTTCGTCTTTATCGGGCTCATACTACGCTTTGCAGCGTTTGCTCTTCCTGCGCGAATTGGTCGGATTCTTGCTCCGATTTCAGTTTTCCTTCACATGTTTGGTATGGTCACTTCTGCTGCTCAAATGCGAACGGAATACGTGAATATTTACTGCACACGTTCGACTTTTGGTTTTTGCAGGCTGCCAACACGTTATGTGGCATCATTTTCATCACGGTTCTGCAAGATCTTCGTGTGGTGCGCTAATGGTCGTACACTTTCCACCAAAGATTTATTGGCAAACGTCATGGGTACGATGACAATGTTGTCCTTACGGATTCTTTACCGTACGATCGAATGTATAAATGCTGTAAGCATTATTCCACGCCAAAATACCCGTCTCAAAAGAAAATCTTCAAATCGGGTGGATACAAACTACTTGGCCTCGGGAACATCAACGTACCCACCACTGCAGATGCATCTTGCTGCTGAGGCGGTACAATTCGATCCTAGCAACACTGTTTGGCCGTGCGTTGGAGGATTTACAATCTTAAAATTACTCTACTTCACGTGTGTGGAGCTACCGGTGGTTTGTTTGCTACGTTCTCGCATTTTCTGCCAAAGAACACCCACGGCGCTGGAATAATTGCGGCCATCGGGTTAACAACTAGCTCCTTGTTCAGTGTTGGCTGTGTTTGTTGTTGTCAACGAGAATTACTCAAACGAGTCATGAGTTCCTTCCATTTCCTGTTCCTCGCTGTTCAAATGGTAGCTGCAGGCGTCTGTGTCATGGACATTTTCTACTGGAGATGGATCCCAGCTTGTAGTGTGGTTTCTAGACTGCTTCTGGCTTTCACAATTTTGACTATCGATGCAATAACTCCGATCATGAAGCGCCGACTATGCTTTCGATATTGGATGCCTGTGACCGGGATGATTCTCTTCTGGCTGTACTACTTATGGTAGCTTGGATCTCCGGGATCGAGTGTTTCTGGATCTCGAGGTTAACGGACGAAGGAATCAATTTCACGTCGCTCCTTTTCTTCTAAGTCGCTTGGTCACGATTTTCGTGTGGTTCGGACAATACGCTTACGTTGCTCCTACCCGCTTGGACGATAACGCTCTCGTTTTACTTCGTGGCGAAGTCGAGTTTGACTATGAAGGTTGGAAAAAGCAAGTACTTAAGTAAGTCGTAATACCCCAACAAATAAAAGTGCATACGACAAAATTTACGCCGCCATTGCCCTCTTTATCTTGTCACAAAACAAAAGGGTTTGCCTTCGGTTCTGGCCTTGTCAATACCTCACCTCCTTACACAGGCAGTTATGAACCTTAATCAATATGCGATGGTGCAAAACTGCCTCGACACCAGCTTCCGAAACTAGAATTCTTATCCCGGCGGTTATTCAGTGAGTGTTTTCGCTCGCTGTCTGCTTATTCCTCAATCTACCAAGTAGTCACAACCAGTACCAATCTTCGTCTTGGACATGCTGCAAACCATCTTCGATCCATTTACTTCGGCCACTTTCCCGACTTCATTGCGTCAATTCAGCACTTCGACGTTCCCAGAACTCTCATTCGCTCCTGAACTTCGAGCAGGCAAGGTATCACCACCTAGATTGGTGATTCTGGGCCCACCTGCAGGAGGCAAAGGCACCCAATGCGAACTTTTGGTCGAGATGCTTGGAGTTGTGCACTTGTCAACGGGCAACATCCTGCGTCAAGCCATTCAGGACAAGACATCGTTGGGTCTACAGGCTCAACGTTTCATGGATCGCGGGGAGCTCGTACCTGATGATCTCATCATGAACGTCGTGCTCGGTCGATTAGCTGAATCGGACTGCGTTACCCGTGGTTGGTTGCTTGATGGGTTTCCACGGACTGCACGACAAGCTGAAGCGCTTTTAGCTGCAAAAGCAGCTCCCGACTGTGTATTGGAGCTACAAGTTCCGGACCAAGAAGTCATTCGACGTATTGCTGGTCGACGTGTAGATCCATTGACGGGTAAAACGTACCACGTCGAGTTCAATGCTCCTCCGGCCGAAGTGGCTTCGCGTGTTATTCAACGCAGCGATGACACTGAAGAGAAAATCCAAGTTCGACTTTCTCAATTCCACGCGCACAGTGACGAGGTGCGAAGTGCTTTTGAAAACTATCGTGGAGATTTCGGAGCTTCCATCCAAGTCATGCGCGTGAGTGGGTACCAACCTCCTCCGACCATTGCACGAAACTTTGCAGATTTGGCTCTAGATCGAGCTGCTCAACGCAGTTTGAACCTCATTCGACGGGACATTTCCAAGCGTCTACGTCGCCGACTTGAATCGGGTGCCCGAGGAGTGTATCACGTCCCGAACCCTCAAAAGAACCCGAACTACCCGGCTCGAGCTCATGTTCGTGCACTTTACGCCCCACTTCGCACTCGCCTCATTCCTCAACATGAAAAACGACTCACTCCCGTACGCGGTGCACTGCGCGAGTTACTGCGCCGACTTCGTTAATTGTACTTACAGCATACTACGTAGTATTTGCTTCCAACTAGAAAACTACATGCTCTTAAGCTTTTTGAAATATTGTAGTACAGCGCTAATATTTGCCAAATGTCCTGCAGGAAGCACGCTATCCGTTAGAGCAGACGACACTTTTTCCCGGTCTTCTCCGCCATTTGCTGAATCGCTGCAGGAATGAGTGCAAATACGTCGAAGTCGTGCTATGGACAATGGAAGGCCACGTGAGACTTGCGATGCACTCAATCGGATCCGCGGTAGACTCTGTAGAGGGTTGTTGCGTCATGTCCGCATCGATGTGTCTGCATTGAGTCCATGATGGACCGCATCGAAGTGCAAGCCATGGACTCGGAGAAGTATCGTAGTCAGCTTCTTCTCAACTTGCGACGCGGTTTCACCGACGCAATTGCTGCAGAGCTCACACCGTTGAACTGAGTTGCGTCCCCAAACTTGTGACAGGATGCAGCAATGAAAATGCATCGAATGCATGCTGCTGCGCCTGAGTTATCTGCAATGTACTGTATCGACCTCGTAGGATTCAGCAGCACTGAGTTAGTGACTCACAACTACAGTGTAGCACCCACCCGGAAGCTTGACTGCAGACAAAGTGCTCCATGAAATGTATCCGTTAGTTGCTGTGGTTTCGTCTCCGCTGCGAAAAACAAGTTGGCTCCAGCAAAACAAGTAATGCTGGAGCCGACGTCTTACCCAGGGGTTGAAACACGCAGGCAAACGCCCTAAAAACAAAGCAAACGGCACCAACAACAGTTGAAGTAGGTGCTGCGTGGCTATGCAAAACCCAAGCAGCAAAGTGGAAATAATTTTACCGATCTTGAAGTGGGTGGTGGCCAATCCCGTGCGGCGAAAGATCAACTTTCACATTCTCGGGCCAATCGGAGCCGCGGAAGTGTCGGCTCAAACATGTTGTCGGCTCCTACGAAGCGAAAGGCTTGCTCACAGCACAGCCCGCTTTCGTCAGACTCGTTCGTGGTCAACTACGCTTAACAGTTGATGACCACCTCGACGAGTAAGCCCACCTTCGTCACTCTCTACGCTACTGTCAATACTTTTGTCGAAGGTCTCGACGAAGAGATGAAGTCGTCAGACGGATTCCAGCGCACCCATGGCTGTCTATCATCCAAGTCATCCTTTGCAGCCAGCCATTACAGCAAAACCCACCAGCCTCACAATGATAAACCAGACAGCGTATCCCTAGCAACGATTTGCAGCAGCTTTCCTGCTTCCCAAACATCCAGCATAGCGGCCCCGATACCTCGGCCCCGATCACGAATCTCGTGAAAAAGTCCGTCAAAATTCGCGTTTGGGATGAGTCGCCGGAAATTTCTGTCGCCCGCTCGGCCTGTCTCCGCTCCGTCTGCTGCAAAGCCGCGCGCCCACGTCGAAGCTCAGGTCTCAGCTCAGTCGACGGACGCCACGGCGGACTTGGCTCGAGTCTCTGGCCACATTCTGAGATTTGCGTCACACGGAACAAGTTGCGATCGAGTGCCAATGACCACATCGCTCGACTTGCATCGCCGTCGCTCGCTGTCCGAGAGCTGCCACCTGCACCACCTGGCGTCGCTGGGCGAGGAAGCGGACGACGTCCAAGAGGCCGAGGCCAGTCTGGTGCGCCGCTCCAAGTCCGAGAGCTTCATTTGCACGGCACAAGGCGTGGTGTTCCAGGACGCCACGAGTCGCTACCAGGGCAAGCTGCACAGCCTCGTGGAGCTGGCGGCCAGCGACTCGGACTCGCAGAGCAACGTGCTGCTGGCCAAGAAGGCGCTACGGTACCGCAAGGTGCTGGAGCGTCGCCGCCTCTTGGAGTGAAGGAGGTCGACTGCGCTCTATAGACGCGGCGTCGTGCACGACCAAGAGAGAGAGAGGGAAGGCTGCAACTGGAGGCAGTCGAGTATGGATGTAGTGGGATGACAATAGCCTGTAGCTATATATTTAACGCCGAGAACTCGCAGCGACATTTGCACCTTACGATGGAGACTGTGTTTGGAGTTGATACACGCAAGGTGGGAAGCTCACCTTTAGACAGTCGTTTGATGGAGCCGCACGGAGGGAGAGCTGTCGCTAAAGGGGATTGTATCTTTTCTGGAAAGACCCCATGCCAGAATTGGATGAGTCGCTACAGCGCCACTGTCTCGTTCTGCTGGAAACCGAACTCTTGCGGCAACAGTCCGTGGAATCAAGGGACAGCCTGTGACTTCAATGTCTCGAACAGTTGCGATCTGCTGAAACCGCACTCAACAAATGCGTAATGTACCGGTAAGCTTACCGGTACCAAGCAAAGAATTGGGCACCTGGCCCAAAACGTGTAATCCACACTATATTGCAAGACAAATAGTGTAGTCCACCCTATCTGCACCCCTCCCTCAGTGGCCAATGGAGGTGTGGGTACGTGACAAGGTGTCGCGTCTGAACCTGGATGCGTCCGTGTACGTCGAGTATGCGCTGGGTCTTCTTCAGGATGAAGACATGGACATAACCGAGCGTGTGGAGAGCGTAATCGCCGTCTTCTCCGGCGCCGCGGACGGTCTCGTGTCTCCAGAACTTCTTGACAGTGTCCTGGACGCGTCGAAAATGGCGCAGGACGTGGAAAAGCTGCTGCAGGACGCCCAACAGCAGACCCAGCAAGAGGAAGACCTGGTTCTGGCCGAGAAGAAGCTCCGAGACCTGCAGATCCGCGACCAGCAGCGTCAGGAGGCGCAGGACGCCGCCGAACGAGAGAAACAGAAGGCTGCCGACCGGCTTAAGAACATGACGCGGCAGGAGCTCGCAGCTCGTGACCAGCTCATCTCAGAGTACGGATTTACTCTATTGTCGGAATTCGACGAGGACGGCAATGTGGTGAAGATCCAGGACCGAGAAAAGGCCTCGGGGGACGTGGCTCCGGCCAATTCCAACCGCCAGAGAGTGCAACAGGCGCAAAGCGCCACGAGGGACAAGATGAAGAAGGAGCATGAGAAGAAGGTGAAGCTGGAGAAGGATCTGCTGGCTAAGGACAAGGCCCGTAAGGACAAAGCCAAAAAGAGGACAGTGAAGAGGGAGAAACAGCGTGGATGTGGCTAGAAGCTGTTGATTATGGTGCATTCTAATAGGGTGGACTGGTGCCGCGGCACAAACCCGTTTAAACTGCAGATTTATTGGATCGATCCGGATTTATCCGCGGCGAAAAGCCAGTGGCCTGCACAAAAGCCACATCATGAAGCGGATACGAGGGTAGCACGTTGATAGCAAGCAAGATACATCACACGGATGACACGCTGGCTAAAAACGTTAACGTTGTGCTAAGAGCTTACTAGACAGAAGCAAATCGGGTTTAATCCTAAGAACTTACGTAGTTGAAGCTGTTGTCGACGTTGCGTGAGCGTATCGCTGCTGTCGTCCTCACTGGACCTACGCACAGCGCTCGCCCCCGCTCCAATCAGCTAACGTTAATGGGTCGTTCACTACAGCGGGATTGCGCTTCTCCACCTTTGCGTTGGAGATCAATTCATAGCACTTCACGTTCTTCGTTCCGGCAACCTTCTCAACATTCTTCCGCATGCCAAACTTTGGCCGTCCTCCTCCTATCGTAGCATGTAATCTTATACCTTTGCGATGAGGTCCAGAGCAGGCTTGCTCTGCTCTTCTGGCGCTGGAAGAGCGTTCGACGTGTATCTATGGGCAGGCTTCCTCCTCTCTTCTGTGCTGAATGCGGAATGAGGAGTGAATGCTGTTGAGGTGATGCTCGGAAAATTATACAATAACATAAATAGCGGGAGGACAGCTTTAGCTGGCTGAACAGCCTAACCAATTTTATTGGTGGGGTCCCCCAGGGTTTAATTGGCGAATGTCGCCTGAGTCCATATGTCACCGATTGTAACTACGGTCACACAAAATAGTTTGTGTATCTTGTGGATGGTGGTGTTCCGAATGTTGTTGGGCGAAGAAGCTCCATCTTGTTTGACAGTGCGCTATCTTCGTTTCGTTTTGGCCCGAGTAGGTAAGATGTAGATTTGGAAGGGCGCGAAGGTTACGATTCTCAGGACATGCTGCGCAAGCTATACTTGCGCATTCACCATTACCTGCTCGGGTTGTACCCGGTGTGAACGGGGCGTTGTACATGGTGCTGCTAGGCTTCTCGAATGTGTTTGCAAACTCGTTTTCTCTGGCAAAGACAACAAGATGCAAATGCACCGGTAGGGGCACACGAACATTTAAAAGTTCAATGTGGCGCGAGCTTAATTTAAAAAAAGAATCTTAGTCAACTGTCCTCCCAGCCTAATGCTACGCCTCTCGTTATGTACTCATTGTGGCCTTTATGGTTTCAAATAATTACATATATAGCCCTCTAAGTTATATATATTACATAGCCGCATGGATTTACGGATAAATCCGAAAATAGATCCGGTTATAACCCGGTTTAATCCGGTAAAGCAGGTCAAACAGTTTTCGCACTAGGGTGGACAGGTTGCTTTAGCTGTATGCACGTCGACGCTCCATGGTTTTGGTCCGGTATTGCAGCGCTTTTCGCGCGAGGAGAGCATTGCTCTGGGAGGATCCAATCTCCCAGTGGGAGCTGGTTGAGCTTGAAGCGAGTGCTTTGAGGTTATCCAGACGGGCCCGGTACTTTTGGCAGGTGAACTTCACGCCTTGTGCCGTGCAAATGACGCTTTCGGACTTGGACCGTTGTGCGAGAAGCACTGGGACGGTGGTGTGGTGTTGTGGCTCGGTATGGGGCTGAGTTAAGGGTGCGCCTTCCGAGATTGCGACCAGGTGCAGATTGCTGCCTTCGGACACCGATCGTCGGCGTAGGACAGAGGGGAAGCGAGGGGAATTGTCATGAGTCATCGTGGAGTGTCGAGGTCGGGGTGAATTGTTAAATGCCTTGCACTAGAGTCATATCGAGACGCCTTGACATCTTTGGCGTGTGGACAAGGTTGACGTCCAGATAAGGCCGTTGACCGAAACTGTACAGCGTTTCTTCTCTTGTTGCTCATGCGAGCGTGCACAATAACGCTTTTAGCCTTGGTTGCGCACTCTTGTCAACGGTCGATGCGTGCCCTGATTGAAAACGCAAAATGGAATTCCGTCACGACGTTGCTTTATGGACAGACTCCAAGTTTGGAGCGTTCGTTGATGACGGTCCATGCAAAATGGGGCGAGATAATCTACGAGCTTATTTGGCACCGAGAAGTTTTCTGTGCTCTTTGAAAAGAAATCACCACCCTCTTCGGTGAGGTGACGCATCCGTAAAGCGCGAGTTTCGCCTTGCGCCAGCATCATGCCATCTATTAGTCTTCCGGCCTCATTTGTTTACTCGCCTGCGTTACACTTGCCGCCTGCACAGACCAGAACGTTCATTTGGTTGCAACGGCGACGGGTGGGTTTCCACTCATCAGGATACTCATCAACCTAGAGCCCCATAAACATTATGGAGTTGCAGCGTGAACGAACCGCTGTGGGTCCTTGTTCAACGTGAAGGTGCTGGTGCGAACGTTGGTACCAGCAGCGAAATGACGAATCCAAATGGGGCTAAATACTTACTTTGTGGCTAGCACCAGCAAGTTGCCGCAGACAGTAGATACTGCTAGTACGCGAAAATGAAGGTTATAACTACTAGCCTAGTACAAATTTAGTTACTACTACTTCAAGTAGTGACTAGGAAGTTCCCAATACATTTGAACGGAAAGTCGTTTTTATCCGATAGCGCAACCTGGCGCCGCGTTGCTCAGAGCACGCGATCATGCTGCCGAAAGCGTACGATTGTTTACAGCACTGCAGCCAAATCGGGCTACCATTTAGGCTGCATTTGGTAAGATGCAGTGTGCTGCTATACCTGTGTGGCAATGCACCACACCATTTATAAGCTCAACGCGAGCTAGGGTATTTCATAGTTCCTGTTTTAGGGAGGCAATTTCGGTGGTGCCTGTGCACTCGTGGAGCTTTAAACGGAGGAGATCGAGTGAGAGCGTGCAAACCCACAGCAAACTGAGCGGGGTGCCAGGCCGCATGGTATTTCCACCTGGAACCGGGTCCTAAGAAACAGAATGTCAAGAGGGAGGACACTGTTTATTGTACGGGGCTTATAGTGCGTTCTAATAGAGTGTAGACATTTCGTTTCTTAGCTGTATACACGTCGTCGCTCCATGGCTTTGCATCGATATTGAAGTGCTTTTGCGCGAGAAGAGCGTTAACTTGTGAGCTGGACGGACTTGCAGCGAGAGCCTTTAGGTTGTCCAAACAGGTCTGGTACTTGTGGCAGATGTCAGTGAATTTCACTCCCTGGGCTGTGCAAATGACGCTTGCGGACTTGGACCGCAGCGCGATAAGCACAGGGACTGTGGAGTTGTGTAGTGGTTCGCTTTGCGGTTGAGTGGTTATTGAGATTGCGGCCAGGCGGTGCAGATTGCTGCCCTCAGACAGCGATCGTCGGCGTAGGACGGAGGCCGGAGAGCGAGGCGATTTGCCGTAAGTCATCGTGGAGTGTCGAGGTCGAGGTGAATTGTTAAATGCCTTGCTGTCGCTGTCGAGACGCCTTGACATGGTTGCAGTCCAGGTAGGACCGTTGACCGAAACTGCACAGCGTTTGTCAAAGATCTTATTAGCGGAGTCTGTTCACATGTCAATGCCTCTTAACGCTCGTACCGGTAGCTGGCATTGCGTTGCTCGTGTTGCTCATGCGAGTGCACAATAACACTTTTAGCCATGGTTGCGCACTCTTGACAAGAATCTTGTCGGCTCCAACAGTCGATGCGTTGATTGACAACGCAAAATGGTATTCCGTCACGACCTAGCCTATCGAGCGATGGTTGATAAACTCCAAGTTTGGAGGGTTTGTTGATGTCGGTCCAAGCAAATGGGGAGAGCCAATTCACGAGCAAAATGTGGCGAGCTAACCCACGAGCTTGTGTGGCATCATATCCTGAGGCCCAAGAACTTCTTGGAGAAGCTTTCTGTGCTCTTGAAAAGAAATCCATTTTAGGTCGAGACGGCGACGGGTGGGTTTCCACTCATCAGGATTCGCGCCATAGTGGTACCACCACTCAATCGAGATGGCCATAAACATTATGGAGTTGCAACCGCTTCAAGTCCTTGTTCAACGTGTAGGTGTTGGTTTGGGTAGCGAACGTTGATATGAGCAGCAAAATTAAGACGAGCACCGGTAAGTTGCGGCAGACGCCACTCGTCCAAGATGACGACCGGTATTCTTGGCGCTACGAAGAGAATGTCGCGAATCTCTTCGGCATGACGGAATTCACCACTGCGAACGGGATGTACCTACTTCTCCCTGAGCTACAAAGCGAGCGCTATGAGGAAGTCGCTACATACTGCAAGTTGGAACTACTATTAATACGCAAAAGGAAGGTTAGAACTACTAGCCTTAGGCTACATGTAGTAGCCTAGTACTAACTTAGTTGTAGTAAGTTACTATTAGTAACTTGGTTGTTCCCAATGGAAAGTTGTTTTTATATATCCGATTGCGCAACCTGGGGCCGCGTTGCTCAGAGCACGCGATGCTGCTGCCGAAGACGTACGATTGTTTACAGCACTGCAGCCAAATCGGGTTATACCGGAGGCCCCCGATAGGCCTCATTTGGTAAGATGCACTGTGCCGCATCATCTTTGTATGCCTGTGTATTTGCGCCACACTATTTATAAGCACAACGCGTCTAGGCGTTGCTCCGTAAACACCCCTTTTTACTGAACAAAGCATAGTTCACGTTGGGCTCTAAATCATGTTGTGCATCGGTCGCTTACAACTTGTAAGTTACAAGCACACAGACATGATGATGCGGAGCGACCAATGCTGCAATCGGGAAGCCCCCGATAGCTAAATTTGGCCGCGGTGCTGTAAACAATCGTCCATCTTAGGCAGCATGGTCGCGTGTTCTGGTCCAGTTGCGCTATCCGATAAAGTCAATTTCCGTTCATCGGATGCAACCTAGGTATTAATACAGTAGTCCTACTATTAATACCGGTTTGCTAGTTAAAATTATACTTCGAAGTACTATTAAAGGCCTATTCTTATCGTGTTGATTTGTTTCCAACTTGAATCTGGAATTTCTCGATATATCTGGTTCAGAATGGTGAATTGAAGAGGTTTGCGACACTCTCTTCGTAGCGCCAAGAATACCGGTCGTCATCTTGGCCGAGTGGTGTCTGCCGCAACTTGCCGGTGCTCGTCATCAATTTTGCTGCTCATACCAACGTTCGCTGCCCACACCAACACCTGCACGTTGAACAAGGACTTGAAGCGGTTGCAACTTGCAACCCATAATGTTTATGGCCATCTCGATAGACCACTATGGCGCGAATCCTGATGAGTGGAAACCCACCCGTCGCCGTCTCGACCTGAAATGGATTTCTTTATCAAAGAGCACAGAAAGCTTCTTCAACCTCGCGGCACCATGCCACACAAGCTCTTGAGTTAGTTCGACACATTTCGCTCGTGGATTAGCTCGACTCAAGTTGCTTGACCGTCATCAACGAACCGAGTTTATCAATCACCGCTCGATAGGCAAGGTCGTGACGGCCAGGTTGCGTTTTCAATCAGCGCATCGACCGTTGGAGCCGACAAGACTCTTGTTAAGAGTGCGCAACCAGGGCTAGTGTTATTGTGCACGCTCGCATGAGCAACACGACAGCGCAATGCCAGCTACGAGCCCTAAATGGCCAACAGACTCCGTTAAGATAATCTTTGTGAAACGCTGTACAGTTTCGGTCATCGGTCCTACCTGGACTACAACCACGTCAAGGCGTCTCGACAGCAAGGCATTTAACAATTCACCTCGACCTCGACACTCCACGATGGCTTACGGCAAATCGCCTCGCTTCCCGGCCACTGCCCTACGCCGACGATCGCTGTCGGAGGGCAACAACCTGTACCTCCTTGCCGCAAACATGGAAGGCGCGCCCATGACTCAGTCCCAAAGTGAGCGCGAGCCACTACACAACCCCACAGCTCTCGCGCAGCGGTCTAAATCCGCAAGCGTCGTTTGTACGGCACAAGGCGTGAAATTCACCTGCCACAAGTACCAGACCCGTCTGGATAACCTCAAAGCACTCGCTTCAAGTCCGTCCAGCTCACAGAGCAACGCTCTTCTCGCGCAAAAAGCGCTGCAATACCGGACCAAAACCATGGAGCGACGACGTGCGTACAGCTAAGCTGCGAAATGTCTACTGTACACCCTATTAGAATGCACCATAAACCCGTAAGTTACGATAAACAATTCCTCTATTCTTCCCCTAGGAGGTAGATTATTAAATAGGTCTTTTGCGGGTCTGGTAAGGTGCTGGGTCAGACTGACCCCGACCCAGACCCATGGATATATTACAGCGAAGCTACGCATGCCGCATGCGGCATGCGTACTGGCCAGACCCCGACCCCGACCCAGACCCGTCAAATACTGATACATTCTTATCAAAAATAGTAGTACACTGTCATACCGGTATTGTTTCAGTATACCGTCAGTTTTTGAGGCACGATACTCAAATCGTTAGAACTTTTGTGAAGTTTGCAGGCAATTCTGGAGTGTCTCTGTCCGTACCTAGAATACAAATCGCAGCCGCATATGAGCGATGGACGAGATGCCGATTTCGTCCATCTTCTCCACTGTTCTAGATTGTTCTCGCAGATGCCATTCTTCTAGAAGAAAGTCATGCGAGGAGAAGCAATACGCAAATTGTAGCACTGCGGCCACTCACTTCCGAATAATTCAAGTTCGATCAAAGTAACCTACATCACCTCGCAACCAATCTCAACCACGATGCCTCGCTCTTCCCGCCGTCAGCATCTGCAGTCAACGCTCTTAATGCTGCAAGACAACAGCCGCCGCCAAGAGCTAGAGGGGTTCCCTTGCGCGCTGGAAGTGAGCGTGAGCTCTGCGTCTCAGTCCCCACTCTTCGACGATTTTGTAGCCGACGGAGGTGCCGACGCCATCCTCCGCCTCACGAACTTCCCCTCGAGAAGTCTACACGCTGTGGGGTCTGTTCGAGCCCACGTCACTCGGCACTGGAACGTTGGGCGCGGGAGGCGCTCGAAGCTCACGGGCAAAGACGTGTACCTCATGATGCTCGTCGTACTGAAGAAACGGAGGGACGTGGAGATGTTATCCAACATCTTTCGGGTCAAGACGCCAACCTTTATTAAGACAGTTACCAGCTTCATCCGTGCTGTCACACCGAGGTTGTACGACGATTGGGTGAGCGAAAAAGGCCAGGAGGAAAACATGCGCATGCTCGTCACGTCTGGGAATACGTTCAAGTACCACCCGTGCGCGCTGTACGCCACTGACGTTTCAAAAGGCCAATCGTCCTGCTGGCAATATGGCCGAAGCCCTTCCGTTCTACAGTGGCAAGCACAAACTTTACGGGTACAAGGTAGAGGTTTCTGTGAGCCCCCGGGGATTTGCCATCAATTGTACCGAGCATTGTCGTGGTAATACTCCCGATATCACCATGTTCCGGCGTAACGAAGCCTTCCACCATGCGACGCGACGCAAGACAGGGGAGGATCGCTCTTTGAGGGATCAGGGTCTCATGATCACGGAGTACCCCAACGAATGGGCTGTCCTTGCCGACAAGGGGTACCGGGGCTCGAGCAACATATCCGGTGCATACATCCAACGAAGGGCACCAACCTGTCAGCGGCGGCAGTCCAGTAGAATGCTGATATCTCCAGCGACCGCATCATCGTTGAGAATTGGTTTGGCCGTTGTGGCGTATCTGTGCCGACAAGTACAGGTGGGGGAGGACTTATACGATGATATCTTCCAGGCGTGCGCGGCGTTGACAAATTATCACATTGGTTACTATCCACTCCGCTCAACCAACGGCGACGAATACCGCCAGCGCCAAAACAGACTGGTATCCATCGGTCAAGATACGCAGAGAAAGCGACGCCGGGCCCAGGAGAGATACCGTGAGCGCCGGCGCCTTCGTCAGCGGATGTCACTAGACGACCGGGCATGCAGCGAAGAATCTGAGGATGACAGAGATTTAACGCAGATGTAGTGTAGGTCGCGAGTATTTGAGTTCAGGGTGAGAGACAAAGACTTTTACGAAGTGAAGGTGCAAATCGGAATCTCGAATGTCCAACCTGTTTAATTGCGGGTTTTCCTGTGTTTCGTTTTTTTAATGTCCAATTCATCACTTCTGAGCTGCATATGAACTGGTTTTGAGATCTGTTGGGCCGTATATCCCAAATCGTTGGGCCGTTCCATCGTTGGGTCGCTACCAGTAGTGACCAAGCGCTACTGTCAAGCGAAGGCGCAGCCGTAGCGGGCTTTGGGTCGTGTCACCAGCGAGCGCAGCGAGCTACCAGGGGTTTGGGTCCGTGCAAAGCGCGAGTAAGGGGGCATGATCACCTGTTGAGGATAACGCCAACGGAAGTACGCCTGTGGTTTGCAGCCCGTGTGCGCAGCATACCCAGGACCCAGCACGGTACTTAGCCAGCCTAGCTAGTGGCAAGCGAAGTCGCAGTCGTACTGGCTTAGGTCGTGTCACCAGCGAGCCAACAGGGTTTTGGGTCTAAGCGAAGTACGAGTACGGGGGCAGGAGCTCGTTGAGGATAGCGACTATGTGTGCGCAGTATGTAAACCTAGGACCTCGCAGTGTTGAAAATGCGACACAAAAAAGTAAACATATATGCTGAAGTCTGTTTTTTACATCACTCTAGCCTCTCTTGTGACAGGTTACGTGATGCATTACCGTATGGTCTTAGTCCTTGGCGACAAGGTACAAACACAGTGATTTGGGTTTTGAGTCGGAAAACCCTAAGATTTGAGACGAATTAACTGTTTTTTAGCGTGTTGTTTTAGCATGCAATTCAACAGGCATTGAGCTGGCCGTCACTACTCGTTCCGCTCGGTGTACCTGTCTACGGGTATCTGCAGTGTGGGGAACGTCAACTATTTCATTGCAGACCAGCACGTGACTGGCAGCTTGACGGTGTTTGGCGGTCAGTCACTTCATCGTGGGCGTCTGTGGTAGCAACCGCAGCGCGTGTCACGCGGACATGGCCTTCATCACAACCATCAACCACAGGCTACTGGACGTCACCATGCTGGTCACGGTTGTGTTTCTCGGCTACGCGTTGACGCCGGCTTGGGCAGGCCCGTGGTCAACATGGACTCGTACCTTTGGGGCTCCAAATTCAACAAGTGCACGTCTTCAGTCAACACGCTCGGTGACTCGACGACGAAGCCCTAACGAATTGTTACGTCGGTGCGGCGGTCTTCATCAACTTCAACGCACACGTCATCTTATCTGCTCGAGACGGTTAACGTACCACTGTTTATCGAGGCGACGGGCAGTGATCCTGAAAGGGTGAGCGCCTGCGAGATGGCCACTGGGCCACTCTCTAAATTACCCCGCAAGGGAAAGGACGCTCAGGAGTGGGCTCCAAGGACGCTAGGACCTGAGCTTCGGAACCGAAGACATACACCAGCCAATTGCCTTGATGGAACAGGCCATGGCGGACACGTCCGGGCCAGGACCACCGAGGAAGGGTACGCCGCCGACCGAGGACGCACTACCCCGCGTGGAGCTGGATGGCGTACGGGGAGAGGAGCGGAACACACGCCCACCACCACTGGGAGGGCCTGGAGGCCAACCAGCACCGGAAATTAAAAGAAGGATGGGCAACGATTTAGGAGATCCAGCCGCTCATCAGGAAGCGGACGGGGAACGCACCCTACCGCAGATCACGTCACTACCGATACCGAATGCCGGTACCGAGACCTAGAGTGATCGCGTCCGCGCTCATGCGCCAAATGTGGAGATAATCACGGAAGAAGTCGCCCGGACCTCTCATATGCTAGAGGGCCCGGACCTCTCATATGCTAGAGGGCGTATGGAATCCAGTGCAAGTCAACAAAAACGGAGATCCACGACCACGTACAGCAGAAGAACGTGGACGACGAGATGGGGGAACCTACACCGTTGGTCTCGGTGACTAAGAAGAAGGAACAGGCCGTGGGCGAAAAAAGGACCATCGTGGACTGGCGACGCCGGCGGCCCGAACCAGTACGCGTACGATGGTCACAGCGACTACGACCATACTGAGACGACCAAAACCAGTGTCAACAACCGTAGGGGTGATTGTGGGGCCTACAAAAGGAGATCAATCCAGCATGACGAGCTTCATACAGCAACCTGCGGAGATCTCAGCCTCCAACACAATTTTAACTATACCAGAGACAGTGCAGACCACAGACGAAGTCAGCGTGGCGGACGACTACATCCCGGCAACGCCAGATTCTCAGGAGGATTTTACTATAGGGGAACCGCACACAGGGACACTGACAGGAGATGCTGACCTGCCAATCCAGATTGGGCAGTGGCTAGCGAGCTTCAACGGAAGAGATGTGGAAGTTGTGCCTAATGGACAATGTGCGTTTTTAGCTGTGCTGGCTATCACAGTGAATTATGCTGGAGCCAATATGGAAAACACGGAAGAAGTGATCGCGGACGCCACGGACCTCAAGTGGCATACGTATACATTGATGATGGCCAACCTCCGAAACGATGTCGAACTGCAGCTGATTGATCCAATTGAAGAGTGCAACAAGCTGCATCCAGAACACCTGCCGTACACAACGACGCAGAGCGCAACCGCTGCACTTTACGCACATTACAATGCGGCCAGACGTAGGTCGGCAGACGCACGATTGCAGGCGTCCTTCTGGGCGGGACCCCAAGAATTGCGAGCACTTGCACAGTATTTCAGGGAACCGATCCTGGTTTTCGACGTGAATGCGGCGGGGGATGCACATGTACAATGTTACTTTTACGGAATGCATAGGATCCAGAATGGCATGGACCCTGAAAGTGGATATATTCAGCTAATGACGGATCGGCAAGCTACAGAATACCTTCGTACGTGCTGGATTCTCCATGTCCTACCATCAAGCGTGGTATTGAGACACTACGAACGCCACTTTTACGGAATCAATCACGGAGAGCTTTCTTTAAATGGAAAGCAGAGGAGATCCAACATATGCATCAAGCATCACGGCCGATTTCCCTGGAAAAGTTACATTAACAACTTATCGGAGCATGAACGCGCTGTTAATCTCAGTACAGTCAACAGACTCGCGGACAGACCGGAGGTGAATTCTTTACTCATCAAGAGGTGCGACATGCACGAACGAGTGGACGTCGTGCATGCGCGTGTGAGCCTAGCTACGCTTGAAAAACGGGATTGGGAGGCAATACTGCCAGAAAAGGAACAACACATTCATGAGGAGTATGGATTAGATAGCTATGCTGCTTCTTCGCAACCGGACACAGCGAGTCCCACAGCAGTCACACTGCCACCACTCCGACATGGTTGTGCTGCAACAGGGGACATTATGATGATGTCGTATTTCCGAATATTGAGGGTGGGTCCAGACACACCAATGGACGATGTGGACAGCCCCTTGCCACGATTTTGGCCCATGCTAACAACAAAACATTCACAAAGTGATGCTCGATCTATCGTAAGGTTGTTTGACATCCCGTCCATTAAACAGCGGGGGCAGGTCGACATCAAAGATTGGTTACTATGCAACCCAGCAGCGTTGAAACATTACTACGCTTTTCTCCCACACCCATATTATGAAGCCATAACATAGTCGCTAGCAGATATGGAGAAGTGGGGAGCCGTGGAAGTATACAGCGAACAAATGGGGGCACTGCATAGGATGGCTGACGACGACTCGATGGAAGCTCACGTACGAACCTTCTGCGAGGAATGGTTAACTGCAGCCTCTGATGGCACGCAGCCATACACGCTATTGCCAGATCGCCTTAACGATGGCAGTGTCTGAACCAGTGGATCTCTCCGGAATTTGGGCGCGACCAGCCTACTGAACTAACGGAAACTGAATGGAGAATATTGCACATCATACCATACACAGTGAGCGCGTGGGACCAAACACCGATAGGGAGGGCTCCCCATGGGGCATGGATCACTTAATATGCAGAGTTTCCTTTCCTACGTGGACTAGTGCACGGCATCGTTCAACATGGAGATTGGAGCGGAGCGACTTTAGCGCCTTCGAAGCAAGCGTGGGGAAGGAGTCGGCGGACAGTGATCAACTGCCACCGACTCCGCGTCAACACTAAAAGCACTTTGGTGCCAACAGACTCTGCAGCGACAGGGCCAACCATGCAGACCAAACAGTCCCCGTGGATCGTAGCAGGGCCACGCATCCAGCGCAGAGAAAAAAATGGAGCACAAAAGACAACCCGAACCGGAGAGAGGGCACAATACGGCCGCCGACCAAGCGGTACAAACAGCAAGTCATCCAGGATTGCGCCCGATTCATGGGTGGTCAGCAGTACAGCGAGAGGGTGGCGCCAGGGGACTGGGAACCGAAGGAAGGGGCGGACTGCGTCAACGGACAGGACACTGAGAGGCCTCCAATACCTCGAACTCCCAGGTTGACGGACTTCTACGCAACGGAAGAAGAAGATGACCGCATATCCAGCGTCCGCAGCCTGTTCGCAATTCACAGGAAACAAACAGTCCAAAGACGAAAGAAAGAGGAGAAGGCAGCAGGTCCGACACAACGCGGAGGTACACTGCAGGATTCCGATCAAACATTCGGGTTTATCACCCAAAACGTCAAGGGTTTTGGGGCTACTTCCACTGACCGAGACAACTGGTTTTCAGCTTTCGGCACTCACGACGATCATAGACAAGCAGACCTGATGTTGATTCAAGAGACGCATGTGTATACGGCGGGAGTAAATTGGTTCCTACGTCAATACGCCGGGCGCTGGGGTTTCCGCAGTGACGCAGGACAGCCAGAGCTGTCATACTGGGCACCATCACAGGACAAAAAGGGTGGGGTGCAATTAAAAATTCTCATAGACCCGTGCGGGTCATTTCGTGCAGCCCCACCCATTTTGAAACTCGATGGCCACCCCACTTTATGGCGGTACGAGGGACAATCGATGGTAAGCCCCCAACCGTATGCAACGTATACGCGCCTCATAAACCAGCGGACAGGGAACGATTTTACGACAGTTTGCAGGGGGTGGAATTTGAGGCAGGCGACATGTTGCTGTTAGGTGGAGATTTGAACTGCACATTAGATGCAGTCCCTGATCGAAGTTATGTGCGAGCTGTGAAAGACTACGACTCCCCCAAATTAAGGGAGCTTCTCCAGGTGGGGACTGCTGGATCCAGTGGCGGTCGCCAGACCCACGAAGTGGACAGAAGACAGTTTGTGACAGCTATGCTTACACGCTACCAGGGAATAAGGAGGCCACTTCTCGACTCGACCGTTGGTATGTTTCTCCCAGCACATTGCCATGGGTCGATGCCTGGAACACAGTGCAGCTCGGCCTAACGCCGATCATAAATGGGTAAAACTGCACATCCGTTCGCCAGATGACCCTATTCGGGTTCAGAGGTCGTCTCAAATTTACCCGGTACCGGAATATGCAGCCTCGGCGGTCAGGATGGCAACAACGCAGATCTTGACAACATTCTGGGATCAGATAAACACCGATGGATTTGATGCGAAGGAGACACAGCAACACTGGGATGCAATTAAGCAAGAAGTGGCTCGGCGCACGCGAGTGTGCATACGCAAACGACGACCCACGCTGCGAAACACGCTCAAACAAAACTGGCGCGACTCTTAAGACAACAGCAACGACATCTGGAAGAACCGGATGGCAAAGCTACCAATGTGGAAGCTATTACGGAGGAACTAGACGGACTCTCATTAGAGGATGTAGAGGGACCCACCCGGGCAGCTAGATTACGCAGAGCCATCACTGAGTGCAAGAAGGCTAAAGCAACTGCAGGACGGAGAAAACTTTTCAGGGAAGCGACTTACCGGCCGGGGGAACGACCAAGGCGCTTTTCAAACGAATCTCGAATAAGTTCAGAGACAATGTTGTACACAAGCTGGACCCGATCCTAGGCGCACCATCACGGTCAGTGCACGAAAAGGCGGAAACATTAGGCGACGCCTGGCAGCCGATCATGCAGCAGGCCGCAGCGAAGGAAGGATGCGTGAAGACAGTGGTGGAATGGAATGAACTGACAGAGACACCGAGTCCTGAAAAAGTGCAATTGCTGACGACTTCACCGAGGAGGAAGTGAGAATAGCACTGCGAGCGTCCAAGCCTGAGAAGGCGACTGGACCAGACCGTCTTGGAAACGGATGGTATCGGGAACACGAAGACACGCTAGTACCCATTTTGACGAAACACTTCAGTTATTGGTACGAGAATTGAGTTTTCTCCAACACATTTTTAGAGGCCGAAATATTCTGCCTCAAGAAGGGTGGAGCACACAATGACGCTCTCAATTTCAGACCACTCGCATTGTTAAACACTGATTACAAAATATTCACGCGGTTATTGGCAACCAGAGTGGGCATCACCTGCCGGATCAAATACATCCAAACCAACACGGATTTGTGCCCGGAAAACGATCCATGAAACATTGGATTTGTACGATGCCGCCCAGAGGATGGTACTGGCAGATTCGTCACAAAAGAAGCTACTGCACTCTTGTTAGACTTTAAAAAAGTGTACGACTCACTTGACAGGGGCTATATGCTGGAAGTGCTGCGCAGAAAAGCGTATCCGGATAAATTCATCAACGCAGTCGCAGCGATTCAGGAGGGCACCCAAGTTCGCTTCCTCGCGAATGGAAGCAAATCTAGGCCAATAACTATAACGAGTGGAATCCGCCAGGGTTACCCGTTAGCGCCGCTGCTATTTCTTCTTGCCCTGGATCCATTATATCGCAAACTGGATGGCTTCCTAGGAGCGAAAGGGGTCACCATACAATCCGTGGCCGGACAATTCGAACTTCGAGTCGCGGGCTACGCAGATGATACGGCGTTATTTGTGCAGGAGGCGGCGGACATCCCTGGTATATTGCGCACATTAGATTTGTTCGGAAGCGCATCAGGGCTACGGACAAACACCGGGAAAACGATGGTTATCGCTTTTCACCCCAGTGGGACACAGGACGGAATGTACTACCCACATCACTATCGAATCGAGCAGCGGATGACGCATGTCGATACTTAGGCATACAGGTTGGAAGCTGCATCGAAAAAGTATTTCCTGGAGACTGGCGGCGAAACAACTTAAGGTTCGCTTACTACTAGCAAGCCGGAAACTACTGACAGGTGACCTAAGGAGTTTGGTGGCGGGTGCGATCATCATCCCGATGTTATTATACATAGCTACGCATGATTGGCCGCAGGCGGGCGGAGATCACAGCCATGGATCGGAAAATTCGGAATTATGTATGGCATGGACACTTCCAACTAGAGGTAGAATCGGCACGGGCATGGCTGGACGCAGATTTGGCGACCCTGCCACGGTCCGAAGGAGAGCTGGCGATACCGAATTACGGGCGGAACTATATGCGATGGCGGCGACTGTGGTGGGCCGATGGGCCAAACTCGGTACGAAAGCGATGCACATTGTAGGTGACATCTTATTTGAGACCACCAACAGTGCACTAGCAGCGGCGGTTTACGTCACACCAGAACATGTACCCATCACCAAGCCAGGAATAATGCGGAGGCCGACTTTGTGGAAGACAGGGCTCCACCTCATTGCCCAGGCCGGTCGTCAAGAATCGATAACGATGCAGGAGGACAAGCCCATTGTGATGACAAATTTCGCTATCACCAAGATGTGTGTGGAAAGGAGATGAATTGACATGTGAACGTGATGTATTGCGACACGGCAGGCGAACTTCAAAAACCAGCGGGGTCGATGCCCACAAAACAAATGGGCGTCTTTCATCGGGAGGGACTGCCACACGTCAATATCCGGGTGCATACCATATTTGATAAGACCGGCAGATGCACGACGCTGACTCAAACGAGTGGATTACATGCAACATCAGCGACGTATCTACAGGACATTGTGACCTGGCAACGTCACTCAAAAGAACACGACGGAGAGGGTTAGGGATTAGCCAAGATTTTCGCGATGGCGCTACTCATGAATCACACACACATCATACTCATGGCAGCACACCCTCGCGAGATCCCCTTTGTGGCGCACCCGAGTGATCACCCGGTCGTGGTGGAACTGTACAAGGGCGAGTGTCCGGTACTGCAGCTCCAAGCATCAGTAACTGGACAATGTGTGAAGACTCTAGTGCGCGATCACGGAGAATTAACTAAATGCATCATAGTATACATGGCGCCGGAGGTGGAGATGACGGATGTGCACCCGCATCCGGAACTAAGTCGGCTAGTGTGTTTATGGACCGGGAAAAGACGATGGTTGTGCATAAGAAGAGATTACAAACAGAGAGTGGCAGCAGCTTCACGGCGGCGAGGCGCGACTAGCCTAAAGGACCGAGAACACCACTGGGCCACACTCAGCAGCAAGTCCAGGCACGGATTGGCACAGCTAGAGTGGAAGAGAATACAGCGAACCTTCGGAAGGGGACCATGGGGGAACAAATATTGATCTGGCTAAACCTTACGCGTTTTCGGTGTTTGACCGAACGCAGAACAGAAACGGATGCCCGCATGCACCCTACCTTCACATCCCGGATATAACGCTGCACCACATATTTTGGGAGTGTGAGGCAACGGCACAACTACGCAAGTGGTTCATGAATCCGTGACGCAAACGGGGAGCTGGTGATAATGGACTCGAACAATCCATTTTGGACTCAAGCTAGAAGGAATGCCGCCTGGGATATGGAAACTGGCGGAGACACACATACCTGTTATGTTGGAAATGGATCAGGATCTGACCCACGCGATCATGGAGGGGTGCTGGAAAATAGGTGCAGCGATTTATCTGCACGCGGTGTGGAGATGGCGGGACAGCCATTTTGACGACCTAAACGACGTCACGATGGCTCACCACATCCACAACTTAGAGAACGAGTTGCGTCAGGGGTACAGAACGGTTCATTTATACCTGAAGGCCACATGGACTGCTCAAGTGGGGGAACTAGCAGCACATATCCTTACCAGAGCACTCGGAAGCACAACGTGCTCCTTGCGCACACAAGATTGGAGTACCACATCAGCAGCGGGGGCGACGGACACTTCCTGTTCATTGCAGGCAAGGTGACAGGGACCACAGGAGCTGCAGGCAGCGGAGTGGTGATACTGCGATTGGAACCAGCCACCGGGCTACCTAAGCTGGAATGGGTGGGGCATATGTCGTTTGCGAGCTCAAAGACTACAGTCAACATGGCGACAAATCTGGGCCTATCATGGGACTGAAAGCAAGTAAGCAGAGGAACTACATACAGCTGTATGCCATTGGAGATAATGAGCTTGTCGTCGGGCAACACAATATGCGTAAACCAACGAGACTGAAGAAGTTAAGGCGATGTACTGGAGATGTAGACGTCACATGGGATTTACTGAATTTCAATCAAACATGCAGTCGTGGGGGTAATGTACGGTTCATTCGGTTAGGACAAATGCCAAAAGGGTGCCTTGTTTGAGGAACAAGGTGCCGAATGGCAACCCGTTAGGGAAGGTGGGAGGGTAAAAAATTCTAGCTCGCCGATCAGGCCTCTGCTAATGGAGCTTGGATTGAGCGATGGCGATCGAAACACCAAATGAACCCGAGCTCATGGCTGCATGACGGGCCGTCGCGTGGCTGCGTGGCTAGAGCGAGGCCATTTTCCCTCGCTGGTGCTGCTGCAACGTGAGTCCTGCTGCAAATTGGGCCCTGCTGCAAATTGGGCCCTGCTGCAATTTGAGCTCTGCTGCAGCTTGATCTCTGCTGCAACTTGATCTCTGCTGCAATTTGAGCTTGCACTTGGCAAACTGGTGTGACGACTTCCTTAGCTTGAAATCACAATTTCTTCAGCTCCGTCCTCATCGCTTGTCCGCTTCGCTCACCAGCTTTCCTTACTACACATAAAAATACACCTTTCAATCAAACATGCAGTCGTGGGGGTAATGTACGATTCATTCGGTTAGGACCAATGCCAAAAGGGTGCCTTGCTTGAGGAGCAATGTGCCGAATGGCAACCCCAGATTGGTCCGTCACCAAATTGTCCGCACACCCCGGGTTAGCTGTATGGCAGAGCGGGCTGCATGGCCCCTCTTTCCGCTAGGCTGTATGGCCATATTGGCGGGTTGATCGCTTGGCTGTACGGCCATCGTGGCAGGTGCTAGACTGTATGGCCATCATGGCAGGTGCTAGACTGTATGGCCATCTTGGCGGGTGCTAGGCTGTATGGCCATCTTAACATCTTTTCGTTGATCGCTAGGCTGTATTGCCATCTTGGCGGGTGTTGCAGCTGTATGACTGAGCGGTGATGAGGTACAACCAGGACACCGTGGTGACTGGTTGGATGGCCTGCCCTCGACAGAGAACGAGACCCCCAATAAGATTGAGTTTTCGGGAGTGGGAAGGGGATGAACTTGGCAGCATGAAGTCACGCACACTCGCCGACTTCACCAGAAGCGCCTGGTTCGACTGGCACACCACAGATAACAATGGCCGCCCCCGGTCAGGTGGTCCCATTACAGAGAGGGTTTGAAGAAATTGTCTTCAAATTTGAGGATGGCCGTGGCCTGCTGTACCCCAACATGTCTGCTTATTACATGCGTGCAATGGCGACGTGGTACAAGTTACGAATTACGTTTGGGTGGCTGTCTAAAGTTATGGATTGGGTGCGCTCCATTCATCTAACTAGAGATGATTGTGGACCACTGTTCAACGACGTAGCGGACTTTGAGCAGCCTGCGTGCATTGTGTTCACGCTTCTGCCGCCGACGTCCAGTGTCAACATTGTGTTGTGCACACTAAACATGGTGTTGATTTTATCCGTAATAAAGCTAAAATTAGCTCAGTCGTATTTTGATGCAAATGTTGTTTTAGGCTCATGCGATTGGCCGAAACTACCTGTCGCTAAGGACTAAACGTCGCCAAGGACTGGTAATAAAAGTGACAAGTTCAAAAATGTATCTGACAAGTTAGTCATTACCTCCTAAATGTTATACATGGACACTTGCAAGACTTTATATCGAAGCGACACAGCTCGGTATACCGGTTGAATATCGGTATATATCAAGAAAGTATTTTACTTGAGAACGCAACTTGTATTTTACGGGTCTGGTGTGGGGTCAGCCTGACCAGGGCCTGACCTAGGAAAAACCCAGGCCCGACGTTCACCCTTACCAGACCGGCAGTAAACCTGTTTAATATGTAACCGTCGTTCCTGTGTTAATGCCTCCCTAGGTCAAACTCGATAACAGGAAGTCTACAGCATGAAATACACTGAAAAGCCCTTTTCAGTGTATTTCACATGTCATGCTGTAAAGATTTTGTTGTGAAGCAGAAGGGAAGCATTATTTAAAACTGTGGGTCCTGTGCACTTTCGTGACGCTCTCAAAAAAATGGAGGTTATCGGGTACGAGCGCAAGCAAACCCATAGCAAAGTGCCAGGGCCTCGAAGTATTTGCAGAGGCTGGCCCAGCACCGAGCGTACGGGTGAGTCAGCCTTGTATTCACCACCAGGTGTTGATTCACCACCAGGCCCTATCTAACATGCAAATACGGTATCGCGAGTGAGCGAACAGTCCCAATCCAGGTTAGCGCGGCTGTATGCGCAAGTGGTAAACTTGGAGCACTCATCTTGAGCGACTCAAGTGGTGCTCTACATGTAATCAGTGCCGCCACAGGCTGTCCCAGATCACGATCCTGATGCCGCAAGAGTTGAACTCTGAGTTCGGCCACCAGCAGAACAAGACAGTGGCGCTGTAGCGACTCATCCGATCGGGGAGCCACTGCCGTAGTGGGCCTTTCCCGATCGAAGAGGAAGATACCATTTCATTTACGTGCGATAGCTCTTCCTCGCACGAAATCTCATCCAAGATCCTACCCTTGCTGAAGATAAGCTCTCTCCAGTGCAATGCAATCCGCTCCGACTCGTGCATGTGCAAATATCGCTGTGATTTTCTCGGCGTTAAATATATAGCTACAGGCGTCTATAGAGCGCAGTCGACCTCCTTCACTCCAAGAGGCGGCGACGCTCCAGCACCTTGCGGTACCGTAGCGCCTTCTTGGCCAGCAGCACGTTGCTCTGCGAGTCCGAGTCGCTGGCCGCCAGCTCCACGAGGCTGTGCAGCTTGCCCTGGTAGCGACTCGTGGCGTCCTGGAACACCACGCCTTGTGCCGTGCAAATGAAGCTCTCGGACTTGGAGCGGCGCACCAGACTGGCCTCGGCCTCTTGGACGTCGTCCGCTTCCTCGCCCAGCGACGCCAGGTGGTGCAGGTGGCAGCTCTCGGACAGCGAGCGACGGCGATGCAAGTCGAGCGATGTGGTCATTGGCACTCGATCGCAACTTGTTCCGTGTGACGCAAATCTCAGAATGTGGCCAGAGACTCGAGCCAAGTCCGCCGTGGCGTCCGTCGACTGAGCTGAGACCTGAGCTTCGACGTGGGCGCGCGGCTTTGCAGCAGACGGAGCGGAGACAGGCCGAGCGGGCGACAGAAATTTCCGGCGACTCATCCCAAACGCGAATTTTGACGGACTTTTTCACGAGATTCGTGATCGGGGCCGAGGTATCGGGGCCGCTATGCTGGATGTTTGGGAAGCAGGAAAGCTGCTGCAAATCGTTGCTAGGGATACGCTGTCTGGTTTATCATTGTGAGGCTGGTGGGTTTTGCTGTAATGGCTGGCTGCAAAGGATGACTTGGATGATAGACAGCCATGGGTGCGCTGGAATCCGTCTGACGACTTCATCTCTTCGTCGAGACCTTCGACAAAAGTATTGACAGTAGCGTAGAGAGTGACGAAGGTGGGCTTACTCGTCGAGGTGGCCATCAACTGTTAAGCGTAGTTGACCACGAACGAGTCTGACGAAAGCGGGCTGTGCTGTGAGCAAGCCTTTCGCTTCGTAGGAGCCGACAACATGTTTGAGCCGACACTTCCGCGGCTCCGATTGGCCCGAGAATGTGAAAGTTGATCTTTCGCCGCACGGGATTGGCCACCACCCACTTCAAGTTCGGTTAAACTATTTCCGTCTTTTGTCCATCCTTTCTGCTTCGGTTTTGCATAGCCACGCGCCACCCACCCACTGTGTTTGTTTTGTTTTCAGCGTGTTTGCCTGGACATGGACTCCCGCATTACTTGTTGGAGTCCAGCTCTAGTTTTTAATACCACTCCTTGGTCTCGGGGCAATAGCAAGAGAGATGCTAATGTGAAAAGAGCTGCAAACCATGCGAACTAACGGATAGGTTACGGCATGCAGCAACTTCGTCGTCATGCATTCAAGCTTCCAGGATGGATAGGTGATAGACGTTAGCCACTGAATCCAACGATGCCGATGCAGTGCAGAACAACAAACTCAGGCTCAGCAGCATGCATGCACCCCATCTTCAGCGCCAGCTAAATCACACGACTCATCTCAACGGCTCCTGCACTACAGCCTACAAGGTATTGCATCGGCGAGACCACGCAGTTAGTCAAGATTCTTGACTAACTAGCTCCACTTCGATGCGGTCCATCATGGAAGCTATGCAAGCCGCGCACATGAAGTTACAGACTATGCCATGGATCCGCTCGAGTGCATCACGTGGTCTTCCATGGTCCAAATCACGACCTCGACGTATTTGCCCACATTTCCAGCAACGATTCAGCAAGCAGCGGATCGTCTGCCGTCCACCGAAAGCCACGTCGCAGGGGCGCTTGGCCTGGAAACGGACATAACGGATAGCTTGCATCGACTGACTTCGAGAAGTCCGGACGTGGGCGTGATCATCGATGGTGGCGCTACGTCGGCCTACAGAAAGCTCCAAGGCGGCGGTGGCGTCCACCGCCAAGTCCTTGTCGGCAGTGTCACTGACAAAGAAGACCGTACGCTGTTTCCGATATTGTTTGTAGTTTGTGTTTGACAAACTAGTTATGTTTTGCTGGTAGAATTCCCTTGTTTCAGACGTTGAAGAGCTCAAGAACAACCTCGAGGTCAGGGGTTAATTAATTGTCTGCGAGCTGGTGTGCAAACAACTAAACGGTGGAGTCTGGATGTAGATTCAAAGCCGCGAAGTGACGCAACGCGATGAAACTCTGCAAGAACTCGTGGGCAAGGTACTCCCGATTAGTTTGGAAGATGATTTTTTAATGCTGATATCTTCTAATGTGACCAGGTGGACATGCTGTATGATGCCTTCAACTCGCTATCTGACGTCTTCACTTGTGAAGTCGGTAGGTAGCTTGAATTTGTTGTAGAGTTGGGTTTGTTTGTAATTTTGCCACTTGTAATTCCAGAGGAAATGCAGAAGCAGTTTGCGGCTACAGCATCACAACTACAAGACCGAGTGGCCAAAATGGAGGGCTCCATTGGATTGCTGGAGTCTCAAGTGCCTCGAATAGATGGAAAGCGCCGCCAGCTGCATGAGACTTCAGAGCGACGATTCCTTACTGTACAAGAAACTTGTTCCAAACTGGAGATGGCTACGTATGAGTCTCAAGCAGAGCTTGCTCTTGTGAAGAATTCCACTGATGATCTCGTGACAAGAGAACGAGAGTTTGCTCATTTGCAGAAGACACTACAGATATCACAAGAAGATGCTGTGGAGGCCCTAAAAAGACTCAAGGAAGAGAGTAGCCAGCTCCAGGTCGAGCTTTTTGCGCTGAAGGAGCAAAGTAATGGAGCTACGAGTACAGTTGCGAGCGATGTCCAAGTTCTCGCAAAAGAATACTCAGCCCTTCGAAGCACAGTTTCCAAACAGCAATCACAATTGCTGGGCAAGCTCAATGCACTCCAAGAGACAATTGATCGACAGGGTAAAATGGACAAAACGCAACTTTGTCAGCGTGTTGACGCACTCTCAGATGCAGTGGTCACACAAGAACACCGTACGAAAGATGCTGTAGGCAACCTGTTGAAAAATCACGCCAGAATCCGATGTGCAGTCGACGAAGGAATGACGATCTGCTCACGCGAAATTCGCGCTCTAAGCAACGAAGCAAAAGCTGCACAAGTCGATCAACAAGAGAAGATTGACCAGGTGGTTGAGCAAATGGCGACGAATTCCATTGAGTGTGGCCAGCGGTATGACGACTTGCACCTCACGCTTCGATCTATAGCTCACCGCCTCAAAGTCTCATTGTAGTGAAACTAAGTCATCACCATCTCTTCGAGTAATGGAAATACCAATACCTAAGGCGAAAAAATAGAGCCTCTGCATTTTCTGGAAGGCAATTTTTTTCTCTCTTCACACGTAGAAGTCGCCCGTCTTGTTCTCGTTCGCGGATGCAGCTTCAGGTGGGGCATATTTCTTCTTATACTTGTCCTTCAGCGACGAATACTTGCTCGAGATATCCTATGCACATCATTTCACAGTCAATACCCACCAACTCAACTTACAGTAAAACCAAATTCGAGTCCCACTTTTTCCGTCTTGACTGCCAAAAGTTCATCATCCAAATCCCGCAACGCACTGAGTTGGCGGTAATGATATTTTCTGTGACGCCGTGCTCGATACAACTCACTGCTGCAGCAAAATCTCAGCACTTCCATCACGAAGAGCGTCAAAGTCCATAAGCTGGGATGAATTTGTCCTCTTCCAATTTTCGTAGTTGTTCATCTCTACAAAATTTCAGCATGACAACATCAAAAACAGATAAATCTTCAACAATCCGCTAAAACTTACGTGATTTTGAGTTCTTGTTGGTGTTCTCTCAAAAAGCGGTCGATCGTAGCTCCTTGCGTGAATATCACAATAGCCAGGGCCAATTCCGCTACCGCCAGAAGAATTAGAAGCGATGACGAGCACGACAGGCACACGGAGAAGCTGCGGTTGGAGGCCCCACACCAACTCATGAGCACGGACAGGATCAGCAGAGATCCTACTGCCAATATGGGCACGTAGAGCCACTCGGGGGCGAAGTGGTTGAGCCCTGCATCGTTTGAGAAGAAAATAAGATTTCGATAATAATATCACGTCATATTGTGATATTTCCCGTACCGATGTACAGACTGTAGACTGTGAGGGCCACACCACACACGAGGTCCACCCCATTAAAGAGGAAGAGGGCGCTGCCAGAGCAGCCCTCGCTGCACGAGTCACCGCACATAATTCTCCAGTTTCAGGATATTTGTATCGGATTTTGTATGTTGTATTATAGCATCATGGTGCGAACATAATAATGTGTTCAAAACACCAAGTTGAAGTGCAACGAGGGGATTGTTTCACATGTCAACAACGTTTCGAGCCAATTGAGCAAGCATGGTCGAGGCTCACACAGGTTCATCAATGTGCAACTTGTTAACTTCAGTGTTGAATACTTTACTTTCCAGGTGGGGTCTATCTTTTATAAGATCTAGGGGTCTATCTATGCTCGGTCGCTCGGGAATGGACAGCTCTGCGTTCGAACTGCCATCTCCCGGCTGGGCGCGTCATTCGGTCGTTGTGCGCGCTTTTCGCGGTACTTGATTGCCTTCTGGGCGATGAGTGCGTTGCGTTCCGAGCTTTCGGGGCTGGTAGCGATTTCGATCAGACGCTCGGCCTTGGCGAGCGTCTCTCGCTGGAATTCCTCGTCTTGGAACACTACGCCGTTCGATGTCCGCACGTACAGCTCCGTGACGGAGAATCGCAATGCTGCTAGAAGTTCCTCGGCGGCTTTTGTGGCCCCTTCGGAGCGGGAGCGTCGTCGAGGAGCTACCCCCGCATTGGTAAGGCTAGTGGTGGCGATACTCGTCATGATGAGTTGAAGATGTTGTGCCTGGTAGGCGGTGAATCCGGTAATGATCCTTTGCCGACGCTGGACGGCAGACAACGCGTGCGTTACTCGGGCGGCGAAAGGCTGCGGATTTTTCTTGAAAAAGACGCCGAGTCACCACTAGCGCAGGCCGTTATCGATGGATACTGAGTCGACCACTATGCTAGACTGGGTAGGCGCCGCGTGGGTCGGGCGAACTATGAGACGACTCACGGGTGGCCAGCAGCGATGGCCAGTGCCCGAGTGCGATCGGCGATGCAAACTAAGAGGCACGTACTAGTGTGGTTTCTTCTACAATCCACACACGCAGGATGTCGGAACTGACCACGTCCGTTGTGAAGCGCCTGCACGATTGAAGAGGACCCCTCATTCGAACTTTAAGCGCGCGACGTACTACGCGGTGATGGTATTTCTTCATCTAACCTAACGCGGTGTCAAATTTGACCTGAATAACTTGATTCAGCAATCCTCTTGGCGCCGCTGCAGCATTGATGCCACCAACGCCAGGATAAGGCCACTTTGCCAGTTCCGTAAAACTCCGCCTCAGAACAGAGTACCTATATGTAGTATCACGCGTTACATCTGGATAGCAACACTGCTGGTCTTGAAAGTGGAGCATACTTCGTGCGTCGGTGCAGCCAGTGGGCGCTTGACATTAAACAACACAGGACAACACAGGAAGCACAGTGACCAGCTCATGTCCGTTTCGCCTGTTTCAATACATGCACACCAAGGGATATACTGCAACTGGCAGGCGTTGCATGCTGTTGCTGGCTCCACTTGGACGATGCTGGTGTATCTCATTGTTGATGTTCACCTTAGCTGGTGATACCTGAGTGCGAATTTTACATAGTTCGAAGTATCCGAGCTTCCACAGCGTTTCTAGATCCTACTTCGCCGTCAGATCTGGTTGTCATCAGCTGTTTGCTAGCACAGCTGCTCTCGCCTAGCTGGTCTTCGGCTTGAACGCTGCAGGTTTGCCCTCCTTCAACTCCTGGAGCTTGAAAACAGCAATAAGGCCCGCCTATCACAACACGAAATACACACATCAGCACAGTAGCAAAATTATGAACCTTCACGTATCCACCTACTCGATCGAGGATCGTCTTGGTGACTTTTCCGTTGTCATCGATGGGCGGCAAGCGCATAGCCTCTTTGCCATCTTGAAACAGGATGAATGTCGGCAGCTGCCATGACGACGTTGACACGCTGATACGGTTCTCCACAGCCAAGTCGGACCACTTGTTCACGTCGACCCGGCCGAACTTCAGCGAGTTGGACGAGTACCTGCTCCACCGAATGCACAAAATGTGTTATTCAACAAATCCCAGCAACAACACAAAAATAATTGGCATTTCACCTGAGAGAGAGGTCGGCGAGCATGGGTTCGTGCTCCACGCAGGCGTCACTCCAGTCGGCGTAGTAGAAAACCAGCCACGAGTTGGGAGGTCCCTTCTTCTTCGCGGAAGAGGTCTTTTTGATCATTTTCTCCACCGTCGCCGGATCCAAGTCGGCAATATTTGATGGTCCTTCATACTTGGGCTGTCCTACCGCTGCAAACAGCACTACACAGCACCAACAATAAAAAAGTCAGCACCCGACATACATTCTTTTGAGGAAAAATATCATATTTACCTAGGCAGATCACGGCGTACCACCCGAAAAGAGTGATATCCAAGTAGTAAAGCGACGCCAGAATAGCCAATTTGCCATACATGAAAAACAGCGCGATGGCACCGTCCAATGTCGCTTTTTGCGGTAATTCAGCAGCCACGAGCCCAACGCCAGCAGGAAAATTTCATATTCCTACAAACATTTAAAATATAACGTTATAATCATAAATTGTCATTGAAATATTTTGTTTTGAGATTCCGAATAAGAATAACATTATTATTAATCTCTTACCAGAGGCAAGTTGAGGAAGTTCTCTTTCTCCTGCAGGACCTCGCTGGTGCGTTGAACGCGGATGGGCACGTACATGAGCAGCGCCACCGCGTTGCAGACGTAGTAGGGGGCCAGGAAGCGCATCCACATGCGCACAGCCTCGGGCGGCGCGTCAGCGGAAGCAGTCATCTTTTAAAACAAATAAACAAGATAAAATTCAGATATTTTTAGTGTACGGAAACACTAAATATTGCAACCCACTGTTGGAGGCGAAATGGGACGACGTTTGACGAGGCCAGCGATATTGTACATGCAGTCTAAAGCGTACAAAGTCTCAGAAATTGTCTCAAAACTGCTCCCATATTTAGCTGGAAAGTGAAAGGATTGATCAAGAAGGCAGCCATGAAGACGCATCGAGTGCGAAAGCAATCAGCGGCAAGCTAAAAATGCTGTCGCCCCAAGAGTGATGGTCAAATAGTTGCCGTCCTGCCCACTCCGTCTTTTTATGCGGAATGTATCAGGCATAGAAAAACGTAGTGATCCAAGCACATTTAACGAAAATCCGTTATCCAAATCTTATCATGTATATCAGTCCACTTTAATACCATATTGATCTACTTAAATTCACACATTAAACCGTACAATACAACAATAGCCGGGTGACTTCTCTCTTGGCATCAGCTATGCCAGAAAGTGGCGAGATACGTCCGGTGCGGTGGATACCGTATACGAATGGAGTGGTCCACTTGTGGCGCTGCACCGGAGCCATCATCAAACAGTCACTCGTCAATCGGAGCTCAAGTCGAACATTGCGTTTGTCCAGCACTCGCTCTATTACTGGTCTAAAAATGAGCTCCACGGCGCTTCTAATGGCGTCCACATCTCCGCCTCCTTCGCGCGGACCGGAGTACGCGGCGCTCGAGTCGCTCGAGTCTCCTCTATCCCACTCCGTCGACGTGGGCGTGAAAATATCCGCGGCGGAGACCGCAGCAGTCGCAGACGGCGCCTACGTCACCGCGTCATCCTCGTGCGGCGCCTCCACTTCACGTATACAGCACAACCCGTTCACGTACACGACACCTGTGGACACGTACGAGAAGTGCAAGATGATGCTGCTCTGTCTCCTAGGCGTGCCGTTACTACGCGTCCTCCTGCTACTGAGTGTAGGCGTGTTACTCGTCATCGTGAGCAACGTGGCATTACTCGGCTACAAACCACTGGACAGACACACGGGTGCGCGGCCGCCTTTGCCACGTTGGCGCCGTGCACTGGGCTTCGGTGTCCCGTACCTGCTACGCTCGCTCATGCTGCTGGTAGGCTACTACTACGTACCAGTCAAGTACCCGCCCAACTTCGACCGTCGTATCATGCCGCGCGTGATCGTGAGCAACCACTTGACCTTCTTCGACGGACTCTACCTCTTCACACTACTGAAGCCCAGTATCGCCATGAAGACGGACGTGGCCAACCTGCCGCTCATCGGCCGCATCGTGCAGATGATTCAGCCCATTCTCATCGACAGAGGCTCACCGCAGGGACGCAAACGTGCTATGAACGACATCACGGCACATGTAGGTGACCCCAAGCAGCCGCCGCTGCTTGTGTTCCCCGAAGGCACGACGTCCAACCAACAGGCACTCACCAAGTTCAAACTCGGGTCTTTTGTTTCTGGTGTTCCGTGTCAGCCTGTGGTGCTGCGCTACCCGTTCAAGCACTTCGACATGAGCTGGCCGCCGGGAGTGTCTGGACTTTATTTGGCGCTACGCGTGCTGTGTCAAGTGTACAACCGCTTGGAAGTGGAGATCCTGCCAGCTTATTACCCGTCAGAACGTGAACAGAACGACCCGCAGCTGTACGCGAACAATGTGCGGGAGTATATGGCTCGCGCGCTCGGAGTGCCCACGACAAATCACGCGTTCGAGGATGTAGCTATGCTCATGCGTATCGGAGACTACGCTACTAAGAACGTTGTTCCGCTCACGGATGTTGGTGAAGTGGTCTCACTTACGGCGTTGAAACGTAGAGATGTGGACCGCCTTGTGGAGTACTTCCGCAAACGCGACCTCGACAAGGACGGACAGTTGTCGATGGAGGAGCTACGTGCGCTGTTTGCAAATGACGACCCTGTGGTCGTGGACCAGCTCTTCGACCTCGTGGACGTGGACGACAGCGGCCTCATCGACTTCCGCGAGTTGTGCTTGCGCTGCGCGCACTGAACCCGCAGAGTGTCAACGAAGCCGACGACGCGCTGGCCAAGTTCGCCTTCCGACTCTACGACCTTGATAACAACGGACTTATCGACGCTGCTGAGCTGGAGCAAATGCTGCGCTTCCAACGGAGCTTCTACGGTGTGCCGGAGGCCAGTGTCGCGGCAGCATTGCGTCAAGCTTCGCACGTTCAGGCCGAGACCGGCGTCGGGATCAACTTCCAGCGATTCGAGCAGTTGATCGAGCAGAACCCAGACATGCTGGGATACGTCCGCAACAAACTCGAAGTCCTGCGTGGCTCGTTGCATGAGAGCAGCCAGGATATCCTACCTCGCCCGTAGAGAGCTGCCATGAATGTAAACTAAATGTAAAGCTGATCTTCCTGACAAGGGGTGCCAAATCGACCAGCAAAGCTCCTCTGCCAAATGGACCACCAGAGCTTCTCTGCCGCCTTCGAAATAGAACGACGGGTGCGACGTCGGACGCGTATAACGGACACAATCGAATTGAGACCATGGAGCTGACGGTGCGCGCGTGTGTGGAGGCCGATGAAGCGGCCGTGGAATTGCTACCGGCTCCGGATTCGACTACACGCCGCAAACTCTTCGGACTCACCCACGCCGGAGCGCTTATTGAGACTTCACTTGTCACGCTTTGCGCGGAGCAGAAGGACGCCAATGAAGAAGCTTCAGCGGAGACCCACTCGTCTTTGGTGGGGTTCGCGTCGTTCGATGATCAGGTTCCTGCAGCTTTGGCTCGATGGCCGGAAGTACGCGACTACCTCAAGAAGCGGTTGCTGTTCGGCAAACCTAGTGGCTGCATGATGCTCATGGCCTTCCGCCATGACCCTGAACTTTGCAGTGAACGCAGAGCTCTGGTGGCGTTGTTGCATCAATTGTTCAAGCTCCGGTCGGAACTGGGTGGCGTCGTCTTGGCCGTGCACGTGGGTGTGGACGTCGAGGAACTCGGCGTGTTCTCGCAGATTTTCTCGTGCTACGACGTCGTGGGGCTGAGTACGGGCGGACTGCTCATGTTCTATCGAGCTGTTCGCACGGACTACACTCCCAGTGTATTCGTACGTCAACCGCTGTCGTCGGAGACCGAGATTGACCAGATTCAGACTATGGTGAAGAAGAACGAGGAGACAAAACGTCATGCAGCTCATAGCTGGTTTGATGCGGCAGCCGCACCAAGTCACGTGTTGACGAACCAGGACGATCACCGAGCTTGCTTTGTTGCCCAGTGTATGGACTCTCAGCAGCCCTGTGGTTTGCTCGCGTGCACGGATTCTATCGACACCGATCAAGTCGATGCCTACGCTCGTCTGTTCTCGGACATGTACCGCAAGGCGAATCCATTGTCGGATGAAACACAGACTGCAAGTCCAGAGCCCGCGAAGGCTTCAGATCCCAATGCAATGCCGCCGCCTCCAGCAGGTGCGAAGACGTCGATTGCTCCAGCGCCAGCTCCGACCCCGCTGCACTCGACCGCGCTGCGAAACTTGGCTCGACAGGTCGGTGGACCGCCCAACATCATTGTGCTTGGCCCCACTGGTGCTGGAAAGGGAACGCAAAGCAAAAGATTGGTACGAGAGTTTGGCGTTGTGTACATTTGTACGGGAATCTGCTACGTGACGCAGCGAACGATGCCTCGGGGAAATATGCTGATCTAAACCGCATCATGAATGCTGGCGACCTCATTCCTGATGACATTGTGCAAGACTTGGTACTGAATCGGCTTATGCAAGCGGATTGCAAGACTCGAGGCTGGCTGCTCGAAGGATACCCTCGCACAGATACACAAGCTCGTGTGTTAGCAAGCCATGGTGCAAAGCCCGACTTAGTGGCAATTTTGGAGCTTTCAGACGACGATGCAAGTCAGCGAGATGGAGATGGCGACGACGAAACCAAAGCAGATAATTCGTCAGCACCGGTGGGGCGAAGGCTTGCTTTGTACAGAGAGCACCGGGAGGCGGTGCGCCAAAACTTTGTCAAGATATCGACCGTGATTCACGTCGACGCTGCCAAATCTCGCGACACGACTTCACGAAAGTTAGTTCATGAAATTTACAGAGTTCGGGGATCACGCGGACCCATTCAAGTACGCAACCCACCACGCTTGATCATTACCGGTGCCCCAGCAAGTGGTAAGGGCACACAGTGCGAGCTTCTCGTGCGTGCGTTGCACGTTGTGCACTTATCGACAGGTGATATGCTGCGCCAAGCCATTCGTGACGGCACCTCACTTGGAAAGCAAGCTCAGGGCTTCATGGATGGAGGTCGGCTCGTGCCGGATGAACTTATCGTTGGCGTTGTGCTGGAACGGCTAGAGCAGCCCGATTGCAAGGCTCGGGGCTGGCTTTTGGATGGGTTCCCACGAACAGAAGCTCAGGCCCACGCTCTTCTCGAAGCACGAACTATCCCGGATTGCGTGCTTGCACTTGACGTCCCAGATGACGAAGTCGTCAAGCGTATCGCTGGTCGACGACTGGACCCCGAGACTGGTAAGACTTACCACGTGGACTTTAATCCTCCACCTCCGGAAGTTGCGGGTCGTGTCGTTCAACGAAGTGATGATACCGAGGAGACTGTGCGTACGAGACTCGAACAATTCCACACGCATAGCAAGGCCGTTGTCACTGCACTTGGTGGTGTTTGCGAACTGATTCGAGCTGATGGAACACGTCCTGTAGACCAAGTGGCAGGTCTACTCGTCGCTAGTGCAGAGCGCTGTCTTCTCCGCAACAACGCTGCTATCGTGTCGCTTTTCAGTATGAACCCCACGCACCAAACGCGCGCATCTCTCTTCCTCGCTAATGGTACGCCGTCTCATGTATGCTGTACTGCTACTTCATTCAATCTAACACTGCTATGTTTCTGCCAGTATTCGAGCACTACAAGGACAAGGACTGCGTGCTGCTGTGTTTACCAGAAAGTTGCTCCCGACCAGCCATTACCAGTGGTTTCCGCTTCGTGCGAGGTGATCCGTTAATCTCAACCATCGCACGTCTGAGACAGCAAGATGATGTGAATGCGGCTGTGATTTCTCGCAAGGCGAAACCCACGAAACACGACAAACACAACAAGGTGAAATACTCTTTGCTGTACGCGTTCCACCGCGACGAGCTGCCGTTCCTCGCCAATTACACCGTCGACCTCGGCACTAGCGACGACGGCCAGCCAGGTCAACAAATCGAGCATGTCGTCGTCAAGGGCATGGGCGTCAAGGGTTTTGGCCTCACAGTGAAATCCTGGACCAACAAGTGCTTCGAGTTGCTTGGGTTGGGTGGTAAAAGGAGAAAAAGGTGGAGCCCGAGAAAGTGCGACCTCGAGCTGTCACGTCCGAGTCCGCTGAACTTGGTGATAAGCCAGCTGACGATCACGCAGACGACGGTGGTCGAAATACGATTCATTAGCGAGGCTCCTAGAGTCGTCTTCCCCATCAATACAAGCCACACCTGCCCTTTTGCATCACTTCAAGCCAGCATTTCGTACTGGTACTGTCGACGAAGCCTCGCGTTGTGCAGCGTGGTGCTGTAGCGTTGACGCAGAGCTTCCATGAAGCACAGCGCCAGCAGCGCGTACGCGGGATAGAACTTGTGGCTCTCGAACTGAGCCACTTCCTCTCCACTGTATCACAACCAAAAGAAAAGTTGAAAACACAACATCTTCAAAACACTCACCAGAACGTACCTGAGCTTCAGTTCACTGCTGTGGTCACGTAGGAACTTGTCGATGGTCCCTCCTTGAGTGAAGATGACGACGGCCAGTCCCAATTCAGCCAGAGACACCCACACTAGTACGTCAGAGGACCTGGCCATGCAACCGGAACAACCTCGGAATGCCAGTCCACAGCAGCTCATGAGCGATGCAGCCACTAGAACGCCCCCAATAGCCAGCAATGGCACTATGATACATTGAAATGGTAAGTGAGACTGTGGTTTGAGATGTACACGTGACGTACTGTAGAGCCACATGGGCGCGTAGTGGTTGGTGCCAATGTAGAGACTATAGATGCAGAGAGTGATGCCTGCAATTAGGTCCACACCATTGAACACGAAGAGGCCGGCGCTTGCCAGAAGCTCCGAACAGGTTCCCATGCCGCTTTATTTGATTTGCAAACTGATTCACAAAGAGTACAGGCGTTCGGTGGCAGTAGTGGCATGGTACAGTGTACCACGGCAACTAATTGACCATCACTCCTGAATCTGCGTGACGCTAGATGCGTCAGCGCGATCGATTAATAAAAGCAGCTCAGCCGCCTTACAGCCGTTTTGTTGGCCCCAGTCAGTCATGACAACCTCACTGAGCATCCTCTAGGTTGTGTAGAGGAAGCGTTGACAACAGGTTTGGTCTCCTCCAACAGGTGGCACGCCAAACTTCAGTTTTCCGTTCGCGCTGTTGAATTCGACGGAGGATATCCGCTGATGTTGACGAACGGGATATCCGCTATTGTAAAGCGCAGATGCCAGCGTCATCCAACGTGCTCGGCCATGCGGAACGTGGGCGACAGGCGATAGGCGGCACTCGTTGAAGCAGTGCGGGATTAGTAGATCGGCTGGAAACCTTTACGTGTCAAACGAGGTGACCAGTACAGTACATTGTACAAGTATCGACAACGAGATGCAAATAATGGTGCTACCGTTGTCACTGCTTGGTGCTTGGTCACTTCAGAACCTCTCTTTGATTATGTGTACCCATGATTGGTCCGAGGTGCATCTGTCGCCTTCAGTCCACCCAGCCAACGCAAGTGTCCATTATAATAATATCGAGCGAAGACTAAAACCTCATGGTCGTCAGCTTGCAACTCCCAGCCTAAGATCGGCGCGGATCGTGCTTCTCCCATTCGCGTAAAATCCGCCTAAAACCAGCCACCGGCGTGCGCCGGCCCTTCGCCTTCAGCCAAACCGTCGCCCCGATCCGCTCACTATTGAATCTGCCACGTCCCCCACAAGTCGCCGCAAGCTCCAAGAAACCTTAGAAATCACAGTACCATGTCGGAATTTAAAATGACCATCTGTTGCATGGGCGCCGGCTACGTGGGCGGCCCCACCATGGCCGTGATCGCCGCCAACTGTCCGGACATCAAGGTCGTGGTCGTGGACGTGTCGGAGCAGCAGATCGCCAAGTGGAACGCGCCCGACGAGATCCCCATCTACGAGCCGGGACTCAAGCAGCTTGTGGACGCACAGCGCAACAAGAACCTCTTCTTCTCCACGGACCTGGACAAGTACATCAACGAGGCGTCCATCATCTTCGTGTGCGTCAACACGCCCACCAAGACGAGCGGCATTGGCGCCGGAAGCGCCGCAGACACGAAGAACTGCGAGGCCTGCGCGCGCAAGATCGCGGACGTGGCCACAGAGGGCAAGATCGTGGTGGAGAAGTCCACGGTGCCTGTGCGCACGTCCGAGAGCATCAAGGCCGTGCTGCGCGCCAACTCCAAGGGGCTCAAGTTCGAGGTGCTGTCCAACCCCGAGTTCCTGGCTGAAGGCACGGCTATTGAAGACCTGCAGACGCCCAGTCGCATCCTGATTGGCGGCGCCGAGACGCCCGAGGGACACGTGGCTGTCGAAACGCTCGTGAGCGTCTACAACCACTGGGTGCCTCGTGAACGCATCATCACCACCAACGTCTGGTCCTCGGAGCTGTCCAAGCTCGTGGCCAACGCCTTCCTGGCGCAGCGCATCTCGAGTATCAACTCGATTTCCGCTGTGTGTGAAGCTACAGGTGCGAATGTGCACGAAGTGGCGCGTGCCGTGGAGCTGACGACCGCATTGGTGCCAAGTTCCTCAACTGCTCCGTGGGCTTTGGTGGCTCGTGCTTCCAGAAGGATATTTTGAATCTCGTGTACCTGGCCGAGAGCTTCCACCTGCCAGAGGTGGCCGAGTACTGGCGCCACGTCGTGACCATGAACGAGTACCAGAAGACGCGCTTCGCCACGACCATGATCCGCCGTATGTTCAACACGGTGACCAACAAGAAGATCTGCATCTTTGGTTTCGCGTTCAAGAAGGACACGGGCGACACGCGCGAGACGCCCGCTGCTACGATTGTCAAGTACCTGCTGGAGGAGAAGGCCAACGTGGCCGTGTACGACCCGCAGGTCAAGATCGAGGAGCTGATGCACGAGCTCGAGTACCAGGGCGTGAACAAGACCACCCACCCGTTGATGGACAAGCTCCTCACGGTGTACAACGACCCGTACGAGGCCGCCAAGGACGCGCACGCCATTGCAGCGCTCACCGAATGGGACGAGTTCAAGACGCTGGACTACGCCAAGATCTACGAGAGTATGACCAAGCCCGCTTTCTTCTTCGACGGTCGTAACATCCTGCCCCACGACAAGATCGCCGACCTGGGTGCCAAGGTGTACGTCATTGGTCGCGCCGAAGTCATCTCGGGCGAACTGGCGTTTTAGATCAGACGCAGCGTCGCTGTAACCCAGCGCCAGCGTTTATTCTTTTCCGTGCTCCTTCTTAACGTAAATCAAATCAAGCAGCCTGCTTGCTCAAGTTCCGAAGTCCAACATCGCCAGTGCAAGTTGCACTGCAACCGCGTGTTCATGAGACAGACAGATCAGATGGACATCTCCGTCGACTAGCCCAACTACCTTACATTACCGCACCAAAGGAGGATGCGCATCTTCAGTTTGCACCAAGCAATGGTCCATAGTCTCCATTACCGACATCATGCTTGAGAGCATGCAGCACTCTATCGACCGTTTATAGGTTTGCGGTCTCTTCATGAACGGACGCAAAACCTGACCCTTCACTGGGTATCTTGCATCGAGGTGTTCAATTCGGTTTGAGGATGGATCCCCAGGAGCTCTACGCTATTCGACGCAGCGAGGACCGCGATCAGAACGGGGTTCTTGAGTTGGACTCACCGAGCAAAGATGCTCGTAGAGCGTACTTCGGTCGAACGCTGCTTGGTGCAGTGATCGAGACTTCCTTCATGGCTCTCACAGCTACAGATCCTACAAGACCGGAGCGAGTTCTAGGCTTCGCTGCATTTAACAGTTCTCCACCGGGTGAATTGGCAGATATCACGTGCTATCCTGCATTCCTGGAGCACAAGTTCGACCTCCCACCGGTACAGATCATCCACTACTATTGTCATTTGAGTATTTTGACTAACTTTGTGTTTTTGAGCAGATTTCGGCGTTCCTGTTCCTGACGTACTTTGCCCAGCGGCAAACAGCTTCGGGCGTTGCTAGTCGACCGCCGGTGATTCGACATCTACTACACACGCTGTTTGCCACGTTGGTGAACAAACGCTGCGTGCTTCTCGTCCTACCTGAAGATGTTAACATTGCGGAGACAGAACCAGTGTTGGACAAGTTTTTCGAGCGCGTTCCGACACGGTCAACACCTTTGGAAGTACCGACAGGATCACTCGCAGTGTCACTTGAGTGGAAGCGACTCGAGCAGCAGTTTGTGAAGAACGCCAAGACTTTTAGTCAGTTTACGGTGTACCAAGCTAAAGTGGACGCCTTCTTCCCTCCGGTGCATGTACGTCGAGCTCGAGTAGAGGATCATGACGACTTGGATCCCATTTTGACTGCCCAAGCTGAAGCAGTGTCCTCGGCTTTCGGAGAGTATTTCCTGGCAGAACTCATTCACGACCAGGACGAACACAACGTTTGTCTAATCGCTGAGGCGTCGACTACTGGGTCGTCAAGTGCGAATGGTGCTGCTGGATCTGTAGGACAAGGTCGAGCCGTGGGTTTGCTAGCGCTCTCGGACCAAATCGACATCTCCACCTTGCAAGACAATTTCGCTCTTGGTGCGCTGAATGATCTCGCTAAAAGCAATGCTGCAGGCCTACAAGCTGGAAAGATCACTCCAGCTAGGCTCGTAATCGCTGGGCCACCTGCAGGAGGCAAAGGTACTCAGTGTGAGCTTCTTGTCGAGGCGTTCAATGTACTTCATCTCTCAACAGGCGACTTGCTACGCGCTGCAGTAGCTTGTGGGTCACATTTAGGTGTACAGGCTCAGCATTTCATGGACTCTGGGCAACTAGTACCGGACGAACTGATTGTGGATGTTGTGCTTGAAAGGCTGGGTCAACCAGATTGCGAAGATCGCGGATGGTTGCTCGATGGATTTCCTCGTACAGCGACTCAAGCTCAGGCACTATTAGCTGCGGGTTTCAGCCCTGATGCAGTTATCGCGCTCGATGTCCCTGATGATGAGGTTGTACGGCGTATTGGTGGACGTCGAGTGGATCCAGAAACCGGCAAGACATACCATCTCGAATTCAATCCACCGCCACAGGACGAAGATGTACTCTCTAGACTTGTTCAGCGTAGTGATGATACCGAGTCGACAATCCGCCAGCGTCTCTCCACGTTCCACAAACATTTAGACACCGTTCTGTCTGCCTTCAGTGGTGTATCTGGTTCGGCATCGCAGATTGTATCAGTGAATGGGCTCCAGTCAAAACACGCAGTCGCTCAGCATATTATTGAGCAAACCCGTGCGATCAAGACTGCTCAAAAACTACACTTGCTGATTAATCGCGGCGAACTCACTCCGCCAAAGTTGGTGATCTCCGGCCCACCCGCTGGAGGAAAAGGTACTCAATGTGAGCAGCTTGTATCACTGCTCGGCGTTGTTCATCTATCAACAGGAGACATACTGCGTCAAGCCATTCGAGACAAGTCTCCACTGGGTATGCAAGCAGAAGGCTACATGGACGGCGGCCAACTAGTGCCTGACAAATTAATCGTGGATGTGGTTCTGGAACGAATCACTCAACCAGACTGTGAAAGTCGAGGGTGGCTGCTTGACGGCTTTCCGCGCACAGCAATACAAGCTGAAGCACTGCTAGCAGCTCGTGATGGCAACGCTGCTCCTGATTGCGTGCTGGTGCTTGATGTCCCCGATGAGGAAGTTATCCGCAGAATAGCTGGACGTCGTGTCGATCCAGTGACAGGAAAAACGTATCACGTGGAGTTCAATCCACCACCTCCTGCAGTTCAATCGCGCGTTAGTCAACGTAGTGATGACACTGAACAAACACTACGGACACGACTTGACCAATTTCACGCCCATAGTGATGGTGTGCTAGCTGCATTCGAAGCTTATCGCGGTAAGGATGGAAGTACCGTTCAAATTGTTCGTGCCGACGGATTGCAGTCAGCTTCTGTGATTGCTCAGGCGTTTGTAGCTCCAACTTTCCAGCACGGTGCTGAAGCAGAGTCTCGAGTGCTACAACGCACTGGAGCCGAGAGTCTCTCAAAGTTGGCAAGAGCTGAAGCACACTCAAATTGCTTCGCTATCACGTTATTTTGCGTGGGTGACGATGCGTTCGAGCGATCATCATCGTCGGATCTACTGGTGGCTGCGTTTGCCACGTTCCCGAATCGTGACTATTGTCTGCTCACTTTGCCTACTCATGCCCGAGAACCCCTTGTCTCGCTTTCTTCTCGCGAGTGACAGCACAACCAACGAGCGCCTTCACGCACGCACTGTACGTACTGCATCGTGATGCAATCTCCGTCTTCTATCCACTCACAAGTGACGGTCGTGGAGTTCTCCACCCCGTTCAGATTGATATTCAACGTTTGTTGCCGAGCGATGGAAGTCCTGTCAACGACACGGCAGAATTAGCACCGCTATTGCAAGGTTTAGATCGTCGTACTCGTGAAGCCCTCGACCAAGCGCTCGTGTCTTCTAATGAAGAAGCAGAAATTGATCTGAAGACTCTCCGCGGCACGCAGCCTTTGTTGTACGTGCAAATGGACAAGTTGTCGGGCTAGCAGCTCTTGCTCGACAACCTGAGGTAGCGAGTTTGCTGCCTCACCATTTTGATATCGACCGTGTAGCGCGCATGGAGTTCCACCGGAAAGGCGTGGCCTTCGTACGTCATTTGGTGCTCAATCCAATCTTCGCGTCTTGCTCACGCTTCGTGCTGCTCGAGTTGATGCGTCATTTCCGAAAGACATGCTTCATCTATCAAGTACCGACGGGGCTAGGATCTAAGTCACCGAGTCTCCCAGCTCAAACGTCTTTCAGTGTAGCATTGGAAGAATTCGTGCTTGGCCCACCAAGACGCGGTGTGCATGCAGGGAAACTTTCGCGCCCTACTACCAGAGATGGTTCTCCGGACGAGGAGATTGGGGACGACGTGAAAGATGAACAGGAACGGATACGACGAGCTGCAGTTTGTGCAGCTTTTGCGTTGTTTGTTCTGCCCAAACGTTTGCTCTCCGAGCCGAAGTTGATCATCAACCAGCGTATTGTCCTTGTGGGTGCCTCGGATGCAGCTCTTAGCTGCTTGGCTCGGCTTCTTGCTACTCCATATCTGCACTTCCCGAACCTCACGCTCGTTTCTCCTCATGGTTTGGCTGTGGCGCCAATAGACGATGGCGAGGATGACACGATGAGAGCCTCCGACTTTGCCCGCAAAAGTACTTTCACCGCCGTGGAGCTGGAGCAATACAGTCTGCGCACACATGTGCGAGTCATCGAAAGCATAATGGTGCGCGTGGATCGTGAAACACGAGCTTTGGTTCTTCAGGATGGATCGTGCATTCCGTACGACTACCTTGCACTCACTACGGGGCTACAAGATGGCACGTGTACCTCACTTGGACGGCTACCGAGGTTCGTGGATGAAGACTTGAACGGGACTAGCGGCAAAACGATGTCTGCAGCTTACTACCCTCCTGTCATCCCAAAGCAAATGTTCGTACTGGGAGATCTTACTGCAGCCCAGAAGCTTCACGATTCGTTGCACAAACTTGATCTTGCTGAGGGAGATGGTCATCAACTCGGAGGCTCCATTGTGGTTTACGGCAGCTCGTTGTTAGCGTTGCAGGTAATTCAGGCCCTACTTGTTCGCGGGGTCAGTGGCAATCGCATCCACCATATTTCCCCAGCACGAGACGTTAGTGGCGGTGTCTTCGAGGATACTGTGGTGCGTTCGGAAATGGAGAAGCAGTATACCAACTTCAGCGTCACACTCCACGCTGCTACGAAAATTGTGGCAATCGAGACGGCTTCAGGAAACAACGACGTACTGGAAGGTATTCGAGTTGTCTCGATGGTAGATGTATCAAAATGCGCAGGTCATTCGTTCCGCGGAGCTGGTGATACGGATGAAAGTGACGCCGCCGTGGTCATGGGAGAGCTGATACCATGCAAATGGTTACTGTGCTGCCAACACAACGACGCCGACGCCGACGTATTTCGTGCCGTGAACGAAAGCGGTCTTGTGTACGACGGTCGCCTCGTAGTGGACGGCCAAATGCGCACGACCGATGCTCATATACTGGGAGCAGGGTCGTTGTGCCGCTTTTCACGCCGATTCATGGCAGCCAAGCTGCACGAAAACTACAGCAGTCGAGAAGGAGGCGAACTACTCGCTCGTTCTCTTCTGCAGCTCCTCGATCCACTAGCTCTCCCTGTCGAAAGTCACCAAACACCTGCATTCCAAGTACAAGGAACAAAACCTCCAATGATTCCACCACCGGAGATGGAGCTACCGGTTGTCCGCAGTGCAGTCGTCCTTGGAGGCAAACACTACGTCCAGATCAGTGTACCCGCGCTCCCTAACACGTTGGCATTGCAATCTTTACCCACCAACACCGCGTCACGCACAACGGATGTGAGTCTGATTGAGGCGAAATGTTCGAGAATGACGTCGCATCTCGTCCTGCTACAGCAGCGTCTTCAGCTGGGAGACCGTCTCGCTACACCTGTCTACTCTTCGATGACGTTGGGATGCTGAATCGACTGGAATACTTAGGTGACGGAGCTGTGCCCGTCCGAGACTTGCAGAACCTCGTAGGACTGCACGAAGCCTATCTCAACAGTGCGTTGGCTTCTTACGCTGCTGGTAAAGTGCGAGACTGGGTGGTGTTCTTCGAGCACCCGTGGACCACCGCTTTGTATCACGACCGGTTCCCTGCTTTCCGAGCCAAGCTCCGTACGTTGTTGGCCAAGGACGATGGTGTACGCTCCATTGCGGACGATGCAGTATCTTTCATGAGAGAAACGGGGACACGAAAGGAGCGATGGCTTTGGCACAGGAACGTGTGGGTCGTGGAGGAAGCGCTTTGGAACCGTCCACCCGCAGGTTGGTCGAGAGCCAAGTACTGGAGTTTCTAGGCAGCAATCGAGACGTGCTCAATATGTTCCTACTACCGAAGGGGCGACCAAGTGAGACCAAGAGGTTGTAGACAATAAATAGGTTGGGAATACTCGTCAATTGATAGATCAAGTTGCAGTGGGTTCGGCGAATTTACAATGCAACGACGGACTTCGAATCGACGAATCGAGGATGGGCAAAGTTGAGGTTTCATACATGTGTAATTTGCCAAAACTTCTAGGCAAAGTGCAAAATGTGTTGTCGGATGGCTTGCTGTATCTAGCCAGTTGGCCTCACGTGTTGAGTTGGGTGGCATATACATGAGCAGGGGCTGGTACTTTTCGTTGAACCGCGTGAACGATTAAAAAGGCAAATGAGTTGCCATCCCTAGCGATGATTCCCTTCGCACCTTGTGCGAAGGATCTGAACGCTTTCCTCTCCTGTGAGATGGCGAAATTCGCCGCGAATGGATCCCCGCCCTTGGCAACGCCATATCAGTGCTCGCTGATCTCGCACGCCTTGCAAGGGAGTTGGAATGTTCGTGGAGCCGCCTTCATGCAATATGCCGACAATCGACAGCGTCCGTCTTGCTTATGAAAAAATACGCGGGTTCGGGAAAAGGTTCAAGTTGCTTGCAAGCACCAACAGAACGTAAACGCCCACTTATTCCCCTCTAAAGATAATACATCCTTCCCAAACTTACTCCATCAATACCCCATCCCTCTCTCTAGTCATATGCTCCCTCATATCCAGTCATATGCGCTTTGCCAGGCTGACATATATGCGCTAACGTAAGTGCAACGTGTTCATACAAACGCCGAGTCAGCGTAACGTCCGCGTCCGTTCAGTCTCCACTCCGCAATCCAAAGTGCAAGAAGCCAAGCGACCATCACTCTGCATTCCGCACTCCGCGCGCCACCTTCCGCACTTCCGCATTCGCCGCGATGCTGCTCAAGATCATCCGCGCCGAGGCGCTGGCGTCCGCAGACCTGAACGGCAAGAGCGACCCGCTCGTGCGCGTCTGGTACGACGGCAAAGAGGTGGCGGCGTCGCACCGCGTCAAGCGTAGTCTCAACCCGCGCTGGGACTTCGACGTGACCATCACTCTCGTGCACGCCGGGCCCTTGGACGTGGAGCTCGAGGTGTATGACAAGGACGAGCTGTCGCAGAGCGACCTGCTTGGAGCGCTGCGCGTGCCCTTCCCCGAGTGGCGCGCGCTCGTGGACGAGCTGCAGCAGCGGCAGGCGCAGCGCAAGGACGCGGACAACGGACGCCGCGCAGGCTCCAAGTACGTGGATATGCGGCAGCTGCACGCGCACCAGACGGATGGCTACAACTTCAACGGCAGCGACAGGAAGCTTAACACGGGGAAACCCCATCCGCTCGACCTGCAGCGCCGCTCCAGGTCCTTGAACTCGAGCGGAGCGTATCTGCAGGCCGAGACGAAAGGTCGCGCGTCTGTCGTCGCTGGAGACCTCAGTCTCGAGAGCAGTGCTATGCATATTAAGCCTGTGTTTATTTGGAGCAGGTTGGTGAAAGGCTCGACGGCGCAGGGACGCATCCTCTGCAGCGTGCAGTACGAGGAGAGGGACCTTAAGTACCTGGTGAACCACCCGTACGGGACTAGTATCCAGGAGGTTTTCCTTCCGCAGAACCCGCGGTTCGAACAGGCCTATTGCCATTTACCCAGGAGCTGGCATCCGGACGTCGCTGTGAGGCAGGATGAGCTTACAGCCATGCATGCAGGAACCCCCAAGGACTGTTTGTTCCCGTGGCATGAGAAACTCTTGCACATGGTGGAGGAAGTGACCGTCACTTTCCATGTGAACGAGTCCAACCAGGGAGTTCTCGCGACCTTGGTGCTCACGAATTACCGGATTTGGTTCGTGCCGTATCGGAGAGTGCGCGGCTTGCTGCATGAGGATGTGCACACGCTGCCTGTCAGCAAGATCTTGAAGGCCTCGATTCAGCAGCAGAAGCGCAGCAACAATAATGTGATCACGGTCCTGATCTTGGATAACATGGACGCAGGCCACTACCACGTGACGTTGTCCCCGATTTCGCGCCTTCGAGATTCAGTACGAGACTTTTCCCGTGAAGCGGAACTGAAACGCGTCAAGACGTTGCACAATATTGTGCGCGAGATCGAATGGCTGCGTATTGAAAACAGCTTTTGCTCGCCGACAGATCGCAATCACATGGTTGCCAGTGAGGAGGACCTACAACTCGAGGATGATCTGCGTCTGTACACGCCAAAACACAGCAGCTCCTCGATGCCGCCGCCCATGACAAGAGCGCTCACGTCAAAGTATGATAAGTACCAGAAGCACACGTACACGAAAGAAAGCGTCGGCGGTCTCACCTTAAACGGCAGCGGTGGCCCGATGGAGCGTCCCAAGATTCTCCACCAAATGAGCGAATCTGCAGCTTATCCCCAGCTAACTCAAGCCGCTTCGATGAGAAAACCACCGCAGCATTTTCAGCTTGCGGCCAGGCGTCGCATCCGTTACGACCCAGAAGCTGAGTACCGTCGGCAAGGCGCATTAGATCACGCCCGCTGGCGTATGTGTGATCTCAATGTGGACTACCAGCTATGTTCGACGTACCCCGCGTTCCTCATGGTGCCGGCGTGTTTGAACGATGAGATTGTTAAAGCTGCTGCTGGCTTTCGTAGCAAAAGTCGATTTCCTGCACTGTCGTGGATCCACCCTCGCACTGGAGCACCATTGTGCCGAAGCAGTCAACCAAATACTGGTGTCCTACGCAGCACGAACCCAGAGGACAAGAAATTAATCTGGGCTATCCGGGACGCGGCCATTCCTGCGGAGCAAGCTGCTGGTCGAAGGACTGCAATGCCCAAGAAGAGCAGTATTTTACACATTGTGGACGCTCGACCAGAGATCAACGCGAAAAGCAATGCTCTTGCAGGAAAAGGTCACGAGTCGGTGAAGCAGTACGACCGCGATGGAGTGGCCACGGCCGCAATCACCTTCATGGGAATTGATAACATCCACGTGGTTCGCAACTCTTTAGCTGGTCTGGCACAAGCGCTTTACGAGGTGGAAGACTCCAACTTTTTCGGAGCTGTACAGAAGAGTCGCTGGTTGGAGCACGTCTGCAGCATCCTGCAAGGTGCAAGTGAGGTGGCAACTCATCTTGAGCGTGGTGACGCTGTTCTTGTACATTGCAGTGACGGATGGGACCGCACGGCACAGCTATCTGCGTTGGCACAAATTATGCTGGATCCGTACTACCGTACCCTCGAGGGTTTTGCTCAACTCGTTGAGAAAGAATGGTGTTCTTTGGGCATATGTTCCAGAAGCGCTGTTCGCATCCTACGTCTGATCAGACGTCTCCAATCTTTCTGCAGTTTATCGATGCTGTCTATCAGTTGACATTGCAGTTCCCTATGCATTTCCAGTTTAACGAGCTGCTGTTGGCTTCTGTCGCCGAGGCCGTCTATTCATCGTGGTACGGCACCTTTCAGAAGAACTCCGAGTGTGAGCGGCGGCTCTTTTTGTCGAGCGTTGCTAGTGTCAGCGTGTGGGATGTTATTCGCGCCACCACAGATCAATTCCTCAATCCTTTGTTTGCTGGTGGAGAGGTGCACTCATCGAAAACCGCGGGGTATATGGAGCCGATGTTACCTGTATGCCGTGTGCGTGTCATGCAGCTGTGGGTGAGCCAATATCAAAAGGCTATCGGCCACATGCGCCTCCAGCAACGAGAATTTGAAATGCTTCAGCTCATTCGACAGCAAGAAGCAGATTTATCGCGTTTGTACGCCGCATTGACCAGCGATCAACAGCTCGAACTGCGTGCGGGTCAGCTTCGGTCTGATATTGCGAAGCTTTCACGGAGTATGAATCTGAAATACCCGGATGAACCAGGAACGCCATTGAAAAGAGATCGACTCATGTCCAGCACTGCTGGTGAAGCACTGCGTGCACCAGGAAAGCGTACTACAGCGGCATCGTGCGACTTCCATGATTTAGCTAGCATTGTGGCAATGGGCGCTGCTGGTGCTGCAGCAAAGGCCGCGTCGCCTTCCCTCCGCGCGAGCACATGACAATGGCACAGATGCTACAGCGTGCAAACCTTGACGGACCACCAGCATCAACGCCAGGGGGAGCCCCGCTTCAATCGCACAATCTACCGAACCCACGGAGGCGAAAGTCCATCACAAGTCGATCCAGGAGCAACAGCCTTAAAAACACCTTCATCAATGTGGTTGCACAGATGAAGGGTGGGTCTCATGACAAGGACGTCGATGAACCGGACGATGTGGGGTCTGCCACACTGCCAAATCCAGTACGCGTAAGTGAGGGTCGGCGCAATCTGCGTTTAAGCTCGCCATCTCGTCGAGATGAACTCAAGCGCGACCTCCGCCACCTCGAGGCCCAGCTGTCGAAGCTCAACCACCAGGTGTCGATCAAAGAGGACGCGGCTAAGCAGACAATGCGACGGTTCCGCTGCTACAACTACAATCTTCCAGAAACCGCGTTGCGCCGTGAAAATGATACGCTATCTCCTAGTAGCAGCAAGAAGGTTCGTGTGAGAGGTTCAAATGGCTTGAACAAACCGTACCCGTCACCGAAGCTATCGTCGCCGCCATCAACGTCGTCGTCGCCTGGCTCCGGTTCGACGTCGGCATCAGCTACAGGTGGTGAATTAGGTGACTCGAGTTCACAAGATGGAGATACACGCAATTTCACTCCTGGAAGCTCGCCGTTGTTGGGAACGGACAAGGTGATTTCAGGTGGCAATTACCTAAATTCGCAACCTGTGTGGGAGCGTGATGAAGACGCTCCGTGCTGCAAGCGCTGCAAGAAGAAATTCAAGACACTGCTTCGTAATCGCCACCACTGTCGGTGCTGCGGCTACGTCTTTTGCGGCCGCTGTACAAGTCACCGCATGAGCCTCCCGACTTTGGCTACTACGACGTCGTACGTGTGTGCAAAGTCTGCTACAACTCGGGCGAGGATGGATAAGCATAGAAAACTAGCTGCCTGCAAGATCGAGTACGTTCGAAAGAACAGCGGGTTGAGCTCAGCAATCTGTACTATACTGTAACCAGTGTGCAGAATAAACTTAGAGTTTTTATCGCTAGCTGGGGGATATCGATCCCCCTGGTTTCATGGAGAGGATAAACTGGCGGTTTGCAGTGTTCTGGTACGCGTTTCGAGGTGTAAGTGCTGGGGCAAGTCGCGTCGTCTCGAGTGGAATGTCTGGGAAGGAAACAAATGTACGTGCACGAGTCGTGGGCGTATTCACAGAGCTACCTGCACGAAGTTTAGACGGAGAATCTCGCATAGGGAACGTTGCAATTAGTGAACTGGCAGTTGGAGCAGGCACGATCCCGAACGTCGTAGCCAACGCGCGTTTGGCTTGAAGTTTGTCGAGCCTTACGGTGCTTGGTGTCATCTTCTCAAAGAGTGCAGGAAACGCACCATGATACTTGAAAACGAAGACGACGAGAGGTTTAATGTTTGTCGTGGTGCATGGAAGAGTGGAGCTATACGTACTCGATCGGGGAAATACGATCCAGGTCCTCGCTGTGGATGTGAAGACCCGTGAAACCTCGGCACATTTGACTGGAGCGAGGCGACAGTGTTGCCTTTCGTTTTGAGCTGGGATCCTAAGTCGCTGGCATTTTGTGGATCATAAAACTGCTGGACGGTAGCTGTGAGTGTTGGATTCACGTCGCGCTCCGTTTGATAGAGTGAGAAGGGTTTGTAGCGTCGCGCATTGCCTGCCCAGCTGTTCCATTCCTCTCGGTAAAGTGCCCCAGGACCGCGCGCAGCAGCAAGTTCTGCATTTCATCGAAACCGTGAGCTACAAAAACAACCACAAAACCCAGTCTCACGAAAAGCTGCATACCATCACCGTGATCTGTGAAGACTGTGCTGCGGAATGGTGCGTACTGCTGTTGTGCATCGGGATCGCGGCACGAACGCATTTCCATTGGCAGGAGCATTTGCATGTAGCTCCAAGTTGTATTCTGGGGTAATGCAAGATGCCCACCCAATAATAGTTTGGATCTGGTCAACTTTGTGATCAACCATTGGATTGGGTCGTGGTGCGTTACCGAGTCCGCTGTCATGAATCATGGTGTGGTGCAGTCTAAAGGGAACGGTTCTCTTGGGAACACCAAGAGCAAGACTGTTTCGCTGACAGGAATGACGAATCTCGCTCACGCTCATCATGACGAACAGATCTCTGTTCTGTGCAGAGGAAGAACGCTTTCGAGCAGAAAGAGCAGTCTCGGCTCGGCATCCGCGCCCGGCATGAATTCCCGCCTCCTGCCCGCGCCCGTGGAATTAATGCTCAAATCCCTCGCGGGACATGATCCAACATTTCTTTTCCACGCGAGTGTCTCGGTGTTGGTTGATCACCTGGGCACCGAGAGTTCACGATAGCCGCAGTCTCCGGATCATTCTGCAATTCGTACTCCAGACCTCAAGACCGATTCAAGCGTTCAAACCAGACTTCGATGTTGCTGATCTACGAAAGCCCACAACAACTAAGATCCGGGCAGACTATTCCCGGCTTGATTGCTAGCTCTGCCAATCTCGGCAACGACCCACGTACCAAGTACATGGAGTTGTTCAAGACACTCACCCCATCTTCATTCCAGACTCAGGCGTTCCAGATGACCCCGAAATCTGCTCACGGGAGCCGGCAGATTGTGTGCGTGCACCAATGTTGCCATCAACAACAAAGCAAACCCCTGTTTCGAATACCAACACGTCGGGTGGTAGAGCAGGCTCAAGACGTCATCACGGAGTTAAGATCAGCTCACGTGTCACCAAGTACTGCCAGTCCATGGGATGCGGCAATATCGCGGTGAGTCGTGGACTGTGTCGTAGTCATGGCGGTGGCGCCGCTGCCATTATGTTGGCTGCCCCAAGGGGGCTCAGAGCTGTGGTGATTTCTGTTGGGCGCACGGTGGAGGCCACCGCTGCGGAGTCAAGGGTTGCATGCGCAGCTGCAAGTCGAAGCATTTCTGCGTGGATCACGTGCATTTGGAGATCAAAACACCTGCAAACCTACTGAACTCGGATGCGGTCGTGACTTGCATCCCAACAGCTTCGGGTGATTCTAGCCCACGGTTACCAAGCATACACGAGGCATTGCTAAGGACACAACGCCCACTGAAATGCTGTAGCGATCGCTACCGCGTTTGGAATGATGAGTCAAACATTATTCACCGACCTGCTGTTGAATTGGTAGTTCTGAAATGCAATGCCCAATCCGTTAATGCTGTGCAAATGTCCGAGTGAATCATCCTGCAATAACAGCATCCAACAACCGTAAGGCACTTTGGCGAAACTTGGTGTTGAATACGTTGCACTTTCGATGTTTCGGTTGTCTTGTCACAGGACTCCTCCGTCGCGAAGGCGGTGCCGATTGAGATCCACTCGGCTTCGCACCAACATCCACGTGCCGGTGGTGCCACAGACAACGAAGTTAACTCCGGCGGCCATACATGTACGTAGTCTGCTTTGTGTCAGGTCAAACATCAGAACTGTGTCGTGTCGTGCCGTCGGTTTTCCTTGACGGTGTCCTGGCTCAAGAGCTGTTGATGGGTGATTGCCACGTCGAAAGCGCGAAATCGCGCAGACAATTGGTTGACAAACCTCAGGACCACGAAACGATGTCCATGACATGGGTGCATCGCGCTTTTGCATTCGTCTCGCTGCCACGACGAAGCAAATAGATCCACACACGGCGTGTGATCTGAGTGACGCATTGCAGTCTCATTGGAAATTCTGGCCAAATCAAGCACATGCACTAAAAAGTCAATGAGCGAGGGGCTCCCGTAGCTAAAGATTCTGCACCGCCTGAACGATCATACCCTCTGCAGCTCTCGACCTCTTTGTGGCCCAAAGACTCCTTATGAGACAGGTTGGGCGAGACCTTGAACGTTGGATAAAGCGCTTGTTGACTGACAAAGGTTTTAACCACCGCCGAAAAATCGTCTGGAGCGGTGAGGCTGTTTCATGCCGTCCCTGAACCAAGGATCTTCGCCCCACGCCTATCGACAAACAACGGTATAGGATCATTTCACAATTCGCACTCCAGCGCACAAGCCGCAGACTATCGAGCAAGAACGAAATGGTGCCTGGAAATGGATCGCTCCTGTGCACGTATGCACCGACCAGTTCCAACGACGCGAAAACGATCTCAATCTCCATTCGACGCGGCTGCGATGGTCGCTCGTCATCAATTATCCTACCTCGCGAACACCATCTTGCTCGACACTTGGAGCGACTGATCTCCACGACGCAGTCTTCTCAACTGCAGCCACAACCTCTGGACCAGCAGCCTGCCAGCCGCAATGTTGTACGTGCATTATCGTCGGTAGTGAAGTACATCCACACCAATTCACGCCATGAAGCACCGGACTCGTCGATTGCAGCTCTCTTCAATTCACTACGCCCGCCATCGGATGTTTCACCTGCCAACAGCGTGACACTCAAACACCCCACAGAAATCAACATGCCAACTGCACTAGTGCATCCTGTTGTTTGCAAGCATCGTTATCGCAGTAGCAATGGTCGCATCCGAACTACCAAACACTGCAAAGTTCTAGGATGTGGCAACATCTCAGTTAGTCGCGGTTTGTGTCGGGGTCACGGCGGCGGTCGTCGTTGAGGTCATCGGTGCGAGGTGGAAAATTGCATTCGTAGCTGCAAGTCCAAACACTTCTGTGCTGACCACGTAAGCTTGGAAAACGGCAAAGTGAAGCTGACGTCTCGGATGGGAGCCGATCCGCTCAAGTTGATTTTGAACGACATGGACGACGAGGATGCCCCAATGGAGATGCCTCGCAATGTCATTTGCCGAGTCTGCAGGATGCGTTGAGGAATACTCAGCAATCGTCGATGGCCCTTTAGGGGCTACCAATTTGCGGCTAACTGTAGTGAATGAGAACTATTATACAGATCCCATCCTTTGCCTTATTCAACTCGGTTTCCAACCCCGTCGATATGGGGTGCCGGCATGGAATCCTGCCATCACCCGGTCTGAGACTGTCCGGTAGTCTTGCTGTACTCACGAAACTTTTTACTGCCTGAAGATGTTGTGATGGTCACGAACGAATCACCGCGAGGGATATCATTCGTGTCACTTGGGTCACGTTCTGCTTGGTGGCATTTCAGAGAGGGCACCAAGTCGGAAGTCATGGAATTTGACTACATATATGTGCATTATTCCTGTACAGGAAATCATTCAATGGCAATTCGCACAGCAACGGATTTTTGACAATCAAATGCTTATCACTATTTTGCTTAAAGAAAAGAGAAGTGAGTTGGCTTCTAAATGCATGTGATAAAATTGCACTGCGCAAGTTGCGCAGCGACGAAGTAGCTACGGGTGCGAAATAATGAGTGAAGGAACACTAGGAAGAATCCTGCCTGCTCACATGATTCTATCGCTAAATCCAACAAAGGGATCGCAACAGGCAATAGTTTTGTCTCTCAGTTCATTGACAGGAACGCAATGTTGTACGTACTTCGTTTGGCGCCGTGAGGCGGGCGTCTATCAGCTATAGTCTGCTGTTTGGGTGATAAGTGAGAAATGCATTAAACCCAAGGTATCACCTATTCAGCTTCCCAACTCGTGGGTCCGATTAAAATCGTTATGAGGACATCAGTCTGCCGCGGCGATACTGTATCACGTCGGAAATGTCCACAGCAAAGTTTGATCGTCTAGCAAAGCAGATCTTGGCGGCTTCGGCGGCATCTTTATCTTTATTCGTTCAGGGTTGCCGCAAGCACCGCCACTTCTTCATCGACGACGTCCATTTGGTCCTCACTGTTGACAGCCCACTCGGTTGCAGCTTGATCAACTTCAACATCGCCCTGAGCTTCTTCTTGTTGTGTTCCAGAATCCCTACACAAACGACGTTCATCGAATGAAGCTACACAGTAGTGATACCCACATAGTATTTTTTTACCAAGTTCTGCGTTAAAAATTGCTGACTACTTCAAGTTGAAGTACTTCGTAAATGACAGTGATGAAGAGTGGAGAATGCCTACTGCAGCAGAGCATATGTCGACGTCGTTGAAAATACTGAAATCAAACCCCAGACTCGAAGTTGCATCGAAAACAATATTTTTCTGTAGCGTTTGCGCTTACAAGTCGCTGTGTTTAGTCTTCTTCGTAATCTCCACCAGCAACCCAGCACTCTTCGACTTACACGGAATAGCAAAACTCAATGGCGCTGCATCTTTTGGTCGAGCAGTGATCTTTTCGCTTGCATATTGAGCGTAGAAGGCTCTTCGTGGAGCGTCCGACTCGTTACTCGACGAACAGTGCCACACATTTGACAAAAAGAACAACACATCTCCAGCCTTGGCAGTCACCGGTATGCTCGCTCGAAGCTGCAAATTGTCCACAGTCTCCTCACCCAATTCATCCGAAACATCCAGCGACACAAACTGCAGAGCCCCGTTGACACTCGATACATCGTCCAGTGCGCACCACGCGGACACATACGGACGAATCGTCTCGCGATGCACGCACATGGCAAGTTGTTCGTCGTCATCTCGATGCCAACGAAACTCCACGTGACTTTTGGAGGTTTGACCACATAGTGCTCATTGAAGAAAAATACATTCTCACACTCTGCCATCAGCTGTCCAGCAATTGTAGGAAGTTTCTCAAACAGCAACGAAGTGAACACTTGTTGGTCGTCTTCGACGCTTTTCAACTCCTTGGCTCGAGTTTTCAGGTAGCGACCTGAATCCACTCGCGCAGTATCAGAATCTTGTATCTGCAAAACTATCGATTTTAGTGCAAATTCAGTGCAAAAAGTTGGTTAAATGATGAATACGCACTGGACATTGGGTCATGACGTCCAAGACGCAGCCTTGCGCAGCAATCGCTTCAGCGGATTGGCGGGTGTAGAGTGCACTGCATTCGGCTTGCAAAATCTGAAGTTCGGACGGTGAGAGGAAATTTTGCATGTGGATCCACCCACGAGTTGCAAAGTCATTGAGGAGCGAGGAATCGATGCTGGGTACAGGCGGAGAAGGTGACGGGGATCGAGGGCGCTTGGTGGTCATGTTGGAAGATATCACGAGTGGCTATGCGTGGATGCTGTGTAAACATGAATTCAATTGAAGAGACCGAGTGATTTGAACTTGGGATTTATAATGATCAAGTTGAAGCTGCTAGATAAGTGTGTTCCGCGGTTGCGGGTACTGGATGCACGTCGCCCAGCATGACCAAAGTGCTGCCACCTTTTTGCACTGTACCCCTATTATGATAATATCACAGCAGATAATAATTATCTTCTGTGATTCACACATCGTTGGCATGAATCGCTTCAACATCCGTTTAGCAAGCAGCGTGCTTTGTCGATATCGTGACTCAAGGTTCGTGAGGCGGGCGGCGGCGCGTACAACGAGCCTGCGACCGATACTAAAATGCAGGCGATCGCTTAGATGATTCCCCCACGGCTAATGGCTATTAAATTAAATAACACGGTCACCTTATCGTGCGTGATATTAACAACAACGCCGAACTTCAGGATCCAACTTGGATACGAAAAGTTTAGAGTCATAGTACGTCCTCCCGACAGCTCAATGTGAATGCAATTTGATCTCGGTAGATGCTCGGAGTTGAGCAGAGGCCTCATGTGCCCGAGATCTGCGACTCTTTCGCATCCGCATTTACACTGGTTGCAGGCTCGTATTTACTGTCTACTGTACTTTCAACAATTGCCAGCCGCAGGAATCTCATGGATTCAGCACATCTGATGATCTCCGAGCGGACACGCGTTTGAGGCGGGCGGCGTCTGCCAGATTAACGGCAAACTAAATGATCGATGTACTGTACTCGAGTTTGAGGGTTCAGCAATGACGCGTGGCCAACGCGACAACCTAGGTTCGAACACGCACTTTCGCAGGCAAAATCCACCGCATCGAACTCAGATTATGGCGCCGAGCGTGAGACTGCAAGCTGAGACCGGTCTCGGCAAAGACCGAGGTCTGCTGTTGCTGGTTGCTCCTGCAGAGCACACAATGTGTGACACATCGCAGTGTGATGCAAAAGGAGCACGGAATAGCGAACGCCTCGCGCGACCCGGCTCAGATAGTTGTCTGCAAATTAATCTCCCTGCCCAATTGGATCGCCGAAAATGCCGGATCAGCTGCACAAAAAGTATCTTTACCCGCAAGTGACTTGAGACTTGCAGACTATTATAAAATGCTGTCAAAACTGGCAGAAATCAACAGCGATATCAACAGGAATTGACTTCAAGCAAACTGCAACCTTTACCCTGCAACTTCAATCACAGCGGCCGGAATGCTCACCAGGACCATGTTCATTCGTCGGCATGGGACTGCATGTAGCATACAATATTGCTACGTAGGCTTGCACCGGTATTATAAGCGGGGTTGCTGCTGTGCAGTACATGTATATAAATTTCTTGCCAACTTATGGTGTGCACGTAAGACTGCCAGTGAAGGTTGGTGGAGCAAAATGATGCCTCACGCCGACAAATCGCGCCGGATGAGGGATTAAAATGATGAAAAGTAGCGAAATCATGCCAGCTGGTGCGCTGTGATTGGTCACGAACTGTGATTATTCGCTTGAGCCAGGGCGCCGCCCACGGTCCCTCTTCTCACGATGTTTCGGACCTCGTATTCGCCCAGCAACCAAAAAGGCGTTCCAACTAGTACTGGTAGGCCACAGTTATCCAAGAGCTTCATTTACGTCGCGGGCGCCCGGCGCTACCGTCTCGCTGAGAGCAAGTACTGCCCAGCGGTGATCAAAATAATCATCGCGAAAAGTAACGGCTTAATCGGCTGAGCCGGCTCACAAAAATTAATAAATGCCCATCCCAGGTGGGCGTTGCAAAGAAAGCCTCGCATATTCGCTTGAACTTGATTTTTGTATGGTTCATCGTGAGCAAAGCGTGTTTAGGGAAGTTAGTCAAGGGATTAAAATGAGCCGCGGTATCTGGTCGCCGTCGGCAGCGCACCAAACTCCGCTCTCAAGAGTCAAGATATACCCACAAACAGCGAGCAAAGCTTCTTCACCACGGCACTCCACGTCAGGCCTAGCTCTCCTAGCCGACCATCCATGGCTCGATTATACAACCCGAGAGCGTTTTGATTAATGGCGGTTAGGTGTGCAACCCTTTCCCTCGGCTGCCCTCGTCTCAAATCGTTCCCTGGCTCCCGCCTCACCCCGACGGGCGGTCATCCCTACAATCCACTTGTTTCCACTATGTCGTTGCCGTCCGCAAACATCCCGCCCTCCCTCCCGAGGGGGCTGCAACAGATTCCAGTCATTCCGCAATTCGCGCCCCGAAGCTCAAGTCTCGTCCAGAAGACACCTCATAATGATGATGCACGGCCACTACACGTCGCAGAGCGACACCATCTCCATCTCCATCGGCCTGGGCGCCGATCGCTCCTCGTCCATCGTGCTGCCGCGCGGCCATGACCTAGTCAAGCACCTGGAGCGTCTCATCCCAGCGACCGCTCCTCCGCAGCTTCAGCCGCTCGTGTACGCGCGTGAAGAGTCCGCGACCGCGCGCTTCGACGCCGTGCGCGCGCTCTCGTCGCTGCCCTACCAGCAGTCGCCGCCCTCTCTGTCGCAGTACATCCACGCGCACTCGCGCTACCAGACGTCCTCAGAGCAGACGCAGAGTCCGCGTTCGCCGCTCTACCACTCGGACAGCTCCAACAACGGCGGCGTGCGCGTCTACCACCACACCCGGAGTACGTGGAGCCCACAGCTGAGCCGCGCGCTCTCGTACGCGTCGGCGTCGCGCTAACGGCGTTAGCAGCGGCAAACGCTGTCAGGTCGTGGACTGTGACAAGATCTCGGTGAGTCGCGGACTGTGCCGGGGCCACGGCGGCGGTCGTAGATGCCAGCATGACGGCTGCGGCAAGGGCGCGCAGAGCCGCAGCGACTTCTGCTGGGCCCACGGAGGCGGCCAGCGCTGCGAGGTCAAGGGCTGCATGCGCAGTCGCAAGTCCAAACGCTTCTGCGTGGCGCACCTCAACTGGGAGTCGTCACCGGAGTCTCCTGCCGCTGTGCGTCCCGTGTACGAGATGCCTCGTCAGATGGAGATGCCTATTCCTATTGTACCCAAGGCGGTGGTTCCTGTGAGCCCTACTACACTGACGGGATCTCCGCGACTCCCCAGTCTGCTGCAGGCGCTGCGCAACACGCAGCAGTCGTCCATGAGCGTGCAGTAAGTTTGAAGTAGGATATAGGAGCGCAGACGCGCTAGTTTAATATTAAGACCTCGGTCATTTTCACACCAATTCTTGCTGACATCTTAAGTTCCTCGACTAAAGCATGTTGGTCACTGATGATGCATCGGCGAGGTTGAGATGCGACACGTAAGCAATAAGCCGCCCCATCTCAGCAAAGACAAATGCAGCGACCAAAGACACGCGCAGTGTGGCCGGCGGATATCGGTAGCACGGTGTTGCCAATTTCCGCTGCCAGCACCATCGAGCGCTCAGCAACTTGTTGTACTGTATGAGTGTCTTGTGGCACGCGTCGCAGACTTTCGTCCTTCCCGGAGCTGGTCTGATGCTCGAAGGATGGGGATGCCCTCAATTGTTGACACGCAACGAGTTCACTTAGTTGAAGTCGAGTCCTACAGATCCGGTGTTTTGGCGTGCCGCACACGATCTCCTGCTTGGATTCGAGTGTCTATCTACCGCTCATCGATCTCTTGGAGGGGCGCGAAATCTTCACTGCGATCCGAGTTCTCCATCGCACGTTTCGCATCCGGCGTCCCCTCGACCATTTCAAAGGCGACTGTGAACGGTTGATTTCAACTTGTCCTGCGCCAATGCAGACGACGGCCATTCACCGCTTTGACTGCTGGAAGGTCGAACACAAGGCGAGTGGAAGGTGAGACCATGATGTTGGAAGGGGAGCCCAGGACCCCCGTCGTCCGTGTGCCGGATGAAGAAACTGCTTTCGTTGGACGCACGGTGGAAGCTCCAAAACGCAGGCTAAAACAACAGCAGCAAGCCAAGAAGAAGCGCTTGGCTGTGCTGGCTGTGTCTGCCGTCACTGTCGTCGCTTTCGGAACGGTGTGCGCGTTCCTGACCCTTCCGTCCGACTCCTCTGGCGAGGTGAAGACGGCTGTGTCTCAAGCTATGGAGAGCGACCCAGCGACTGCCAATGCAGGGCAAGTCTTCGTCCCGAGCTTTGACGTCTACGATGAGGATGGAGATGGCAAAGTCTCGCTTGGAGAGTACCTTGATCGCCTGTCAGTCAACCGAGATGCTGCGCTCGAGAAGGTTACAGCATCGAGTCTCGACGACTCAGAGAAAACGCGGATTGCGGACTTGCTGAATGAAGACTGTGACAACCACTTGGTGTGTGTCGTCCACATTGCACAAGAGGTACGTTGATCTTTGTTGCTGTTGATGGGATTTCTGAAGTTGATAACGGTTGTGTGGCCACGTGAGCAGCACCATGACGACGTGATCATGTCGAAGGACAACTTTGACCAGATCTACAACGCGATTACGACGGAATTCTGTCCGGTACATGACGATCGCATCCTCGACGCGTACCAGCTGAAGGAAATTGCAGCGGGGCAAGAAGAGATCACCCCGACGTGGAGAGCTCGGATTTATGGGATTCGTCGATAGAAGCTTCGTCGACTTCAACCAGTGAATCCTATTCGGGTAGTGGACCAACCTACGAGAGTGCGTCAAGCTCAGGGAATGGGCATTCGGACAGTGAATCGTACTCGGGGAGTGAATACAACTCGGTGGGTGTGTCCTCTTCGAATAGTGAGTCGTACTCGGAGAGTGGATCGGCTGGAAGCAGTTCAGTTGATGACAAGTCTCAGAGTGAAGCTGATTGGAAACCTGAAGATCCTGATCTCCCGCCACGCCCAATACCATCCGGCGACACAGCGACTGAAGATGGTATTGCCGGAAGTCAGCCAGGCGAGGACAAGCTGTGGAGTCCGAGCTACCCCACGGACCCACCAGTTCCATCAACCACTGACAAGAAGCCGAGCGAATGGAAACCTGATCCACCATATTATCCACCAGTGCCATCTACAACTAGTGCGCCTGGTGAAGAAACAACATGGAATCCAGATAAACCAACCAACCCTTCGCGTGTAGCTTCTTCCGCTGCCGGCGATGAACAGGATGACAGGTCTCCCAGTAACCCCGAGAAACGATGGACACCAACTGAACCTACTAACCCGCCGAAAACAGAGACTGACCAACCGAAGACTGGGAAACAATGGAGCCCCGATCTACCCACATACCCTCCTGTATCATCGGACAAAGCCGCAGCACTATCAAGTGACAACGGTGAATGGAACCCAGAAGAGTCGGCACAGAAGTACCCAACGGCATCGGAGACCGCTCCCGACGCCGAGCAGGCAACCGGTATTTACAACGCGTACACAGGTACTGCCAATACGGGTGCCTACAACACCTATCCGGGTGCTGCTAACACGGGTGCTCCCAAGGCCTACACGCGGGCTGCTGATACAGGTGCTCCCAACACCTACACGAGTACCTACAACGCCTACCCGGGTGCTTCCAATTCGTACTCCAATGGTTATCCCGGTGCTGCTAACACGGGTGTTCCCAGTGCCTACCCGGGTGCTTCCAACACGTACTCCAATGGTTATCCCGATGCTGCTAACACGGGTGCTCCCAGTGCATATACGGGTGCTGCTGACACGGGGCTTCCAACACGTACACAGGTGCCTTCAATGGCTACCCGGATGCTGCTTACACGATTGCTCCCAATGCCAACACGGGGGCTACTAACACGGGTGCCTACAATTCCTACACGGGTGCAGGCACGACGTACGGCACGAGCGCGCCTACCAAGTCGTTCCCAGAGACAAAGGCACAGGGATACCCCGCTACGGAGAGAGAGCAGGCGACTGATGCTTACAATGCCGACGCCTACACGACGGGTGCCTACAATTCCTACACGGGTACCGGCACGACGTACGGCACGAGCGCGCCCACCAAGTCATTCCCGGAGATGTAGACACAAGAGTTTGGTTTCCAGAATGATCAGAAGCCTAAAGCTGACGGGCTGTGAACGATAAAAAGTTGCGGTGGCACCAAGTTCAGTTGCTTCGTGAAGCTCCTGTATGATTTTCAGGTGGCGCGTTCCATCTTGCGTAAGTACATGTATGTTCTGGAATTTCTCGAGTCGAGCAAATTTGATGCAGACATGTGAATGGATTGCTGTTGCATTTGTTGACGGTAGAGCGGTAAATTTTTCTACACTAGCAAGGTGAAGTTCAAAAAGTGGAGGAGAAACGTACAAACAAGAGTTTATGACGATACTCCACGCGGTTCCTTTGTGGTTGCATTTGTCAGGTTAATGAGAAGCGAAATACAGCTCTGACTTTTAATTGCCGAATTTTTTTCTTTGTTCGTGACTCAGCACCATTTTATCGGATAAGCTTACTTGTGGTTTCGCTCACGAGTAAGTTTATACATTGAGATTGATTTTGTTAACTTTTGCAACTGTTCTTACATGTACACGTACACTGTACCTTGTCAATGTAGTGATCCATTTCACGACAATTTTTAGGACAATCTGCACGGCGGGTTGATCACGTCTCAAGTGAGGTGCAGGCTACATTTCACTTGGGGAGTGATCAAACATGGATATTTTTCAAATTGGCACAAGCTTTTGCTTGAGAATCTCAAATTGAGATGTGAACGCAGATTCCGTAAACTCGATTACCAAACATTTGCCGTCCCAGTGCATCGGATCGTTCCTCTCAGCCTTCAGCTGCTCATTGACAACGTTATCTGCTCCATGACATCAATAAATTCGAGTGCTTTCGAGCAGCAGATTGTGTTGGGATGTGTAGATTTGCTCGATGACGGTTGTTTTCAAGATGATCACGCTTTTGTCTTCATTCTGCTTGCAGAGTGCATGCTCTTCGAGTTGCCTTGCACCGTGCTTTCTCGTCACGCACCAATTCTCTCAATTTTCAAAATCCCCGTCGACAGCAAGTCACAAGCCTCTTTCCAACCACCTCCACAATGGTCAACATCCCCGCAACGTTCCAAGCGTACGAGTTCGCCAACTTCAGTGACGCGCTCACGGAAACCAAGTTGAACACGGAAGTCCCGCAGACGTCTTTGAAGGACAACCATGTTCGTTTGAAAGTGTTGAGTGCGGCGGTGAACCCTCTCGACTTCAAGCTTCACTACTTCGGGGCGGCCGTCATGGCGGTGAAGCCCACTCCCGAGAACCCGCTTCGAATGGGCTTCGACTTGTCGGGTATCGTTGTCGAGGTAGGCAGCGGTGACGTCCGCGGTTTCAAGGTGGGCGACGCCGTCTTCGGTTCGTGCGATATGGCTGGCATGGGTAGTTTCGCTCAGTACGTGACTCTCGAAGCTGATCACATCGTCCACAAGCCCAGCAATGTGACGTTCAACGAAGCTGCGGGTGTGTCGATCGCGGGTCTCGCTAGTTACCAGGGACTGATCAACCGCGGAAAGTTGCAAGCTGGACAACGCGTGCTCATTCTGGGCGGTGCCAGTGCCACGGGGCAGTCTGGTATTCAAATCGCCAAGGCTTTCGGCGCAGAAGTCATCACGACGGCCAGTCCTCGCAACATCGAATTGGTGAAGTCGCTTGGGGCCGACCAGGTCATTGACTACACCTCGGAGAAATGGGGTGACGTTCTCGCAGAGCACTCGGTGGATATGATCTTCGACTGCGCTGTGGAGTCCGAGTCCTGGAGCTCAGACGCCCAGAAGGTGCTACAGAAGAACACTGGCAAGTTCCTAACGATCGGTATGGTCCAAAACCAGGTGGAGTCCGCTATCGGCGCAACTCTCATCCAGTACTATTGCCACCCGATCGCGGAAGACTTGGAGGGTCTCAAGAAACTGATCGAGGCCAACCAGCTGAAAACCGTGATCGACTCGGTGTACCCGTTCGACAAGCTGCTGGACGCCATTAAACAGCAGATGTCGGGCAAGACCCAGGGCAAAGTCATCATTGAAGTCGCGAAGGAGTAGTGTGATGGTCTAAAAGCGGCAAGTTTGCCATTTCGCTAACAAAAATACAACCCGTTTCAGCGCCCAGGTTTTCTGAATAATTTGTGATGTTTCGCTGCTATCCTTGGGTATGTTTCAGTTTAACCTCCGAAGTAGCCCATACTAACGATAAGTTACTTACTTAAGCTTACATGTATTTCCAGCGCAAAGCTCACTACAGCCACAATTTGCGGGTGGAGGCATGAATCTGTTTTGACTCAAAAGTTTTGAGACGTTGTGGAAACTATAATACAAGTCGAATTGCGGAGTCATTATGATCGAGAAGACACTATCCATATCGGATAATAGAAGCTGTACATGTACCTTGCTTAGATGACCGCGCGTAAACCTCGACCACGTTGTTGTTGTTATTTCTCATAGCGCGACGACCACCGACATCATTGTTTTACATTGGCAAATTGTTGGCCATCCACCGAGCCCTATATTTGGACAACTTGGACTGCGATTTGTCGTCGCCGGCGTCATTTTTGCACTCCAGCCAACTTCAACTTCACTGCAGAACCGCCGGGAACCGACGAGGGCGCCAATCATCGGCTATTTCCTGCGCTAGACCTCCTGCAATTGGTCAAAAACATCAAATCTCAGACGTCGCAGCATTGACATGTGAATGCCAACCAACGTTACGTCGGACGAGTTGCACTTCTCCAAGACTGAGAAACAGCAACCTTCAGCCCGCATTCGTTCTCACTTCTGAATTGGCCAAGCTTCGCCAAGTCTCCCAGCAGCTGAGACAAAAGTTGCAGCTGACCATCACTCCGCACCTTGTTGCCTTTCTCGGTCATCACTTTCCATTCCGCATCCTCGAGCGCACTTCAACCAGAGGACAAACAACCATGGCGGAAGCGCATCAGGCCATCGGCGTCTTCGGCGAGCACAAGCGCGGCGTGGAGCTGCTGTACTCGGACGAAGGCATCCGCGTGTCCTTCACCATCCCTCCACCCCATGAAGTCCGTCGCGCCGTCGTGCGCGAGCTCTTCCACGTGCAACGCGCACTCAAACGTGGCGTCTACCCAGCGCCTCCGTTTGTAGCCATCTTGACAGTGGTAGCCATTTCGGTGATCGTCGCACTCTCTCCCACCGAGTCGTGGTGGCGAAGTGGCCCCATTTCGGTGGTCGTGTGGCATGTGGGCAACTTCCTCATGCCGTACCGGCATTTGCTGCCCAATTCGCTGTACGTGGCATACCTGGCAGCATGGACGGCCTTCCTGGGACTGTTAGTGCTCATGGCAGTACAGAGACTCTTCCTCCGACTGCTACTGAGCTACAGAGGCTGGTTGTACCTCGCTCCGAGACAGAAAAGCCGCGTGGTGCTGGCCTGGGGAGCGTTGTTGAAGATCTTCGGTGGTCGTAACCCGCTCACGTACTCGTTCCAGGATGCTCTACCTCGACTGCCGTTGCCCCCACTCAAGGACACAGTTCAGCGTTATTTGAAGTCGGTGCATCCGTTATTGACGTCAAAAGAGTATGAGGAGGTACAGCGGATGGCTGATGAGTTCGTGCACAAGGAAGGCCCCAAGCTGCAGTTCTACCTGTACCTCAAGAGCTGGTGGTCGTCCAACTACGTGACGGATTGGTGGGAGAAGTACGTGTACCTCAAAGGCCGCTCGTCGCTCATGATCAACAGCAACTACTACGCGCTGCCTGGAGCCAATCTGAACTTCAGTCTCACCAGCAAGCCGGTGGCATTGGCTGCTGCTCTAGTGCACGAGTTTTTGCTGTTTAAGCAGGACCTGGACAGGGAACACTTGGCCCCGCAGCTCATTCGTGGCATTGTCCCGCTCTGCATGAGTCAGTACCAACGGATTTTCTCGTGCACTCGCATTCCAGGTCGTGATCTGGACACGCTCAAGTTGTACCGCCACAAGTCGAAGCACATTGCCGTGTTCTGTCATGGTCGCGTGTTCAAGCTTCCGTTGTTCGAGAAGGGACAGTATGGCAATTTGCTCACGAAGTTTGAACTCCAGCGTCAATTCGAGTGGATTGAGGCGACTGCTTTGGCCATGGGTAAATCGACGACTGCGGAGGAGAATTTGGCGGCGTTAACGGCTGCCGGTCGTATCGAGTGGGCTGAGAACCGCGAACGATTCTTCTCCGCAGGTATTAACAAGCGATCGCTGGAGGTCATTGAATCGGCAGTGTTTGTGGTTGTACTCCAGAATGATGAGGCCGAGGACTGGACTTCGATGGGCAAGGATCTCATCCATGGCAGCGGTGGCAACCGTTGGTTCGACAAGTCTTTCAACCTCGTGATCTACAAGAACAGTGTGGCCGGCATTAACGCCGAGCACGCGTGGGCTGATGCCCCCGTGATGGCTCACGCGTGGGAGCAGGTGTACACGAAACAGTGCTACACAAACCCGTACAATTCCAATGGAGACACGCTGGTGCAGTCGGAGGATGAACACACGTCGAAGCTACCGCCATGCAGACTTCTGGAATGGGATTTCTCGTCGGGCTTGGACAACGCTGTGTCGAAGTCGCTCGTTGACGCTGAGAAGGCGATCTCGGACTTTGATCTGAAGGTGATTTCCACACCGACTACGGCAAGGGATTGATCAAGAAGTTCCGTGTGAGCCCCGATGCGTTCATCCAGATGGCTCTGCAACTTGCGTACTACCGCAACGCTGGCACCATTACGCAGACTTACGAGTCCAGCATGACCCGCTTGTACCGCGACGGTCGCACGGAAACAGTTCGACCGGTGACGGATGAATCGAAGGCATTTGTTTTCGGTATGGTGGACCCCAAACTCTCGGATGCCGAGAAGTTGAAGCTACTCCAAAGCGCGTGCGACGTGCACCAGGACAGTTATCGCAATGCCATGAGCGGTAAGGGTATCGATCGTCACCTCTTCACTCTATACTGTGTGTCGGTGGGTTTTAGCATTGAGTCGCCATTCCTGAACAACGCACTCAGTCGTCCGTGGCGTCTTTCGACAAGCCAGCAACCTCAGCAGCAAACTGACAACTGGCGCTTGGTGGAAAAGGCTTTGGAAGGATCCAAGTTTTCAATCGATGATGCGCGTTGCCCTGGAGGTGGTTTTGGTCCTGTTGCAGAAGACGGCTACGGTGTTAGCTACATGGTTGCAGGCGAAGACATGCTGGGCTTCCACATTTCTAGCAAGAAGTCTTGTCCGTCTACCAGCTCGGATAAATTCGCAGGAGACGTCGAGCAGGCGCTGGCCGATCTGAAGTCGCTGTGGCATCCGAAGGAGTAGGACGTTGCTAACCGATAGCCGTGGCTGATTAATTCAAAAGTGATGCATGTTTCGACTAATGTTGCTCGCTTGATCACGGTTGCTATCGAGTGCGGACTTGCACAAAATATTCGAAACAACGATCGAACATTTCTGTTCCAGTCCTGAAACTCGCTTCATATATGAGCTGGCACACAATTCTTGCTTCTCCGCATAGCAGTTTCCTGTGCAAGTGAGTAGCTGTGTATGTGCTCTCTAGAGAAGCATTAATGCAAACACAACTCTTCGTTTAGCCTGATCATTTAGGGACTGGCGAACTCAAAAATCGCACTGACCGCCATGTTACCACCACCGATGAAAGAGAGAAGCTCAACCCCGCACAAATCTTTGGCACTAGCCAACACTCGTCACTTCATCATGCGATTGATTCACCTTTGGAGCAGCCTGTTATTCTTCGGTAGCTGTGTTGGGTCCACACCAACCCAACTTGTTCACGATGACGTCTCCAGACTCGAATCGACTACCATGACCCTCATTATCAGTGACCGACACCTGCGGAGCCAAACGATATGTAGCGTTCTCCGCTACCAGATCACCCTCTGAAGCTTCACGGCAACAAACTCAGCAACAGACTCCAACCGCGTAACATGACCTCACGAATCAAAGGAACCACCCCCAAGAGAGCTCTGGTCCTATTATGATACTCCATCTCATCCTCTAGCTCTGCTTGTTGGCGGTAGCCTCACGACGCGTCGCATCTTGCAGCAGCTCCGTGTCCACTTCTCCCGCTGGGATCTGCACGTAGCGGATGGAACTGCCGCGGATGAAGCAGTTCTTCATGTTCATCTACCACCACCAACAAAACACGTTAACTACAATACATTTTAACATGATTTCAGCCTTGAATTGTACCAGTTGCGGGAACTTGTCGCCCTCCACGACCGACACGTTGAGCAGTTTGATGTTGAGATACTGGTCCACTGAGTCCAGGACGCCCATGAGCGCCACATCGTTCTTGAGCTCCACAGCCACTTCCTTGCCGACGAGCGTCTTGAAAAACGAGTAGAAGAGCTGATCACATACAGGAAGGGGTCAATAGGGGCAGCTACAGACCCAGAGACAAGGTGGCGACTTGGCACCATTTTCCCAGTCTTGTCGCTCGAATAATGGTCCTTGGCTTATGCATTGATTTTCTTTTGACCAATTACATTGCGTTATTGGTGCCGACAGGGGGCGGATTGGTTGAAAAAGGGATAGGTATATCGTGTATACCACATACGGCAAGTTGTGACGGGAGATGGAACTTCCACAGGTACGCTTCAACTGGAAGCGTGCACCGGAAGCTGTCTACCGATATTGTGAGGTTCAAATGTCCTGCACCAGCATAAAGCATAATGCTGGTGCAGGACATATAAAGCATAATGCTGGTGCAGGACATTTGAACAGGGTTTATATAATTTGAGTACATATTTTGAGTTCTGGCAGCATTATCAACTCTAAAGATTGCGAGGAATAAGAATATTAGTTTTTTCATTTCGTCAATGCGTTCTCAACTACTGCTATAATACGAATAATGAACAGCAACCTGACCAAAGGCAGCATAATGGAAAAAGGATAATGGATTGAAATTCAACTTACTAACAGACTTGAGTTCGTGTGGAGAGTGCAACTACATGTAGTCCACTCACCAAGACAGCTTGCCCGGCAGGTACTTGTCAATGAGTCCCTGGTAGTACGGCCACAGCTCGTCCACGACGGGACGCACGTCCGCCTTGGTGTACAGGTCGAACTTGTTGAACTCGAGCACCCAGTCCAGCAGCTCCTCGTCGTCCTCGTTCATCAGGTGCGCGTACTCCTTCTTGTTGTGCCACGGGTAGCACGAGTGGTAGCGGATCATGGCCAGGCCCTCGTCCGGGATCGTGGTCTCGTTGAACTTGAGCATCTGGTACAGATACTCGTCGTGGCCCCAGGCAAACTTGAGGTTCTGGAAGCCACAGTGCGGCTCGTACATGCCGTTGTCCGTGTTGTAGCGCGAGTCGCTCATGTCGGGGTTGGACCCGTTGAACTCGGGGAAGACGACCGAGTCGGGGATCTTGCAGCCCACGACCCACGTGTCTCCACCGAGAGCCCACTGGTCTCCGTCGGCAGTGCCCTCCTGACCGTCCTGGGCGTGACCCCAGAGGTACTGGATCTTGCCCATGTCGTGCAGCAGCCCCACGAGCTGGAACCAGTCCGGGTGGCCGGCAGCTCGAATTCCCTCAGCCGTCTGCAGCATGTGCTCGAGGTTGGGCAGTGACGAGTCTGGGTCGGACGAGTCCACGTAACCCTTGAGTGCCGTGAAGGCCTCCCATACCGTCATCTTGGTGTTGGCGAAGGAGCCGTACTTGGCCTGCATCTTCTCCTGGAAGGCCACGGTCTGGTTCTGCCGCATGAGTCCGTAGTGGCGCGCGACAAGAGCATGGCGGTCTGAGTCCTTGTAGTTGCGGAACTCCTCCTCGGCCTTGCCGGCGGTCACTTTCCCGGTCACTTCGAACGAGGGCTTGAACACGGCGACGCTGTCTCCGGCCATGGTTGGTGGTTGAGTGAGGAGGTTGGTGCGGGTCGAGGTGGAATTGGAAATGAGGATTGATGGAGGTGCTGGTTCCCGATTTGGAAGTTGCAGTGTTCAGCTTGGCAGTTGTTGAAACGGACAAATCCCCAATCTTCTTTTAGCCAATGACAGCACGTTTAACGTATTTTTAATCGATAAGACGCCAAATGAGTGGCTGAAAATGGGCGTGCCCTGGTTCTGCAAAAGGTTGTTCAGCCCCATCTCACTCGATGAGTGAGTTCACTGGCAAGGCAAAAACTGAAGAACTCCCGCTCTGTTTTGTCTTGCGGCACTGTTAACTCCGTTGGCGTACGTGCTTCGAGACGCTGCGAGTGTGCACTTTCGGTTTGGCATGATGAATTGAAAGCACGGCTTGTGCATGATGACGATGAAGGCTGATGCACTGTGCATCAGCCTTCATCGATATCATACTTGTCATCCTTACTAAGGTCTGAGCTGTCCACTTGCAGCCAAACGCATGGGGTTCGGGAGTTGGTTGGTGGTTGCAGTTTTGCATTTGCGGCAAAGACAAGCATCAAAAGCGTTTAACATTTCGTGATGGAGTTGGAGCCTTCAACGTCCACACAGGATGACGAGCCAGTGACAACGGCCAGCAAGAGGCTCTTGTCAAAAGCACATTTGGGACGCGCGATCTGCCCACAGAGCATTGCAGTCTGGTTTTTCACGCGATGTGTGTTTGAAGTTGGCTGGAGATTGGAGCGCGGTCTCCATCAACACTGTTGATGGAATTGCCTCAACAGCAGAATGCCGCCAGGACGTCCGGGGCTGAAGTTGCTGTCGACTTTGTCAGCGCCTCGCAAATTGCAATCGGTTTACCTAGGATAGTTGCTGCAGCCTTGCGCATCTGCTCGTCACGGGCGACGCGGTGGGATGGCTATACTAAAACTTCAACTACCGCTCGTGACCAAAATTGACAAAGCGCAGACCAACCACGACTTGCCCAGCTCGCAGGCGCTCTCGTGCGGGATGCCTCGAATGAATCCCGGCGGTCGCCCATGGTTCGGCTTCAAGGACTTCAATGACTCATCAACCGGGAAATCGCCACCCTCGGACGCAATGCAAAGTGGTGGCCCACCACCACCACGACATTGTTGGCAACAAGAATCATCATCTGGCCGTGGAGGTGCAAACGTTTATTCATCGGCTCGCTAGCTCATTTCCAATTCCACCTCGACCCGCACCAACCTCCTCACTCAACCACCAACCATGGCCGGAGACAGCGTCGCCGTGTTCAAGCCCTCGTTCGAAGTGACCGGGAAAGTGACCGCCGGCAAGGCCGAGGAGGAGTTCCGCAACTACAAGGACTCAGACCGCCATGCTCTTGTCGCGCGCCACTACGGACTCATGCGGCAGAACCAGACCGTGGCCTTCCAGGAGAAGATGCAGGCCAAGTACGGCTCCTTCGCCAACACCAAGATGACGGTATGGGAGGCCTTCACGGCACTCAAGGGTTACGTGGACTCGTCCGACCCAGACTCGTCACTGCCCAACCTCGAGCACATGCTGCAGACGGCTGAGGGAATTCGAGCTGCCGGCCACCCGGACTGGTTCCAGCTCGTGGGGCTGCTGCACGACATGGGCAAGATCCAGTACCTCTGGGGTCACGCCCAGGACGGTCAGGAGGGCACTGCCGACGGAGACCAGTGGGCTCTCGGTGGAGACACGTGGGTCGTGGGCTGCAAGATCCCCGACTCGGTCGTCTTCCCCGAGTTCAACGGGTCCAACCCCGACATGAGCGACTCGCGCTACAACACGGACAACGGCATGTACGAGCCGCACTGTGGCTTCAGAACCTCAAGTTTGCCTGGGGCCACGACGAGTATCTGTACCAGATGCTCAAGTTCAACGAGACCACGATCCCGGACGAGGGCCTGGCCATGATCCGCTACCACTCGTGCTACCCGTGGCACAACAAGAAGGAGTACGCGCACCTGATGAACGAGGACGACGAGGAGCTGCTGGACTGGGTGCTCGAGTTCAACAAGTTCGACCTGTACACCAAGGCGGACGTGCGTCCCGTCGTGGACGAGCTGTGGCCGTACTACCAGGGACTCATTGACAAGTACCTGCCGGGCAAGCTGTCTTGGTGAGTGGACTACATGTAGTTGCACTCTCCACACGAACTCAAGTCTGTTAGTAAGTTGAATTTCAATCCATTATCCTTTTTCCATTATGCTGCCTTTGGTCAGGTTGCTGTTCATTATTCGTATTATAGCAGTAGTTGAGAACGCATTGACGAATATGTAGATCTCGAAATTAGGTAACCTTATGTTGAAGTATTTCGAAGTAGATCTCTTATTCTTATTCATCTCGATCTTCAGGTGTGGAACTGTTGATTCACTTGAGGTACATTTGAACGGGGTTTATATATTTCGAGTAGACAGCTTCCGGTGGCTTGGCTTGCAGATGAAAGCGAGATTTCATGCATATCTACAATATCTACTTCTTGATGATACAGCGGCACACCTAGTTCTGCTCAGTGACTCGGGGCGCGTTCATGTACAGTTCATAGAGGTCTGCGCGCTTCCGCAGGTGTTCCTGCATGGGGCCCAGCAGACGCTTGAAGGTAGCGCGGTCCAGCACGAGCAGTTTGGTCTTGCGCATGGCCGTGACCGTCGCTTGACGCACGTCGTCGTGGATGAGAGCTAACTCTCCGAAGAAGTCTCCCGCTCCAAGTCTGGCCGACACCTCCTCTCCTCCTCGTGTGCACTTGACTTCTCCGTCTGCAATAATATAGAAGTCGTCTCCTCTAGACCCTTCCATAAGAATAGTGTCTGCTGTCTCCACGAACTGCACGCGCAGTGCGTCCGCCACCGTCATCTTCTCGTAGCTCGAAAGTGTCGAGAAAATAGGCACTTGGCCTAGAAATCCAGATACAGCGCGCTGCTGCATGGTCGTGGCCATGAGCACGCGCTTGAATGTGACGCGGTCCAATGACCAGCACTCAACAGGCGTTCGCGCGCGCACTGTAGCAGCACGCGGAGCATCGTACAGCAGTGCTAATTCACCGAAAAGTTGCGCGCGGACGACGCGCCGACTTCCCCGACCACGCGCTCGTGCACGCGCACGTCACAGACGCCGCTGTCCAGGATGAAGAAGCGGTCTCCGCCCACGTCGCCCTGCGTCACCACGTCCACGCCGGCGTCCACGGCCACGTACTTCATGGCGTCCACCAGCACCTGTAACGTGTCCTCGGGGATGTTGGCGAACAGTAAATTGCGACGCACGGAGCGGCGGATGGAGGCCGCGTCCGCCGCGCTCTTGGGGTGCACGGGCGGCGTCCATTGGTCGGTTGGCGGCGGCACGAAGGACGATACGACGGAGCGCCGGTGCGAGCTAGCAGTCCCCAATCGCGCCGAAATGGCGCTGAAATCGACGGAATAGTCGGAATCGTCACTGGAGGACGGCGCGTCGTCGTCGTCCGTCTCGTCGCCTTCTGAGTCGGACTGCGCTTTACGCTGCGTCTTGAGGCGCTTGGGCTCGTGGTCCTTGCAGTCGCTTTGATCGCAGTCCTTGGCCGGCATTTTGAGCTTGATTGGAGACTTTGATTGATTATCAGGTGGGGGAATTAGCGAATGGCGCTGGTCGCGACGCTTTGGACTTGTTTTTCTTGTTTTTCTTCGTGGCGTGTCGCAGGATCTTGGCTTCTGCTTCTTATGTTTGGGCACTGGGAGTTTGTAAGGGGATAGTGAAAGCGAGGTGTTTCGGGGCTTTGGTTGTGGTAAGATCGCTGGCGTGGCGCCCTTTCGCTAGCCAATCGCGGCGCGAGAATTTTAGATAGAGAGGTTCGACTCGAGGGCCGAAAATGCACATGCAGCAGCTTTGTATCATTCGTGTCTGTCCGCAACCAGCACAGTAACTGCTGGGTTGCGCGTTCTGGTGTTGCCAGCCACACAGTGACTCACTTTCAATGACGTGCGAGGTGATTTTAAGTACGCCACACGTGGAGATCAGTGGGCGTGTACCACTGGGAAACAGTCAAAGCCTTGACTCGTTCACTAGCTGCAGAGATTGACTTCGTCTTCGAAGACATGTCCACACCGGAAATGTATTATCTTGGCTCAGAGTCCGCAACGGCATTCAGTCAGCAGTCTTTTAAAATAAAACCCGAGTCAGGGTTATCTATGATACTCCATCCTCAGAATCAGATCAGTCTCAGAAATCCGTACTTAATCTCCTCCTAAGTACGCCTCGTCAGAAGGAATTCGGAGGGTCAATTACGCTTCACGCGCCAGGAGCTCCCCGGCGTCTCTCTGACTGCCATGGCGGGCGACAAGAGCTGCCGCCACGTGGGGCAGGCCGTGCGTCTGCCCGAGTTCCGTCGGGAGCTGAAGAAGCGCTCGCAGCTGCTCTGTGAGGTGCGTAGGGGACCATTTTAACCCATTTCTTTCCTAACGTAATTGATCACTTTACTGCCAATTATGCAATTAACTGATCCTTTACGAATCGTACTGAACAGACGTGCACCTCTCCTTCAACTACAACTGCCACTGCAGCACTACAGAGCTGGGAGAACCACTCACAAGCTACAGATCTGGTCGTGTGCGTTAGTTGCGCCTTCGTAGGCTGCTTCAGCTCCGGTCACTTCTACCAGCACCTACAGAACCACCCCAAGCACTTTGTGGGCCTTCAACTGGCCTCCCACACCTTCTGGTGTGAACCCTGCAACATGGACATCCCCCAGGACGTGCGGCCGAAGGTGGAGAACGCTCGACAGGACTTTTGTGCAACTATTGAAGAGCTGGCAGCCAAGAAGAGGAGGCAGATTCGCAGTCAGATGCGCGCCCCACAGACTATTATGTCGCCTATCTCGACGCCCAATGGATCAGCTAATGATTTGGTCGAGTTGGAGGCTCATGCGGACACGCCGCCGGTCCCACGAGCCGCGTTGACGCTGGAGACGAAGACGAGGGAAGCTGAAGAACAGAATGGACAGGCTAATGGGGTTGCGTTGCTGAATATGCCTCTTCGCACGAAGGCGAGGGATGATAAAATGCGACGACGGATGCTGAAGACGGCGATGCACAAGCGCGAACCTGTGCAGGAAATTAGCATCCCACCTACGAGCCCTGGCGGAGGTGAACCGCCTAACACAGTGCTGGGCTTCACCAATCTGGGCAATACGTGCTACTTCAATGCATCGATGCAAGCACTGCTCACTGCGACGCACTACTTCCCGAACACATGCACATTGAGGAGGTGCTGGAGACGAAACACACACCGATCACCACTACCTTCACGTACGTGGATCCGGAAGGAAACGACGTCTGATGACCCATTCTAATGGTTTGTTGGTGCTTTATTGATACAGAATGCTGCACGAAACGGTTAAGAAGCGCGCACGCAAAGCACTTGCTGGTGAATCTCCGTCAGAAAGACGTACCAAGGGGAAAAGTGGTCGCTCGCGCTCCGGTTCGTCGTCAGTGCTGACCGTAGCGCCGCTGCTTAAGGAGCTGCGCAGTAAGTTCTCACAGTTCCGCGGACACTACCAACAGGACGCCCATGAACTATTTACAAGCTTCCTTTGGGCCATTGACGAAGAGATGGATCCACCCTTGCCTCCTGCCCTGGAAGCTGCAAATGCTGAAGCTAACGACAGCGCCACAAACAGCAGTTGCAGCACAGCGAACTCGTCGGAGCTTCCAGACGATGACAATGACGATTCTTCTCGTCGAAACGGAACGTGGTCTGAAGATGATACAACTGACAGTGAGCTGATGGACGATGGGGAACTGGAAACTGAAGAGGAAGGCAACGAGAGTGATGCTGATAACTCCGAGCAGGAGGAGACGAAACAGATTTTTGTAAAAACAGAGACAGGAGAGACGATCTCGATGCAAGTGCCAAAGAGCGCTACAGTGAAGGAGGTGCAGCATTTGCTGGCAAAGCGGTTGAACCTTAACGAAGAGGACATGATGCTGGACGCTTCAAAGGTCGAAACTCGTGCTACACTTTCGTCGCGGCCGTCGGCTGTGCTGCACGCCAGAGCTGAAAAGCGAAACATGTATTCGAGGTTGAACTTTACGCGCAACTTGTTTGGTGGCGCTCTTACAACTGCGGTTATCTGCAAAGGATGTGAGAAGCGTACTGAAATCGTTGAGGATGCTTTTCATCTTAGCGTTTCTGTCCCGGATGGCCACCACCGCGAGCTGACGACTACGGACTGCCTGAATAACTTCGTTAATGAGACGCAGTTATTGGTGGAAGCCAACAACGGATACGACTGCGAGAAGTGTTCGCGCCAGCCCAAGGTTCGCAGTGTTGCGGGCCGATTGTTGCACCGTAAGAAGCGTCAAGGGTCGAATGCAGAACCAGAGATGGAGGTTGTGTTGCGCGACGCCTCCATGCAGTTGTTTGTCTCTGCGCTGCCTCGCGTACTCGTTGTACATATCAAGAGGTTGGCTCGCTCCCGCAAGATCACGCAGCACATCGCCTTCGACGAGAAGCTGGATATGACCCCTTACGTGAGCGAATCACTACGTCAGGGCGAAGGAGACGCGAAGAAGCACTCGCTTTGCTACGAGCTTATTGCGGTTGTGGTGCATATGGGGAACAAGCGATCGGGCCATTACGTGGCTTACGTGAGCCGCTCGCGTCGGCGTGAAGCTCTTCTGGCAGCTCGTGCCCGTAGCCGCCTGGCTTCAGAAGAGGGTGGAGCTGCAGTGCCAGAGGTTACAACGCCTAGGAACAGCGAGGGCCCAGCACGAACGTGGTACTATGTCTCGGACACTGTCGTCAAGCGTGTGTCTTTCGAGCAGGTACTGAAATGTGAGGCGTACATGCTGTTTTACAAACGCCGACCGAAAGCGTCCGCGAGCAAGTCCACGCCGGGCTCGTCCCCAACATCAGATGCAGAAAGGTCGCCAACAGAGACTTCACTGTGAAGCGGCAGATGACCAGAGCCGGACCTTGCTTGTCCAGCTATGAGGACATTTCCAAGGTATAAGGCTATTCAATAGACCACACTATGAGAGGGATGTTTGTGTTCTCCAGCAGTCCAAGGACAAAGGAGTGAGCGCAAAGGACTTGGGTCAGACAGAGGCTGCACATGCTGGACTAACGCTGGTGATCATTTTTCAGTGTGCTGTGTATCGTCGTCACAGGTGAGCGAAGTCAAAGCGTTTCAAAGTGCTTTATTCTTTTTGTGGTGTTTGATAGTGCCTGTTCAAGCAGGCAAACCAACCTGGCCGGTAGTCGGAGGTGTACAAGGTGCTGCCTTCCGTGAAACATTGCGCTGGAAACATGAGCAACGACGCTCAAGATAATTCAGCAAGTGATGTTCAGGCTGCTGCAGGCGAGAATGGTGAAGTTACTGTTACGGACGAAGAGCTACTCCATGAGGTCGAGGAGAAGCGATGGCATAGGGAACTGGACAACCATCGGCTTACGATGGGTGATGCAGAGGAGATATGCGTCTTCCTCGTTGAAGATCTTCTAGCCGCAATTTTTGAGGAGATGCAAGTGCGTTCTGAAAATGCTACGCTCTTTGCTACATCAGCGCATAAGATGTGTGCTCAAGCGTTCGAAAGTGTCGGCATGAGCTCGTTCCAGCCTGTGAATTCTCTCGACCGAATACCTGGACCCACCCAGCACGATTTAAGAGGAAGACAACAAGTTCTGAAACCGCGGAGTAAATGGGCACCGAGCCCACAGTCCCCGATTCGCAATTCGGATCCCTCCGTTTTATCTCCTTCGTTGACCCGGCCTTCCCCATCGCTTGTTTTTCTACGACGTCTACTCAAATTTCTCGAAACACACTCTGAGCGCACTGAACTGGAGCTGATGCGATTCCCAACATCAGAGTCGTTATCTGGCAAACGAAAATTCGTTGGCAATGGAAATGCCAGTGGATCTATCGGGGATAGACATGGGGAATGGTGCATTTCAGTCGATCAAATATCTGCGTTTCTGCAACGACTCATTTCAAAGGGCCTCGTGAGCGCTGTGCCGAGTACAATAGCGTTTGTGATGGCCGTAAATCGTGAAGCACTGGAGAAGAGGGAGCACTCACAAGGTTGTGTAGCGCTACCGCATCTTCAGCAGTTCGTGCAGAAAGCATTGCTGACCGCGGAGGAAGAGGAGGAGAACCGTGCAGACATACAGCGTCAACTTCCATGTTCTCCGGCCGAGGACAAAGCGGAGAACGAATCCACTCCACGGTCGCTCATCTTCCAGACAGAGGTTCCTCTAATCAAAGTTACGTTCCAAGATGCGTTCAAACGTGCCGAGCAACCCGAATTTGGTCCACAGCAAGAGCTTCTAAGCGGTTATCTGGAGGAAATGCCTCCGCGGGCAATAGAGATGGACCGCAGGGCTCCAGGTCAAGTTGGCAAAAAGCAGCTTTGGGCGCTGCAAACCCATCCAAACGCGCCATCTCGCGTAAAATTATTATGCTCCTAGCTCCGTCACCGCGACAAGTTAGTCGATGGACAACGGTGCGCCACAAAATCATCGTTCCTTCTGAGTCCGACAGCGTCATGACCATCACTGCTGAAGCCGACATGAAGCTCCACCTCGCCGGTAAGAGGCACCAATCATCAACACTTGGTTCCCCTGCAGAACGAAAAATCACAGGGCTGATTAATCATACACCGGGAACGGGAACAATGGCAGACAACGATGAAATGCCTGACGCAGCGGCACTGTCCAACATTTTTTGTCTTGGTACACCACGTCAGCTCGGCACAAGAATTGGCTCGACGAAACGATCTGCTAGCGCAATTAGAGCGTGACACAGCACACACGCAGCGTCGAACTTCCACGACAGTTATGGCATCGATGAATCTGGGTGGCCCCGATGGTGCTGTGTGTCCTTCGCAGGTAGACCATCAACAGTATCAAGCATACGTGGCAGCCAACTCAATAGTTACGACAGGAGTTGAATCTGCTGGACGTTCGGGATCGTCGTCACCCACTCGACCAGAACGCGGCGATCAACCTGCTGCTCCTCGAAATCGAGGTCGAGTAAATGCAACACGCAGCAAGTTCGAGCTGGAACGGAATACGCTGCCATTTTCCGTCTCTGACGGAAACGTCCATGTACGGGAGGAGCAAGAACACATTGCAGCCGCCATGTGCTCACCGATCAAGCGACCTCGGCCGTCAATAGTGCCGTCTCCTCCACCAGAGACCGCAGGGTGCCCTATACGAACACCATCAACGGTAGCGCATTTGCCTCAACTTGACACATCACGGTTGGCAGTGGGGGTTAGTGCTGTCGTACGGGGCGTTGAGAAGCGAGTCCCACGAAGGAATCCAAGCCGCAACTCACGCCTCCAACTCCATAACTACAGTGTACGTGCTCTGCTTTGCACTTGTTCATTCTTGCTGTCGCACTTATACTATGCTGCCATTTCCAGACAGCTTTCGACGGCGTGGTTGATGGTGATGAAGCTGCGATGAACAATGGTGGGCGAATGCCATTCTCTCCTGTAAGAACGTCGAATCCAACCGCTTTCGCTTTCGCTGCGCCAGCGTCCAGAGGCGAACCAGGAGCAGAAGAATCACGTGACCGACTACCTTTAATTCCTGTGATGTCCCCTATCAAAGCGAGCCCCCACCGCAGACACGTTGCGTTCAAGTTTCAAAAGGAAGCGGACAAAGAGCGAGTACCGGCCTCGATCTCACCGAAGTCTCACGTGCGGCAACGACCAGCACCCAAGATAAAGCAACCAGTATGGGAAGCGAAGACACGATCACCACCGCGCGAACGGAATCATCACTTTGCAACAGGCAGGAACTTTCGTAAACTTCAACGGTACAGTGATGAGGAGGAGGACTCGTCCAGTGCCAGGCGTCAGAAGCAAGAAGACGAAACTTCCAACATTTTTCGCCAGGTGAGCTGGGATCTATTGCGTCTGTGGAATTCCTATCGCTAACTAGTTGTCTATCTTCTTACAGCCTATGGCAGCTCCCCGACGAAATGGTTTGCCCGCTTCCTCGAAGCTTGATGACAACTAACCACAGCAGAATAATTACAGAGCTGTCATGATTAACCCGCTTTCCTACTTTTGTATGCTGTTTTGTCCATCCTGGCTAGCGGCGTTTTCGGCCACGTTGACGGGAACGTTTGAAGACCGCCTTGCTTTCGGGGTTGGCGTTGTGGGTGGAGTATTCACCATCGTACGACCCAGTATGCTGTAGGCATCGGTGGCTGGGTGTTCGCGCAAATAGGTCATGGCGTCTTCTACGCGGATCGAGTCGTGGTGCTCTCGTCCGAGTGAAATGAAGATCTTGTCGACAAAATGGCGTGCAACCTCGAGAGCTTGGGGAGTTTGGGGCACCAGCAGGCTAGCCAAGAAGAAGAACTGCACTTCGTGTCGCTGGATGAAGCCGTCTCCATTGAGGTCGTACGCGTGGAAGAGGAAGTTTATGCGGCGAGAAGCGTCACCTTTCTCCAGCGCACTGAGTGCCGCGATAAACTCAGGCCAATCCAGCGCCCCAGAGCTGTCCGAGTCCAGTACGTCGAAGGCACGGTCAACGAAAAACTGGTCTTCCACCGACAGCTGAGGTACGCCGTGGCGCAGTGTCTCCTTGTCAACGCCATGAGAGTTCTTCGCCATGGAGCACAGTGCTTTAAAACGAGCCCACCGCGCGAACAACTCAGCTCGTGAATAGCCCGTCGCAGTCATCAGAGCAGCTAGATCCTGTTCCTGGAGAAACCCGTGCTGCTCCGCCACAGACAGCATCGTCGAAGTTGGTTCCTTTCGTGGGCGTTGCGGTGGTCGAGACTTCGGTTTGTGGTGTTGCTGCTGTCGAGACCGAGGAGAGACTTTGCTTGGCGGTGGAGATGCTGTGAAGGCCGGACTAAGCATTTGCCTCACGTGATCACTCTTGCCTTCTGGCGCGAACAAAAGCTTCCGATGGGCATGTGCGATTCGAGAGCGAAGGCCAGCAAGTTCCGCGCCGTCTTTCTCTGCAGGCGATGGTCGACGATCATCGTTGTCTTTCGTGCCATTTTGAGTGGTCTTGGAGGGTCCAAGTCGCTGTAGGTGAAGCTGCTCTGTTTGCATGTCGTACGCGGAGCTGACGGATAACCGGGAGAGGTTCCGCTCAGCCTTTGGCTTTGATCGGAGCAATGAGAACTCTCTCATGCACGACAAGTCCAGCAGAGTTCGATTGCGCAGAGTGTCCAGGAAGTCCGCAGCAGATCCACCAGGTACCGTCGTCGTGAAATCGGAGGTGCCGTCAACTGCTTCGGATGGCATCGTGAAAGCAAACGGGAGATTCGCGAGGCCGCGTCGACGACGTGAAGTCTTTGGAGTTGGCTCATTCCGGTGTCGGGACAGTGTTGGAAAGATGTCGAGCTCCCTGCACGGTGCCACCGCTCGTACCTGCGGCTGCTGATATCCATGCGCAAATCGTGGCGTCGGCGGGTGCGATCGCTCTTCCATTGTGGACGACGGTGATGGAGGATTCCACTCAGTGCAATGGCAGACTCGGAGTTATCTTTGCTCCACCTAAATCGAGCGTCCACGATTGTTGTGATCTTCGTGTGATGCCAAAAGGTAACTCCACTTCAGCTTCAGAGGTGGATCAGATGGCTACATGAGTTGCTCTTTGGTGGAGTTCTTGGTCACGTGCATGGGTGCTAACCCATTCCAAACGGTGTGATTTTCAATGATGGCGATCTTCCTGTCGACCGTGGGGCGCGAGTTCGTTTGAAACTAGCGTGTCCCCCAAACTTAGCGCAAATGCCTTTGCAAAATCCTCTACGAGTGCTGCACCTCGATGCCATCGATCCACTACAAAACTTTGATCCTGCTTCAACTCGATGCTGTTGATTTACACCATGCACCACAATGACAAGAATCATCGACTCTGCCACCTTTGTTGTTCCTCAACGTGTCCAGTGAACCTCGTTCAGGCCAGAAGGAAAGCCGAAACCTACGTTTCTGCGATGCACCGTAACGGATGACCTTTTACCGTTCGAACGCACGTCCCGCGTGGTTCATTCTTCAAAGTCTCCGATAGTCAAACGGTCGAATCAAACGAAAATGCACTCGGGACTGGTATTGGCGGCGTTCGCGCTCGTCGCGAGGACTGCGATGGCTGAACGAGCGGATTCACTGATCTCGACTCGCTCGGGACTCAGTCCGTGGGTCGACTCGGACACACCGGAATCCGCGTACACCACCACTTCTTCACGCGGAGCGAAATGGGACCTCGTAATGAGCGACGAATTCAACGTCCCCGGTCGGAACTTCTCAGCTGGTCGTGATCACATGTGGACGGCACTGGAGATGCCCGATGGTGTCAATTCGGCTTTGGAATACTACAGCGTCAACATGACCAACACCGTCAACGAATCTGACGGTCGTGGGGTCTTTCAGATCAAAATCATGGAAGAGGAGAACATCACGTACACAGTGTGGAACACGTACGCAGATCCTCCAGGTTTTGAGACGCACAGTATGTACTACCGGGCAGGTATGCTCCAGTCCTGGAACAAGTTTTGTTATCAAGGAGGTAGGATGGAAGCTTTGGCTAAACTACCAGCCACGACAAGCTCCAGTAACCCGGACATGGGCAATCTCAAAGGACGAGTGAAGACGAGTGGGTACTACCCCACGTGGCCTGGTATTTGGTTGCTGGGGAACCTTGGTCGAGCACTTTTCTCGCAAACGACAAGTCGCATGTGGCCATGGAGTTACAACGAATGCAACGAAGACTTGAAAGATTACCAGAGAATTAGTGCGTGTGACGGCAGTCCAGGGCATGGTCTTAACCCCCACCAAGGAAGAGGAGCACCCGAAATCGATCTGCTCGAAGGTGGAGGCGTCGCTATTTCCTCAAGTATCCAACTTGCGCCTGGCATGCCTGACAAGTTCCGAATCATCTCTCCAGCCCCAGATGAGAGCGCGTACTGTGTGTACACCGCGGCCTGTGCTACCATCGGTGCTAATTTTCCTGGTATTCCGAAGCAAACGTACGAAGCTAGAGGCTATGAGACCTGGTACCAAGGACTTCGTTATGCCCCCAACCCACTATGTGCTTCCATGGGCGACTTGATCCAAGACCCCAAGACGGTGATCGCGAATGTGAAACAAGGTATCACTAGCAACACGTGCAAAGGAGTCAACACGTGCCCAGCATCAGGGGATGGCAATCTTGATATTGATTTGATCGACGGCAACGGAACGAGGTATTGGGAGTCAACGATATTGGTGGTTGCATGCCGGTTATCAACGGATACATGGGCGCTTTCCTGTGCGACCCGGACAGCTCAAACAAAAGATGTTCGGACCCGTTGGGCGCTGAGCAGCCCAAGAAGGATATAATGGCGCCGTTCGAGTACCAAATGGACGCTATCTCTGCCAATTGGCCTGTGCAGCTCGCTGCATACACCGACTATCTGAAATACCAGGTCGAGTGGGTCATGGGCTCCGAGGGATACATTCGCTGGATGCTCGATGACAATGTGATCTTTGAGATCCCGTCTGAGACAGTCGAGAATGTGCCACAGGATAGTGCCAAGTCCAACCCGAAGAAGATCATGCTGGAAGAGCCCATGTACATCATTTTCAACGTCGCACTCTCGACAAGTTGGGGTGCCGTGCCACCCAACCCGGGCTCTCCGTGTCGCGGTGATGGCACCAGCGCTGAGACCAACGCTATCTGCGATGGGTTCCCCATGTACATGAACATCGACTACATTCGTGTGTACCAGGATCTCTCCGCTAGCTCGACAATGGCTATCGGGTGTAATCCTTCGACGCATCCAACGAAGCAGTGGATTGAAGACCACATCGATGAGTACGAGACGGCAAACAACAAGGTTATTGAAGTCCATGGTGGTGCGAACTGCAGAGATGACAACGACTGCACAGTCGGCACTTCACACATCACAACGGGCACATGCAACAAAAGAGTCAATGCACCTGCGGGTCTTCGGGTTCCTGGGGCGGCCCTCGCTGCACAACGCCTCTGGCCGATACGGCGAATGGGGAAGGCTTCGGGCCACCCGTCGTCGTTACGATCCTGTTTACTGTCTTTATCATCGTTGTTTTCGCCTTCGTCATCTACAAGATCATGGGTGAGCGCAACAAGAAGGCGATGGTCGTAGGCGCGGGTGTCACCGGCCCAGCAATCCTCTCCAAGGTCGAGTTGGAGGATGTCCCACGCTCGAACGGCTCGGAAGACAAGCTGGTATAAGCCTGTGCACGAATTGGATGACATGTAGTGATACAATTGATAGCGGGAAAGCGTACCGCAACTTCACATTAATAATGCATTCGCTACCGTGTTCCTTCATTTTGCATGTTGTGTTGTGATTCGGTCTCGACAATCAGCCAGTCACGGATTGACGTACATCAGTTCCAAACTGCATGCTCATCAAAAGGCTCTGATGTTACTCGGAGTCGCCATCGTGGAATGTACCCGATAAAATCTTCTCCTCCTTGCCTTGATCTTGGCTGCAGAAATCGAATGGATGTACTCAAGTAAGATATCAACATTAACCACGCTGATTTAGCAAAATAGACGTACTTGGACAGCTTTGGGATAGTCACATTGGTGTCCAACTGGTTCTTCGACTGCGCCTTCTCTCTATCGACAGTAGGCGCGAAGTCGCGATCAGGCCCAGTAAAAATTCCCTGATAACCGGCAATAGTACACATTAGTTTCAAGGCAAGATGACCGACAAAATCTTCAAAGCAGTCCGTACCTTGGCTGCCGGGCTTACAATAGGCGCCTGCACAAACGGGTTCTCCGTTGCATTGCCCGTCGATCCCTGGAACGCGTTCCACGATGGTTGATGCACGATAACTGCCGGTTTTTCTGCAAGCATTCCAACCGTCAGTATACTACTATCACCAACCAAATCAACATCCACGTACTAGCAGCCACAGTCTGCAGACCGTGCAGAGACTGCCGCACTTGAGCCTTTTCACCAAGCAGTTCCAGTCTTGTACGTTTAGTATCCTGCTCTCTGTCCACTACCAGACGGCTGTCCGAGCTGTACGTATGGCGATTAGGCAGCGGCGGCAAGAAGCTCGGCACATGAGATGGAAGACCTTCTCGTCGTCCGATCTTGGTCTGCTCAATAGCATTTCCAGAGATATCTCTTCCTGGCCGGAAAGGCCGGTACATCTCTCGGAAAGGGTCTTTTAGCCGTCTCCAGAGTCTTCACGAGATCCTTAATATCCACTGGCGCTGGTTCCAAATCCTGCATTGCCTGCACCACATCCGTAGCTTTAGGTTGTGTCCGTCCGGCCAGCTCTGCAATGTCCTTGGAAGCTGCTCCAATGCGCTGTATATCTGCAAAACAGTATCCCTGTCAGTCAATAATATTGGTAAATCATCCAATAGTATTGGAAACATCCACCAATAGTATTGGAAACATCCACCAATAGTATCGGATAAAATAAAATCCTACATTTGGCTAAAATCTCCGTGAGCGCGTCTGCAGCCGACTTCTGCACGGCGTCGAAGCCCACACCTCTGGTGATGTGTGCCACACTCATAACTGACAGGTTACGAGCAAACAGGTCGCCACTGGAGAGCCCCGCGGCGCCTCCAAGAGCGTCTAGGCCGCCATCTGCAGCCTTTTTGCTCATACTGACGCTGGTGCCTGTAGAGGCGGCATTCGGCGCCTTCCGCGTCTCCTTCTTGCGCGACGGCCCGTGAGAGGCACCTGCACGGTTCGAGGAAGACCCAGAGGCCGAAGATTTGGCCTTCGGGGCCGCCGGGGCACGCCGGAGGCGTCTGGAGCGGAGCTCTTGGCCGCCGTCATGTTTGGATAAAATCGGAGATTTGGATAATATGAAATGATATTTACTTTAAGTAGTACTACGAAGTACTGCGTTGTAGCTGTTTGAAGGATTGCTATTATTGTCGAATACTACTACTAGTATTTGGTTAGTTCGTTGGTAATATTGTAGTACTACTGAGCCTGTTCACGGTATTAGCTTTATCTTTATGGCTGGATTGTAGTAATTGTGTGACGTTTTATTTTCTTGGTTTCGTTACGAGTTCATGCAAAGCCTTTGCATGCGCTTTGTGTGCGTGTGGTAAATACGTCCATCCCGTACTGCCACGAAGACCGAGGCTTAGTAGACACGTGCGAAGGGCGGGACGTGCTTGCACTCGTTCTCGTCCAGCGTCTGGTCCTGCACCGCGCGGTAGGCGATGTGCGTCTTGCTGGTTTCCTCGTCGTGGTACGCGACCGTGTGCTTCATCCAGTTAACGTCATCACGCTCCGAAAAGTCCTCGCGGGCGTGGGCGCCACGGGACTCCTTACGGGCCTCAGCAGCGTGCATGGTAGCAGAAGCGCAAGCCAACAAGTTACGCAGCTCCAAAGTCTCCGTTAGGTCCGTGTTCCAGATGAGCGAGCGGTCCGTCACCTTGATGTCCTTGAACTTGGGCACGACCTCGTCGATCTTTTCCTTACCAGCCGACAGCGACTCCTGCGTGCGGTACACGGCAGCGTCCACCTGCATAGTCTTCTGCATCTCCAGACGCAGTTCGGCCGTAGAGATGCTGCCGTCAGCGTAACGGAGCTTGTCCACGTCCTCAATAGCCTTCAGGCCACCGTCCTTGGGCATCGCGCGCTTCTTCTCGCCAGGCTTGGTCAACTCGGCAATACGCTGAGCGCAAGCACGGCCGAACACAACCAGATCCAACAGCGAGTTGGCACCCAGACGGTTGGCACCGTGCACCGAAGCGCAGGCAGCCTCACCGGCAGCGAACAGTCCAGGCACAATCTTGTCCGAGTACAGCTTGCCGGGCTCCGGCAGACCGTCAACGTCCGGCACAACCACCTCACCCAAGTGGTTCGTGGCAATACCGCCCATGTTGTAGTGCACCGTCGGCAGCACCGGGATGGGCTCCTTGGTCACGTCCACGCCGGCGAAAATGGCAGCTGTCTCCGAGATACCGGGCAGACGCTCGTGCAGCAGCTCAGGCGGCAGGTGGTCGAGGTGCAGGAAGATGTGGTCTTTGTTCTTTCCCACACCGCGGCCCTCACGGATCTCCATGGTCATAGCACGCGACACGACATCGCGTGAGGCCAGATCCTTGGCCGTGGGGGCGTAACGCTCCATGAAGCGTTCACCCTCTGCATTGCGCAGGATACCTCCCTCACCACGCGAGCCCTCAGTGATAAGGCAGCCAGCGCCGTAGATACCCGTGGGGTGGAACTGCACAAACTCGGGGTCCTGGAGAGGGAGACCAGCACGCAGCGCCATGCCGGTACCGTCGCCCGTGCACGTGTGAGCCGACGTGCACGAGAAGTAGGCGCGACCGTAGCCGCCCGTGGCCAGCACCGTGTTGTTGGTGTGAAAGCGGTGGAACGTGCCGTCCTCCATGTTGAAGGCCATCACACCCACACACTCCCCAGCATCATTCATGATCAAATCCAGCGCGAAGTACTCGATGAAGTACGACGTGTCGAAGGCCAACGAGCGGCCGTACAAAGTGTGCAGCATGGCGTGGCCCGTGCGGTCGGCCGCGCAGGCCGTACGTCTGGCCTGGCCGCCCTTTCCGAACTCCAGACTCTGTCCGCCGAACGGACGTTGATAGATCTTCCTTCCTCGGTACGGGAGAAAGGCAGGCCAAAGTCCTCCAGCTCCCGAACAGCTTCCGGTGCCTAAACCACAGTAAAAAGACTCAAAAGTCAGCAATTAAAAGCTCCAGAGACGGAGAAAGAGCGGGCCACACCTCTCTGCACATGTAGTGGATGGCGTCCTGGTCGCCGAGCCAGTCGCTGCCCTTGACCGTGTCGTACATGTGCCACCGCCAGTCGTCCACCGACATGTTGCCCAGCGCCGCGTTGATGCCGCCCTGGGCCGCCACCGTGTGCGAGCGCGTGGGGAAGAGCTTGGAGATGCAGGCCGTCTTCAGGCCGGCCTCGGCGCAGCCCATGGCCGCGCGCAGGCCGGCGCCGCCCGCGCCCACCACTACAGCGTCGTATTCGTGGTCTACGACCGTGTACTTGGACGTGAGCGCTGAGGTTTCGAGGCCGGCCAGCGGCTGGGAGCTGCGCACGGAGAAGGCGCGTCGGGCCAGCGTCTTGGCCAGCGATGGCTTCATCTGGGAAGGACGCAACATGCTTGGACACCTGAAGCCTGGAGATAAGGACCACCGGAACCTGAGCTTGCGAAATCTGAAGTGACGGAGAGCCGCTGACCGCATAAAGAGTTTTACTTGGGACTTGTAAGGCGTTAGTGGAAGCAAGATAGTTGGGTTATCCTTCATTGCGGAATAACCTGTGATAATCGGCTGGGGTAGGGTATGGATAGTTAGAAGGGTATAGATTATTACGACGTGTTAGAGTAGTTTTGAATAAGGCGAGGATATGATAAGGGTATTTAGTTTGAGGATGGAGACTTAAGTTCAACTTGTCAAAGGGTAAAGCAGTGCCGACATGGCCACGAAGGTCAAAGACCCACCACGACGCCAGTCGCGCAGCAGCAACTTCCTTCGCGCGCTCGACATCAAGACTTCTTCAGATTCATGATACGATATTGGGAACCCGGACTTTCGAACGTGCTATTGGGTGTTATGTTTATACGGGGAAATCGGCCGAACCTATATAGATCGCCGAATGAAAAATAGGGTGAAAAAACAACAGGCAAATACATGTTATTTACCGGTATCTGTGAGACTCGGCGACGGCGTCTGCAGATCGGACTGGAGGTATTTGTCAGAGCCGGTACGAAATACACGAGGTATTTTATGTCGTGTCTGCATACTAAAAACTATATGAATAGAACCTTCGATATCTGATCGCTGCTTGACGGCAGCCATTTCCTATCCAGGCTCTAATTCCCCTCTATTCCTTCCCCCACGTATCCCCACAAGTCTTTTGATGGACAAACACACTCGCGTTGACGTCCAAAATGACTAATACATTCAACTAGTGGTTACGGACATCGTCGTCGAACATGCAGCAGCGCGTCCTACAAACACAAAGAAGCAGTACGTACCAAATCAAGCCGATTTTAAGGAGTGGTGTGCTAGTAAGAACTATGCAGACGGTTGTATAGTCACCGAAGGAAAGCTTGTCACCTTTTGAAAACTCATGTTATCCCCGTGGAAACAAGCGCCAGAAAACCGACTCAGGCGAACCCAAAACTCTTGGTTTAGACAGTGTGGAGGCCTGCGCTAAAGCTGTGATCGATCTGTACAAGTTACAACAAACACTCCAGATAAATAACCATGATCACTCTCGAGGCAAAGCATATCGCGATCTTTTTGACACACTTAAACGTCCTGAAACTGAGCGAAAGAGGAGCAATAATGAGGAGCGAGCACTTGGCACCGTTCTCGATGGATATAACATAGAATATATGGTGCAGATCACCCATAATTGGATGGCGAAAAATGCTTACCTTGGAATTGCCTGATGAGGGATCTCAAATGTGCACACCACTAGTTATCATTATGAACCGCGGCAAGACAAATCAACATGGAAGGATCGAATATGGTGCAGCGATGCGTTGTAAAAACGTTGATGTATGTCCTCTTAATGCGGTTGCCTTCCATTTATTCTGGCGCTGGCAAATAGACTGTGAACCTTTTCCGGACATTACGGAGCGAAAGCGATGGTATAAATTCATCTCATTAATGGACCGGATAAAAATAAAGAGATGTCGTACTACACGCAGTTAACACGAATTAAAGGAGCCTTTAAAGCGTGCGGTATTGATTCTACAGTGTGGACTCATGCTAACCGTGGATCAGGAGCTAAGCTGGCGGAGACGTATGGAGCAAATGAGGGACAAATCCGGCGCTTGGGGCGTTGGAATGCAGCTCGAATGGGAGGTTGCTATTTAACGTCACTCCCCAAAACGGCCATGAGAGCATTAGCTGGTTTCCCTACAAAGGGTGGGGGCTATTGGCTTCGACGAGCTGTAACACCAAGCGAGACACTGCAGCGTTTAGTTTATCCCGAACTTGAGAGTTTTGCTAAAACCTAAGTCGAAGCGGTAAGCAGGAAATTGCTGGGAGAGCATTTCTTCAAATGGTTCGACACATGCGTGTTGTTTTTCTTCACGATTCAGTGCTGATGAGGCGTCAGTATCCCCATCACCAATTGTGAAAGCATGATCTATTCTCTACAGCTGAATATAATGAGTTCGACCGCGAGTTATGGGTGGTAATACCTACGCTCTCTCAGCCCGAAAATCACACACTGGCCACTGTAGTGTCTGAAATTGCCGAAGTGATACAGAGTAGCTTGGAGGTCCTGAATGGAAAACTGGACGCTTTGGCTTCCGGTGAAGATATTCTTAAAGATTTGACGAAAAAGAGAATCGTGCTCACATGGGAAGATGTTGAAACCAGTTCCAGAGCTGAAGCATCAGAGACTGCGATGCCTCACAACCCGCCTTCACTGTCAACTACGCAGTCGTCTCCACTTAATTATCCAAAGCTTAGTAGAGCCATAACGACAGTGGAGGAACTTTGGAAGGAGTACACTACTGGAATAGTAGGGAATATGTCGATATCGGAAGCGAATCAACGATTTGGGTCAAAGTGGCGAAAGAATCCAACTGAAGCTCGATTCTATCTGCGACGCAAAAATATTATGATGTCATCGGGACGATAGTACAGAGAGACAATATCTGCTGTGAACAGGCCGCAGCAGATCTAGAACGGACCCGCCAGAGTGCAAACTAGTCCTTGAATGCGTTTAGCAAGACACTCCACACTTACACAGGACCGCAGGAACTGTAAACGAATACCCGTTGCACACGCTCTTTTAAAATGAGCAAGTACCTGATCAAAATAAGCTGACCGTCGGTTTATTTTGTGTAGCCACCTATACAGATTAGTCTGACCGGTCAGATTGCTCAACATTAGCCTGACTGGTCAGTTTATTTTGTGTAGCCATTTATACCGATTAGTCTGACCGGTCCGATTGCTCAACATTAGCCTGACTGGTCAGTTTATTTTGTGTAGCCATCTAGTCTGACTGGTCAGATTGTTCAACATTAGCCTGACCGGTCAGTTTATTTTGTGTAGCCACATATACAGATTAGTCTAAATAGTCAGATTGTTCTAAAAGCCAATTCAATAAAACGATCCACTCATTCCGGTTTTCGCCAAGAACAAGATTAGAGGCAAATGGGAGTGCAGACGCCATTCAGGGACATTATTGCGAAGCTGAAGACGTGGCGAGATCATCCAGATGGTCTGCAGGGCGCGCTGCAAGGGAACTTGGCTACAAGGAACCAATAAAGAAACCAACGCTACTTGGATGGAAGAAGTACTGAAAAGTGCTGGACACGATTGCGGATCCTGGCGATCGCATGCGAGAGAAAGGAGGCAGCCGGAAGCACAAAATAACGCCATTTGAGTGGGGAGTATTGGAGTATTTTGAGTCGCATCTAGCCGCCGAGGGAATTGTACGTGAGACGGACATTTTTGACTTTTGTAGCCGACATGATGAATTCATAGCCAGAAAGTCAAGCGACCGGCGGAACTGGGTTAAACGTTTCATGCGGCGCAATGCAAAGCGAGTGGCGGACAGAGCTATCGAAGGCGGGGACGGTGAGGAAGAACAGGGCGGTGCTGGCGCGGATGTGGTTACGATAGAGGGAGATGCTGTCACTATGGAGGGAGATGATGATGCTGCCACTACTGCAGAGGTATCGGGAGGAAATCCTGCTTCTAACGCACGGAAAAACTTAGAGATCGTCATCGTGGACGAGGAGGGACCTGATGTTACAGCAGACGGGAATGAAAAGGTATACACCAACAGGTATACTTTACGTAATCGTCCAAGCAAAATCATCCCTCTGGTGCAGCTTTCTCAAGTTTCCCCAAAGTAACCTCAGCTTAGTACCGCTGAAGCTCGAGTGGCGGGGGTTGTTGACCCCGCTCCGGTGCCTATCCCTTTATTTAAAGATGATTTGAAAAGCCTAGAAGAAGGAAATCTGGTGACTAACGCTGCCGTCGACTTCTGCACTTCCACATTTTTCGAGAAAGACCCGATTATTTACTCTGCAACCTCGGCTGTTTTTTCAGAGATAAATTACACCTATATTCACAGAGACAGAGGCGAGCGAAGTGTGGGTGATATAGCTGGCGTATTGGATTGGGCTTCCTATCAGTTTGTATTGATACCAGTAACGCTGGATGACCACTGGAGCTTTTTGGTGGTCGAAAGGCCTTTGGACTCAGCGGCCACCACACTTTACCACGTGAATTCTATGCATGGCGGTCATGATACAGAATACATATTTAGTGTGATGGAGTGGTTCTTAGCGAGGGGCGGGAGTGCAAAAGGAAAGGCGAAGACCAATGCAACTACCTACAACAACTATACCACTCCACGGCAGGCAAATGTCGTCGACTGTGCTATCTACGCTTTGCACTACCTGCACGCGGTGCTTAATTTTGTAATTAAGCACCACCCAGACTCCCTGCTGGATCACATGCCTTCTCTTGTCAAATGGAAGTTCAACGTCAACGCAGCTTCCGCGTCACGCGCCAAGATCCGGGCTAGATTGTCGACCTTGTACCAGCACACTGTGAGTGGACTGTAGCTACGTCTTTGTCTAGTTATCCATAAACAGCGACAAATACAAGCGTGAGTGGCAATATATATCAATGCTTGCATGAATGTGCTTACTTTGCTCTGGTGCTGCCAGTGTCGTCTGTTGGCGGACTTGTAGCCATTTTCGACCTGTTTGTTCGTACCGCATAACACTTCTCATAGAGCTCACCACAAGTGCACACAATTTGCGGTGCCCGTGATGTTCATAAGAAAGGGCAAGAGCAAATGGTAAGCAAAAATTTCGGTTACCATCCGGTAAATATCCAGTTAGAGTCAGAGACATGCAGGCCGCGCCTGAGCGTCGCAGCAACTTCGTCGCCTGCCAGTCGCCCTGTTCAGTGTTGGATTGACCGCGAAGCGAATTGAGCCTTCGCCAGCTCCACGACGCTCGGAAGACTCTGGGGCGAGGGCGGGCCTGGTAAATCTCCTGGGCCTGGAGCTTGAGCATCAGAGACGTCACGGGCACCCCGTCAGCTCGAAGTTCATTCACCCAACGCACAAGCTGCTCTTCTTCGAGCTTGGACATCGTGGAGCTGGCACCAAAGCTGCGAGACCGTCGATGAAAACGCTTCCCTTGTGCGCAATGGCGCTCGATAACCACCCTGGCCTTTCTCCAGGCGTACACTTGGCGTCGCTTGGAGTGATATTTGCCGCCAGGGAAGAACTTGGAGACCGTCGAGACCATTGTCGACGTCTCTAAATGCTTCAGGACTCGCAATTTGAACTCATTCGTTACCGCTACACGTTTGTATTGCTTTGGCTGATATCCACCATTGTCCCTCAGACGTGTTCGACCAGTTCGTGCCATCACACTCAGCAAAAACACACAATGAGTGCTGAAATGCTGGAAGGAGCGTCGGAATGAATGGCTGCTACCGGTGCTGCTATCTTAAATTTGTGCTTGGTATTGTATTTTTCGGTTGTGTGCTTTGTGAGAAGTGGCACGAGGTGGTCCACTTTTAATGCAAGGTGAGCTCTATGAATAGTGTGAGCTCTATGAGAAGTGTTATGAAGACGCGGTATTTGACCCGCGTCTTTACGTCCAAAAATACCACAGTCTATGTATAAGACGCGGTCCGGTCGAGGCTTGAGATACCCTCTCGATATCTCGCCAAATAACAATCGGGTTGAGATGCTTTCGCCATTGAAAAGACGAGACACACGTCAAGTTTTGTGAGTTTAGACTATTGATTGGTGGAGTTTTGAGACGTCTAAAAGGTCCGCAACTCTGATTGTCAGACTTTTTAGGGATGCTACTGCTGGCTGAGTAGGTGTAGTGTGAGATGAATCACTCAAAATCTGCTGTCGCAAATCTGCCAACCATAGTGAATCCAAGAGTAATCCGGTTTGATTTGGATCAGACCGGAATTTGAGGGACGCTCGCCCCTCCGTTAGGACGGCCGACGATATCGAGTCACTGCTGCTGAGATAAGAGCAAATGCGGTCTTGACCAAGCCACGGCAGTCGTTCCAACCGACGTGATCTCGGTTCCTATCGTGGTTCATTGTCATGAGGCCTGAGCTCTTGACACCAGAATTTGCAGCCGCTGTGAGGCAGCACTAGAGCCCCGGTATCCTACGGGCTGTACACTACTGCCTCAATACCGCCGTTGACCGCAAGTGCCCTCCTCTGTCGTTTGGAGAGCTGCAAGCCGGTGATTTACTTGAGTAGCTGCCGTCATCGCTGCCCAACCTCAAAAACATGCTGCAGACGGCTGAGGCCATCCGCTCCGCTGGCCACCGGGACTGGTTCCAACTCGTGGGGCTACAACGCATGACATGGGGAAAGATCCAACATACGCCCAGGGCGACCAGGAAGGTACCGCCGACGAAGCTAGTGGGCGCTTGGTGGAGAGACTGCAGTGAGTGAGATAATCTGATGTACAATGGCACTCGTGTGGCCACGATCGAGCGCACTCGGTATTTCCGGCGAAGACGGAAATTTATTTTTCCTGGAGGAAGGAGAGAACCACGTTTGTCAAGATCCAGAAGCTCGGCATCAACCACCACGTCACCAGCTCTGCGGAACCTGCTGAGGCGTTCAACGCCAAGGCTCAGGCGGGACAGCTGGCAACCGGGCCTGACAAGACCACTGGTTCTGACTCGGCCGCTGTAGTGTAGAAATAGGCAGTCATCCTTGGGGAGTTTCCTGGCAATTGGCGGTTTTTCGCCATCGGACTCAAGCAGCTCAGCCACGACCTGGGACTCCAGCGATCCCGACTCGCTAGCAGATTTACATCATGACTGAAGCGATAGCCGATTCGGCGCTCTCTCGCCATCCACTGGCCGGTACTCCCTCACACTACTAACATTTGGGGGCAGTTCATGAGCACCGTCCGCTGTCCGTTGAAAGACCGCCTCCGCTTCAAGAAGAAGCCTATCAGATAAGTACCGCCTGGTGGCGTGTGTGACTGTCGTAAGACGTTGAACACACAGTGTTGATAGAGCCCGCTCTGCCATCAATCTCTCTCTCAAGCTACGTCCGGCCCAGCAGCAAACATCGGACAACACCTCGCCCCAGCTCCAGGTTTGCTCCTCCAGTGGACGACCTCTCGCTCTACGCAGAGTCACTCCCTCACATCGGTACCCGGGACCGTGCTTCCTCAACGGGTCTGCCACCATCCAGCTGCCTGGTACGTTTTGCAGCAAGGGAGAGAGAGAGTGCAGAGCGACGGCAGGAGGTCGCGGCGGCTATTTTCTGAGTGTCACTCGCCGCTACGTGACTGCCATGCCCACTTGGGCACTCACAGCGGTCGACGCTCAGTACACTTACACATGTGTCATTGTTATCGCTTGACGTTGACTTAGCAGCCCCACCGTCAGTAGCTGCAATGCATCAAGGACAGGAGTCAAGAGAACACCCCTACCAGCATCGCTACGGAGGTGCAAGTCGTGGCCATTCTGGGAAGGTTATTTCACCTCCACGTCCCAGTATGTGGTGCCAGCCATACTGGGTGCAAGGTTTTCCTTTGGTAGTTTTCAGGATGGCTACCACCAAGACCGACAAGCAGTTCGTCCCCGGTCATCTTGGCAACAAACATTGGGGCTGCCTCACCTCGACTCACTGCGTGAGACTCATAGAGGCTTGCCATCAATACCAAGAACGAACTGTTTGCCCCAAACTGGTTCTCGTATGACAAGTAAGGAAATGGATAACCCCATACTTTAACAACCACCCCAGCACTAAAACAAACATGCTGACGACGTAAACGACGGCTCGCCAACGGTGCTGTACAAATGGAATGGACGTTTCCTCCGTTTGCTGCTAGAAGCATGCTGGGCGGCGACAGATGCGCGGTCACACTTAAACTTCCTCGCCAAATGCTTCTTTAGTCCTTGCGCCGTCTTCAGCTTCCGGTGGCAGTGGGGGCAGGTACGATTTGAGCGCTTCTTTGGCCTCCCGCCTTCTTCGGCGCCTTGGCTTGTCTCGCCGAGAATCGCCTCCCTGCCTCGCGGCCGCTACGCAGCTTCATCAGGAAGAAGCAAAACGAAGAATGACGACAACTCAGTGCTGCCAGACTGAGAAAGATAATCGCTTTTTCTTCCTAACGGTATTCTCAAGAGCTCGCTGCGAAGCTTTCCAGGAAAGACCCCAGCGGCTACCTTCTGGAAAATTTCAGATACTATATTAGTTGAGCATCAATTTGTGTTGAGCAGTATCACGAATATTGATGTCCCGCGAACCCCGGTATCATCGGATACTGATATCAAAAATATGCCATACGGTATTCGCATATCAATCAAAATCTGCGGTTACTATTAATCCCTGGGCATGATGGATTGTTTTGGTCAGCATATCAACAGATTTGATGTCTACTGCGGGAATAAACAGTATGCCAGTGACGCGCACAAGCCCGATATGAAGTCCGGCCCCGCTGTTGTGGTTCGCAACTTGCTCGCGACATTTGGAAATGAACCACGTAAGCAAGGAATGAGGTTGGTTGTTGTTGACAGGTTCTATACTTCGGTCACGTTGGCAAATCCAGCTACTACTAATGAGCTTTCACTCGGATATTGCAAAGAAGTGATAGAGAAAAAGAAAACACGGCCAGCTAATATTCCACGAGGTCCATTCAAAGTTGCAAGACCCAAGCTCGTCCCCAACATGACGTCCATCAGCTGGTGGGACTTTCGACCTGTGCGCTTTCTGTGCACTCGCGACAGAGTCGAGATTGATCGAGCGGTGCGACAGGATACGGCAGAACAAGTAGAGGTTCCCTGCCCAAGAGTCATAAAGGACTACCACGCATATATGGGCGGCGTGGATCCATGACCAGTTGCGGTTGCAGAGATACTCTCTTCAACGGGCGCTTCGCTTCAAGAAGTATTACAAATCACTGGTCCTCGGATTGATCGACTTGGCAATCGTCAATGGCTGCATTAATCACAAATCCTACCACCACAACAAGGAGGCGCGATCCCTTACAAACGTCAAGAACATGAAAAATCTGCAGCTTTGTCAGCTCCGGGCCACCGATATGTATGAAGGCAACACCTTTGGAAACACAGCAACCTCCCACACCTCCGCTCTATGAGCCGCTTTCAGTTGGTGGTGATCAAGCTATCCAGCACACCGCACTCTAAGTTGACGAATAGCGCAACGAGGGGAAGCAAGCAAAACGCCGCCAGCGTACATGCAAAATCTGCTCTACCATGCGATCAGGTACTCAGCGATCCGCGACGACGACGTTTTTCTGCAGGGATGCAAAGATGCGGGACCTATCTTTCTGTGTATGCGAGCTCGTCGAAACGTTCGCGGTGTTGCAATGACTTGCTGGGATTTGTGGCACAAGGAGTGGGCAAATAGGAAGCTCATTCCAGTGGAGAATGGCAGGGCTATTCTAGTGCGCCGGAAAGCTGAACCACCGAGCACACCAGGCACCCCGGCGAGAATCTAACAAGAGACGCCGTACGAGCACGTAGGCACTAAACTGCATATTATCTTGTCGGTGTGCTGAATATATGCAGGATAACTCTGAGTACATTACTTCCGTTTTGGTAAGTGAAAATGCGTTGCCACCTCCAGCGCGACTACATGAAGCCTTATCTCGCACGTATGCTCATATCAAACTGCATCAGCGGATCAATTTCTGTCCACTACGTTGTTGCAAGACGTGAGATAAACCTTGCTGGTATGATTTTAGGTGTCTCAGGTGGCACAGTCAGCCGATGGTACAAGCAGCGCAACGAAAAGGCCACGTAGAGCCAAAGAAATAGCCCATGAAATCTAGACACCGCGCTGAGGTCATTGCGTTCGTTGGATCGTACGTGAAGACTAATCCTTGTTTCTACGTGGTGTAACTGCAGGAGACGCTTCGACCGAGATCTCGAGAGTTGCTCCGCTACCAGTCTCTTGTGGTTTCTCCGGGTTGAAATGGGTGTGTCTAGGAAGGTGCTGGAGAGGCGGGCTTGTGAGGTAGTACCTTTGGAGATCGAGTGCTTCATGAACAAGATGAAGATCTGGTATAGCTACCCGGAGCAACTCGTTTCATTGACGAGACTTCAAAGAACGGGCTAAATGCAATGCGGCGCTACTTGTGACCATGGACAGGAAAACGAGCAATTGTACGTACGCCTTTCGCGAGAGGTATTAGTGCGTCTATTGTGGTTGTGTGTGACTCGAGAGGTTTCTTCGCGTGGCAACCGACAGGAGGGACGTTTACGCGGATCAAATTTCACCGCGCGTTCGTGGGGTCGGTTTTGAAGCACCTTAACCCCTTACGTCCCATATGTTGTACCGTTCTACATAAGAAGAGTATAGGTGTTTTTGCATCTATGTTATGTTGGAGGTCAAACATAATAGCTCATTTGACTTGATCTTTGTATTGACGAGGGGTAGTATAATGAAGTCAATACGTTTTATTGTTGCAAATAAAGACCAAATGCACAGGCTTAGGGCAAATATCTATGGATCAGTTAGGTCAGGGGGTAGAGTGCAAATAAAATGTGCGGCCTCACCCATCAAAAGATTGTGGGGCCGACAGCCACCAAACTCCCTCATTTCTTAAAAAGCTTCGGAAGAAGAAGATGGTTGCAGGCACCGGCAAGATACCCCGAAGCGAGCCCACGGAGACCGAGCGGCATAAAATTCAGACCACTGTGCGTCGCGAGCGACGCATCAAACGATCGGAGGCGAAGGAGGAACAAACTATTGCACCAGAGAAGAAAAGGGCGGCAAAAGAGACACACACGACGACCCCTGGGAAGAAGAACACATCGAAGGAGACACAGGCTGCGTCTGCAGCGAAGGAAAATGCTGCGCCGGGTAGGAACAAGGCGCGCCCCCACGAGAGGAGTGCAAGGACTGAAAAGGCGGCGAGTTCAGAACCTGCGGCGCCTTCGACGACTCCCGTGCTGATCGGCACCGCGCTGCCAGCTGAGAAAGCGGTGATGGCTGGCATTATTTTACGCTAGCGAGCGCTGAGACCCCCGACCCCGGAGAGAGCACCAGCACGCGGTAGCTGCCTTGCCCCTTCTACGGGCGTTGACAAACGAAAGAAAGAAAGGACGGGAGCGTCGCGTAAGCGTTCCCGGGCGTCCTTCAGGACGACAGTGCTGACGACGCAAGTGATATCGCGGAGGTGACCCAAGCTGATGCCGCCGCCCCAGCTACGCCCCCGTTTGTACTGTTGATGGCGATCCTAACTTGATGACTACGGGAGCTGAACGTTACACAGCGCTCGACTCAGAGGAGGATTTGTACTTGCAGGAGGAGAGAGAGGACGAAGAAGACGGTGATGATGATGACGAAGAGTGGGTTGAAGACTGGAATATCGGAGTGCTTACAGTTGATGAAGATGATGACGTGGAAGTAACGGAGCTGCCTGAATCAGTCTGCGTGTCGGTGGCGCGCAACAAGAAGACCGTCTCGATGATGCGCTCCAATGGGTGGGAATACGGTACGTTATGTTGATCATATACAACATAAGGGTTTTTGGCTGCGTGTACATCCAACATACTGAACAACATAACTAACTGTGGTGACTGTACGTGGATCCAACCAAATTTGGACCAGACCCGACGTATGCGGAACTATATGATGGTCTTTACGACCCTAGGGACAGTGTCACGGATATCGCGGACGATTCATTGGCACTCTTCTACTACTTCATGCCACCAAAACTATGGACACAGATTGCGGTTGAGAGTAATCGCTACCACACTCAGACGATTCCGCTTCGTGCGCAGAATATTCGTTCGCAACAGCGCCGGACCGACGGTGATTCAGAAGACGTGGGGTGATTTGCAGACGTCGTTCGAGTGGCGCAGACATCGATCCCTACGTAGTTTTGCGTGTAGTGGCTCTGCTGATCGCACGCATGTTCATGCCTATCCGGAAAGGAATCGCTGCACACTGGTCCAGGAAGCAGATCGGCGCCCTGTCTACAAATAGATCCATCTCTACATGGCGAAGAACAGGTTCTTCACATTATGGGCTATCTACACTTCTCCAAAAGCAAGTCGCCCCAAGCAAGCGTCGATCGAAGATTCAACCTATACTCGACGTGCTGCAGAGGGCGTTCGCGCGAGGAAACCGAGCCCCCGTGATTAGTTTCGACGCGGCAACTCTTCCATCCCGGTCCCACTACAATCCGACTTGCCAATTCAATAAGGACAAACCCCATCGATGGAGCGCCAAGGTTTTCGTGGCGGTGTGTGCTAAGACTGACTAGGGATGCTGCCGTGGTGGTGGTATAGAAGCTCCTTGCTGTCAACTCTCCTGAAACATATTTGCTGCGATTGAGGTATGTTTATGTTGATTTGTCAACATAAGTCGCAGAATTTGAAATATCGAGCCAACATAACACGTCTTATGTTGATGAAACTTGCTATAGGCCGCAACGTGTGCCAGGGATCGCACTGCAGCGTCACCAGCGATGAGTAAACCTCACCCGGCGGAAGGTGTTAGCGTTTTGCAAAAGGAGGTGGTTACCGACTAGAAGAGAATCCAGCCGTTATTGTTGGCGAACAAGGTGTCAAACGGCGACAACGCTCATGCAAAGTTTGCCTATCTACAATGTCATGCCCAGAAAGTTCACGAAATACTTCTGTCCTGAGTGCTCGACAGGGAATCGACGGTATGTATACATGCGTCGCAAGGATTCAAGTTTTGTTCTAACATATTATGTCCTCGTCAGCAAATATCTCTGCAATGTAGCTCGGAGGGCACGCGAGAAAACGTGCTTCCAGATATGGCACTTGGACTAAAAACAACGGAAACGACATCCCGCACCGCCTCTTACAAGAGCACAAAGTTCGCGATCGTCCGCCTTCTGGGTGGCCAGGGAAGAAGCGTTGCCACCGAGCGCTCGCAGAAGACAGCGAGGGGAGTGTCGATGGCGACGACGACAGCATCGCCGTCGATACGAGTGCAGACGAGAGCCTCGCGGTTGTTGAGGCTGGTGCCACGGATGAGGGCACCCCTCGCGATGTTACCTCCACTGATGTGGGTGCTGTTGACGTGGATGCCGCCGCAGACGTGGATGCCATCGAGGGAAATTCCGCTGGGAAGGATTCTGGCGAGACGAAAAGTAACTCGGACGACGACATCGCGGATGCCGATATGTAGGCAGTTGTCGCTTCTTTTTTGTTGTCCTCGCTTTTCTTTTTGCACGAAGATCCAGTAGGGAACTAGCAATCACACGAATGGCAAACTTCTAACCTACATTTCATTGGTCAAATATGTTGGGTCAATGTTGATCGACGTGTGCAACGTTACATATATGCTATAACCAGATAAACAGTGCAATTATTATGTTGGACCGTCCATCAAAAGCGATGCCCCCACAAGTATTCTCCAACATAAGAGCGTTACATGTTGGATGTGTCTATTTCTGTCCGAAACTAACCCTAAGCTTTCCTGGTGGCATAGATCGACGCGAAGGCGTACCATACAAACTCCTTTATTAAATTATGTTGGACCTCCAACATAAGATCAAAATATACCCCCACTTTCGGCCGGGAAGTAAGGGGTTAACCCGTGGGACACTGTGGATACTGAAGGTGGGTTAAGCGACGCTGCTTTTCAGAGAGAGCTAGAAATATCCAACTAACTGTGTGTGTGGGGGTAGAAGGTAGAAGGAGGAGGGGTGGGTGGGAAGCAGTGGGCGTAGCCAGAAAAATATGTATTACTGCGTGCGTTTGGCCTTATCTGTTCTACTCAATCGGCCATGCGTTCTGCCACAAGGAGGTGATCCGCATCGATCATGTCCTCGGTTGGTTCTTCTGGAGGATGGAATGCAGCAAAGACACCTTCGACTACTAGGCTGTAGTTGGGCAAGCCTAGCGCAGCTCTTAGTCCCTGCACGCCAAACGACAACTGTAAATCCGACGAGCCGTTTAGACGAACAGAGATTGTTCGACGAAGGGGCAACGGTGGCTCGGGACGCATCGAATTGAGATGCTGCATCTGGCGAAAGGTTGCATTTTCAGGGACGGAATGCTAGGTACCTTCCGGTTGTCTAGCGTGTGTAGTCTCCCAGTAGGTCCGCGCAATAGGCCCGACACGAACATCCCCGTGCTCTAGCAGGTAGCTGTCGATGGACCGAGCTGCGTCTCGAATCCTGGACGCTGTTACCCGGCGAATACCTACCGTTTGAGCTGTTGACTCCTTGCAGCAAAAATGAAAATTCTGAAGACAGACGGCCCTTTGTCAGTCCTACACGTATCATGATTCGCTTTGGCGACCTCCATGTACTCTCTCCAGTTGGAAGCATTCGATGCAACCCACACTATCTTCTTCGAGCCCGGACTTGGCTTCAAGTAAATGGTAGTATCATCTCGAACGCTCTTGACTTTGTATTGCAGCAGTGCAGGAGTAGCAATTCTGTCGATGTTGGCCCGCACGTCTATAAATATGGCTTCGTCTTCATTGAATGTGAATGTGGAGGACGCGACGCTAATGTTTGTTTGACTAGTTTTAGTGATAGCGCCGACTTTGACGGAGACGCAAGCGATGGTCATTGTGTATGAGGCCCGGTCGAATTTATTAGTTTATGCTCTGAATGCCGTCGGCACTTCGGACACTCAGACGGATTTATTAATAAATCGGCGACACGGCAGATTTATATATAAATCGGTTCGACGCCTGATAAGACCTATTCATCGTAATTTTTAGATGTTTAATTTTAGGCAGCCGGCCGAGATCCGCATCTGTTTTAGAAATTATTAAGACCCGGGTGATCTTTTAGACGCTAAATCCGCGGATTTGCAATTTGATTAATCAAAGCCGCGACTTCGCACGGAACAGCTCTAGATTTTACTTTTGAGCTCAGTAAACTAAGTTTCAAAGTGAGTGTTTTTAGAAAATGGATTGAAATTCGTCGTGCAAAATTCGCTTCGTATTCAAGTACGACATTTAATGAAGTCGAAAAATAAGCTACACTTCAAATTATTAGCAAAATGTTGGTTGAAGGAGTCCTAAACTCATCGATCTAGCATAATTCGCTTCTAATTAAACGGTTGCTACTTGTTACTATGCCAATCATGCCTGCGTATTTACTCGAACGAAACACCACCCAGTGCGTGTAGCTTTCACCGTGTATCCATAGGTCACCGGGCGTAGTAATCCCCTAAATTTTGTTGGCCAAGATAGCTGAAGGAAATGTTTCGTTCAAATTGCACGAGTAAGATTCCGTGACTGATGCGATTTTAGATTCTGTACGTAGTCTTGCATGATAGTGACAAGATAAGCCGCCAATGCAACGACGCACGCATATTCTTACTACACCTACACTGAATGAATACTGATGGGTTATGTAGTCTTTCGGCCCTAAATGCTTGCAGGTTGAGAATCCGGCTGCTTGCTTGGAGGTGAAATGAATTCTGGTATTCAATGCATCCACCACTGCAGCTAGCGCAGCAGTGGATTCCGTTAGCTTCGTCTTTCCTATATTCCTCCTTACTATGCAGTATACATTGCTCGAGACCAACGGCATGCTCTCATGCATCGTGGAGTCGTTGGTTACGAGCTTGCGAGGCTTCACGTGTTCTGAGAAGTGTCTGCTGGTAACAGCCCGTCCCAAGAATCTGCTACACCGCCCTTCAAGCAGATACTCGTCCGTGAAGGCTTGCATTCGAAGTAACTTGCTAGCCACCTCGATTTTTGTTCGTGCGACGGCTTTCACGACTGCCACGCTTCGCCCTTATGTGCATGGCATGTTTTGGTTTGTTGGGAGCTTTGGTCTTCTTTCGTGTGGGGTTGCAGACGGAGTCTTTTCCGCAATTGATCTAGTGATGCTGATGCTTCGTGGCGACTTGAGTTGCAATAGGAATTGACTTAGATCGGTATCACCCGTCTTGTCCACGTAGTGCAATAACTTGACCGGAACATCCTCATGCATTGTTCTGATAGGCTCCCACGAGTCTTCAATGTCCTCCAGACCTTCCCAGCTGACGAACACTTCGTATGTGTGTGTTGGATGTTCACGGTGCTGTTTGAATGCTTCCACCGTAAGGTACACATCCTGATTCGCTATGTGCTCTAAAATTTCGTCGTTGACCTCGAAGCTGCTGTCTGCATACAGCTTGAGTCTCGAAGGATGCACGTCACGCGTATAACCGGTGAGTATGTGCTCAATTTCAAATGAGTTAGCCTTGGCACCAATTACTCGGTATGGCCCAATCTACTTGACCGCGAGCTTATTTACATGGGTCATCGCATCCACACGGGACCAGAGTACATAATCTCCAACATGGAAATTCACCGGTCGAGCACCTCACTGATTGCTCTTAATGCGGTTGGTTTGCTTGTCTTTGGCTTTGCTGACATCATGATGCATGTCATCGAGTGACGAACAAAGTTGCTGTATTGCGATCTGCACTTCACCAGCGGACATATCAGCTTCCACTAGATTGGTTGCTATTGCCTCAGATCCCACTAGTATTTTCTGCAACGGTGTCGTAGCCTTCACACCAAGAAATACCTCCGCCGGTGCGTGATTGCCAAGAGATGCTACTGGACTCTGGTTCAGATTTGCTTGAATGAGTGGAAGTAACACGGCCCAATTTTCCTGCTCCACCTTGTACTCAAGAAGCATGACACGCAGCACTTGCAAAATGTCGCGGTTAAGGCGCTCAATACTTCCGTTAATCCACGGACAGTAAGCGAGAGTAAAGATTTGAGTCATTTGTGTTTTGTGGCACAATTCGTTGAGAAGCTGGTTCTTAAAGTGTGCTGCAGTATCACTGATTAGCAGTTCCGGCATACCGTAGCGCATATTCCACTCAAGAACAGCCTTTGCTGCCGTTGCTGCATCGATACTTGAACATTGGATCAACTCGCAAAAATGAGAGAAGTCGTCCTTCAAAGCAAGCAAGTAGTTTTTGATCCGTTGTACTCGCCAATGAAAAGGTAGTTCATGTGCAGCGCTTCATTTCGCACCTTGGAGCGATAAGTCTCTCCCCATGGCCTTAGGATTATGTTGCCGCCCTTAACGTGGCAGCACAATAGGCAGCGAGCACAAAAGTCACGTGCTTTCTGCTGCAGCTTGTCGATAGTGAAATGTTCTTGGAGGTGGTTGATCATCACCTTTACCTCGATGGCCCATTGTTCCACAATGGACGATCACCATCAACCTCGCCAAGAGCATGTCTGCATCATGCGGGATCCATAAATGGTTGTTCTCATCGCGCCACACACCACCATTATCTTGCCTGAGAGTAGGTGGCGGAGTGCATGCAGTACTCGTCTGAGCGCTCTGTATGTCACCAAGGTCTGGCCAGTCCGATTCCTGTCCAAGCGAACGCAACTGCACTTGTTCGTCTTCATTCGGTACTACCCATCGTTTCATAGTCGTTGCTGGGGTGGGAGTGCACTTACCAGCCCAGCGAGATACCATATCTGCCCATACATTATCGTCACCACTGATGTGCTCGATAGTAAATCGAAGTTCATTTAACTTCAAGCTCCATCGCTGCAATGTACCGCGAACATGTTTCTTGATGTCATCACCTGGGGCAAATATGAAAATGAGGTTGCAGTGATCAGAGTAGAGCCCGAAACCCTTTTGATCGAATGAGCAAGTAGTCCAGGTCAGTGGCAGCTTTGATTATTGGGAAAGCTTCTTTTCCGAGACGCTCCAATGCTGAGCCGCTTCCTTGAATGTTCCGCTCATACAATGCACGAGCTGATGGTGCTGTTCCGTAATGCTAGTGGACGGGTTCCACTCTGGCACCATCGTGAGAATAATACTCCTGCCGAGATCACTCGCATCGGTCATCAATATCAATTCGTCACAGTCGTCTGGAGTGACCAGTGTTGCTGAATTAGCGAGTAGTTGCTTGACTTTGGTGAAACAATCGCGCTCTACGTCTGTGAGACTGATGTTAAGTTGCGCTGCAACATTCTTGGTGCGCTTAGTGCCTGCGAGTGCCGCTTGCAAACGATCGTGCAAAGGAGCAGCAACTCGAGCGAAGTCAACCAACGAATTCCGCATCCATCCAGCAGCACATAAAAATTGCTGTAACTCGGCTGCCGTTTGCGGTTCTGGAATACCGATCAGAGTTTGGATCTTGGCCGGATCATAGGCGACGCCATCAGGGTTAATTATTCGCCCACACAATTTAGCATGCTCAGTGTACAAGCAAATCTTGTCGAGGCCGAGAAAAAGGCCGTAGTTCTCAAGCGTGCTGCACACTCGATCAAGAACCGACAGAAATTCATCAATAGTCTCTGCATAAATGAGCAGATCATCCACCCATGCCAGTACATTATCATATAGCAGGCCAGCTTCACGCATAATTTTCTCCACCGAGTGATTAGAGGAATGTACTGATCCCTGTTGGAGGCGTGTCGGTGTGAAAACGCCGTCTTCAGTCATATAAGACTGTGATTCCTGGCTGACCAATGCTAACGCCATTTGCTAGAAGCTTTTCAGGAAGTCCACAGTCTGTTTGTGCTTTTTATTTTTGCATGATGAAGGCGGGTGCTGAGGCTGGGCATCGAACCCGCCAAAGGCAGAACTTTGGCACTCACACGACGGAAATCCACCGCCTGCCGAAGTCCACCACTTTTCCCAGCTTTTCTTACTGGTCGCGCAGGGCTCATCCACCGACTAGCCTCATTGCGGTACACCCAACCAAGATCAACAAGTGACTCGTTGAACTCCTTCATCCATTCGCGCTCAGCAGGGGCATAAGTCCGCGGTTTGCTTCGAACCGGTACAGTACCATCCTTGAATTGAATCACAAACGGTTCAATCTGTGAAGGTGGGTCATTGCCAATTGCAAGACACCATATATCATAGCGAGTCACCACATCAAAGAGCTCTCGCTTTCGTTCCGCAGGAAATCCGTTTGCGACTGCCTCATTAACCAGCTCACACAGACGCGTTGAAATATTCTTCTTGTCTGGGGGTCAAAGCACATAGGGGTCGTCGACTCAAAAGGATCAAAGTCAGCAATCTCTTTGTTTGCGAGTGCAGCCAGCTGCTCGTCAACACCGATACCCAGTACCTTCAGCGTCAACCTTCCTAAAAGAAATTCATCCTCATCAGTCTCCGTGATAATACACGTCACGTTACGCATCCGAACTTTCCCAGCCGGCGTGAGCAATTCCAAGTCCAGCTGAATGGATTCTTTGCATTGGATAATTCCTCCTCCAACCGCCTTACCATCAATCGGTTTTGACAGGTGCTGGGTGCTCGTACTCGGACAAACTTGCTGAATTTCCTCTACAATCCTACGAGGGATCCCGTTGTATTGTGTTCCATTGTCAGGATGGTAGGGCATCGTCACGACTCCATTGAACGCCACATGCTTCGGAGCCAAGTCTTCATCACCGTGAAGAAATCGTTTCATTTTAGAAGCCTCAGCCCCTTTTCGTTGCTCCATGAACGCTCTACGGGCAGCCTTCTTCTGGTCTTCTGTCGCCGAAGGACAATCACTGACACAATGAGGTCCTTTGCAATGTAGACAACCTTGGGCAGGAGCATCGTCACGCTTTCGAGGCGTAGGCCTGTCATCACGGCGCTCGTCACGCACAGGTCGAGGTCGCTCCCAAATCGACCTCTACTATTGCGTGGAGAACCTGATTTCGGCACACTCTTTGAAACCCCTCTTTCTTTGGCGGATTGATACACATCAAACGATTGTTGATTCTTCAGTGCTTCAGCTTTGATAACGTCGAACAAGCACGGTACACTGATCTTGAGTGTTGGATCGAGGTCTTGTTACAGCTGAACTTCCTCTTTGAGAGTCGCAGGCCGCAAGTTATCCGTTAACAACCGGCACTTCAATTTCTCGTTACTGTCCAGGGCAATACTCAGTCCATATTCCTCAATGAGTTCATCTAGCCGATCAAAGTAATTCAACACACGGGCCTTGACATCCTTCTGCCTGAGGTCCATCTTCAGGTAATGACTCATGATGAGATGCACGTTCGGGATTTGGTCATTGATTGCGCTGGCAAGGATCTGTGCAATCGCAGAGATCAACTTATCATTGGTCATGTCGTCCATCGACACCTTAAGTTCCAGCTCACAAAATGTCTTCAACAATCTTCGATGAATAGTGTTGATCACCGGAATCATGACGGCAGCGAACGACTCGCCGGACTCCTGGCATCGGGAGATCACGGCCGCTACGTACAGCTCTCGCTCACGCTTCCACTTAACAAGGGCTTCGTGTGAGAAACAGACAATGGGCGGCGGCTCCATTGCCGTCCAGAGCTTCTTCGTTGCTTGGGTCGTGTTACCTTCATCTCCATCGGTGTTAACGCGCGTATCTGCTGGGGCCGACTCATAGCCCGTACTGGATCGTCGTCCACAGCTAAAGTTAACTTTGTAGTGTCTTTCGACCCTAAATGCTTGCAGGTTGAGAATCCGGGTGCTTGCTTGGAGGTGAAATGAATTCTGGTATTCAATGCATCCACTGCTGCGCTAGCTGCAGTGGTTTCCGTTAGTTCCGTCTTTCCTATAAGCCTCCTTACTATGCAGTAAACATTGCTAGAGACCAACGACATGCTCTCATGCATCGTTGAGTCGTTGGTTACGAGCTTGCGAGGCTTCACGTGTTCTGAGAAGTGTCTGCTGGTAACAGCCCGTCCCAAGGATCTGTTACAGGTTAAGTGGCCTTCAATTTGAGTAATATTTTACTTTCCTATAGAAGCCTGATATGTAGTGAGACGTGACAATATGTCATTCGTCTTTGGGTTTTGCCGACTTGTTGTCTGCGGTGAAGAAGCTGCGATGATATTTTTCACTGTTGTCATTTCTCCGTTGCTTTGGATGTTGTAACTGGTCGTGTTCGTTTTTGCCTTGAGTTTCGCTGCCCTGAGTGCTGATCTAGCTGGTGTTCCCCACTGCACTGAGAAGAACGAGTCTAGCTTTTGTGCTAGTGTGGTTGCAGGCAGGGTTTCCTAAAAATATATGGCCATATCAATAATGCATTTATTTTACCATACAATAATGTATTTCTTGCTGTCCGCTGTATCCGCTCAATAACTTATTTTGGTCCCGACACCCCGAGCAATAATCGATTTCACTATCAAAAACCGGTACCAATTGCCAGATTCCCGGGCACACAGCTCTGCTTCGCGCTGCGGTGAGATCGTTGGGGTGTTTGCTACCTCACAGCTGTGTGTGTCCTGCTACCGACACACTCTTCGCTTCCATGTCAAGGTAGCGGACCTGGAGGACATGCCTGTAATAATCAAGTACAGTTGCATATATTCAGGTTATATGATTTGACAGGTTAAAGATACTTGCGTTAGTGCATTTGAGCTTGCACTTTGTTAATTTGAGTTGGGCTTGATGAATTTGAATTTGTTCTTGGTGAAGTTGGATTTGTTCTTGGTGAAGTTGGACTGTGTTGTTTTCACTCCACGCCGGAGGACAGGGGAGACCGAGGTGAGAACGAAAGGACTATCTATTCCTTGGCGAATTCCGAACTGCTAAACTAGCGCGCAAAGATCTCGATACCGCGAGCTCATGGTAAATCAGGATGACACCGGTTCAGTACCGGTTCACCGGCAACAGACTGGAAAAGGTGTACTTTGAAGTACTGGTAGTATAATAGAAGTATGCACTATGTATTTCCGGACGCAAAATCTTCTTCGTTTGAGCGCCGCGCAATTATTTATTTCATCGAAGGCCCTACATATAATTGCAATAGTATTTTAGGAAACCCTGGTTGCAGGGCTGTTTACGGGAGGGTTGTTCTTGAGTTGTTGTAGATGTGCTTGTAGTTTCTTGTCGAGACTGTCAATCCGGAGGTAAGTGCAATCTGGAAAGTTTGTTACTGGCTGGGACAAAGTTTGTACTGCTTTGTCATTTCCTACTCCGGCTGTCACGAGCTGACAGCTTCCAGCTTTCACCGGCTTCCAAGGCTGGTTTGTTGGTTTGTGGTAGATTACCCACCCTCCCATCGCCCTTGTACTCTTCAGATTGTGAGTGCAGTTGTGGATATTCCACATCTCGAGGTCTATTGTATCATTTTCTTCATCCATTGTCATCATAATATTGTGGCATTTGCCAAGGCATTGTGCCTGAATTTGTTTTGCTGGTTGTCGTTCCCACACTGTATGAATGCTGAACAATAACAAAAAACTATTTACTGGGCACGCGCTTCAATATATTCCAAACGTACGGAATTATTCACACACCACTGTAGTAAGCGGTGCTCGGTATTAAAACTTAGTAGTGTGTTGCTCGAAGAAAAATCTTGCTTGAGCGGTCTAGATAAATCATCTGCTGCAGGTAAAATACGAATATAAGTGACATCATATCATAGAGGAGTTTTGATAGGCAGCAAAATGCAGTTCACCGTAATGCACGATGCACCGACGAAGTCTGCCAGGGATGTGAAGTCGTCCTTCAGCACAATCGAGACAACGACAAGCATCACCACGATGACGACGCGCAGCACGACGAACTTGATGGCGTTCGCACCACGGTACTCCATCGCTTCTTCCTCGCAGTTGTCCTTGTGTACGTTCTCAGCGTCGGCCACTGACACGTACGACATCTTGGAATTGCGGATAGAATCCATCACGGTCGGGTTAGCCGGAGTAGCTGTCTGCAAGTAGCTGGTGGCGTTCTCTAGGTCCTCCTGCACCCCTTGGTGCATACCCAGACACAAACGCTCCGCAATGTAGAACGCCGGGTTGATGATCACCGCGAATGCGATCGTGATGTGCAGCTGCATGAAGAGGTAGGCTAGCACGATGGTTCCCCAGTTCGGCGCAAAACCCAGGTTGGTGAGACCGGTCTCCGAGTCCGGGTAAATGGTGAAGAGCAGGTTACCAGAGATCTGGCAGCCTACGGCCAAGTACGCGGTGCTGGCCAGGACCAGGAACAGAATGGAGATGATGCCGACGGTGACGCCCACAACGCGCGGCATGCGCTTGGGGTCGCTGTGCTGGCGCTGAATATCCGGGATCACGATGCCAGCGCCGTAGGCGAGCGACAGGTTGCCGAAGCAGCCAGCGACCTGCTCAAATGAGATGTCAGGCGTCGGCACACTCGGGTGGCCGCTGAGTCCGTGCATGACCACAGCCACGCCGAGGATGTCGGCAATGATCGTTCCCAGGCATCCGGCAAACGCAGCTCCAGCTCCTTCCTTTAGGGTGGGCACCAAACACACGGGAAGCACCGTGAGCGCCATGAAGATGATCCACGTGGTCTGGCTGAAGGCGCCCGGGAACAGGCCATCCAGCAGCGAGCCGCCGAGGACCAGGAAGACGCACGGGAGGAGAAGGCACGAACCCATTTGCGAGATGATACATAGCCAGCGACCAATCGGTCCCATACACCATTGGCTGAGGTCTCCAAATGTCTTGACGGACTTGGGTGCGAGCAGCATGACCTTGGACATGGTCATGGACGCGTAGATGTTGGCGAAGGCCATGAAGGCCATGGCAACAACAGCGAGAAAAGGGCCGGCGCGCGAGAAGTTGCCAGGCATACCAAGAGTACCAACGCCGTAGATGCAGCAGAAGAGGTTGAAGGCCGACTTGGAGTCCTCAACAGTGAAGAAAGGTCCCTTAGCCATGATTATCGGGATGACGGCGTGAGGCAAAGAGAACGGGGCTTAGGGTCGAGCGTGCTGTTGGTCTGGAGCTGGAACTGGAAGCAACTAAATTGGAAATGATAGGGTGGGTTGACAACGTGAGGACCTGTACAGTAATCTTTCAGCTACGCGTACATGTACAACGTACATCTATCTTTCTGCTATATGTACATGTACCGGCACACACGTGTACAGTAATCTTCCTGCTACTGTACACGCTGCAGGAAGATTGTGTGGAAACATACGGAGTCAACACAGGAATCGTTTGTGTCATGGAGATGCATTTAGAACAGCGTCGGAAAAAGATTATAAAATTATTATCAAGGTATTGTACAGTACTGTACCACTAAACGAGGAATTTTTGCGATTTCGTATTGCAATGATTATTATTGGAGATCCATCTTGGCCTCTTATTAATACAAAAACAACATGAATAGTGTGCCCAAAACAATAATTGAGATATTGTTCCACTGATTGGAGTATTGCGTATTGCAATGATAATTACGCCCGAAAAACAATACAATGATATTGTGGTAAACATATTATGGTATTTTATTGTCCGACCCCTGTTTTAGAACCTCTTGCGAGTACAATGCGCGGCTCGCTGTGGAGATCGGCGCTGAACCCGGTTTCAAAAATACTGCTGCACGGGCTACCTGAAAAAGGTTTGCTATGGTTTTACGCGCTCGCTCACGCTTTACCAAACTGACTTTATTAATAGAACAAGTAGCTTACATGTATTATAGTTGCCTGGGCGGTTTGCCTATACCGTACTACCGTATAAATTGGACTGAATGAGACAGATGTCAAAATTCTCTTCCTTTATAAATTTTTCAAAATTTATGGATAATTTTAGTTTTACGGTCGTAAAAAGTATTTACATACAATTTTAAAGTAGTACCGAAATGATTGATATAGTTTTTTACCACTGTCGCATTGAATCCGTCTGTCTCACTCAAACGAATCAGTATTGTACGGTACTTTACCATCTTGACCTCCGTATTATAATATTAAAATAGCCTCGATCTCCAAGTCAACATGGCTGGTGTCCTACATGTATTGTACGCAGGGGCTAATCGTAATTTAAAATACCCATAATCAGTTTTGAAAGTCCGTAGCTCGCAAATAACCAGGAAGAGAACGAGATGGAGACGGAGGTATCAAGCAAGTACTCGCATACGACACGCCTCCAGCTTGAAGGGGTTGTTTTGTGGATGGTGGTGCCGTGAAAACCGTGCCACCTACCTCGATGAATCGATAGTTGAAAAGGGGTGGGGCATGGGTCAGGCCGGGTTTGCTATTATAGTTTTCATGGCGGATCTTGTGACGATTACGCCCTGGGGCGCGACGATGCGGACCATATTAATACATGTACCGTAATAACGACCGTATCGTTTGCATTAGCGTTCTGACGCTATTAATAATGCGGGACACTCGAGATTAGATAGATTTTGGTATGCTCCCAGCAAATCGCGATAGAATATACTGCCAGCCGCCATCAACCGAAAACATGTGTTCCGTGATTACATTGTACAAGGCTGTACCGGTAATTTGAAGCTTCCGCTGGCAGTACTGTACATGTACCGCCGTAAAGTTCGGATTCTGTAAGACACGCCGATTCAATACGTCAGTGGTAAAAACTAAAGGGAAAATTCCAAAGGGGGACTCAAATCGAAAAACATTTTCAAAGGGGGACTCGATAATTAAAAAGCTAGGATACATGTAGCTTTTACTCAGCCTGAGAAATCGTCGCTGGACGACACGCGCTCAACGGCGTGAGATACCTATGTAACGGGATGGTGAGAATTATGCGGTGCGGGCGGGTCCTTTCCCGGCCTGTTAGACGAAGTACGATGAGGCATGCACCTGATGGAGAGGGGATAAGCATGACGCTGCTGGTGTCGTGGAATATCCGGTACTATCAACTCTGTCCTACATCGAAGTAATTAATAACGTTCTTCTCGTACATCGCGTGCCGTCCAGCGACGATTTCTCAGTGAGTAAAAGCTATCCTAACGTTAGCTATTTAATTATCGAGTCCCCTTGAAAATGTTTTTCGATTTGAGTCCCCCTTTGGAATTTTCCCAAAACTAAACTCACATATTTTGAAATCACTTGGAAACTGTAAGGGCCTGGTTCGTCCGTCGGGTTTAGTTAAATTGGAGGATACCATATGGTACGGGCCTTTTCCATTTAACTTGATCAACTATCGAGTAAAAGGGAAAATCAATTTGACCTTTCCCTATAAATCTTTTATAAACGCCAATAACTAATCAGATTGCTTGGTTAGCTTCCTATTTAACCAGACCCAGTGACGCGAACCAGCCCCTAAGTATTATCTTTTTACGATCCGTAAAAACTAAAATTGTCCTTGAATTTTGAAAAAGTATATACAGCAAGGATAAAATAAGCCCCAGTTTATTTTCAACCTAACCGCTTAATTTTTTGAGCCACATACTGTCACATACTCGTACCTTTTCATGCGTATGTGACAGCAGCCATTCCGTTTCGAATTCTTGCCGTTGTAAAACGCTTGTGAAGGGCCGTGAAACACCCGCAAAGGCCACTTCAGAGGTCCTGGGGTGGCTCATTTCCCAACCATCTAAAGAGCATACCGTTTCGAGTGGTTCGTGGCGGCTAGTTCTCATCTTCGTGGCAGACATCGTGCGCAACTTTAAACTGTAATTTGCTAAACTGCAATACAAGAAGGTCACCTCAAGCGATCAGTACGGAACATTCAACGAGCTCGCAACTACGCTACAGAGAATGGTCCGACTGGTGCTCCGATTCTGAGAAGATTGAAAGTCAAATGTGTCTCCTTTTCGCCGGAAATCTTTACAAAAGAATTGACAGAACTAGTTAATTTTAACTGCATAGAACTAGTTAATTGTAACTCTTCGTGATGGAGTGAAGCAGTTCCTGGACGAACTGTTTACAATCCGGATGTCAATTGAGCCACATCGGCACCCGGAAGGAGAGCTACATGCGACACAGTACTTTAAAGTAATTGAAACTGCAGCCTCTCGGACGGCTTCATTTGTCAGAATCTGTTCAATGCATGCAATCGCGGCACCTTTCAAATGCATTCGATTGATCCCTGAGTGATCTGATCTACTATTAATACTAGTACTAGTATTAAAATATCCTATTTTTAATAACTGGTAAACTGTATTGGTAGGCACTGTTTACTCATGTTTTGTATGGACTGCCTACATTCTCTGGATTTTATATCCAGAGTCTAGTCTGAATCCTTGCATTTCAAATACATTTCCTAATACGATTAGATATTACTCAAATGAGCTTTAAATGCCTGTTTTATTTAATACCGGGAAAGATTATTATTATATTTGTGACGGTTGACCCATCATCCTTTATGATACGATATCATTTAATATCCTATTTTACCTATTTTACCTAATTTATCCAGACCGTTCGAGCTTTCTTCGAGCAACACACTACGGTAAATTACCGTCGGTAACCGAGCACAGTATACACTATTACAGTGTGTGGTGCTGGCCTACGTCTGTCAAGCCACAGCTCGCACTTGGTGACAAGTAGCCGTCACATGCATGGTCTGGTAAAGCACAATCAGTGCTGGTGTTCAACGTGACCGAGCATCATCGATTGATCCTCGCGGCGCCACGGGACTGGGCGTCACTTCATATTTCGTATCTACTGCAAGCCTCGGCACCAGCGACGTGCAGCGTGCTGACGCTCGGAGGCATAACAAGGACAACTCGAGCCTCCTGCTGCATAGGACCTACGACTGTGATATCGTCTCGACACTAGCGGACCTTCAACGCTGTAGGGTAGGAACACAGCACAAGGATTCTGTTAGTTCTGGCTCGTTCTCAATCTTATCTGTGGTGACCTTTGTCGAGCCGTTCCGTAATTTGAGACACTCGACCCTGATTTTATTCTTCTTAGTTAAAACAAGATGTGCGGGTAGAAGGCACAGTGATGGCTACACGGGGCAGCTGAAGCGGCGCCCTCTCAGAGAAATCACGAATCAGCTCCATACAAAAAGGAAGTAAGTTGTGGTGGTGCGTGGTGTACCACCGCCTATACCCTTCTTATACTGAAGTACAATCGAACAAAACTCGCCTCGGCTTAGGTCGCACACAGATACTTTCCCAAGTTCACGTCCCCGGCCTCGTGATACAGAATTCTTTCGCTTGGAAGCGTTGGAACCTCACCTGCAACGTCGTTCGCGTCGTCGACAAGGCTGCCGTCTCTCCTCTCCAGTGAGCGTCGCCGACTGAAGAGCAACTGGGCCATCGCTCGTACAGGCACGACTCGGTTAAATACGAACTCAACTCAGAACCCAGGCTATGTTAGCCTTAGGTTCGCATATACCCCATTTGAAAACTGGCGGGAAGACTTCCGCTGGACCCAGATGGAGATGTCATTAGAGAGGTTTCGAAGTGCTGAATTCCGCGTTCTTTCACGGTTCCTGTGCAAGCAAAATGCGAAATGGGGTTCCAACAAAGAAACGTCGGTCGGACAGTCCTGGGAAGTTAATATTCTCAGGAATGGCTGGCCCCCTCACAAACAAATACGCAGTGTCGACTGCATCAGGAAATTGGTGCCCTCATTCTCGTCCGCGCCAGCCGTCAGCAGCAACAAGTCCGTGGGCTCGTCCGTGCCGAGTGTCAGCAGCTAGAAGTTCAAGCGCTCGTCCGCGTCAGCCGTCAACAGCTTGGGTTTCACACGCTCGTCTGCCCCGACCGCAAGAAGTACGTGCGCTCGTGCTCGTACTCGTCCGCGCCAGACGACAGCAACTACAAGTCTCCGCACTCGTGTGTCATCAGCAATAGCAAGTTGGTGCGTTCGTGTGCCTCCAACAGCAGCAACAACCTCGCGCTTGGGCTACGTCAACAAGTTTGTACGCGACGGCGGCCAACAGTAACAAGTTTGTGCGCACAGCTACACCAGCAACAACAAGTCAGTGCTCCCGTACGTGACGGCCGCCAACCGCAACAAGTACGAGCGCTCGTTCTCGTTGAAAGCCAGCGGCAACAACAATTTCGCAACTGGCGCTCCTTTTCGCCGTCTTCCCGCATGAGCTAGTAGATGGTTGGCTTACGCGGAGAGTTGTCTTCGGTTTCAGCCTCGTTACTGCGCGCTTTGCGTTTCTTGAGGCGCGAAACAGCCGCGTCCCTCACCATCTTGCCCGTATTTTCTTCCGCCTCAATCTTCTCCTTTGCCGCCAATGTTTTTTACTTCCATCCGAATGTGTTCATCTACAGCCAGGATAAGTTCATCAAGCAGCTGAAATGTCTCTGTGTACTCCTCCTAAACACCAGATGCAGCAACAGACTTTTTCTCATTGGCTCTGTGATTGTCGAGCAGCACATTGAAGCGAGCTTGAGCAGACTTCCCAGTAATTTCTTGCTTGCTGAAACCGTCTACACTCTTCACCTTCTTAGCTGTAGCTAACCAGGCATCCATAAGACCACCCCGAGCAGACACAAATAGGAGGTCGGCGTTGACTTGGCGAAGAAGAACAAGGTCGTCGTGCTTGCTGATTTTTGCGTTTAATCTTCTCTCTTAAGAGCATGCCACTAGTCATCGGCGAGACTGTAGTCGTTGCGGCGCTCGCCTTGGTAGATTCTGGAGAATCCGCGTGGGATTCGCGCAAGACAGGCATCGGAGTTGGCTGGCAAATAAAGGTAAATGCTGCATACGATGAAATTCCCCAGGAGTTTGAAGCAGCACCATACATTTCTGCACCATTGATAATTAATATTTGATTGCTCGACTTGGAATGTGAAGGGATTTGTTACGAAATGTAAAGTATTCATTTCCTGGTCGTGCTCCGTGTCCTAGTTCAGAACTGGAAACGGACTAAGAATTGGCAGTCACGAAACCTCTCTATTATGGATGCTTCCCATTCCGTTCCCCAGCCAATCTACGAATTCGTCCGTCCATTCAAATTAGTGCGATGGGACCATGCCTCGCTGGTATCGTAGTTTCGCGAGTGGAACCACTACCTCACCAAGATCCGTCACCGCTGTACGGTGACCGGTGAGGTGTTTGAACGGGTAGGGTACCATACAGACTGAGGTGCTCGATATCATCTCTGCCTACAACCTACATCGCCCCCTGGAGGCCATCACGGACAACGAGGTCCTCCAGCTCATCCACACTCGGATCCAAGCTCTTGTGAACGAGTTTATGCCCGATGTGAAGTTGTTGGTTCACCAGTTGTTGCATATGGACCTGACTACAGATGACTTTGATGCGCGCGTCTTTCGCTACCGAATTACCTTAGATAAGCGATACTGTTTGTTATCGGATACACACGTATCTGGCCAATCAAACATCAGACGGGAAGCTAACCCGGCCAATCAAACATCAGACGGGAAACTAAACGTGCTCTATCCAGTCTATGTGTTGCAGATCAGGTGTATCCCTTAACTAAGGTAATTCGGTTCTTCCAGGATGTCACACGGATCGTGGAAGAGAACGGACTACAAGGGCTGATTAGGAAATCAAACCCGACACTGCCTGGCTACAGATATCGTCTGAAATCCAGGTGTCAGCTGCTGATGGAGAATATCCAGCGTGCTGTTTTCAAAGAGCAGAGTCAACGTTTTGTTAAGCTGGAGCGCCGTGACTGCAATGATGTCGCGCTGTTTAACATAATCCTAGTGTATACCAAGGTCCAGAAGCGCTTCCACACCGCTCTAAAGAGAATGCCCCCTCGGGGAACCTCCCCACCCGTCCTCAGCAGGCTCCACCGGTGTGTCAGGCCAAAAGCCGGATGCCTAGCCTGGCAAGAACGGGAAGCGCCGGGATGCAGGGACCAACAACGACAGGGACAAGGCGCCGTCAAAACCAGCAAGGGTGACAGCCCCACCGGTTGACGGTTGTCTAGTCTGTCATGGGACTCACTGGATGCGTGAGTGCCCCACAGCCACTGTTGAGCAGCGCGATGAAGTTCTGACTCTCTATCGCGCTGCCATGGGCCAGACGGTAGTGTCATTAGCTCCAAAGTCGCCAAGTATCGAGAAAGCGCAGACACTGTGAAGATTAATAACCTGGTGGATTGTGTGTTCATTCCCGACACAGGAGCTGAGCGAATTGTAACACCGAGCGATGTGGCCCACTCACCGATGGCGCTTCAGCCGGACCTCCCACTCCATCATCTACGCACACCAGTCGTAGTGGTGGTCGCCGACGGTAGCCGCCTGGAACGTGACGGCACGGTGTCCGTACGTAGACCTCCAGCTGAACACGGCAGCAGGCGTTGTGAATGTGCCTGGTGTGATCTGTGTGATGATGGATAGCGATGAAGAGGAACTGCTATTGGGTAAGGACGTCATGAGTGACCTTGGCATCAACGTGGACGACATGCTCGCGCAGTTGGCTCACGGGACGACTTTGTGAACCACAGTGATAACTTCAATGTTGAAGATGACTCGCAACTTGGGAGTCGCAAGATCCCCACTTCCTTCGACAGCCGCCGAACTGCAATACTTCATTTGCGCATCAACCTGGCTTCGTGATTCTATCCTGGACTATGCGCGCATTTATGATCCATTGTTGGCTAAACTGAACATCGAGAGGAAGAAGGTCGGTCGTCACAGCCGCAATACTCTCAATGCGACCATCTCCTGGTCAGAGGGTGTGTGCCGCTTTCGCTGGGTCTGTTGGAGCCATCTAGTCATATGCCATGACGACATTTCCTACTGATGAGGACGATCTGAGCGTGTTCAGTGATGCAAGCATGACGGGATTCAGTATCATCGTGACGTTGGTGCACGCTTGGGATCCTGTCCGTCATGTAGAAGAACAAGACCGTTCGCTTGTAATCTGCAAGGGAGGGTATTCCGAGAAGATCAACGAAGCTGGCCTATTATCGAGAAGGAAGTCTTCCTGATTATCAAGGCATGATTAGAACTTGAGCATCTGTTGCTTCGTTGCAAATGATGTCGTCTAGTCTGCAACCATGTCAATCTCATATAAATCTTCTCTCCAAGCATGGACGTCAAGCAACATGTCCACGATCGGCTCCAGCGTTGGTAACTGCGGCTCCTGGGCATGAACTACACGATCGAACATATATATAGGGAGCACAACTTGTGGGCCGACATTTTTTCCCGTTGGCAACCACGCTTGATGATTCGTGTCAGTGGTGCCCAGACTTGCCGCCAAACACCCACCGCCGTTGCTGATTTGTCCCGCCTAAGACCGCTGTCCGAATTTGTATTCCCCGACGTGGAGGATTTTGATGAAGCCAGACGTCGGCTAACCGAGTGGTTACATTGCTCCCTGTAGAGGATGGTATACTTGTGATCGTGGATTCTGACAGGCGCGAAGAACCTCCTCGCCCGCATTATGGTGGTGGCTCACGGTGGAGCACAAGGCCACCGTGGCGAAGCAGCTATGACCACTCTACTGAACGACCGGTAAGCTACCCAAGAAGGTGTCACTGTTTAACCGACCCTGCCTCATTTGTAAACACGTGGAAGGGCCACGCCAGATCCAGAGGCCGTACCGCCCGACATTCACAGCATGAACGAGAAATGAAGGTCTACACTGGGACTTTATCTACCCGGGACACAGTTTGGGGACACTAAATATGTACTTGTGCTCAAGGACGCTCTGACACATTTTTGTGAGCTTTTTCATGTTCCAGCCCAACGGCGTACGTGGCCGCGGAGGCACTCATCGACTGGTACAAGAGGTACGGATGTTCAACCAGCCATGCTCCTCTCTTACCAAGGAGTTCATTTCCGGAACCAAACTGTTGACAATTTCTGCTCCCGGCTCAAGATTGAGCGATCATTCTCGCCTGTGTACTCTCCATGGCTCAACGGCACGGTTGAACGCGTCAACAGAGATCTCGTACAAGTCTTACGCACGCTTCGTATTGACAACGGGCTAGATTACCACGAGTGACCGTACTTGCTGCCCTAGGTACAGTCGAATCTGAACCATACACCACTCGCCTGCAAACTTTTCACGGGATTAACATAGCCGTCGGCGCTGGATGTGGCAATCCGTCCCTCCCAACACGGTGAAGAACTCGTCATCGTTGACCTCACGGACGTCAAGCCTCAGTTGACCAAGCTCCGTTCCTCACTGGAAGGTTTACACAAGGGTGGACATCAAGCACTGACAGACATACAGAAGCAAAAGGCGCTGTGTGTAACTACAATGTTGGCGACTACATGCGGTGGTCCAGAATCGACCAAAAGACCCCCAACAACAAGCTGCTTGGACAGTGGCTTGGTCCATTTCGATTTGTCAAGCCAATGCCCACGCATTTATGGTCGAGCATCTCGTGAATGGGAAGTCATATGAAGTCCACGGCTCTCGACTAAAATACTATGCCGACGAGGTCCTCTACACGAGCGTGGAGATGCAAGAACTCGTGACTTCCCAAGGAATAGTGCTGGATCTGGCTGCATTCGTTAATCATCGCTACAACAATGACATCGACCGATGGGAATTGCTGGTTGCATGGGCTGGGCTTCAGCCCATCGATAATATCTGGGAAAGCTTGAACACGATGCACAAGGACGTGCCCCAGGCCGCGGTAAAGTACGTCGAGTCGTTCAGTGACGGACGTCTCCGCTTCCAACTCAACTAGCACGGGCCAATGTGACTAACGAGCTGTGTCTTTGCAGGGCTGTGTGGTGTTGACATACGTCTGCCAAGCTACAACTCGCACTTGGTGACCAGTAGCCGTCACAGGCATGGTCTGGTGAAGCACAATCAGTGCTGGTGTTCAACGTGACCGAGCATCATCGATTGATGCTCGCGGCGCCACGGACTGGGCGTCACTTCATATTTCGTATCTACTGCAAGCCTCGGCACCAGCGACGTGCAGCGTGCTGACGCTCGGAGGCATAACAAGGACAACTCGAGCCTCCTGCTGCATAGGACCTACGACTGTGATATCGTCTCGACACTAGCGGACCTTCAACGCTGTAGGGTAGGAACACAGCACAAGGATTCTGTTTGTTGTGGCTCGTTCTCAATCCAATCTCACTTTTCAACTTTCCTTTTCGAGTTCAAGTCCCCAGTCTCGTTAAACAGTGGTGTGTGAATGATAAATCCTTAACTACGGATTTTAACTCGTGACCAGTAAAAAGAAAAATGAAGAAGCCACCTCATTCATTTGGTTATTGTCCGGCATTGTTTTTTTCAATAGGTGTAGAGAGAAATATGTTGCTGATTTATCTACTCGTTTTCATGAATGGCGACATACAAAATCTAACATCGCCGCATTCACACAAAAGCTTCGTGCACTTTTCACGAAGTATTTTCCGGCAGCTATTTCTGCCATGATAATTATTACGATTGGTGGCCTACGGATACACAGTGATAACGCTACAACAAGAACCTCACTTTGGGAGGGGTTTCGGGGTGAGTAAATACGCCGGAATGCATGATATAGCTACAAGTAGTTATCATTTAATTAAACAGTCTCATCGTGAAGCGAAGTGAAGCTAGATCGTCAAGCTTGGTGGTTGGAGTGTTTCATTAGATTCCTTCAACACTTCTCCAACCCAACATCTAGCTTCAAATTATTTTTCGCCTTCCATTTGAGTATCGTTTGCACCGTTATTTCCTAATTTCTCAATAAAAACAATCCGTATCCAACAATGAGCTCAAAAGTACAATCCAGAGCTGTTCCGTGCGAAGTCGCGGCTTTGTTAAAGATTTGAGAGTGCTTCTAAAAGGTTAATAAAGGCAGTAGGTCACAATGTCTACATTATTGAACACTGTAGGTAGGCAATAGTCAAGACGTCGATCTCACTGCTCAGATCGTCGTTACTATGGCTGACGACAGAGCTAAAAGTCGAAAATCGTTCATATAGAAATAGGCTTGAAATACAAACTTCAAGTATCTATCGGATTCTTTTCCGGTCTGGTAAAAATAATTAATAACAGGTTTTTCACCATATGGTATCGCACTTTGATTAGTCAAAATATTATATGTTTAGGTTAAGGCTCGTGTTAATGGTACAAAAGGTCAGACATAGCCGTGCTAAGAGGTACAAATCAGGAACAAACTGTTTGTATTTGTACAAACTGGTACCAATACGTACAAAACAGGTTGTACGTAAACAAACCATGTCTCTAAATACGTTTTATAGTTTTCAAAATTTACCCCATCCGGAGACATATCTAGAAATATCAAGTTCAAGGTTGCGCAAACGCCTCGACGTGGCGTCCGTCCGTTGGTTCATTGATACTGAGAGCCGTTGAGGCGAAGTTGTCTGAACGCACGAAAAGACTTCGTGGATAACGCTCGCGCGGCACAGTGCCTTCAATCTACGCCATCTCTAGTGTATACGAACATGTCATGGTAACAGTCTTGTAATACGTACGCGGGCATATATTTGTTCAATCAAAGATGCATCTAACGAGACGGGGGCGAGGCGGACACGGAGCGGACACTCACGCACAGTCGCCAGCGGACTTAGCGACGGCGCTACGAGCTGCGCCATACGCTAAGTCCTCGGCTTCGGCCACGCGCGGATTCTAGGAAAATAAGTAACAAGGAGTTACTCTGAGGGCAACTACTCCGGCCCACGCGCCGACCATTGCAGACCTCCGCTTTGCTTCGGTTGTAAACGGTCTCTCTCAGGCCCCTGCATAGGTACGAGTAAGCATTCATCACCTAGGTAGTACGATCATTAAGCGGTAGACGTACGTGCAGCAGAGGCAGTGTCGATGCGAGGAGTGTAGCGTCAGCCTCACGCGTGCAGCTCGGACGGAGGGGGCGACTGTGCGGCGAAGAGGGAGAATCGATAATGAGTTGGGTGGCAGTCGCGCGCACGATTTTTGAAAAAGATAGATTTGATGATTTTCATACATGACCAGTGTAAAATGCATTTGACCATCATTCCTGTTTTGTACCACTAGCAACTTCCTTAGGGTAAAGGCGAAAAACCACTCTTTGAAAGAGTGTTTCCGCAGCTGCAAAGCGGCTTACAGTCTAGCACACTTCAAATCTGTTCATGCAAATCTCACTAGAGCCGCTAAAAAATTGATTGAGCTGTGAAAAACTTATCACCTTCGAAAACGTTTCAAATAAAAGGAAGGCTAACAGACGCAAAATTCTCTGAAATTTATTTCCAGGGATCCGAGTGGATGTACCATTTGCCATTTTCCAGAGTTTTATAACCTGGTAATTTATGCGGATTGAGCAACATTTTGGATGATTTTGTTTTCTTCGAGCAACACACTACATACTATAAGGGAAATTAATAGTGGTACAAACCACCCATCCCCTGGAGAAAGAGGGGGTGAAAGCCAACTTGCTCGGAAAGCCGAAACAACACCTGCGGTTTAAAGATCCGTGTGCGCAGCACGCGGGCTTAAACCCAGGAACAAGCAGGGTCACACCTAGCTCGGATTAGGGTTGCGTCACCGCTCTCAGGGTTTTCAACGGTGTAGTTTCTCTGTCGGTATCTCCGACTTTCATGATTTGTACCAAAATGACATCCCTCCTCAAGACGACTTGAAAGTTTATACGGTGTTAAAAAGGGACCAGGTCCTCATACAAGTACTTCCTCCGGGTTTGAAAGATTGCAATTATGGCCTATCCACAGACATACTTCCTCCGGTCGTGAATGATTGCCTGTGAAAAACGGGGAAACATATGGAAGGGTCGTCTTTTAAACGCCAAAAATATTTGAAAATGATGAAGCTTTGGCCAAAAGTTTGAAGAACTATAAAGTCTGACCGAGGTAAAAAGACCTATTTATGTACCACATGTCATGTACTTGAAGTATATTAGTGCCGTGGGTATGTGAATCGTCATGAGACGTACCTGTATTGTAGCCGCCAGCACGACGAGGTAGAATTCGAATTCTTTGTCAAACTCTTATACTCATTTACCGGTAGAGTTTGCAAGCCGGCGACCACACTCCGTCATCTTTTATTAGCTACTCATCGGTCGTTTTGCCGACAGGGGTATCGCCCCATCGAGAATTTATTGCCGGCAGCAGCTTGCCGAGTGTGGTTATGTAGTAGACCCGTCGAGCAAGGAGACGAAGTTGTGCATGCATTCGTTCAAAGCGAAATGCACCATGAAGTCGAAATAAGACAATACAACGCAGAGTAACCGCTACCAAACACTTTATTGAATTTCAAAGTAGGTTGCTATGCTTTTGAAGTGCAGGTGCCCGGCGACTCGCGTGTACTTAGGGGCCAGCGTGCCGGTGCAGCCAGTGTAAATACCCTACCAAGACTGGTTTGGTTTTTGGTTTGGTTGTTCCGGTGGGACAAAACGAAATTTAAAAGTGGTAGATTTGGGATTTCCCTAGAATTTCCACTATTAATGAGGCCTGCCCACCAGACACTTGTTTCCGGGTCGCTGAGTGCGAAATTGGCGCCGTGGGTTGGTCGAACAACCGACACTAAGCTCCGCTTGCGTCCATCAGTGAAATTACTGTTAACGTTACCGAATCATGCCACGATTAAGGTCCCCATATCATCTCTTTCGAAACATAAGGGCAGCAGTCTTTTTTGGTAAGCATTCGAATCAGCGAAAGATCATGAATGTATTTGAACTTATGCTAACACGATCGCTATGCTTAAACTACATCAGATTCAACAAAGTCGCTTGGGTCAGGGTCACTTGGACGGGTTGCTGGGGCTTCTGCGCGTGTTGGTCGCCGAGCTGGCTTTTCCATCTTTGATTTCCTGAAGCACTACATGCGTCAGGAGGCGACTACCAACCGTCCGCTTCGTGTTGGGTCCCTTTCGAGGCGGCGATGGCATCTTCAGGATGTCTTCTTCAACTACTGTCTTCATCTGGAGCCAGGTGGGGATAGTTGAACATGATGGTGGACACTTGCGAATGAAGATGTTTAGGCGCGCATTCATCTTCACTAATGAGAGAAGGACAAGCCGACCCCGCTTTCGACGTTGCGCCCGATCTCCGATCCCCGCCAAGCCATGCTCGCTACCATGATGGCGTCGTCCTTGCTGATAGTGCTGTAGCCTTTGTCGTCATCTTCAACGAGGTCGCCGATCAGCTTGAGAATCTTGTCCTTCAGCGTGGCAAACACAGCGACGTCCAGAGGCTGTAAGAGATGCATGACGTTCGGCAGCAGGAAGACGAGCTTGATGCTTAACTTTATAGCCGTGTCGACAACTTCGGACGAGCAGTGACACGAACAGTCGTCCAGGATCAACAGAAGCGGGTGCGTGACAGAGCTTGGAACGGCGTTGGGAAAACGACCAGCATTCATGAAGCCCGACGTCGACATCGTGATACCCCCACCTTGGACCTCGCACCCTTCTAGTGCGCGTAGCGATATCGTTTCCCGGCATGATAAATGTTGGGGGCACAACATAGCCAGCGGGACATCCACATGCCACAAGAGACAGATGAAAATTGGCGGAGGGATCATTCGTCCATACGTTACTGGATTCACGTACTGCAATCACCTTCTTGCTCTTCAGCTGCTTCTGGAAAGCGGTCTCGTCCATGTTGAATACCCACGAGTTGTCGAGGCCTAGCTCAATGTGCTCAATGACAAGCTTGGTTAGCATGTTGAACAGAGTGGTTAGATCTGCCGAGACGACATAATTGCGCTTAAGCGGAAGCGCCTGGGCAAATCTCGCGGTTAGAGTAGGAAACCGTTCCATAAATCGCCGATACCATCCCTCACCAACGCTCCTACCACACCCCAGCAAGGCGATTTCTTGTGCTTTGCGAATGATGATAGGACGACCGACGGGGTGGCCCACCAGCCAGTCGTAGAGATGACGCTCCGCCACTTCCGTGAAGAACGTCTTTGGCCGTAGTCGTGCCGTGGTCAGGGGAAACCCCTCCGCTACTATCGCCAGCCACTTGCGGATCGTTCTTTCATGAACATCAGTAGCCGCTGCGACAGCAGCAACGGAACGGCCTTCTTGAACTTGAGCGACGACGGCTTGTTTCCTCTCGATCGTGTAGATGTTGACCATTGTGGTATTTTTGAAATGAGGTCTTGGGGGGCTCTGAATCAACTGTTGACCACCGCATCCTCACCAATCGTTCGTCCCCGCCACCGTCATATTTTCCCGCCAACAAGCTTCACATAAATTTGTACGAGTTCTCTGGATTTTATATCCAGAGTCTACTAGGGATTGCAACGAGGTCTGAATCCTTTCATTTCTGATACCTTTCGTAATACGATTTGGATACTTCAACAAAAAGGCTTTAAAACCCTGTTGTATTCGATAACCGGGTCGATTATTATTTATTTGTGGCGGTTGACCCATCCGCAGAAGATTAGGACAACATACCTCTATGATATGATATCACTTATAATCGTATTTTACCTGCAGCAGATGATTTATCCAGACCGTTCGACATTTTGGATGATTTTTTCTTCGAGCAACACACTACTATAACACTGAGCACCGTAAACTACAGTGGTGTGTAGACAAATTCCGTACGTTCGAAATGCACTCAGATATCGAAGCGCGTGTCCATTAAATAGAAAAATAATGACACCACATCATGTTGGTTATTGTCCGGCATAAGAATACGCGTGCGTCGTTGCATTGCCTCACTTTCATGCATGACTACGTACAAAACCTAAAATCGCATCATTCACGGAAAACTATCCGCGCAGTGTGAACGAAACATTTCCAGCAGCTATCTTGGGCAACAAAACTTAGGGAAATATTACGCCCGGTGGTCTATGGGTACATGGTAAGAAAGTTACACGCATTGGGAGGGTTCCGTTTGATTAAATACGCATGCATGATTGGCATAGTTACAAGTGGTAACCGTTTAATTAGAAGCGAAGTAGGATTTCTTCAACACTCCTTCAACCAACCTGTTGCTAATACATGCACTTCGAAGTACAGCTTATTTTTCGCCTTTATTTGAGTATCGTACCTATTAGTATCTCCTAATCAATACAATCCAAAAATGGCGTACATGAGTGAAATTTGCACGACGAATTCCAAGCCATTTTTCTATAAACTCTCACTTTGAAACTGAGTTTGTTGAGCTCAAAGTAAAATCCAGAGCTGCTCCGTGCGAAGTCGCGGCTTTGTTAGAATTGACACAACGCTGAATGCAGGACCTCTATGGACAATGAATGGCACCTCGACATGGAACGCAGTCGTCCTGTTTGACTTGCTTGTCATCTGAGGTCGTGCGATAGCTCAAAAGAAAGAATAATATAAAGGACTACAACGCAGACTAATAAACAGGAATCCGCACTTGGGCGTTAAGACCGGAAACGTTTTGCGTGGTCTCTTTTTTAATGTTACCGATATGAGAAATGGCCATGTTAAATCGGCATTGTTTTGGAAGGCACCCAATTGGGGGCGCCAGCTTGACCGCGCAATGCATGACCTCAATGGCACCTCGAAAAGAAACGCAACCATTTATTCTAAGTTACTGGTACTTTTGACGCCAATAATCTTGTTGGTACCATAAAGTGGAGTGCGGTTCATGGTCTCCGTTATCTTCGACGCTAACAACAGCTCTTGATCTCGGAGAGTTCACAGGCAGCCATTGCGGATCTGGAGTTCCTCCAAGCGATTCCAGTGTGGTTAGCAGATCTTCCTGTTGTCTCTGAAGTGCGGTCGGATTGCTGCCAGTACCGACGCTACCAGTCGACAATTTCTGATCCATGAGTGCGTCCATCGCAAGTCGGTTGATCTCCGCGTCCTCATCTTCTTGTCGTCGTTCTTGCTGTCTGAAAGACCGACTGGGCGTACCTGGTCCTCTTGAAGCTGTTGGAGAAGTTGGGATCTCAAACCGGTCGCTGGGTGAGTACGACGTCGTTGGTCGGCGTCTTTCGTTCGAGTCGAAGAGCTGCTGGAACTGCGCGTGCAAGATGCCAAGCTGCGAGTTCAGCTGGTTGACGGTGGAGAAATCGCTGAAGTTGAACGGGGCGGGAGCTGATGGAGCAGTGGTTGGAGCTGGAACAGACTGAGAACTACCTCCAGGCCAAGCAGAAACTTGGCTGGGCATTTGCCGCTGTGTCAAGTAGACTCGGATTGTGTGGAGTTGTTCGAGCAACACCTTGTTGTTGTCTTCAAGACGACTAACTTCACGTCTCAAGAACTCGCTCTCAGCTACGGCAGTTTTCAGCTTCTGTTCTGCACGCTCGCAGGCTTCGTGCGCCTTGTGTTCTCGTGCTACGAGCTCGTTTCGCTCTTGCAAGGCACGCATACGGAGCTCGTCGCGCAGCTTCTTGGCCACAGCCCGGCATTTTCGAGCCCACTCATCGCTGGACCGAGTGACACAAGCTTGTGCTAACTGCGGCAGTTGCCACTCCACTGCTTGCTGCATCCGCTGCAACTCCTCGGTTTGTCGAATCTCGTCACGCTTGCGAGCGTCACGTTCATCGCTGAGCTCGCGCTCGAGCTTTTGGATGTTTAAGTCCGTCTTTTGCTTGGATGTACGCAGCTCCTGGATCTCGGCACTGGTTTCTACCTCAACGTGACGTGCCTGCAGTGAAGTGAGCTGTTCACGTAGCTCCATCAGTTGGGCATCTCGTTTTTCAACACGAGCAGCTTCCTTGGATCGCCAGGTCTCAGCTTTGGCGAATCGCTCTTCCTCGCGAATGCTTTCACGATGCCATCTGAAGCAGTTAACGGCACCTCCGATTTCACGACGACGGCACCTGGTGGATCTGCTGCAGAACCCTGCGCAATCGAACACTGCTGGACTTGTCGTGTTTGAGAGAGTTCTCGCCGTTCCGATCAAAGCCAATGACTGAGCGAAACCTTTCACAGTTATCCATCAGCTCCGCTTACAACATGCACACGGAGCAGCTTCACCTCCAGCGACTTGGACCCTACAAAACCACTCAAAATGCCACGAAGGACAGCGATGATCGTCGGCCATCGCCTGTAGAGAAAAGAGCACCGAACTTGTTGGTCTTCGCTCTCGAATCGCACATGCTCATCGGAAGCTTATGTTCGCACCCATAAGCAAAGGTGATGACTTGAGGCAAACGCCTAGTACGTTCACTGCATTCCCACCACCAGGCAAAATCTGTCCCCGGTCTCGGCAGAAGCAACACCACAAACCGAAGTCTCGACCACCGCAACGCCCACGAACGGAACCAACTTCGACGATGCTGTCTGTGGCGGAGCAGCACGGGTTTCTCCAGGAACTGGATCTAGCTGCACTGATGACTGCGACGGGCTATTCACGAGCTGGTTGTTCGCGCGGTGGGATCGCCATAAAGCGCCTTGCTCCATGGCGAAGAACTCTCATGGTGTCGACAAGGAGACACTACGCCACGGCGTACCTCAGTTGTCGGTGGAAGACCAGTTCTTCGTTGACCGTGCCTTCGACGTTCTGAACTCTGACAGCTCTGGGGCACTGGATTGGCCCGAGTTTATCGCAGCACTGTGCGCTGACGCTTCTCGCCGTATAAACTTCCTCTTCCACGCGTATGGTCAAAAGGATAGCACAGTGGAAATGACTTGGTTTCAGTATTGACGAAGCTGAACATGAAAAGGGCAACTTTAGTGCCGGTACGGCAACCTTTATTACCTCGATGCATCTCTTCTTCATCGACAAAACGATTTTTCAAGATATTTCGCTGGCGTATGCCTCCATAGGAGCTTGCTCGCTCGAATTAGGTCCTCCTTCATGAAATACTGCCTGCCACCTGCATACATCTTGCAAGCTAAATAGTCCCCGTGTTTACTATAGTATTACCGTAGGATTCCAGTAGGAAGGCGAGTCTCGTATCGAAGGCAGCCCTCGAGCACGTTACTGCGGTGGTTTTTCAACTTGCACCCGATCCCTGTCCAGCTATAGCACTCTCTCGAGCCCAGTACGCGGCACCGGAAGCCCTAAGGCGCGCGTGGTGTCGTCGGCCGTCGCTGCAAGATGCAAGGTGACTATGGAAGCGCTTCCCGATAATGTAGCCCTTTATTCATCCATACTGAAACCAAGTCATTTACACTGTGATATCCTTTTGACCAAGGCCCAGACCCTCGTATTAAAAGTCTTTCAATATTGCTCGGATCGTCACCAAAAATTACAGACTATATCCACTCGAAAAGCACAACTCGCACGAGTGGCCAAAATAATCACGGATTGATGGGGTGTGCTACCGTATAACCTGTGTAGTATCCGATAGAATGTTATATCCGACAATCCGTATTAGCCAATCAGATGACTGCAATTTGGACACCACCGGATCGTTGTCATTTCCGACAGCTCCAAGATTGGTGGCCAATGATCGATAAAAGTTAGGCACCAGACCACTAAAGCGCAGTCACTTCCCAACTCTTCATAGGCCGCGCACGAGCAAGTAAAGATGGAGGCCGCCGCGCTCGGCAGTACAAGCGCTCTACGCCGACGTATGAGTTTCGACTCCATGTCATTCACCATTCTGATTCTGACGGAGTGTCCTCTGCACTCGCCAAGTTCTACCCTGAGGCCAAAGGCACCTCGCTCGAGATTAAGCGCAAGAGCATCTACCTGTGGCAGAAACGCCGCGATACCATCGAGAAGGCCGGGAAGAGCAGCTCGTCCAGCGTGCAGCGCAAGCTCAGACCTGCAGGAAGTGGCACTGTGCTGTCGTCTGAGACGGAGTCTCAGCTTCTTCGCTGGGTCAACGCCTACCGCGCCGATGGGGCGCCAGTTTCGGCTCTTATGCTCCAGCTCAAGGCCCAGGAGTATGCGGCAGCAGCTGGTATACCGCGCGGCGTTTTCACCGGCACATGGGCTTGGCGGGCTGGATTCGTGCGCCGCCATGCGCTGCGGTTCCGTGCGCGTACGCGCCAAGGACAGAAGAGTCCCGTAGACGGCGAGGCTGCTGTTCTTGCTTTTAATACCAGGATGCGCGCAGTCATGCACCTCCTAGGTGTTGATGTCGCCTACAACGCCGACCAAACGCCCGTTGTCTTCGAGTACGTGCCGCGCACGACGCTCAACAAGCGCGGAACACGTACGGTGAGGGTTCGTACATGTGGCAAGGACAAGGAGAGGATGACGTGCATGCTGCTTGGGTCCTCTTTCGGCGAGAAGCGGACGCCGTTTCTGATACTGAAGGGCCGCCCATCCAAGGTCGCGGCGACGCAAGCCGATAACGTGGAGCTGAGACACGGCTTCGGCAAGCATCTTTGGAAGCAGATCGAGATCCTCCAGGACAGACATGGCGTCCAGATCTACGTTAATAGCACGGGTTGGTGGAACACGTCGCTGACTCTCATTTGCCTGGCGTATCATTTCGGTGGACGTCAACAGCCTGTCTTTCTACTCCTCGACGACTTCTCTGCCCATTGGACGCCGGAGGTGCGCACCCGCGCTCAGGACCTCAACATCCACTTCCTGGACGCGCCAGCAGGGCACACAGACGTCTGCCAGCCGGCGGACATTGCTTGAACCGCCCGCTGAAGCAGCGTCTGCGCCAGAGCTGGGTAAGCTGGCTGATGACCAAGCTGGCTGGGAGGGAGAGCAGCAGCAAGGTCAAGGCGCCGTCCAGGAATGACGTGGTTGACTGGGTTGCCAGTGCGTGGGAGGGGCTGTCCGCTTCGACGATCTCGAACGGGTTTAACGGCATACTTGTCGTGCCACCTGTCGACCCAATGTTCGAGGCCTCGTCCAATGCTCTTGCTGAGGAACTAGAGCGTTTGCAGCTCCTTGATCCTGATGTTGGTGAGGTCGCTGATGAAGAAGACGTAGTAGATATGATGACTAGAGGAGAAGTAAGCGTCTAATGCAAGTGTTGGACTTTGTTCGAATCGTTCCCCGCGCTGGGAGGGTTCTCTGGGTAACCCCCTCCTGAATCTTATGGCAGCATTCGCGATTGCGATTTCGGTGGTTTTGAGCAAAACGTCTGCTTTTCCACAGGGATTGTGAATTATCATTTTTAAGGGGCCGAACCCAAAAGTCAGAAGGGTGTCGGATACAGACAACGACGGTGAAATCCGTACCCCCATAAAAATCCGCACCCCCTGCAGTGGGACGGACCAAGGCAAGTAAAAACAAAAACGAGGCAGCAAAGTTTAAACATATTTATCCAATCAGTGTGTTAAAAAATTACTGGTCCGCACGGAGTTATCTCCCTCACCCTTTGCATTTCCCCTTTGTGTAGGGAGCCGCCATGGCTCCCAAGCATCTTACTCCGTCAAGCAAAAGCGTGAAGCTTTAGACAGCATCAGTCGTATTGGCTGCAAGCCAACGGCTCGAAAGCTCGGTATCCCGTTATCTGCGTTGCATGCTTGGCGGAGACAAGAGCAGGAATTATTCAGCTTCAAGGGGGCACAGACAAGCAAGACGCTAAAAGGACAGGGGGCTAAGGGCATCATAACATTCGGACACGACATGGTGACCTACATGAAGGAGCTGCGTCGCGAAGAAGAGGTACTACAAACATTATGGTCTGAATGTTTGCAAATTAAATTGACTTCTTTTCTGTAAAGAATTTGTGTACAGGAAATATGATTGAACATATAAAACAAGAGCATCCCACTTGGCTAGAGGCGTATTTAGCGACGAAGTCAAGTGACGAAAGGCGTGTAAACGCATTGATGCGCTTGTGCCAGCGGTTTGCAAGCCGGTAAGAAAACTATATTTTCTAATATTGAGCTACTTGCTTTTGAAAAGTATATTATTAACTTATCTTTTGATATTTCAACATTTTGTTTTTTTAAATATGGTGTTTAGGCATGGGTTTCAACGCAGCCACAACATTCGAAGAAAAACGAAGCTGTACTACAGCAGACGCATTTAGAATTTGCAATCAAGTTTTGGAGCGAATACAGCCATTTTCCGGATAGTGCTATCTACAACGTCGACGAAACGGCCATTTATTTCGACACTCCACCCCACAAAATATGGGCCCTCAAGGGGAGGCGTGGATCAGCAAAAGTCAAGCATATGCAGAAGAATTCCGGAAGACTCACAGCTGTGCTCACCATTCGGGCTGACGGTACGTTCATTTATTTTACATTTAATTTACTGTATACTGAAACTAAGTAACGTTATTTGATTTAGGAAAAAAACTGCCAATACTCTTCATTCTGCGAGGAATACCTGGCGGCACTGTGGAGACAAATGAGTTGCCAACATATCCAGATGGACATGTTTATACAGTCCAAGAACATGGCTGGATGGACGCAACTGTTTGGGAGTTTTATATTGAAAATTTGCTTAAATTTGAAATAGATTCTCCCTCTGTCCTCCTTCTCGATAACTTTGATTCCCATGTATCGGAAGGAGGACAGAATGTGGTAGCGGGGCTACCTCAGCACTAGTGGGCCCTGTTCCGCCAAACAGCACGTCTGTCTGTCAGCCTCTTGATGTTGGAGTTATGGGTCCACTCAAGAAGAAGCTGACAGGCGTATGGCTATCAGAAAATATTAATGGTACACGCACCGCGCAGCAAAAGAGACTTGGCGCGATCAAGCGCACCATTACAGCATGGGAAGGCATCACAGAGCACTGTGTTGTGCGTAGCTTTGAAAAGGCAATTCCAAGATATCCTGAAGTCCAACTGTAGGATTAAAATGTTTTTCACCAATCACAAATAGCGAATCACTGATGGGTACGGATTTTTTGTCGAGATGCCCCGTTTACTTTTGTATGGCGGATACAGTTCAGTGGGGGTACGGATTTCACCGTCGTTGTCTGTACTACACAGGTTATACGGTATCCTTATGGCCAGTACCTACTGTAACGGGGTTTAAAATGTCTCAAGGTATCACTATAGATGAACCCAGTCGATAAAGACCATTGCTAATATCTACAACACAGGATATAATGCACGGCTGCTAATAAACGCGCCGCAGGAGCGGCTGCGGAAACAGCAACGTGAGGAGCAGGGAGCGGCGTGTGCGCGGACATCGACCCGAAGCCTTTAGTATGCAATATTTGGCGCTGAACAAGTATGATAGTGGATGCTTTTCATTAACAAATGTATTGAAAAATCCCCATCGAGCATTAATTTGACAAGTATTAATTAAGCGCCATAGTTAAGCCTGAATACCGAGTCGGTGGATCGATAAGTGATTAAGTACACCAGGATATTAGCTCTTTTGTGCTGTCGTTGGAGCGACTGGGAGTGCGTTTCCTGTGGACATCGATGTGGGGAGTCGGTGGGAGACCTGAAGAAGGCGATCAAGGACGAGAGCGAGGACATCACCATTCCTGCGAAGAACCTGCAGCTCTTCCTGGCGAAGCAGGGCGCCGAGTGGCTGAAGACCGAGAGTGAGGACGTGAAGGAGCTGAAGAAGGGCAGGAAAACGGCTACCGTTAAAGCGCTAACGAATGAAGACGAAGAGCTGGGGGAGTCCGGCCTTCAGAAAGTATTGACGGGTATGGAGCAACCATCCAGTGAGCAAATTCACGTGCTGGTGGTGGTTCCGGAGCAAGCACAACCACAAGAGGGGTTGTCGCTCGTCAGTGGATCGATTGGAAACGCGCTGAACACGAAAGGGATTCGCTGCAGAGTGTACCGTCTGGCGGCATCATATCTGGGATACTATGATCCTGACCTTCGCGCTGGCGAAAATGACAAGGCGCTGTGGTATGAAGGGGCGACGTTGCGGATCCATGTTCTGTTCAAGGAAGGTATGCATTTGGATTATTGTAGAACTGTGCTGGTTGATGTCTCACAGATGTTGTACAGAGCGGGATGCTTTGCTATTCGAAAACGAATTACAGAATGAAGGTATCACGCAAACTTCCCCTCTCGATGGTCACACGGTCTCGACAAGTGTAGCTCCAATTTCTCGGGAGTTAAGCGAACTGCGGCGCATCTTGACCCGGCACTATGTTCCAGAAGATACCGATTCTCCCCAAATAACGATGTCATCTCTCGACCAACACCTCGATCGTTGACGTGGTAACTGACGAATTCAAGTATCAGCGTATCGAGAGTGAAGAGTGGTTCGGGAATGTGGGGAAGGCGCAGAGCTGTCATTTGATGTCAAGAGAACATTGCCGGAGATATGCAAGCTATCACAAGTATGACAACGATCAAAGCAATCGCCTTGCTCTTACGTCAGACATGCACGACTGGTACGATGGCCGCTCGTTTGCCGTGCCGGTTATGAACATTTCCGTCGAATCCGTGTCTGAAGGTCCGGTAGTCGGGAGCAGATACAAGGTATGAATTCTTCGTGCTCCGATTGAGTACTTCAGTATGGTCTGACAATGTTCGCGGTGTCATACTGTAGGTGAACTTGATCGTACGCGCGTTAAACGCTGGATACGCAAGACTGATCTCACTGCACTTGAAGGAAGGCTTTGTTGCGTCGGAGGATGGCTTGGAGATGCGAACATCTGTCTACGTTCAGAACGCGAAGGTGTTTTGCGAGTGTATGGAGTGGAAGCGTAAAGAAATCGATAAGGAGTGGAAATCCTACTATGACATGGTACCTGCGGTAGATTGACTAAGCTTACTTGAAATACACACCGTGCTTGCATTTTCAAAAAAATCACCCTAACAAGTACTTACTACTACTACAGTAGTGTACTACCGGTACAGTAGTACTGAAGTCTTGTACGAAGTACTATTAATAAATATAAAGTTAGTAATCACCCCGCCAAATCGCTGCCGATAGTTAATGCGATTGAAAATTTCTGAGACGGTGTCAAACAAAAAGCTGTTTACGAACGTAAGTACGAATCGCGGAAGGACGTGTGTCTTGTGCATCTATTGAGCCCTTGGTTGCATTGAATTATGAAATACCCGTTGCATGAAGTATCTATGTATGACTGTGCAGGAAAAGGTGAGCAGAATTATGGGTTGTACATGAAAATAAGCTGGTTTTAACGACGCGGTGTTTCACTATGTAGAGAATCGCTACCTGTATTACACTACAGACCAAACTCATGCGCGAAATGTTTCATCACTTTCCTGAGGTTATGCTGATAGATGCCACACATGGCACGAACGCGTCCAAGTATAAGATATTCTCCTTCATGGTGCACGATGCGTTCGGGAAAGGGCAATTTGTACAGCATGCTGTCCTTCAGAATGAGCGGGCATCTACCCTACTTACCTCCTTGGAGGAGTTCAAATCCAACAATCCGGCATGGTCCAAGCTACAGTGCGTCATCGTTGACAAGGATTTTACTGAAATAGCCGTTCTGAAAGCGGCGCTGCCAGATGTGGTGATTCTACTTTGCCAGTTTCACGTCATAAAGTACCTACGAGAGCAAGTTGCATCGGCTGACTACGCGCTTTCGTCGTGGCAAAAGGCACAGCTCCGCAGTATGGTGCCACTTATGGTATACGAAAGACTGAGCAAGAATTTTCGAAGTACCGAGCGTACATGCGTCACATTTTGTCGATTGGATCACGGCCAGCTACGCAAGATCACGACTTGGAGCAACCTTCTACCAGCTCGGGTGGGCACCCTGTTGGGTTGGATATTGAAGTGACCATCTCTCCCCATCTGGATGGTCACGTGGTCACATGTGACCGTCTCACACTCGTAAAATCGCACCCTTTCGAGATGTACTTTGTCAAGAATTGGGATAGCTGCAAGGCAATGTGCTGTGCATGTAAACGCCAAAACGCAGTGACGCTAGGCAACAACACAAATAACCGGCTTGAGGCTTCGTGGAAGCAGCTCAAGGACACAATGAGCCGAACAATGGGCCTAGACGAGTGTGTCGCCTCCTTCATGTGCTACCAGAGTCGGAACGAGCGCAGCTTTGTAGCTCGTTCAGCCAAGATTTGTACTGTTCACAACAGCAAGTACAATCGCGAGATGATGCTCGTAGCAAACCTCGTGAGTGAGCACGCATGTGAGCTTATCTACGAGCAGTACACGTACGTTGTCAGCGGACGTGCGCGTTACTCGTTCTTCGAGGCCGTACCTGGGATAATTTCTATCAAAAACATGGCAGATGACGACGACGCATCTGATGAGCCTGGTGTGGAGTACTCTGTGAACAAGCAGAACTGGGAATGTTCGTGCCTCTTTATGACGACCCGTTTGCTACCCTGTAGACACGTGTTTTACCTTCGCAAGGCCCTAGGTATGGAGGTCGTCATTCCTACTCAGCTATTACCGGCGAGATGGTTGTTGGCTTCGATTCAACATGCTCCCTCCTTGGATAATGTGTCGGTCGGTTCGTTTGCGGTGGGAAAGGTATTACGGGATGAGAGTAACCCGTGGGACTCTAATCGAAAGTATCGAGAAGCTCAGCAGACCGCGATTACAATTGCTGAGACCATGAGTGGCATGGGTATGCCTCAGTATCGCGCGGCACTACAGGCACTTCAACAAATAGGAAAACTCTTTAAGCGTGGGGAGAGCGAGCTGGCAGCCAAACTCATCGCACACCATGGTAATAGCGCTGACCGGGAGACAGCATGGCGCACAAACGAGGAGTCGTCGGAAGTGCTGCTCGACACTGGCGTTGGTGAGTGTGAAGAAGACACATCAGCTCAAATGCCAAGACCACCAGAGACAGATCCACCAGGAAGGACCCCACATGGACGGACCCTCCGGCAACGGAGCTCGTGCCGCAGACAAACCAGGAAGTACCGACCCCTGCTACAGTGGAGACTAGCGTGCCCATGGCAAGTCCACCTGAAATGGAGACTGCACCATCCCGTCAGAGCCCGTCACCATCTGAAAAGGTCAATACACCATCTGAGATGGTCAGTACACCATCTGAGATGGTCATTGCAACACAAGCAGTGGGGTCCGCACCCTCTGAGTTACGCGAAGAACCGTCTGACACTGGTTTGCAACTAGTGCCTCTAGCGCAAGATGACGACAACTTTCAAGTCAGTTCGCCGCCAAAATCCAGAGGGCGCCCGAAAATCAAGCCCTCCATAGCCAAAAAGAAGAGAAGTTTGGCAGTGGCAATGGCCCAAGAGGACTCCGAAATGCACAGCATGAACTTGAACGTAGCCATCATTGCTGATATATTGGCAGGTGATCCGACATACCGATCTGCAGCAGATACACTCAGCAAGTTCAAAGTGTTTGTATTCGAGAAGAAGGTGAAGCCTCCCGTCGCAATGCAACTAACAAAACGGCCAGCTAGCAAACCCATCATACAAGCTGACGAAGTAGTGAGGGTCTTTGCGAAGGATTTGCTTCGGAAATGCGATGAAAAAGAGGCGAGACTGCAAGGGAAACACGCAGGCCTAGCTGAACGCGATGTCGCTGTAGATATACCTACCATTGGTATATTTACAACCAGTACACTCGCCACTATGAAGCAATACCACCGCGCCTTAACGACAGTCCGGAAGATCGAAGCCGCCCAAAAGTGGGCATCCGCAGTGGTCTTCACTCTAGACATTGACGCCGCCTTTTACACGAAAGAAGACCCAGACCTATGCTCCAAGTTACAGGGCCTTAGACTGCTGACAAATGAGGTAAAGTTCGCTATGTTGCCTAACGCTGCACTTATTCTCACACTGTCGAATGATGCTATGTACAGATGGAAGTACTTGATCTGGCTGCCAAAGGTCGACTTAGCGACGTTACGATGGTCACGTTGATGCAGAAGATGTTCAACGGCATTCCAAACGTGATCTCAGTGAGCCCTAACATGATCAGCGTCGTCAACGGCTACGAAATAGTGACAGATGAAACTGAGCTCTCTGCCGTCTTTTTGGAGCTTCAGATGAACGCGTTCTAATCCCTGTCAACTGCAACGGTAACCACTAGTGTAGCATTATGACCGACCTCTCGAAGAAGACGCTGCTCCTCTACGACCCAATGGAGTCGTCATACAAGCTCGCTGTACGTGCTGCGGCTCAAAAACTACGGGGCCTGATACCGAGTGGTTTGACGAGGGATTACAGAGTCCAAGGGTTCAATTCGACTTTAGGCTTGCAGACAGACAACTACAATTGCGGTGTCTACATTCTTCTGACGTTCGAGATATTTGCGGGAGCTGTGAGCCCCGGCTTCGTGAACAAAAGGACCTTACAATACTTACGCTACCGATACCTCTGCATGTGCCTGTAATACACGTCTTTCAGTTCATTCTCCAGGTGTTACTGCTGTTGCTCCAATGCGACCGACCTGACTTCGCACACACTTGATTTGTTCTTCCGGATATACACATTTGCTGCGCATACTTCGTACAGACATCAAGTGATGACATCAACCGGCTCTCTCGGAGATGGTTTAGAATGGTCATTGGATGTACCGAGATGGTAGTCTAATGGGCTCCGACGGATTGTGATGGTTTCAAATGGTCAATCTGCCTTGTCACATTTTTCCAGATGGGCGCACGAACACGTGCCATTATTTTTCGAGCCCTTATTTTTCCGAGCCCTGCTCGCTGGATGATTATTATCATCACCCACGGAGCTGTACAGGTTCTGGGACAAATTACAAGCTCGTCCTCAAGCTCATTGGGACTGCTTGTGGTGGCGGCATTGCGGTTTTTGTTCTGTATTTCTTTACATTCAGTGGAAGTAATGACGGAACCTCCGACCAGCAGCGTTTGAAGCGCTCGCTGTTTGCAGTGCTGTGGTTATCCATTTTCCCAGAAGCCGCCGTCAGAGCTCTCGAACGGTCTTCTGCTTGGAGGGTTCCTACGTCGCCATTTTGAGCGTGTTTACATACCTTATCAGTCTGTCGCTTGACTGCATGACTCCACTGCCTCTGACGGCTTTCTTTGGGGCCGTCGGGGCAAGATGCAGCTCAATATACTGAAAGTCTTCCAGTAGCAGCGTCAAAATTACGACTGAAAACTGCCCGAAGTGCATCTTTGAAGACGGCGGCGGCCCAGGAGCCATTCTTGAAGAGTACACTGACCGCACAACGCGCCGTGTTGTAGTGGGCTAGACTGGGGAGATGGTCTGTGTGTCCAACCTTTCGTGTTGTTTCGTGCGAATGGGTGTACCGGTTCAAGACCTCTCGAGACCTTTGTGGTTTTTCTGTATCCGATCGGGCCGTCTGTGCGGAGGTGGAAATGGAAATTTTCAGGAGGCTGCCAAGTACAAGGACTTCCTGGTAGAAAGCAAGGTGGAATTGGCCATGCACGCTCTCGTGCCAATGACTTTTCAAATTTGTGCCGTGGTGCAGGCGACCTACGGCTTGTACTGAGCGCATCTGTCGTTCACTATATTTCATGCATTCTGGCGCTCGTTGTGTACCACATCGCTCTCGGTAAAACAAGCAGTGCAAGAAAACAACCAAGAAGAAACAGTCCTCGACTGAGTCCAAGTCCAAGTCGGAGCAAAGTTCTACAACCTCGACCACGACTTTCACCACCAGCAGCGAGACCACCACGACTAGCAACAAGAAGAAAAAGAAACGCAAATCGGGAACGTCCTCCGCGTCACCGCTGATAGAAGATGTTCCTAGAACGTCTCCAATCTGTTTAGACTTCACCACTACACTTGTTCAATACTCTTTCGTACACATGTTTGCGATTCTTTTTCTTCTTGGCCTTGACATTCGTGCCATACGTCATGGTGCTAAAGTATTCCAACACATCATTAACCAATGAATCTGGATCAGCTTGCCGGCGTGAATCGAGATCGGGCGCAAGTTGCCCCATGGAACTTCGCGGCATACGCTCGATTCGGTGGTAGCGCATGCACTTGGAAAGCAGTAGATTTAGAACTTCCGGACGAGTGAGGCGGTCGGGAAACCCATTGTCGAGTTCGTTCCAAGCGAATGTGTTGCTGCGTGTCGGGGTGTCGCTGAACATTAAGCATAGCTCGTTCAAGAAGCTGTCGGTTTTTCTGAGGGCGATGGCTGCCTACGGACTGCTTGCTGTTGCTGACCAAGATGGAGTGCAGTCGATCACAGCCATTGACAGACGCCACCCGTACGTAGACGCGTTCTGATTGTAATTTGGCGGTGTATGACTAACTTTTTGTGTGTGCTGGCTGAAACAGAGATGTGCTATCGCGCGAAGTTTATCAGATCGCGGAAGAAGCACAGCAGAATAACTGGCTGCTGCCAACAACCCAGCAAAGTGCTCATAGATCAAACGTGTGCACAGCGGCGACGCCCCATTCGGTCAATGAGCTGCACCCATTGCCGTGCGAATGAAAACCATTGAATCGGATTTGCAGCTAATTTGGGAATACCAAGCTTACTGCTTCGGCCAGACGATCAAGATTCTCTGGCGTAGCGCTTTCGCCATAGTTATCGATCAATTGTTTCGTTGCCGGGTCCAGCTCAAAGGCCCGAGAGACACCTAGGATGGACCGTGCGAGAATATCAGCATCATTTTTTTCAAAGTGGGAGTAGCCTCCATCACTTCCACGAGATCAATCCAGAGGGCGTATCCCCAATGAGGATCACATTCGGCACGCGAGGATCTCCATGGACCAGGCTATTCGCGTGGAGCTGCCATAACAATCCAAAGAGTTCCGTACTCCCTCTAGTGTCGTTGGTCGAGGCAGAGGTTTCCCAACAGGAGACAGCAATAAGGCCGCGCTACCATCAGTGCTTTCGATGACATCTCGCACAGGAGTAATCGTCAATCCTGTGGGCTGGGCTTTCATCAAGGCCTTCTTCTCTTGATAAAGACGTCCAACGGAGCATTCCTCCACGATTTTCAGCGCGAAAACCTTCTGACCTGGCCCAGTTACCTTAAAAACGCGTCCATGAGCGCCACGGCCGAGAAATGCATCGCCCTCCACCACACCAACACCCAATGAAGTGCAGGCATTGGTTAAGTGCGCCACCCATGGAGATATGTTGTCAGTAATAAAGCTCTGGAACAATGTTTTCGAGCCCTTATCGACCCACTTCGCTCTTCGAACTTTGGTAACAACAGACCTGTGGCTTTTGATCAACCAAAAGGAGCGGCGGTCGAATAGAATAGCGCTTGCTAGCTCCTTGGGGCAAAGATACTGCAGATATCGTACCACTTGGCCAAACGAAGCATCCGTTATAGTGAGCTTGCTTTCGAACAAAATGAGGCAGTCGAACAATTCTTCCACTGCTACTCCAAATCGAAATCCATTCTGGCGTTGCACTCCATCGTCCGGTACCGGTTTGGCACGAAACATTCCACGGTGGGTCGCAAATCCATCCGGTTTGAGATCTGTATTCTTGGTAACAAGCGGAGACTGAGACAACCATGGATATCTCTCGCTATTGACGAATACCATACCACAACGGCTTAATACGTCGCTGAAAAAGGAGTAATAAACGCGTCAAAAGCAGCCTCACTCTGAATAGCATCCGCTTGAATCTGAATTGCCTCTGGCCAAAATGCTTCTTCGTTCTCTGTTGGTGCAGCATCGATGATCATGCCATCCGTTTTCAATCTTCCAGACTCCATTTGACCCAATGCCCCATCGGAGAAGGAATTTGGTTTGTGTGTCAAATTAGCCTTATTTTGCTCAAGCAGCACTTGCATTTGAACCTGCACTCGGTGAATGCTTGCGGCAGTTTCTCGAAACGCCGATATCGAATCGTTCTCAACAAACAGGTCATTTGGACTCCTCTTCGGAACCACCACCAGCACGTGA